>CM077031.1:41615885-42272060 GCA_039090855.1 Macrothele yani
AAATTTTGCCGAAGAGACACCATCGACAATAACTCCAAAACTAAAACAGCTATTCCGGATTTAACTGCATAGTCTTATTTGCGTTTATAAACTACCCTAAGTGATGCAGTATGGTTTTTCTATTCGTATTAGTTTCAGAGATAATGCAGACTATAGGATTTTGTAGCCATTTGGCACGGTGTAAACGCTAAAAATTTGCCAAAAAGACACCATCGACAATAACTCCAAAACTAAAACAGCTATTCCTGATTTAACTGCATAGTCTTATTTGCGTTTATAAACTACCCTAAGTGATGCAGTATGGTTTTTCTATTCGTATTAGTTTCAGAGATAATGCAGACTATAGGATTTTGTAGCCATTTCGCACGGTAAAACGCTTAAAATTTGCCAAAAAGACACCATCGACACATAACTCCAAAACTAAAACAGCTATTCCGGATTTAACTGCATAGTCTTATTTGCGTTTATAAACTACCCTAAGTGATGCAGTATGGTTTTTCTATTCGTATTAGTTTCAGAGATAATGCAGACTATAGGATTTTGTAGCCATTTGGCACGGTGAAAAACGCTAAAAATTTGCCAAAAAGACACCATCGACAATAACTCCAAAACTAAAACAGCTATTCCGGATTTAACTGCATAGACTTATTTGCGTTTATAAACTACCCTAAGTGATGCAGTATGGTTTTTCTATTCGTATTAGTTTCAGAGATAATGCAGACTATAGGATTTTGTAGCCATTTGGCACGGTGTAAACGCTAAAAATTTGCCAAAAAGACACCATGGACAATAACTCCAAAACTAAAACAGCTATTCCGGATTTAACTGCATAGTCTTATTTGCGTTTATAAACTACCCTAAGTGATGCAGTATGGTTTTTCTATTCGTATTAGTTTCAGAGATAATGCAGACTATAGGATTTTGTAGCCATTTGGCACGGTGAAAAACACTGAAAATTTGCCGAAAAGACACCATCGACAATAACTTCAAAACTAAAACAGCTATTCCGGATTTAACTGCATAGTCTTATTTGCGTTTATAAACTACCCTAAGTGATGCAGTATGGTTTTTCTATTCGTATTAGTTTCAGAGATAATGCAGACTATAGGATTTTGTAGCCATTTGGCACGGTGAAAAACGCTGAAAATTTGCCGAAAAGACACCATCGACAATAACTCCAAAACTAAAACAGCTATTCCGGATTTAACTGCATAGTCTTATTTGCGTTTATAAACTACCCTAAGTGATGCAGTATGGTTTTTCTATTCGTATTAGTTTCAGAGATAATGCAGACTATAGGATTTTGTAGCCATTTGGCACGGTGAAAAACGCTAAAAATTTGCCGAAAAGACACCATCGACAATAACTCCAAAACTAAAACAGCTATTCCGGATTTAACTGCATAGTCTTATTTGCGTTTATAAACTACCCTAAGTGATGCAGTATGGTTTTTCTATTCGTATTAGTTTCAGAGATAATGCAGACTATAGGATTTTGTAGCCATTTCGCACGGTAAAACGCTAAAAATTTGCCAAAAAGACACCATCGACAATAACTCCAAAACTAAAACAGCTATTCCGGATTTAACTGCATAGTCTTATTTGCGTTTATAAACTACCCTAAGTGATGCAGTATGGTTTTTCTATTCGTATTAGTTTCAGAGATAATGCAGACTATAGGATTTTGTAGCCATTTCGCACGGTAAAACGCTAAAATTTGCCGAAAAGACACCATCGACAATAAATCCAAAACTAAAACAGCTATTCCGGATTTAACTGCATAGTCTTATTTGCGTTTATAAACTACCCTAAGTGATGCAGTATGGTTTTTCTATTCGTATTAGTTTCAGAGATAATGCAGACTATAGGATTTTGTAGCCATTTGGCACGGTGTAAACGCTAAAAATTTGCCAAAAAGACACCATCGACAATAACTCCAAAACTAAAACAGCTATTCCGGATTTAACTGCATAGTCTTATTTGCGTTTATAAACTACCCTAAGTGATGCAGTATGGTTTTTCTATTCGTATTAGTTTCAGAGATAATGCAGACTATAGGATTTTGTAGCCATTTGGCACGGTGTAAAACGCTAAAAATTTGCCAAAAAGACACCATCGACAATAACTTCAAAACTAAAACAGCTATTCCGGATTTAACTGCATAGTCTTATTTGCGTTTATAAACTACCCTAAGTGATGCAGTATGGTTTTTCTATTCGTATTAGTTTCAGAGATAATGCAGACTATAGGATTTTGTAGCCATTTCGCACGGTAAAACGCTAAAATTTTGCCAAAAAGACACCATCGACAATAACTCCAAAACTAAAACAGCTATTCCGGATTTAACTGCATAGTCTTATTTGCGTTTATAAACTACCCTAAGTGATGCAGTATGGTTTTTCTATTCGTATTAGTTTCAGAGATAATGCAGACTATAGGATTTTGTAGCCATTTCGCACGGTGAAAAACGCTAAAAATTTGCCAAAAAGACACCATCGACAATAACTCCAAAACTAAAACAGCTATTCCGGATTTAACTGCATAGTCTTATTTGCGTTTATAAACTACCCTAAGTGATGCAGTATGGTTTTTCTATTCGTATTAGTTTCAGAGATAATGCAGACTATAGGATTTTGTAGCCATTTGGCACGGTGAAAAACGCTGAAAATTTGCCGAAAAGACACCATCGACAATAACTCCAAAACTAAAACAGCTATTCCGGATTTAACTGCATAGTCTTATTTGCGTTTATAAACTACCCTAAGTGATGCAGTATGGTTTTTCTATTCGTATTAGTTTCAGAGATAATGCAGACTATAGGATTTTGTAGCCATTTGGCACGGTGAAAAACGCTAAAAATTTGCCAAAAAGACACCATCGACAATAACTCCAAAACTAAAACAGCTATTCCGGATTTAACTGCATAGTCTTATTTGCGTTTATAAACTACCCTAAGTGATGCAGTATGGTTTTTCTATTCGTATTAGTTTCAGAGATAATGCAGACTATAGGATTTTGTAGCCATTTCGCACGGTAAAACGCTTAAAAATTTGCCAAAAAGACACCATCGACAATAACTCCAAAACTAAAACAGCTATTCCGGATTTAACTGCATAGTCTTATTTGCGTTTATAAACTACCCTAAGTGATGCAGTATGGTTTTTCTATTCGTATTAGTTTCAGAGATAATGCAGACTATAGGATTTTGTAGCCATTTGGCACGGTGAAAAACGCTAAAAATTTGCCAAAAAGACACCATCGACAATAACTCCAAAACTAAAACAGCTATTCCGGATTTAACTGCATAGTCTTATTTGCGTTTATAAACTACCCTAAGTGATGCAGTATGGTTTTTCTATTCGTATTAGTTTCAGAGATAATGCAGACTATAGGATTTTGTAGCCATTTGGCACGGTGTAAAACGCTAAAAATTTGCCAAAAAGACACCATCGACAATAACTCCAAAACTAAAACAGCTATTCCGGATTTAACTGCATAGTCTTATTTGCGTTTATAAACTACCCTAAGTGATGCAGTATGGTTTTTCTATTCGTATTAGTTTCAGAGATAATGCAGACTATAGGATTTTGTAGCCATTTGGCACGGTGAAAAACGCTGAAAATTTGCCGAAAAGACACCATCGACAATAACTCCAAAACTAAAACAGCTATTCCGGATTTAACTGCATAGTCTTATTTGCGTTTATAAACTACCCTAAGTGATGCAGTATGGTTTTTCTATTCGTATTAGTTTCAGAGATAATGCAGACTATAGGATTTTGTAGCCATTTGGCACGGTGAAAAACGCTAAAAATTTGCCAAAAAGACACCATCGACAATAACTCCAAAACTAAAACAGCTATTCCGGATTTAACTGCATAGTCTTATTTGCGTTTATAAACTACCCTAAGTGATGCAGTATGGTTTTTCTATTCGTATTAGTTTCAGAGATAATGCAGACTATAGGATTTTGTAGCCATTTGGCACGGTGTAAAACGCTAAAAATTTGCCAAAAAGACACCATCGACAATAACTCCAAAACTAAAACAGCTATTCCGGATTTAACTGCATAGTCTTATTTGCGTTTATAAACTACCCTAAGTGATGCAGTATGGTTTTTCTATTCGTATTAGTTTCAGAGATAATGCAGACTATAGGATTTTGTAGCCATTTGGCACGGTGTAAACGCTAAAAATTTGCCAAAAAGACACCATCGACAATAACTCCAAAACTAAAACAGCTATTCCGGATTTAACTGCATAGTCTTATTTGCGTTTATAAACTACCCTAAGTGATGCAGTATGGTTTTTCTATTCGTATTAGTTTCAGAGATAATGCAGACTATAGGATTTTGTAGCCATTTGGCACTGTGAAAAACGCTAAAAATTTGCCAAAAAGACACCATCGACAATAACTCCAAAACTAAAACAGCTATTCCGGATTTAACTGCATAGTCTTATTTGCGTTTATAAACTACCCTAAGTGATGCAGTATGGTTTTTCTATTCGTATTAGTTTCAGAGATAATGCAGACTATAGGATTTTGTAGCCATTTCGCACGGTGAAAAACGCTAAAAATTTGCCAAAAAGACACCATCGACAATAACTCCAAAACTAAAACAGCTATTCCGGATTTAACTGCATAGTCTTATTTGCGTTTATAAACTACCCTAAGTGATGCAGTATGGTTTTTCTATTCGTATTAGTTTCAGAGATAATGCAGACTATAGGATTTTGTAGCCATTTGGCACGGTGAAAAACGCTAAAAATTTGCCAAAAAGACACCATCGACAATAACTCCAAAACTAAAACAGCTATTCCGGATTTAACTGCATAGTCTTATTTGCGTTTATAAACTACCCTAAGTGATGCAGTATGGTTTTTCTATTCGTATTAGTTTCAGAGATAATGCAGACTATAGGATTTTGTAGCCATTTGGCACGGTGAAAAACGCTGAAAATTTGCCAAAAAGACACCATCGACAATAACTCCAAAACTAAAACAGCTATTCCGGATTTAACTGCATAGTCTTATTTGCGTTTATAAACTACCCTAAGTGATGCAGTATGGTTTTTCTATTCGTATTAGTTTCAGAGATAATGCAGACTATAGGATTTTGTAGCCATTTGGCACGGTGAAAAACGCTGAAAATTTGCCAAAAAGACACCATCGACAATAACTCCAAAACTAAAACAGCTATTCCGGATTTAACTGCATAGTCTTATTTGCGTTTATAAACTACCCTAAGTGATGCAGTATGGTTTTTCTATTCGTATTAGTTTCAGAGATAATGCAGACTATAGGATTTTGTAGCCATTTGGCACGGTGAAAAACGCTGAAAATTTGCCGAAAAGACACCATCGACAATAACTCCAAAACTAAAACAGCTATTCCGGATTTAACTGCATAGTCTTATTTGCGTTTATAAACTACCCTAAGTGATGCAGTATGGTTTTTCTATTCGTATTAGTTTCAGAGATAATGCAGACTATAGGATTTTGTAGCCATTTCGCACGGTAAAACGCTAAAAATTTGCCAAAAAGACACCATCGACAATAACTCCAAAACTAAAACAGCTATTCCGGATTTAACTGCATAGTCTTATTTGCGTTTATAAACTACCCTAAGTGATGCAGTATGGTTTTTCTATTCGTATTAGTTTCAGAGATAATGCAGACTATAGGATTTTGTAGCCATTTGGCACGGTGAAAAACGCTAAAAATTTGCCAAAAAGACACCATCGACAATAACTCCAAAACTAAAACAGCTATTCCGGATTTAACTGCATAGTCTTATTTGCGTTTATAAACTACCCTAAGTGATGCAGTATGGTTTTTCTATTCGTATTAGTTTCAGAGATAATGCAGACTATAGGATTTTGTAGCCATTTGGCACGGTGAAAAACGCTAAAAATTTGCCAAAAAGACACCATCGACAATAACTCCAAAACTAAAACAGCTATTCCGGATTTAACTGCATAGTCTTATTTGCGTTTATAAACTACCCTAAGTGATGCAGTATGGTTTTTCTATTCGTATTAGTTTCAGAGATAATGCAGACTATAGGATTTTGTAGCCATTTGGCACGGTGTAAACGCTAAAAATTTGCCAAAAAGACACCATCGACAATAACTCCAAAACTAAAACAGCTATTCCGGATTTAACTGCATAGTCTTATTTGCGTTTATAAACTACCCTAAGTGATGCAGTATGGTTTTTCTATTCGTATTAGTTTCAGAGATAATGCAGACTATAGGATTTTGTAGCCATTTGGCACGGTGAAAAACGCTGAAAATTTGCCAAAAAGACACCATCGACAATAACTCCAAAACTAAAACAGCTATTCCGGATTTAACTGCATAGTCTTATTTGCGTTTATAAACTACCCTAAGTGATGCAGTATGGTTTTTCTATTCGTATTAGTTTCAGAGATAATGCAGACTATAGGATTTTGTAGCCATTTCGCACGGTAAAACGCTAAAAATTTGCCAAAAAGACACCATCGACAATAACTCCAAAACTAAAACAGCTATTCCGGATTTAACTGCATAGTCTTATTTGCGTTTATAAACTACCCTAAGTGATGCAGTATGGTTTTTCTATTCGTATTAGTTTCAGAGATAATGCAGACTATAGGATTTTGTAGCCATTTGGCACGGTGAAAAACGCTAAAAATTTGCCAAAAAGACACCATCGACAATAACTCCAAAACTAAAACAGCTATTCCGGATTTAACTGCATAGTCTTATTTGCGTTTATAAACTACCCTAAGTGATGCAGTATGGTTTTTCTATTCGTATTAGTTTCAGAGATAATGCAGACTATAGGATTTTGTAGCCATTTGGCACGGTGAAAAACGCTAAAAATTTGCCAAAAAGACACCATCGACAATAACTCCAAAACTAAAACAGCTATTCCGGATTTAACTGCATAGTCTTATTTGCGTTTATAAACTACCCTAAGTGATGCAGTATGGTTTTTCTATTCGTATTAGTTTCAGAGATAATGCAGACTATAGGATTTTGTAGCCATTTGGCACGGTGAAAAACGCTAAAAATTTGCCAAAAAGACACCATCGACAATAACTCCAAAACTAAAACAGCTATTCCGGATTTAACTGCATAGTCTTATTTGCGTTTATAAACTACCCTAAGTGATGCAGTATGGTTTTTCTATTCGTATTAGTTTCAGAGATAATGCAGACTATAGGATTTTGTAGCCATTTGGCACGGTGAAAAACGCTAAAAATTTGCCAAAAAGACACCATCGACAATAACTCCAAAACTAAAACAGCTATTCCGGATTTAACTGCATAGTCTTATTTGCGTTTATAAACTACCCTAAGTGATGCAGTATGGTTTTTCTATTCGTATTAGTTTCAGAGATAATGCAGACTATAGGATTTTGTAGCCATTTGGCACGGTGAAAAACGCTAAAAATTTGCCAAAAAGACACCATCGACAATAACTCCAAAACTAAAACAGCTATTCCGGATTTAACTGCATAGTCTTATTTGCGTTTATAAACTACCCTAAGTGATGCAGTATGGTTTTTCTATTCGTATTAGTTTCAGAGATAATGCAGACTATAGGATTTTGTAGCCATTTGGCACGGTGAAAAACGCTAAAAATTTGCCAAAAAGACACCATCGACAATAACTCCAAAACTAAAACAGCTATTCCGGATTTAACTGCATAGTCTTATTTGCGTTTATAAACTACCCTAAGTGATGCAGTATGGTTTTTCTATTCGTATTAGTTTCAGAGATAATGCAGACTATAGGATTTTGTAGCCATTTGGCACGGTGAAAAACGCTAAAAATTTGCCGAAAAGACACCATCGACAATAACTTCAAAACTAAAACAGCTATTCCGGATTTAACTGCATAGTCTTATTTGCGTTTATAAACTAGCCTAAGTGATGCAGTATGGTTTTTCTATTCGTATTAGTTTTAGAGATAATGCAGACTATAGGATTTTGTAGCCATTTCGCACTGTAAAACGCTAAAATTTTGCCAAAAAGACACCATCGACAATAAATCCAAAACTAAAACAGCTATTCCGGATTTAACTGCATAGTCTTATTTGCGTTTATAAACTACCCTAAGTGATGCAGTATGGTTTTTCTATTCGTATTAGTTTCAGAGATAATGCAGACTATAGGATTTTGTAGCCATTTGGCACGGTGAAAAACGCTAAAAATTTGCCAAAAAGACACCATCGACAATAACTCCAAAACTAAAACAGCTATTCCGGATTTAACTGCATAGTCTTATTTGCGTTTATAAACTACCCTAAGTGATGCAGTATGGTTTTTCTATTCGTATTAGTTTCAGAGATAATGCAGACTATAGGATTTTGTAGCCATTTGGCACGGTGTAAACGCTAAAAATTTGCCAAAAAGACACCATCGACAATAACTCCAAAACTAAAACAGCTATTCCGGATTTAACTGCATAGTCTTATTTGCGTTTATAAACTACCCTAAGTGATGCAGTATGGTTTTTCTATTCGTATTAGTTTCAGAGATAATGCAGACTATAGGATTTTGTAGCCATTTGGCACGGTGTAAAACGCTGAAAATTTGCCAAAAAGACACCATCGACAATAACTCCAAAACTAAAACAGCTATTCCGGATTTAACTGCATAGTCTTATTTGCGTTTATAAACTACCCTAAGTGATGCAGTATGGTTTTTCTATTCGTATTAGTTTCAGAGATAATGCAGACTATAGGATTTTGTAGCCATTTGGCACGGTGAAAAACGCTAAAAATTTGCCAAAAAGACACCATCGACAATAACTCCAAAACTAAAACAGCTATTCCGGATTTAACTGCATAGTCTTATTTGCGTTTATAAACTACCCTAAGTGATGCAGTATGGTTTTTCTATTCGTATTAGTTTCAGAGATAATGCAGACTATAGGATTTTGTAGCCATTTCGCACGGTAAAACGCTAAAAATTTGCCAAAAAGACACCATCGACAATAACTCCAAAACTAAAACAGCTATTCCGGATTTAACTGCATAGTCTTATTTGCGTTTATAAACTACCCTAAGTGATGCAGTATGGTTTTTCTATTCGTATTAGTTTCAGAGATAATGCAGACTATAGGATTTTGTAGCCATTTGGCACGGTGAAAAACGCTGAAAATTTGCCGAAAAGACACCATCGACAATAACTCCAAAACTAAAACAGCTATTCCGGATTTAACTGCATAGTCTTATTTGCGTTTATAAACTACCCTAAGTGATGCAGTATGGTTTTTCTATTCGTATTAGTTTCAGAGATAATGCAGACTATAGGATTTTGTAGCCATTTGGCACGGTGTAAACGCTAAAAATTTGCCAAAAAGACACCATCGACAATAACTCCAAAACTAAAACAGCTATTCCGGATTTAACTGCATAGTCTTATTTGCGTTTATAAACTACCCTAAGTGATGCAGTATGGTTTTTCTATTCGTATTAGTTTCAGAGATAATGCAGACTATAGGATTTTGTAGCCATTTGGCACGGTGAAAAACGCTAAAAATTTGCCAAAAAGACACCATCGACAATAACTCCAAAACTAAAACAGCTATTCCGGATTTAACTGCATAGTCTTATTTGCGTTTATAAACTACCCTAAGTGATGCAGTA
Organism: Macrothele yani; assembly: GCA_039090855.1. Classification (NCBI taxonomy): domain Eukaryota; kingdom Metazoa; phylum Arthropoda; class Arachnida; order Araneae; family Macrothelidae; genus Macrothele; species Macrothele yani. The sequence goes on from CM077031.1 coordinate 41,625,523, forward strand.
TGGTTTTTCTATTCGTATTAGTTTCAGAGATAATGCAGACTATAGGATTTTGTAGCCATTTGGCACGGTGAAAAACGCTGAAAATTTGCCAAAAAGACACCATCGACAATAACTCCAAAACTAAAACAGCTATTCCGGATTTAACTGCATAGTCTTATTTGCGTTTATAAACTACCCTAAGTGATGCAGTATGGTTTTTCTATTCGTATTAGTTTCAGAGATAATGCAGACTATAGGATTTTGTAGCCATTTGGCACGGTGAAAAACGCTAAAAATTTGCCAAAAAGACACCATCGACAATAACTCCAAAACTAAAACAGCTATTCCGGATTTAACTGCATAGTCTTATTTGCGTTTATAAACTACCCTAAGTGATGCAGTATGGTTTTTCTATTCGTATTAGTTTCAGAGATAATGCAGACTATAGGATTTTGTAGCCATTTGGCACGGTGAAAAACGCTAAAAATTTGCCAAAAAGACACCATCGACAATAACTCCAAAACTAAAACAGCTATTCCGGATTTAACTGCATAGTCTTATTTGCGTTTATAAACTACCCTAAGTGATGCAGTATGGTTTTTCTATTCGTATTAGTTTCAGAGATAATGCAGACTATAGGATTTTGTAGCCATTTGGCACGGTGAAAAACGCTAAAAATTTGCCAAAAAGACACCATCGACAATAACTCCAAAACTAAAACAGCTATTCCGGATTTAACTGCATAGTCTTATTTGCGTTTATAAACTACCCTAAGTGATGCAGTATGGTTTTTCTATTCGTATTAGTTTCAGAGATAATGCAGACTATAGGATTTTGTAGCCATTTGGCACGGTGAAAAACGCTAAAAATTTGCCAAAAAGACACCATCGACAATAACTCCAAAACTAAAACAGCTATTCCGGATTTAACTGCATAGTCTTATTTGCGTTTATAAACTACCCTAAGTGATGCAGTATGGTTTTTCTATTCGTATTAGTTTCAGAGATAATGCAGACTATAGGATTTTGTAGCCATTTCGCACGGTAAAACGCTAAAAATTTGCCAAAAAGACACCATCGACAATAACTCCAAAACTAAAACAGCTATTCCGGATTTAACTGCATAGTCTTATTTGCGTTTATAAACTACCCTAAGTGATGCAGTATGGTTTTTCTATTCGTATTAGTTTCAGAGATAATGCAGACTATAGGATTTTGTAGCCATTTGGCACGGTGAAAAACGCTAAAAATTTGCCAAAAAGACACCATCGACAATAACTCCAAAACTAAAACAGCTATTCCGGATTTAACTGCATAGTCTTATTTGCGTTTATAAACTACCCTAAGTGATGCAGTATGGTTTTTCTATTCGTATTAGTTTCAGAGATAATGCAGACTATAGGATTTTGTAGCCATTTGGCACGGTGAAAAACGCTAAAAATTTGCCAAAAAGACACCATCGACAATAACTCCAAAACTAAAACAGCTATTCCGGATTTAACTGCATAGTCTTATTTGCGTTTATAAACTACCCTAAGTGATGCAGTATGGTTTTTCTATTCGTATTAGTTTCAGAGATAATGCAGACTATAGGATTTTGTAGCCATTTGGCACGGTGAAAACGCTAAAAATTTGCCAAAAAGACACCATCGACAATAACTCCAAAACTAAAACAGCTATTCCGGATTTAACTGCATAGTCTTATTTGCGTTTATAAACTACCCTAAGTGATGCAGTATGGTTTTTCTATTCGTATTAGTTTCAGAGATAATGCAGACTATAGGATTTTGTAGCCATTTGGCACGGTGAAAAACGCTAAAAATTTGCCAAAAAGACACCATCGACAATAACTCCAAAACTAAAACAGCTATTCCGGATTTAACTGCATAGTCTTATTTGCGTTTATAAACTACCCTAAGTGATGCAGTATGGTTTTTCTATTCGTATTAGTTTCAGAGATAATGCAGACTATAGGATTTTGTAGCCATTTGGCACGGTGAAAAACGCTAAAAATTTGCCAAAAAGACACCATCGACAATAACTCCAAAACTAAAACAGCTATTCCGGATTTAACTGCATAGTCTTATTTGCGTTTATAAACTACCCTAAGTGATGCAGTATGGTTTTTCTATTCGTATTAGTTTCAGAGATAATGCAGACTATAGGATTTTGTAGCCATTTGGCACGGTGAAAAACGCTAAAAATTTGCCAAAAAGACACCATCGACAATAACTCCAAAACTAAAACAGCTATTCCGGATTTAACTGCATAGTCTTATTTGCGTTTATAAACTACCCTAAGTGATGCAGTATGGTTTTTCTATTCGTATTAGTTTCAGAGATAATGCAGACTATAGGATTTTGTAGCCATTTGGCACGGTGAAAAACGCTAAAAATTTGCCAAAAAGACACCATCGACAATAACTCCAAAACTAAAACAGCTATTCCGGATTTAACTGCATAGTCTTATTTGCGTTTATAAACTACCCTAAGTGATGCAGTATGGTTTTTCTATTCGTATTAGTTTCAGAGATAATGCAGACTATAGGATTTTGTAGCCATTTGGCACTGTGAAAAACGCTGAAAATTTGCCAAAAAGACACCATCGACAATAACTCCAAAACTAAAACAGCTATTCCGGATTTAACTGCATAGTCTTATTTGCGTTTATAAACTACCCTAAGTGATGCAGTATGGTTTTTCTATTCGTATTAGTTTCAGAGATAATGCAGACTATAGGATTTTGTAGCCATTTGGCACGGTGTAAACGCTAAAAATTTGCCAAAAAGACACCATCGACAATAACTCCAAAACTAAAACAGCTATTCCGGATTTAACTGCATAGTCTTATTTGCGTTTATAAACTACCCTAAGTGATGCAGTATGGTTTTTCTATTCGTATTAGTTTCAGAGATAATGCAGACTATAGGATTTTGTAGCCATTTGGCACGGTGAAAAACGCTAAAAATTTGCCAAAAAGACACCATCGACAATAACTCCAAAACTAAAACAGCTATTCCGGATTTAACTGCATAGTCTTATTTGCGTTTATAAACTACCCTAAGTGATGCAGTATGGTTTTTCTATTCGTATTAGTTTCAGAGATAATGCAGACTATAGGATTTTGTAGCCATTTGGCACGGTGAAAAACGCTGAAAATTTGCCGAAAAGACACCATCGACAATAACTCCAAAACTAAAACAGCTATTCCGGATTTAACTGCATAGTCTTATTTGCGTTTATAAACTACCCTAAGTGATGCAGTATGGTTTTTCTATTCGTATTAGTTTCAGAGATAATGCAGACTATAGGATTTTGTAGCCATTTCGCACTGTAAAACGCTAAAAATTTGCCAAAAAGACACCATCGACAATAACTCCAAAACTAAAACAGCTATTCCGGATTTAACTGCATAGTCTTATTTGCGTTTATAAACTACCCTAAGTGATGCAGTATGGTTTTTCTATTCGTATTAGTTTCAGAGATAATGCAGACTATAGGATTTTGTAGCCATTTGGCACGGTGAAAAACGCTAAAAATTTGCCAAAAAGACACCATCGACAATAACTCCAAAACTAAAACAGCTATTCCGGATTTAACTGCATAGTCTTATTTGCGTTTATAAACTACCCTAAGTGATGCAGTATGGTTTTTCTATTCGTATTAGTTTCAGAGATAATGCAGACTATAGGATTTTGTAGCCATTTGGCACGGTGAAAAACGCTGAAAATTTGCCGAAAAGACACCATCGACAATAACTCCAAAACTAAAACAGCTATTCCGGATTTAACTGCATAGTCTTATTTGCGTTTATAAACTACCCTAAGTGATGCAGTATGGTTTTTCTATTCGTATTAGTTTCAGAGATAATGCAGACTATAGGATTTTGTAGCCATTTGGCACGGTGTAAACGCTGAAAATTTGCCAAAAAGACACCATCGACAATAACTCCAAAACTAAAACAGCTATTCCGGATTTAACTGCATAGTCTTATTTGCGTTTATAAACTACCCTAAGTGATGCAGTATGGTTTTTCTATTCGTATTAGTTTCAGAGATAATGCAGACTATAGGATTTTGTAGCCATTTGGCACGGTGAAAAACGCTAAAAATTTGCCAAAAAGACACCATCGACAATAACTCCAAAACTAAAACAGCTATTCCGGATTTAACTGCATAGTCTTATTTGCGTTTATAAACTACCCTAAGTGATGCAGTATGGTTTTTCTATTCGTATTAGTTTCAGAGATAATGCAGACTATAGGATTTTGTAGCCATTTGGCACGGTGAAAAACGCTGAAAATTTGCCAAAAAGACACCATCGACAATAACTCCAAAACTAAAACAGCTATTCCGGATTTAACTGCATAGTCTTATTTGCGTTTATAAACTACCCTAAGTGATGCAGTATGGTTTTTCTATTCGTATTAGTTTCAGAGATAATGCAGACTATAGGATTTTGTAGCCATTTGGCACGGTGAAAAACGCTAAAAATTTGCCAAAAAGACACCATCGACAATAACTCCAAAACTAAAACAGCTATTCCGGATTTAACTGCATAGTCTTATTTGCGTTTATAAACTACCCTAAGTGATGCAGTATGGTTTTTCTATTCGTATTAGTTTCAGAGATAATGCAGACTATAGGATTTTGTAGCCATTTGGCACGGTGAAAAACGCTAAAAATTTGCCAAAAAGACACCATCGACAATAACTCCAAAACTAAAACAGCTATTCCGGATTTAACTGCATAGTCTTATTTGCGTTTATAAACTACCCTAAGTGATGCAGTATGGTTTTTCTATTCGTATTAGTTTCAGAGATAATGCAGACTATAGGATTTTGTAGCCATTTGGCACGGTGAAAAACGCTAAAAATTTGCCAAAAAGACACCATCGACAATAACTCCAAAACTAAAACAGCTATTCCGGATTTAACTGCATAGTCTTATTTGCGTTTATAAACTACCCTAAGTGATGCAGTATGGTTTTTCTATTCGTATTAGTTTCAGAGATAATGCAGACTATAGGATTTTGTAGCCATTTGGCACGGTGAAAAACGCTGAAAATTTGCCGAAAAGACACCATCGACAATAACTTCAAAACTAAAACAGCTATTCCGGATTTAACTGCATAGTCTTATTTGCGTTTATAAACTACCCTAAGTGATGCAGTATGGTTTTTCTATTCGTATTAGTTTCAGAGATAATGCAGACTATAGGATTTTGTAGCCATTTCGCACGGTGTAAAACGCTAAAAATTTGCCAAAAAGACACCATCGACAATAACTCCAAAACTAAAACAGCTATTCCGGATTTAACTGCATAGTCTTATTTGCGTTTATAAACTACCCTAAGTGATGCAGTATGGTTTTTCTATTCGTATTAGTTTCAGAGATAATGCAGACTATAGGATTTTGTAGCCATTTGGCACGGTGAAAAACGCTAAAAATTTGCCAAAAAGACACCATCGACAATAACTCCAAAACTAAAACAGCTATTCCGGATTTAACTGCATAGTCTTATTTGCGTTTATAAACTACCCTAAGTGATGCAGTATGGTTTTTCTATTCGTATTAGTTTCAGAGATAATGCAGACTATAGGATTTTGTAGCCATTTGGCACGGTGAAAAACGCTAAAAATTTGCCAAAAAGACACCATCGACAATAACTCCAAAACTAAAACAGCTATTCCGGATTTAACTGCATAGTCTTATTTGCGTTTATAAACTACCCTAAGTGATGCAGTATGGTTTTTCTATTCGTATTAGTTTCAGAGATAATGCAGACTATAGGATTTTGTAGCCATTTGGCACGGTGAAAAACGCTAAAAATTTGCCAAAAAGACACCATCGACAATAACTCCAAAACTAAAACAGCTATTCCGGATTTAACTGCATAGTCTTATTTGCGTTTATAAACTACCCTAAGTGATGCAGTATGGTTTTTCTATTCGTATTAGTTTCAGAGATAATGCAGACTATAGGATTTTGTAGCCATTTGGCACGGTGAAAAACGCTAAAAATTTGCCAAAAAGACACCATCGACAATAACTCCAAAACTAAAACAGCTATTCCGGATTTAACTGCATAGTCTTATTTGCGTTTATAAACTACCCTAAGTGATGCAGTATGGTTTTTCTATTCGTATTAGTTTCAGAGATAATGCAGACTATAGGATTTTGTAGCCATTTGGCACGGTGAAAAACGCTAAAAATTTGCCAAAAAGACACCATCGACAATAACTCCAAAACTAAAACAGCTATTCCGGATTTAACTGCATAGTCTTATTTGCGTTTATAAACTACCCTAAGTGATGCAGTATGGTTTTTCTATTCGTATTAGTTTCAGAGATAATGCAGACTATAGGATTTTGTAGCCATTTGGCACGGTGAAAAACGCTAAAAATTTGCCAAAAAGACACCATCGACAATAACTCCAAAACTAAAACAGCTATTCCGGATTTAACTGCATAGTCTTATTTGCGTTTATAAACTACCCTAAGTGATGCAGTATGGTTTTTCTATTCGTATTAGTTTCAGAGATAATGCAGACTATAGGATTTTGTAGCCATTTGGCACGGTGAAAAACGCTGAAAATTTGCCAAAAAGACACCATCGACAATAACTCCAAAACTAAAACAGCTATTCCGGATTTAACTGCATAGTCTTATTTGCGTTTATAAACTACCCTAAGTGATGCAGTATGGTTTTTCTATTCGTATTAGTTTCAGAGATAATGCAGACTATAGGATTTTGTAGCCATTTGGCACGGTGAAAAACGCTGAAAATTTGCCAAAAAGACACCATCGACAATAACTCCAAAACTAAAACAGCTATTCCGGATTTAACTGCATAGTCTTATTTGCGTTTATAAACTACCCTAAGTGATGCAGTATGGTTTTTCTATTCGTATTAGTTTCAGAGATAATGCAGACTATAGGATTTTGTAGCCATTTGGCACGGTGAAAAACGCTAAAAATTTGCCAAAAAGACACCATCGACAATAACTCCAAAACTAAAACAGCTATTCCGGATTTAACTGCATAGTCTTATTTGCGTTTATAAACTACCCTAAGTGATGCAGTATGGTTTTTCTATTCGTATTAGTTTCAGAGATAATGCAGACTATAGGATTTTGTAGCCATTTGGCACGGTGAAAAACGCTAAAAATTTGCCAAAAAGACACCATCGACAATAACTCCAAAACTAAAACAGCTATTCCGGATTTAACTGCATAGTCTTATTTGCGTTTATAAACTACCCTAAGTGATGCAGTATGGTTTTTCTATTCGTATTAGTTTCAGAGATAATGCAGACTATAGGATTTTGTAGCCATTTGGCACGGTGAAAAACGCTAAAAATTTGCCAAAAAGACACCATCGACAATAACTCCAAAACTAAAACAGCTATTCCGGATTTAACTGCATAGTCTTATTTGCGTTTATAAACTACCCTAAGTGATGCAGTATGGTTTTTCTATTCGTATTAGTTTCAGAGATAATGCAGACTATAGGATTTTGTAGCCATTTGGCACGGTGAAAAACGCTAAAAATTTGCCAAAAAGACACCATCGACAATAACTCCAAAACTAAAACAGCTATTCCGGATTTAACTGCATAGTCTTATTTGCGTTTATAAACTACCCTAAGTGATGCAGTATGGTTTTTCTATTCGTATTAGTTTCAGAGATAATGCAGACTATAGGATTTTGTAGCCATTTGGCACGGTGTAAAACGCTAAAAATTTGCCAAAAAGACACCATCGACAATAACTCCAAAACTAAAACAGCTATTCCGGATTTAACTGCATAGTCTTATTTGCGTTTATAAACTACCCTAAGTGATGCAGTATGGTTTTTCTATTCGTATTAGTTTCAGAGATAATGCAGACTATAGGATTTTGTAGCCATTTGGCACGGTGAAAAACGCTAAAAATTTGCCAAAAAGACACCATCGACAATAACTCCAAAACTAAAACAGCTATTCCGGATTTAACTGCATAGTCTTATTTGCGTTTATAAACTACCCTAAGTGATGCAGTATGGTTTTTCTATTCGTATTAGTTTCAGAGATAATGCAGACTATAGGATTTTGTAGCCATTTGGCACGGTGTAAAACGCTAAAAATTTGCCAAAAAGACACCATCGACAATAACTCCAAAACTAAAACAGCTATTCCGGATTTAACTGCATAGTCTTATTTGCGTTTATAAACTACCCTAAGTGATGCAGTATGGTTTTTCTATTCGTATTAGTTTCAGAGATAATGCAGACTATAGGATTTTGTAGCCATTTGGCACGGTGTAAACGCTAAAAATTTGCCAAAAAGACACCATCGACAATAACTCCAAAACTAAAACAGCTATTCCGGATTTAACTGCATAGTCTTATTTGCGTTTATAAACTACCCTAAGTGATGCAGTATGGTTTTTCTATTCGTATTAGTTTCAGAGATAATGCAGACTATAGGATTTTGTAGCCATTTGGCACGGTGAAAAACGCTAAAAATTTGCCGAAAAGACACCATCGACAATAACTTCAAAACTAAAACAGCTATTCCGGAGTCAACTGCATAGTCTTATTTGCGTTTATAAACTAGCCTAAGTGATGCAGTATGGTTTTTCTATTCGTATTAGTTTCAGAGATAATGCAGACTATAGGATTTTGTAGCCATTTCGCACTGTAAAACGCTAAAATTTTGACAAAAAGACACCATCGACAATAAATCCAAAACTAAAACAGCTATTCCGGATTTAACTGCATAGTCTTATTTGCGTTTATAAACTACCCTAAGTGATGCAGTATGGTTTTTCTATTCGTATTAGTTTCAGAGATAATGCAGACTATAGGATTTTGTAGCCATTTGGCACGGTGAAAAACGCTGAAAATTTGCCAAAAAGACACCATCGACAATAACTCCAAAACTAAAACAGCTATTCCGGATTTAACTGCATAGTCTTATTTGCGTTTATAAACTACCCTAAGTGATGCAGTATGGTTTTTCTATTCGTATTAGTTTCAGAGATAATGCAGACTATAGGATTTTGTAGCCATTTCGCACGGTAAAACGCTAAAAATTTGCCAAAAAGACACCATCGACAATAACTCCAAAACTAAAACAGCTATTCCGGATTTAACTGCATAGTCTTATTTGCGTTTATAAACTACCCTAAGTGATGCAGTATGGTTTTTCTATTCGTATTAGTTTCAGAGATAATGCAGACTATAGGATTTTGTAGCCATTTGGCACGGTGAAAAACGCTAAAAATTTGCCAAAAAGACACCATCGACAATAACTCCAAAACTAAAACAGCTATTCCGGATTTAACTGCATAGTCTTATTTGCGTTTATAAACTACCCTAAGTGATGCAGTATGGTTTTTCTATTCGTATTAGTTTCAGAGATAATGCAGACTATAGGATTTTGTAGCCATTTGGCACGGTGAAAAACGCTAAAAATTTGCCAAAAAGACACCATCGACAATAACTCCAAAACTAAAACAGCTATTCCGGATTTAACTGCATAGTCTTATTTGCGTTTATAAACTACCCTAAGTGATGCAGTATGGTTTTTCTATTCGTATTAGTTTCAGAGATAATGCAGACTATAGGATTTTGTAGCCATTTGGCACGGTGAAAAACGCTAAAAATTTGCCAAAAAGACACCATCGACAATAACTCCAAAACTAAAACAGCTATTCCGGATTTAACTGCATAGTCTTATTTGCGTTTATAAACTACCCTAAGTGATGCAGTATGGTTTTTCTATTCGTATTAGTTTCAGAGATAATGCAGACTATAGGATTTTGTAGCCATTTGGCACGGTGAAAAACGCTAAAAATTTGCCAAAAAGACACCATCGACAATAACTCCAAAACTAAAACAGCTATTCCGGATTTAACTGCATAGTCTTATTTGCGTTTATAAACTACCCTAAGTGATGCAGTATGGTTTTTCTATTCGTATTAGTTTCAGAGATAATGCAGACTATAGGATTTTGTAGCCATTTGGCACGGTGAAAAACGCTAAAAATTTGCCAAAAAGACACCATCGACAATAACTCCAAAACTAAAACAGCTATTCCGGATTTAACTGCATAGTCTTATTTGCGTTTATAAACTACCCTAAGTGATGCAGTATGGTTTTTCTATTCGTATTAGTTTCAGAGATAATGCAGACTATAGGATTTTGTAGCCATTTGGCACGGTGAAAAACGCTAAAAATTTGCCAAAAAGACACCATCGACAATAACTCCAAAACTAAAACAGCTATTCCGGATTTAACTGCATAGTCTTATTTGCGTTTATAAACTACCCTAAGTGATGCAGTATGGTTTTTCTATTCGTATTAGTTTCAGAGATAATGCAGACTATAGGATTTTGTAGCCATTTGGCACGGTGAAAAACGCTAAAAATTTGCCAAAAAGACACCATCGACAATAACTCCAAAACTAAAACAGCTATTCCGGATTTAACTGCATAGTCTTATTTGCGTTTATAAACTACCCTAAGTGATGCAGTATGGTTTTTCTATTCGTATTAGTTTCAGAGATAATGCAGACTATAGGATTTTGTAGCCATTTGGCACGGTGTAAAACGCTAAAAATTTGCCAAAAAGACACCATCGACAATAACTCCAAAACTAAAACAGCTATTCCGGATTTAACTGCATAGTCTTATTTGCGTTTATAAACTACCCTAAGTGATGCAGTATGGTTTTTCTATTCGTATTAGTTTCAGAGATAATGCAGACTATAGGATTTTGTAGCCATTTGGCACGGTGAAAAACGCTAAAAATTTGCCAAAAAGACACCATCGACAATAACTCCAAAACTAAAACAGCTATTCCGGATTTAACTGCATAGTCTTATTTGCGTTTATAAACTACCCTAAGTGATGCAGTATGGTTTTTCTATTCGTATTAGTTTCAGAGATAATGCAGACTATAGGATTTTGTAGCCATTTGGCACGGTGAAAAACGCTAAAAATTTGCCAAAAAGACACCATCGACAATAACTCCAAAACTAAAACAGCTATTCCGGATTTAACTGCATAGTCTTATTTGCGTTTATAAACTACCCTAAGTGATGCAGTATGGTTTTTCTATTCGTATTAGTTTCAGAGATAATGCAGACTATAGGATTTTGTAGCCATTTGGCACGGTGTAAACGCTAAAAATTTGCCAAAAAGACACCATCGACAATAACTCCAAAACTAAAACAGCTATTCCGGATTTAACTGCATAGTCTTATTTGCGTTTATAAACTACCCTAAGTGATGCAGTATGGTTTTTCTATTCGTATTAGTTTCAGAGATAATGCAGACTATAGGATTTTGTAGCCATTTGGCACGGTGAAAAACGCTAAAAATTTGCCAAAAAGACACCATCGACAATAACTCCAAAACTAAAACAGCTATTCCGGATTTAACTGCATAGTCTTATTTGCGTTTATAAACTACCCTAAGTGATGCAGTATGGTTTTTCTATTCGTATTAGTTTCAGAGATAATGCAGACTATAGGATTTTGTAGCCATTTGGCACGGTGAAAAACGCTGAAAATTTGCCAAAAAGACACCATCGACAATAACTCCAAAACTAAAACAGCTATTCCGGATTTAACTGCATAGTCTTATTTGCGTTTATAAACTACCCTAAGTGATGCAGTATGGTTTTTCTATTCGTATTAGTTTCAGAGATAATGCAGACTATAGGATTTTGTAGCCATTTGGCACGGTGAAAAACGCTAAAAATTTGCCAAAAAGACACCATCGACAATAACTCCAAAACTAAAACAGCTATTCCGGATTTAACTGCATAGTCTTATTTGCGTTTATAAACTACCCTAAGTGATGCAGTATGGTTTTTCTATTCGTATTAGTTTCAGAGATAATGCAGACTATAGGATTTTGTAGCCATTTGGCACGGTGAAAAACGCTAAAAATTTGCCAAAAAGACACCATCGACAATAACTCCAAAACTAAAACAGCTATTCCGGATTTAACTGCATAGTCTTATTTGCGTTTATAAACTACCCTAAGTGATGCAGTATGGTTTTTCTATTCGTATTAGTTTCAGAGATAATGCAGACTATAGGATTTTGTAGCCATTTGGCACGGTGAAAAACGCTGAAAATTTGCCGAAAAGACACCATCGACAATAACTTCAAAACTAAAACAGCTATTCCGGATTTAACTGCATAGTCTTATTTGCGTTTATAAACTACCCTAAGTGATGCAGTATGGTTTTTCTATTCGTATTAGTTTCAGAGATAATGCAGACTATAGGATTTTGTAGCCATTTCGCACGGTGTAAAACGCTAAAATTTTGCCAAAAAGACACCATCGACAATAAATCCAAAACTAAAACAGCTATTCCGGATTTAACTGCATAGTCTTATTTGCGTTTATAAACTACCCTAAGTGATGCAGTATGGTTTTTCTATTCGTATTAGTTTCAGAGATAATGCAGACTATAGGATTTTGTAGCCATTTCGCACGGTGAAAAACGCTAAAAATTTGCCAAAAAGACACCATCGACAATAACTCCAAAACTAAAACAGCTATTCCGGATTTAACTGCATAGTCTTATTTGCGTTTATAAACTACCCTAAGTGATGCAGTATGGTTTTTCTATTCGTATTAGTTTCAGAGATAATGCAGACTATAGGATTTTGTAGCCATTTGGCACGGTGAAAAACGCTAAAAATTTGCCAAAAAGACACCATCGACAATAACTCCAAAACTAAAACAGCTATTCCGGATTTAACTGCATAGTCTTATTTGCGTTTATAAACTACCCTAAGTGATGCAGTATGGTTTTTCTATTCGTATTAGTTTCAGAGATAATGCAGACTATAGGATTTTGTAGCCATTTGGCACGGTGAAAAACGCTAAAAATTTGCCAAAAAGACACCATCGACAATAACTCCAAAACTAAAACAGCTATTCCGGATTTAACTGCATAGTCTTATTTGCGTTTATAAACTACCCTAAGTGATGCAGTATGGTTTTTCTATTCGTATTAGTTTCAGAGATAATGCAGACTATAGGATTTTGTAGCCATTTGGCACGGTGAAAAACGCTAAAAATTTGCCAAAAAGACACCATCGACAATAACTCCAAAACTAAAACAGCTATTCCGGATTTAACTGCATAGTCTTATTTGCGTTTATAAACTACCCTAAGTGATGCAGTATGGTTTTTCTATTCGTATTAGTTTCAGAGATAATGCAGACTATAGGATTTTGTAGCCATTTGGCACGGTGAAAAACGCTAAAAATTTGCCAAAAAGACACCATCGACAATAACTCCAAAACTAAAACAGCTATTCCGGATTTAACTGCATAGTCTTATTTGCGTTTATAAACTACCCTAAGTGATGCAGTATGGTTTTTCTATTCGTATTAGTTTCAGAGATAATGCAGACTATAGGATTTTGTAGCCATTTGGCACGGTGAAAAACGCTAAAAATTTGCCAAAAAGACACCATCGACAATAACTCCAAAACTAAAACAGCTATTCCGGATTTAACTGCATAGTCTTATTTGCGTTTATAAACTACCCTAAGTGATGCAGTATGGTTTTTCTATTCGTATTAGTTTCAGAGATAATGCAGACTATAGGATTTTGTAGCCATTTGGCACGGTGAAAAACGCTAAAAATTTGCCAAAAAGACACCATCGACAATAACTCCAAAACTAAAACAGCTATTCCGGATTTAACTGCATAGTCTTATTTGCGTTTATAAACTACCCTAAGTGATGCAGTATGGTTTTTCTATTCGTATTAGTTTCAGAGATAATGCAGACTATAGGATTTTGTAGCCATTTGGCACGGTGTAAACGCTAAAAATTTGCCAAAAAGACACCATCGACAATAACTCCAAAACTAAAACAGCTATTCCGGATTTAACTGCATAGTCTTATTTGCGTTTATAAACTACCCTAAGTGATGCAGTATGGTTTTTCTATTCGTATTAGTTTCAGAGATAATGCAGACTATAGGATTTTGTAGCCATTTGGCACGGTGAAAAACGCTGAAAATTTGCCGAAAAGACACCATCGACAATAACTTCAAAACTAAAACAGCTATTCCGGATTTAACTGCATAGTCTTATTTGCGTTTATAAACTAGCCTAAGTGATGCAGTATGGTTTTTCTATTCGTATTAGTTTCAGAGATAATGCAGACTATAGGATTTTGTAGCCATTTCGCACGGTAAAACGCTAAAAATTTTGCCAAAAAGACACCATCGACAATAACTCCAAAACTAAAACAGCTATTCCGGATTTAACTGCATAGTCTTATTTGCGTTTATAAACTACCCTAAGTGATGCAGTATGGTTTTTCTATTCGTATTAGTTTCAGAGATAATGCAGACTATAGGATTTTGTAGCCATTTGGCACGGTGAAAAACGCTAAAAATTTGCCAAAAAGACACCATCGACAATAACTCCAAAACTAAAACAGCTATTCCGGATTTAACTGCATAGTCTTATTTGCGTTTATAAACTACCCTAAGTGATGCAGTATGGTTTTTCTATTCGTATTAGTTTCAGAGATAATGCAGACTATAGGATTTTGTAGCCATTTGGCACGGTGTAAAACGCTAAAAATTTGCCAAAAAGACACCATCGACAATAACTCCAAAACTAAAACAGCTATTCCGGATTTAACTGCATAGTCTTATTTGCGTTTATAAACTACCCTAAGTGATGCAGTATGGTTTTTCTATTCGTATTAGTTTCAGAGATAATGCAGACTATAGGATTTTGTAGCCATTTGGCACGGTGAAAAACGCTAAAAATTTGCCAAAAAGACACCATCGACAATAACTCCAAAACTAAAACAGCTATTCCGGATTTAACTGCATAGTCTTATTTGCGTTTATAAACTACCCTAAGTGATGCAGTATGGTTTTTCTATTCGTATTAGTTTCAGAGATAATGCAGACTATAGGATTTTGTAGCCATTTGGCACGGTGAAAAACGCTGAAAATTTGCCAAAAAGACACCATCGACAATAACTCCAAAACTAAAACAGCTATTCCGGATTTAACTGCATAGTCTTATTTGCGTTTATAAACTACCCTAAGTGATGCAGTATGGTTTTTCTATTCGTATTAGTTTCAGAGATAATGCAGACTATAGGATTTTGTAGCCATTTGGCACGGTGAAAAACGCTGAAAATTTGCCAAAAAGACACCATCGACAATAACTCCAAAACTAAAACAGCTATTCCGGATTTAACTGCATAGTCTTATTTGCGTTTATAAACTACCCTAAGTGATGCAGTATGGTTTTTCTATTCGTATTAGTTTCAGAGATAATGCAGACTATAGGATTTTGTAGCCATTTGGCACGGTGAAAAACGCTGAAAATTTGCCAAAAAGACACCATCGACAATAACTCCAAAACTAAAACAGCTATTCCGGATTTAACTGCATAGTCTTATTTGCGTTTATAAACTACCCTAAGTGATGCAGTATGGTTTTTCTATTCGTATTAGTTTCAGAGATAATGCAGACTATAGGATTTTGTAGCCATTTGGCACGGTGTAAACGCTAAAAATTTGCCAAAAAGACACCATCGACAATAACTCCAAAACTAAAACAGCTATTCCGGATTTAACTGCATAGTCTTATTTGCGTTTATAAACTACCCTAAGTGATGCAGTATGGTTTTTCTATTCGTATTAGTTTCAGAGATAATGCAGACTATAGGATTTTGTAGCCATTTGGCACGGTGAAAAACGCTGAAAATTTGCCGAAAAGACACCATCGACAATAACTCCAAAACTAAAACAGCTATTCCGGATTTAACTGCATAGTCTTATTTGCGTTTATAAACTACCCTAAGTGATGCAGTATGGTTTTTCTATTCGTATTAGTTTCAGAGATAATGCAGACTATAGGATTTTGTAGCCATTTGGCACGGTGAAAAACGCTGAAAATTTGCCAAAAAGACACCATCGACAATAACTCCAAAACTAAAACAGCTATTCCGGATTTAACTGCATAGTCTTATTTGCGTTTATAAACTACCCTAAGTGATGCAGTATGGTTTTTCTATTCGTATTAGTTTCAGAGATAATGCAGACTATAGGATTTTGTAGCCATTTCGCACGGTGAAAAACGCTAAAAATTTGCCAAAAAGACACCATCGACAATAACTCCAAAACTAAAACAGCTATTCCGGATTTAACTGCATAGTCTTATTTGCGTTTATAAACTACCCTAAGTGATGCAGTATGGTTTTTCTATTCGTATTAGTTTCAGAGATAATGCAGACTATAGGATTTTGTAGCCATTTGGCACGGTGTAAACGCTAAAAATTTGCCAAAAAGACACCATCGACAATAACTCCAAAACTAAAACAGCTATTCCGGATTTAACTGCATAGTCTTATTTGCGTTTATAAACTACCCTAAGTGATGCAGTATGGTTTTTCTATTCGTATTAGTTTCAGAGATAATGCAGACTATAGGATTTTGTAGCCATTTGGCACGGTGAAAAACGCTGAAAATTTGCCGAAAAGACACCATCGACAATAACTCCAAAACTAAAACAGCTATTCCGGATTTAACTGCATAGTCTTATTTGCGTTTATAAACTACCCTAAGTGATGCAGTATGGTTTTTCTATTCGTATTAGTTTCAGAGATAATGCAGACTATAGGATTTTGTAGCCATTTGGCACGGTGAAAAACGCTAAAAATTTGCCAAAAAGACACCATCGACAATAACTCCAAAACTAAAACAGCTATTCCGGATTTAACTGCATAGTCTTATTTGCGTTTATAAACTACCCTAAGTGATGCAGTATGGTTTTTCTATTCGTATTAGTTTCAGAGATAATGCAGACTATAGGATTTTGTAGCCATTTGGCACGGTGAAAAACGCTAAAAATTTGCCAAAAAGACACCATCGACAATAACTCCAAAACTAAAACAGCTATTCCGGATTTAACTGCATAGTCTTATTTGCGTTTATAAACTACCCTAAGTGATGCAGTATGGTTTTTCTATTCGTATTAGTTTCAGAGATAATGCAGACTATAGGATTTTGTAGCCATTTGGCACGGTGAAAAACGCTAAAAATTTGCCGAAAAGACACCATCGACAATAACTCCAAAACTAAAACAGCTATTCCGGATTTAACTGCATAGTCTTATTTGCGTTTATAAACTACCCTAAGTGATGCAGTATGGTTTTTCTATTCGTATTAGTTTCAGAGATAATGCAGACTATAGGATTTTGTAGCCATTTGGCACGGTGAAAAACGCTAAAAATTTGCCAAAAAGACACCATCGACAATAACTCCAAAACTAAAACAGCTATTCCGGATTTAACTGCATAGTCTTATTTGCGTTTATAAACTACCCTAAGTGATGCAGTATGGTTTTTCTATTCGTATTAGTTTCAGAGATAATGCAGACTATAGGATTTTGTAGCCATTTGGCACGGTGAAAAACGCTAAAAATTTGCCAAAAAGACACCATCGACAATAACTCCAAAACTAAAACAGCTATTCCGGATTTAACTGCATAGTCTTATTTGCGTTTATAAACTACCCTAAGTGATGCAGTATGGTTTTTCTATTCGTATTAGTTTCAGAGATAATGCAGACTATAGGATTTTGTAGCCATTTGGCACGGTGAAAAACGCTAAAAATTTGCCAAAAAGACACCATCGACAATAACTCCAAAACTAAAACAGCTATTCCGGATTTAACTGCATAGTCTTATTTGCGTTTATAAACTACCCTAAGTGATGCAGTATGGTTTTTCTATTCGTATTAGTTTCAGAGATAATGCAGACTATAGGATTTTGTAGCCATTTGGCACGGTGAAAAACGCTAAAAATTTGCCAAAAAGACACCATCGACAATAACTCCAAAACTAAAACAGCTATTCCGGATTTAACTGCATAGTCTTATTTGCGTTTATAAACTACCCTAAGTGATGCAGTATGGTTTTTCTATTCGTATTAGTTTCAGAGATAATGCAGACTATAGGATTTTGTAGCCATTTGGCACGGTGAAAAACGCTAAAAATTTGCCAAAAAGACACCATCGACAATAACTCCAAAACTAAAACAGCTATTCCGGATTTAACTGCATAGTCTTATTTGCGTTTATAAACTACCCTAAGTGATGCAGTATGGTTTTTCTATTCGTATTAGTTTCAGAGATAATGCAGACTATAGGATTTTGTAGCCATTTGGCACGGTGAAAAACGCTAAAAATTTGCCAAAAAGACACCATCGACAATAACTCCAAAACTAAAACAGCTATTCCGGATTTAACTGCATAGTCTTATTTGCGTTTATAAACTACCCTAAGTGATGCAGTATGGTTTTTCTATTCGTATTAGTTTCAGAGATAATGCAGACTATAGGATTTTGTAGCCATTTGGCACGGTGAAAAACGCTAAAAATTTGCCAAAAAGACACCATCGACAATAACTCCAAAACTAAAACAGCTATTCCGGATTTAACTGCATAGTCTTATTTGCGTTTATAAACTACCCTAAGTGATGCAGTATGGTTTTTCTATTCGTATTAGTTTCAGAGATAATGCAGACTATAGGATTTTGTAGCCATTTGGCACGGTGAAAAACGCTAAAAATTTGCCAAAAAGACACCATCGACAATAACTCCAAAACTAAAACAGCTATTCCGGATTTAACTGCATAGTCTTATTTGCGTTTATAAACTACCCTAAGTGATGCAGTATGGTTTTTCTATTCGTATTAGTTTCAGAGATAATGCAGACTATAGGATTTTGTAGCCATTTGGCACGGTGAAAAACGCTAAAAATTTGCCAAAAAGACACCATCGACAATAACTCCAAAACTAAAACAGCTATTCCGGATTTAACTGCATAGTCTTATTTGCGTTTATAAACTACCCTAAGTGATGCAGTATGGTTTTTCTATTCGTATTAGTTTCAGAGATAATGCAGACTATAGGATTTTGTAGCCATTTCGCACGGTAAAACGCTAAAAATTTGCCAAAAAGACACCATCGACAATAACTCCAAAACTAAAACAGCTATTCCGGATTTAACTGCATAGTCTTATTTGCGTTTATAAACTACCCTAAGTGATGCAGTATGGTTTTTCTATTCGTATTAGTTTCAGAGATAATGCAGACTATAGGATTTTGTAGCCATTTGGCACGGTGAAAAACGCTAAAAATTTGCCAAAAAGACACCATCGACAATAACTCCAAAACTAAAACAGCTATTCCGGATTTAACTGCATAGTCTTATTTGCGTTTATAAACTACCCTAAGTGATGCAGTATGGTTTTTCTATTCGTATTAGTTTCAGAGATAATGCAGACTATAGGATTTTGTAGCCATTTGGCACGGTGAAAAACGCTAAAAATTTGCCAAAAAGACACCATCGACAATAACTCCAAAACTAAAACAGCTATTCCGGATTTAACTGCATAGTCTTATTTGCGTTTATAAACTACCCTAAGTGATGCAGTATGGTTTTTCTATTCGTATTAGTTTCAGAGATAATGCAGACTATAGGATTTTGTAGCCATTTGGCACGGTGAAAAACGCTAAAAATTTGCCAAAAAGACACCATCGACAATAACTCCAAAACTAAAACAGCTATTCCGGATTTAACTGCATAGTCTTATTTGCGTTTATAAACTACCCTAAGTGATGCAGTATGGTTTTTCTATTCGTATTAGTTTCAGAGATAATGCAGACTATAGGATTTTGTAGCCATTTCGCACGGTAAAACGCTAAAATTTTGCCAAAAAGACACCATCGACAATAACTCCAAAACTAAAACAGCTATTCCGGATTTAACTGCATAGTCTTATTTGCGTTTATAAACTACCCTAAGTGATGCAGTATGGTTTTTCTATTCGTATTAGTTTCAGAGATAATGCAGACTATAGGATTTTGTAGCCATTTGGCACGGTGAAAAACGCTAAAAATTTGCCAAAAAGACACCATCGACAATAACTCCAAAACTAAAACAGCTATTCCGGATTTAACTGCATAGTCTTATTTGCGTTTATAAACTACCCTAAGTGATGCAGTATGGTTTTTCTATTCGTATTAGTTTCAGAGATAATGCAGACTATAGGATTTTGTAGCCATTTGGCACGGTGAAAAACGCTAAAAATTTGCCAAAAAGACACCATCGACAATAACTCCAAAACTAAAACAGCTATTCCGGATTTAACTGCATAGTCTTATTTGCGTTTATAAACTACCCTAAGTGATGCAGTATGGTTTTTCTATTCGTATTAGTTTCAGAGATAATGCAGACTATAGGATTTTGTAGCCATTTCGCACGGTAAAACGCTAAAAATTTGCCAAAAAGACACCATCGACAATAACTCCAAAACTAAAACAGCTATTCCGGATTTAACTGCATAGTCTTATTTGCGTTTATAAACTACCCTAAGTGATGCAGTATGGTTTTTCTATTCGTATTAGTTTCAGAGATAATGCAGACTATAGGATTTTGTAGCCATTTGGCACGGTGAAAAACGCTAAAAATTTGCCAAAAAGACACCATCGACAATAACTCCAAAACTAAAACAGCTATTCCGGATTTAACTGCATAGTCTTATTTGCGTTTATAAACTACCCTAAGTGATGCAGTATGGTTTTTCTATTCGTATTAGTTTCAGAGATAATGCAGACTATAGGATTTTGTAGCCATTTGGCACGGTGAAAAACGCTAAAAATTTGCCAAAAAGACACCATCGACAATAACTCCAAAACTAAAACAGCTATTCCGGATTTAACTGCATAGTCTTATTTGCGTTTATAAACTACCCTAAGTGATGCAGTATGGTTTTTCTATTCGTATTAGTTTCAGAGATAATGCAGACTATAGGATTTTGTAGCCATTTGGCACGGTGAAAAACGCTAAAAATTTGCCAAAAAGACACCATCGACAATAACTCCAAAACTAAAACAGCTATTCCGGATTTAACTGCATAGTCTTATTTGCGTTTATAAACTACCCTAAGTGATGCAGTATGGTTTTTCTATTCGTATTAGTTTCAGAGATAATGCAGACTATAGGATTTTGTAGCCATTTCGCACGGTGAAAAACGCTAAAAATTTGCCAAAAAGACACCATCGACAATAACTCCAAAACTAAAACAGCTATTCCGGATTTAACTGCATAGTCTTATTTGCGTTTATAAACTACCCTAAGTGATGCAGTATGGTTTTTCTATTCGTATTAGTTTCAGAGATAATGCAGACTATAGGATTTTGTAGCCATTTGGCACGGTGAAAAACGCTAAAAATTTGCCAAAAAGACACCATCGACAATAACTCCAAAACTAAAACAGCTATTCCGGATTTAACTGCATAGTCTTATTTGCGTTTATAAACTACCCTAAGTGATGCAGTATGGTTTTTCTATTCGTATTAGTTTCAGAGATAATGCAGACTATAGGATTTTGTAGCCATTTGGCACGGTGAAAAACGCTAAAAATTTGCCAAAAAGACACCATCGACAATAACTCCAAAACTAAAACAGCTATTCCGGATTTAACTGCATAGTCTTATTTGCGTTTATAAACTACCCTAAGTGATGCAGTATGGTTTTTCTATTCGTATTAGTTTCAGAGATAATGCAGACTATAGGATTTTGTAGCCATTTGGCACGGTGAAAAACGCTAAAAATTTGCCAAAAAGACACCATCGACAATAACTCCAAAACTAAAACAGCTATTCCGGATTTAACTGCATAGTCTTATTTGCGTTTATAAACTACCCTAAGTGATGCAGTATGGTTTTTCTATTCGTATTAGTTTCAGAGATAATGCAGACTATAGGATTTTGTAGCCATTTGGCACGGTGAAAAACGCTAAAAATTTGCCAAAAAGACACCATCGACAATAACTCCAAAACTAAAACAGCTATTCCGGATTTAACTGCATAGTCTTATTTGCGTTTATAAACTACCCTAAGTGATGCAGTATGGTTTTTCTATTCGTATTAGTTTCAGAGATAATGCAGACTATAGGATTTTGTAGCCATTTGGCACGGTGAAAAACGCTAAAAATTTGCCAAAAAGACACCATCGACAATAACTCCAAAACTAAAACAGCTATTCCGGATTTAACTGCATAGTCTTATTTGCGTTTATAAACTACCCTAAGTGATGCAGTATGGTTTTTCTATTCGTATTAGTTTCAGAGATAATGCAGACTATAGGATTTTGTAGCCATTTCGCACGGTAAAACGCTAAAAATTTGCCAAAAAGACACCATCGACAATAACTCCAAAACTAAAACAGCTATTCCGGATTTAACTGCATAGTCTTATTTGCGTTTATAAACTACCCTAAGTGATGCAGTATGGTTTTTCTATTCGTATTAGTTTCAGAGATAATGCAGACTATAGGATTTTGTAGCCATTTGGCACGGTGAAAAACGCTAAAAATTTGCCAAAAAGACACCATCGACAATAACTCCAAAACTAAAACAGCTATTCCGGATTTAACTGCATAGTCTTATTTGCGTTTATAAACTACCCTAAGTGATGCAGTATGGTTTTTCTATTCGTATTAGTTTCAGAGATAATGCAGACTATAGGATTTTGTAGCCATTTGGCACGGTGAAAAACGCTAAAAATTTGCCAAAAAGACACCATCGACAATAACTCCAAAACTAAAACAGCTATTCCGGATTTAACTGCATAGTCTTATTTGCGTTTATAAACTACCCTAAGTGATGCAGTATGGTTTTTCTATTCGTATTAGTTTCAGAGATAATGCAGACTATAGGATTTTGTAGCCATTTGGCACGGTGAAAAACGCTAAAAATTTGCCAAAAAGACACCATCGACAATAACTCCAAAACTAAAACAGCTATTCCGGATTTAACTGCATAGTCTTATTTGCGTTTATAAACTACCCTAAGTGATGCAGTATGGTTTTTCTATTCGTATTAGTTTCAGAGATAATGCAGACTATAGGATTTTGTAGCCATTTCGCACGGTAAAACGCTAAAATTTTGCCAAAAAGACACCATCGACAATAACTCCAAAACTAAAACAGCTATTCCGGATTTAACTGCATAGTCTTATTTGCGTTTATAAACTACCCTAAGTGATGCAGTATGGTTTTTCTATTCGTATTAGTTTCAGAGATAATGCAGACTATAGGATTTTGTAGCCATTTCGCACGGTGAAAAACGCTAAAAATTTGCCAAAAAGACACCATCGACAATAACTCCAAAACTAAAACAGCTATTCCGGATTTAACTGCATAGTCTTATTTGCGTTTATAAACTACCCTAAGTGATGCAGTATGGTTTTTCTATTCGTATTAGTTTCAGAGATAATGCAGACTATAGGATTTTGTAGCCATTTGGCACGGTGAAAAACGCTAAAAATTTGCCAAAAAGACACCATCGACAATAACTCCAAAACTAAAACAGCTATTCCGGATTTAACTGCATAGTCTTATTTGCGTTTATAAACTACCCTAAGTGATGCAGTATGGTTTTTCTATTCGTATTAGTTTCAGAGATAATGCAGACTATAGGATTTTGTAGCCATTTGGCACGGTGAAAAACGCTAAAAATTTGCCAAAAAGACACCATCGACAATAACTCCAAAACTAAAACAGCTATTCCGGATTTAACTGCATAGTCTTATTTGCGTTTATAAACTACCCTAAGTGATGCAGTATGGTTTTTCTATTCGTATTAGTTTCAGAGATAATGCAGACTATAGGATTTTGTAGCCATTTGGCACGGTGAAAAACGCTAAAAATTTGCCAAAAAGACACCATCGACAATAACTCCAAAACTAAAACAGCTATTCCGGATTTAACTGCATAGTCTTATTTGCGTTTATAAACTACCCTAAGTGATGCAGTATGGTTTTTCTATTCGTATTAGTTTCAGAGATAATGCAGACTATAGGATTTTGTAGCCATTTGGCACGGTGAAAAACGCTAAAAATTTGCCAAAAAGACACCATCGACAATAACTCCAAAACTAAAACAGCTATTCCGGATTTAACTGCATAGTCTTATTTGCGTTTATAAACTACCCTAAGTGATGCAGTATGGTTTTTCTATTCGTATTAGTTTCAGAGATAATGCAGACTATAGGATTTTGTAGCCATTTGGCACGGTGAAAAACGCTAAAAATTTGCCAAAAAGACACCATCGACAATAACTCCAAAACTAAAACAGCTATTCCGGATTTAACTGCATAGTCTTATTTGCGTTTATAAACTACCCTAAGTGATGCAGTATGGTTTTTCTATTCGTATTAGTTTCAGAGATAATGCAGACTATAGGATTTTGTAGCCATTTGGCACGGTGAAAAACGCTGAAAATTTGCCGAAAAGACACCATCGACAATAACTCCAAAACTAAAACAGCTATTCCGGATTTAACTGCATAGTCTTATTTGCGTTTATAAACTACCCTAAGTGATGCAGTATGGTTTTTCTATTCGTATTAGTTTCAGAGATAATGCAGACTATAGGATTTTGTAGCCATTTCGCACGGTAAAACGCTAAAATTTTGCCAAAAAGACACCATCGACAATAACTCCAAAACTAAAACAGCTATTCCGGATTTAACTGCATAGTCTTATTTGCGTTTATAAACTACCCTAAGTGATGCAGTATGGTTTTTCTATTCGTATTAGTTTCAGAGATAATGCAGACTATAGGATTTTGTAGCCATTTGGCACGGTGAAAAACGCTAAAAATTTGCCAAAAAGACACCATCGACAATAACTCCAAAACTAAAACAGCTATTCCGGATTTAACTGCATAGTCTTATTTGCGTTTATAAACTACCCTAAGTGATGCAGTATGGTTTTTCTATTCGTATTAGTTTCAGAGATAATGCAGACTATAGGATTTTGTAGCCATTTGGCACGGTGAAAAACGCTAAAAATTTGCCAAAAAGACACCATCGACAATAACTCCAAAACTAAAACAGCTATTCCGGATTTAACTGCATAGTCTTATTTGCGTTTATAAACTACCCTAAGTGATGCAGTATGGTTTTTCTATTCGTATTAGTTTCAGAGATAATGCAGACTATAGGATTTTGTAGCCATTTGGCACGGTGAAAAACGCTGAAAATTTGCCGAAAAGACACCATCGACAATAACTCCAAAACTAAAACAGCTATTCCGGATTTAACTGCATAGTCTTATTTGCGTTTATAAACTACCCTAAGTGATGCAGTATGGTTTTTCTATTCGTATTAGTTTCAGAGATAATGCAGACTATAGGATTTTGTAGCCATTTCGCACGGTGTAAAACGCTAAAAATTTGCCAAAAAGACACCATCGACAATAACTCCAAAACTAAAACAGCTATTCCGGATTTAACTGCATAGTCTTATTTGCGTTTATAAACTACCCTAAGTGATGCAGTATGGTTTTTCTATTCGTATTAGTTTCAGAGATAATGCAGACTATAGGATTTTGTAGCCATTTGGCACGGTGAAAAACGCTAAAAATTTGCCGAAAAGACACCATCGACAATAACTCCAAAACTAAAACAGCTATTCCGGATTTAACTGCATAGTCTTATTTGCGTTTATAAACTACCCTAAGTGATGCAGTATGGTTTTTCTATTCGTATTAGTTTCAGAGATAATGCAGACTATAGGATTTTGTAGCCATTTCGCACGGTAAAACGCTAAAAATTTGCCAAAAAGACACCATCGACAATAACTCCAAAACTAAAACAGCTATTCCGGATTTAACTGCATAGTCTTATTTGCGTTTATAAACTACCCTAAGTGATGCAGTATGGTTTTTCTATTCGTATTAGTTTCAGAGATAATGCAGACTATAGGATTTTGTAGCCATTTGGCACGGTGAAAAACGCTAAAAATTTGCCAAAAAGACACCATCGACAATAACTCCAAAACTAAAACAGCTATTCCGGATTTAACTGCATAGTCTTATTTGCGTTTATAAACTACCCTAAGTGATGCAGTATGGTTTTTCTATTCGTATTAGTTTCAGAGATAATGCAGACTATAGGATTTTGTAGCCATTTGGCACGGTGAAAAACGCTAAAAATTTGCC
Source organism: Macrothele yani (assembly GCA_039090855.1). Lineage (NCBI taxonomy): Eukaryota > Metazoa > Arthropoda > Arachnida > Araneae > Macrothelidae > Macrothele > Macrothele yani. The sequence continues at coordinate 41,651,558 of CM077031.1, forward strand.
AAAAAGACACCATCGACAATAACTCCAAAACTAAAACAGCTATTCCGGATTTAACTGCATAGTCTTATTTGCGTTTATAAACTACCCTAAGTGATGCAGTATGGTTTTTCTATTCGTATTAGTTTCAGAGATAATGCAGACTATAGGATTTTGTAGCCATTTGGCACGGTGAAAAACGCTAAAAATTTGCCAAAAAGACACCATCGACAATAACTCCAAAACTAAAACAGCTATTCCGGATTTAACTGCATAGTCTTATTTGCGTTTATAAACTACCCTAAGTGATGCAGTATGGTTTTTCTATTCGTATTAGTTTCAGAGATAATGCAGACTATAGGATTTTGTAGCCATTTGGCACGGTGAAAAACGCTAAAAATTTGCCAAAAAGACACCATCGACAATAACTCCAAAACTAAAACAGCTATTCCGGATTTAACTGCATAGTCTTATTTGCGTTTATAAACTACCCTAAGTGATGCAGTATGGTTTTTCTATTCGTATTAGTTTCAGAGATAATGCAGACTATAGGATTTTGTAGCCATTTGGCACGGTGAAAAACGCTAAAAATTTGCCAAAAAGACACCATCGACAATAACTCCAAAACTAAAACAGCTATTCCGGATTTAACTGCATAGTCTTATTTGCGTTTATAAACTACCCTAAGTGATGCAGTATGGTTTTTCTATTCGTATTAGTTTCAGAGATAATGCAGACTATAGGATTTTGTAGCCATTTGGCACGGTGAAAAACGCTAAAAATTTGCCAAAAAGACACCATCGACAATAACTCCAAAACTAAAACAGCTATTCCGGATTTAACTGCATAGTCTTATTTGCGTTTATAAACTACCCTAAGTGATGCAGTATGGTTTTTCTATTCGTATTAGTTTCAGAGATAATGCAGACTATAGGATTTTGTAGCCATTTGGCACGGTGAAAAACGCTAAAAATTTGCCAAAAAGACACCATCGACAATAACTCCAAAACTAAAACAGCTATTCCGGATTTAACTGCATAGTCTTATTTGCGTTTATAAACTACCCTAAGTGATGCAGTATGGTTTTTCTATTCGTATTAGTTTCAGAGATAATGCAGACTATAGGATTTTGTAGCCATTTGGCACGGTGAAAAACGCTAAAAATTTGCCAAAAAGACACCATCGACAATAACTCCAAAACTAAAACAGCTATTCCGGATTTAACTGCATAGTCTTATTTGCGTTTATAAACTACCCTAAGTGATGCAGTATGGTTTTTCTATTCGTATTAGTTTCAGAGATAATGCAGACTATAGGATTTTGTAGCCATTTGGCACGGTGAAAAACGCTAAAAATTTGCCAAAAAGACACCATCGACAATAACTCCAAAACTAAAACAGCTATTCCGGATTTAACTGCATAGTCTTATTTGCGTTTATAAACTACCCTAAGTGATGCAGTATGGTTTTTCTATTCGTATTAGTTTCAGAGATAATGCAGACTATAGGATTTTGTAGCCATTTGGCACGGTGAAAAACGCTAAAAATTTGCCAAAAAGACACCATCGACAATAACTCCAAAACTAAAACAGCTATTCCGGATTTAACTGCATAGTCTTATTTGCGTTTATAAACTACCCTAAGTGATGCAGTATGGTTTTTCTATTCGTATTAGTTTCAGAGATAATGCAGACTATAGGATTTTGTAGCCATTTGGCACGGTGAAAAACGCTAAAAATTTGCCAAAAAGACACCATCGACAATAACTCCAAAACTAAAACAGCTATTCCGGATTTAACTGCATAGTCTTATTTGCGTTTATAAACTACCCTAAGTGATGCAGTATGGTTTTTCTATTCGTATTAGTTTCAGAGATAATGCAGACTATAGGATTTTGTAGCCATTTGGCACGGTGAAAAACGCTAAAAATTTGCCAAAAAGACACCATCGACAATAACTCCAAAACTAAAACAGCTATTCCGGATTTAACTGCATAGTCTTATTTGCGTTTATAAACTACCCTAAGTGATGCAGTATGGTTTTTCTATTCGTATTAGTTTCAGAGATAATGCAGACTATAGGATTTTGTAGCCATTTCGCACGGTAAAACGCTAAAAATTTGCCAAAAAGACACCATCGACAATAAATCCAAAACTAAAACAGCTATTCCGGATTTAACTGCATAGTCTTATTTGCGTTTATAAACTACCCTAAGTGATGCAGTATGGTTTTTCTATTCGTATTAGTTTCAGAGATAATGCAGACTATAGGATTTTGTAGCCATTTGGCACGGTGTAAACGCTAAAAATTTGCCAAAAAGACACCATCGACAATAACTCCAAAACTAAAACAGCTATTCCGGATTTAACTGCATAGTCTTATTTGCGTTTATAAACTACCCTAAGTGATGCAGTATGGTTTTTCTATTCGTATTAGTTTCAGAGATAATGCAGACTATAGGATTTTGTAGCCATTTGGCACGGTGAAAAACGCTGAAAATTTGCCGAAAAGACACCATCGACAATAACTCCAAAACTAAAACAGCTATTCCGGATTTAACTGCATAGTCTTATTTGCGTTTATAAACTACCCTAAGTGATGCAGTATGGTTTTTCTATTCGTATTAGTTTCAGAGATAATGCAGACTATAGGATTTTGTAGCCATTTGGCACGGTAAAACGCTAAAAATTTGCCAAAAAGACACCATCGACAATAACTCCAAAACTAAAACAGCTATTCCGGATTTAACTGCATAGTCTTATTTGCGTTTATAAACTACCCTAAGTGATGCAGTATGGTTTTTCTATTCGTATTAGTTTCAGAGATAATGCAGACTATAGGATTTTGTAGCCATTTGGCACGGTGAAAAACGCTAAAAATTTGCCAAAAAGACACCATCGACAATAACTCCAAAACTAAAACAGCTATTCCGGATTTAACTGCATAGTCTTATTTGCGTTTATAAACTACCCTAAGTGATGCAGTATGGTTTTTCTATTCGTATTAGTTTCAGAGATAATGCAGACTATAGGATTTTGTAGCCATTTGGCACGGTGTAAACGCTAAAAATTTGCCAAAAAGACACCATCGACAATAACTCCAAAACTAAAACAGCTATTCCGGATTTAACTGCATAGTCTTATTTGCGTTTATAAACTACCCTAAGTGATGCAGTATGGTTTTTCTATTCGTATTAGTTTCAGAGATAATGCAGACTATAGGATTTTGTAGCCATTTGGCACGGTGAAAAACGCTGAAAATTTGCCAAAAAGACACCATCGACAATAACTCCAAAACTAAAACAGCTATTCCGGATTTAACTGCATAGTCTTATTTGCGTTTATAAACTACCCTAAGTGATGCAGTATGGTTTTTCTATTCGTATTAGTTTCAGAGATAATGCAGACTATAGGATTTTGTAGCCATTTGGCACGGTGTAAAACGCTAAAAATTTGCCAAAAAGACACCATCGACAATAACTCCAAAACTAAAACAGCTATTCCGGATTTAACTGCATAGTCTTATTTGCGTTTATAAACTACCCTAAGTGATGCAGTATGGTTTTTCTATTCGTATTAGTTTCAGAGATAATGCAGACTATAGGATTTTGTAGCCATTTCGCACGGTGAAAAACGCTAAAAATTTGCCAAAAAGACACCATCGACAATAACTCCAAAACTAAAACAGCTATTCCGGATTTAACTGCATAGTCTTATTTGCGTTTATAAACTACCCTAAGTGATGCAGTATGGTTTTTCTATTCGTATTAGTTTCAGAGATAATGCAGACTATAGGATTTTGTAGCCATTTGGCACGGTGAAAAACGCTAAAAATTTGCCAAAAAGACACCATCGACAATAACTCCAAAACTAAAACAGCTATTCCGGATTTAACTGCATAGTCTTATTTGCGTTTATAAACTACCCTAAGTGATGCAGTATGGTTTTTCTATTCGTATTAGTTTCAGAGATAATGCAGACTATAGGATTTTGTAGCCATTTGGCACGGTGAAAAACGCTAAAAATTTGCCAAAAAGACACCATCGACAATAACTCCAAAACTAAAACAGCTATTCCGGATTTAACTGCATAGTCTTATTTGCGTTTATAAACTACCCTAAGTGATGCAGTATGGTTTTTCTATTCGTATTAGTTTCAGAGATAATGCAGACTATAGGATTTTGTAGCCATTTGGCACGGTGAAAAACGCTGAAAATTTGCCAAAAAGACACCATCGACAATAACTCCAAAACTAAAACAGCTATTCCGGATTTAACTGCATAGTCTTATTTGCGTTTATAAACTACCCTAAGTGATGCAGTATGGTTTTTCTATTCGTATTAGTTTCAGAGATAATGCAGACTATAGGATTTTGTAGCCATTTGGCACGGTGAAAAACGCTGAAAATTTGCCGAAAAGACACCATCGACAATAACTCCAAAACTAAAACAGCTATTCCGGATTTAACTGCATAGTCTTATTTGCGTTTATAAACTACCCTAAGTGATGCAGTATGGTTTTTCTATTCGTATTAGTTTCAGAGATAATGCAGACTATAGGATTTTGTAGCCATTTCGCACGGTAAAACGCTAAAAATTTGCCAAAAAGACACCATCGACAATAACTCCAAAACTAAAACAGCTATTCCGGATTTAACTGCATAGTCTTATTTGCGTTTATAAACTACCCTAAGTGATGCAGTATGGTTTTTCTATTCGTATTAGTTTCAGAGATAATGCAGACTATAGGATTTTGTAGCCATTTGGCACGGTGAAAAACGCTAAAAATTTGCCAAAAAGACACCATCGACAATAACTCCAAAACTAAAACAGCTATTCCGGATTTAACTGCATAGTCTTATTTGCGTTTATAAACTACCCTAAGTGATGCAGTATGGTTTTTCTATTCGTATTAGTTTCAGAGATAATGCAGACTATAGGATTTTGTAGCCATTTGGCACGGTGTAAACGCTAAAAATTTGCCAAAAAGACACCATCGACAATAACTCCAAAACTAAAACAGCTATTCCGGATTTAACTGCATAGTCTTATTTGCGTTTATAAACTACCCTAAGTGATGCAGTATGGTTTTTCTATTCGTATTAGTTTCAGAGATAATGCAGACTATAGGATTTTGTAGCCATTTGGCACGGTGAAAAACACTGAAAATTTGCCGAAAAGACACCATCGACAATAACTCCAAAACTAAAACAGCTATTCCGGATTTAACTGCATAGTCTTATTTGCGTTTATAAACTAGCCTAAGTGATGCAGTATGGTTTTTCTATTCGTATTAGTTTTAGAGATAATGCAGACTATAGGATTTTGTAGCCATTTCGCACTGTAAAACGCTAAAATTTTGCCAAAAAGACACCATCGACAATAAATCCAAAACTAAAACAGCTATTCCGGATTTAACTGCATAGTCTTATTTGCGTTTATAAACTACCCTAAGTGATGCAGTATGGTTTTTCTATTCGTATTAGTTTCAGAGATAATGCAGACTATAGGATTTTGTAGCCATTTGGCACGGTGAAAAACGCTAAAAATTTGCCGAAGAGACACCATCGACAATAACTCCAAAACTAAAACAGCTATTCCGGATTTAACTGCATAGTCTTATTTGCGTTTATAAACTACCCTAAGTGATGCAGTATGGTTTTTCTATTCGTATTAGTTTCAGAGATAATGCAGACTATAGGATTTTGTAGCCATTTCGCACGGTAAAACGCTTAAAATTTGCCAAAAAGACACCATCGACACATAACTCCAAAACTAAAACAGCTATTCCGGATTTAACTGCATAGTCTTATTTGCGTTTATAAACTACCCTAAGTGATGCAGTATGGTTTTTCTATTCGTATTAGTTTCAGAGATAATGCAGACTATAGGATTTTGTAGCCATTTGGCACGGTGAAAAACGCTAAAAATTTGCCAAAAAGACACCATCGACAATAACTCCAAAACTAAAACAGCTATTCCGGATTTAACTGCATAGTCTTATTTGCGTTTATAAACTACCCTAAGTGATGCAGTATGGTTTTTCTATTCGTATTAGTTTCAGAGATAATGCAGACTATAGGATTTTGTAGCCATTTGGCACGGTGAAAAACGCTAAAAATTTGCCAAAAAGACACCATCGACAATAACTCCAAAACTAAAACAGCTATTCCGGATTTAACTGCATAGTCTTATTTGCGTTTATAAACTACCCTAAGTGATGCAGTATGGTTTTTCTATTCGTATTAGTTTCAGAGATAATGCAGACTATAGGATTTTGTAGCCATTTGGCACGGTGAAAAACGCTAAAAATTTGCCAAAAAGACACCATCGACAATAACTCCAAAACTAAAACAGCTATTCCGGATTTAACTGCATAGTCTTATTTGCGTTTATAAACTACCCTAAGTGATGCAGTATGGTTTTTCTATTCGTATTAGTTTCAGAGATAATGCAGACTATAGGATTTTGTAGCCATTTGGCACGGTGAAAAACGCTAAAAATTTGCCAAAAAGACACCATCGACAATAACTCCAAAACTAAAACAGCTATTCCGGATTTAACTGCATAGTCTTATTTGCGTTTATAAACTACCCTAAGTGATGCAGTATGGTTTTTCTATTCGTATTAGTTTCAGAGATAATGCAGACTATAGGATTTTGTAGCCATTTGGCACGGTGAAAAACGCTAAAAATTTGCCAAAAAGACACCATCGACAATAACTCCAAAACTAAAACAGCTATTCCGGATTTAACTGCATAGTCTTATTTGCGTTTATAAACTACCCTAAGTGATGCAGTATGGTTTTTCTATTCGTATTAGTTTCAGAGATAATGCAGACTATAGGATTTTGTAGCCATTTGGCACGGTGAAAAACGCTAAAAATTTGCCAAAAAGACACCATCGACAATAACTCCAAAACTAAAACAGCTATTCCGGATTTAACTGCATAGTCTTATTTGCGTTTATAAACTACCCTAAGTGATGCAGTATGGTTTTTCTATTCGTATTAGTTTCAGAGATAATGCAGACTATAGGATTTTGTAGCCATTTGGCACGGTGAAAAACGCTAAAAATTTGCCAAAAAGACACCATCGACAATAACTCCAAAACTAAAACAGCTATTCCGGATTTAACTGCATAGTCTTATTTGCGTTTATAAACTACCCTAAGTGATGCAGTATGGTTTTTCTATTCGTATTAGTTTCAGAGATAATGCAGACTATAGGATTTTGTAGCCATTTGGCACGGTGAAAAACGCTAAAAATTTGCCAAAAAGACACCATCGACAATAACTCCAAAACTAAAACAGCTATTCCGGATTTAACTGCATAGTCTTATTTGCGTTTATAAACTACCCTAAGTGATGCAGTATGGTTTTTCTATTCGTATTAGTTTCAGAGATAATGCAGACTATAGGATTTTGTAGCCATTTGGCACGGTGAAAAACGCTAAAAATTTGCCAAAAAGACACCATCGACAATAACTCCAAAACTAAAACAGCTATTCCGGATTTAACTGCATAGTCTTATTTGCGTTTATAAACTACCCTAAGTGATGCAGTATGGTTTTTCTATTCGTATTAGTTTCAGAGATAATGCAGACTATAGGATTTTGTAGCCATTTGGCACGGTGAAAAACGCTAAAAATTTGCCAAAAAGACACCATCGACAATAACTCCAAAACTAAAACAGCTATTCCGGATTTAACTGCATAGTCTTATTTGCGTTTATAAACTACCCTAAGTGATGCAGTATGGTTTTTCTATTCGTATTAGTTTCAGAGATAATGCAGACTATAGGATTTTGTAGCCATTTGGCACGGTGAAAAACGCTAAAAATTTGCCAAAAAGACACCATCGACAATAACTCCAAAACTAAAACAGCTATTCCGGATTTAACTGCATAGTCTTATTTGCGTTTATAAACTACCCTAAGTGATGCAGTATGGTTTTTCTATTCGTATTAGTTTCAGAGATAATGCAGACTATAGGATTTTGTAGCCATTTGGCACGGTGAAAAACGCTAAAAATTTGCCGAAAAAGACACCATCGACAATAACTCCAAAACTAAAACAGCTATTCCGGATTTAACTGCATAGTCTTATTTGCGTTTATAAACTACCCTAAGTGATGCAGTATGGTTTTTCTATTCGTATTAGTTTCAGAGATAATGCAGACTATAGGATTTTGTAGCCATTTGGCACGGTGAAAAACGCTAAAAATTTGCCAAAAAGACACCATCGACAATAACTCCAAAACTAAAACAGCTATTCCGGATTTAACTGCATAGTCTTGCTATTCCGGATTTAACTGCATAGTCTTATTTGCGTTTATAAACTACCCTAAGTGATGCAGTATGGTTTTTCTATTCGTATTAGTTTCAGAGATAATGCAGACTATAGGATTTTGTAGCCATTTGGCACGGTGAAAAACGCTAAAAATTTGCCAAAAAGACACCATCGACAATAACTCCAAAACTAAAACAGCTATTCCGGATTTAACTGCATAGTCTTATTTGCGTTTATAAACTACCCTAAGTGATGCAGTATGGTTTTTCTATTCGTATTAGTTTCAGAGATAATGCAGACTATAGGATTTTGTAGCCATTTGGCACGGTGAAACGCTAAAAATTTGCCAAAAAGACACCATCGACAATAACTCCAAAACTAAAACAGCTATTCCGGATTTAACTGCATAGTCTTATTTGCGTTTATAAACTACCCTAAGTGATGCAGTATGGTTTTTCTATTCGTATTAGTTTCAGAGATAATGCAGACTATAGGATTTTGTAGCCATTTGGCACGGTGAAAAACGCTAAAAATTTGCCAAAAAGACACCATCGACAATAACTCCAAAACTAAAACAGCTATTCCGGATTTAACTGCATAGTCTTATTTGCGTTTATAAACTACCCTAAGTGATGCAGTATGGTTTTTCTATTCGTATTAGTTTCAGAGATAATGCAGACTATAGGATTTTGTAGCCATTTGGCACGGTGAAAAACGCTGAAAATTTGCCGAAAAGACACCATCGACAATAACTCCAAAACTAAAACAGCTATTCCGGATTTAACTGCATAGTCTTATTTGCGTTTATAAACTACCCTAAGTGATGCAGTATGGTTTTTCTATTCGTATTAGTTTCAGAGATAATGCAGACTATAGGATTTTGTAGCCATTTGGCACGGTGAAAAACGCTAAAAATTTGCCAAAAAGACACCATCGACAATAACTCCAAAACTAAAACAGCTATTCCGGATTTAACTGCATAGTCTTATTTGCGTTTATAAACTACCCTAAGTGATGCAGTATGGTTTTTCTATTCGTATTAGTTTCAGAGATAATGCAGACTATAGGATTTTGTAGCCATTTGGCACGGTGAAAAACGCTAAAAATTTGCCAAAAAGACACCATCGACAATAACTCCAAAACTAAAACAGCTATTCCGGATTTAACTGCATAGTCTTATTTGCGTTTATAAACTACCCTAAGTGATGCAGTATGGTTTTTCTATTCGTATTAGTTTCAGAGATAATGCAGACTATAGGATTTTGTAGCCATTTGGCACGGTAAAACGCTAAAAATTTGCCAAAAAGACACCATCGACAATAACTCCAAAACTAAAACAGCTATTCCGGATTTAACTGCATAGTCTTATTTGCGTTTATAAACTACCCTAAGTGATGCAGTATGGTTTTTCTATTCGTATTAGTTTCAGAGATAATGCAGACTATAGGATTTTGTAGCCATTTGGCACGGTGAAAAACGCTGAAAATTTGCCGAAAAGACACCATCGACAATAACTCCAAAACTAAAACAGCTATTCCGGATTTAACTGCATAGTCTTATTTGCGTTTATAAACTACCCTAAGTGATGCAGTATGGTTTTTCTATTCGTATTAGTTTCAGAGATAATGCAGACTATAGGATTTTGTAGCCATTTGGCACGGTGAAAAACGCTAAAAATTTGCCAAAAAGACACCATCGACAATAACTCCAAAACTAAAACAGCTATTCCGGATTTAACTGCATAGTCTTATTTGCGTTTATAAACTACCCTAAGTGATGCAGTATGGTTTTTCTATTCGTATTAGTTTCAGAGATAATGCAGACTATAGGATTTTGTAGCCATTTGGCACGGTGAAAAACGCTAAAAATTTGCCAAAAAGACACCATCGACAATAACTCCAAAACTAAAACAGCTATTCCGGATTTAACTGCATAGTCTTATTTGCGTTTATAAACTACCCTAAGTGATGCAGTATGGTTTTTCTATTCGTATTAGTTTCAGAGATAATGCAGACTATAGGATTTTGTAGCCATTTGGCACGGTGAAAAACGCTAAAAATTTGCCAAAAAGACACCATCGACAATAACTCCAAAACTAAAACAGCTATTCCGGATTTAACTGCATAGTCTTATTTGCGTTTATAAACTACCCTAAGTGATGCAGTATGGTTTTTCTATTCGTATTAGTTTCAGAGATAATGCAGACTATAGGATTTTGTAGCCATTTGGCACGGTGAAAAACGCTAAAAATTTGCCGAAAAGACACCATCGACAATAACTCCAAAACTAAAACAGCTATTCCGGATTTAACTGCATAGTCTTATTTGCGTTTATAAACTACCCTAAGTGATGCAGTATGGTTTTTCTATTCGTATTAGTTTCAGAGATAATGCAGACTATAGGATTTTGTAGCCATTTGGCACGGTGAAAAACGCTAAAAATTTGCCAAAAAGACACCATCGACAATAACTCCAAAACTAAAACAGCTATTCCGGATTTAACTGCATAGTCTTATTTGCGTTTATAAACTACCCTAAGTGATGCAGTATGGTTTTTCTATTCGTATTAGTTTCAGAGATAATGCAGACTATAGGATTTTGTAGCCATTTGGCACGGTGAAAAACGCTAAAAATTTGCCAAAAAGACACCATCGACAATAACTCCAAAACTAAAACAGCTATTCCGGATTTAACTGCATAGTCTTATTTGCGTTTATAAACTACCCTAAGTGATGCAGTATGGTTTTTCTATTCGTATTAGTTTCAGAGATAATGCAGACTATAGGATTTTGTAGCCATTTGGCACGGTGAAAAACGCTAAAAATTTGCCAAAAAGACACCATCGACAATAACTGCAAAACTAAAACAGCTATTCCGGATTTAACTGCATAGTCTTGCTATTCCGGATTTAACTGCATAGTCTTATTTGCGTTTATAAACTACCCTAAGTGATGCAGTATGGTTTTTCTATTCGTATTAGTTTCAGAGATAATGCAGACTATAGGATTTTGTAGCCATTTGGCACGGTGAAAAACGCTTAGAATTTGCCAAAAAGACACCATCGACAATAACTCCAAAACTAAAACAGCTATTCCGGATTTAACTGCATAGTCTTATCTGCGTTTATAAACAACCCTAAGCGATGCAGTATGGTTTTTCTATTCGTATTAGTTTCAGAGATAATGCAGACTATAGGATTTTGTAACCATTTGGCACGGTGAAACGCTGAAAATTTGACAAAAAGACACCATCGACAATAACTCCAAAACTAAAACAGCTATTCTGGATTTAACTGCATAGTCTTATTTGCGTTTATAAACTACCCTAAGTGATGCAGTATGGTTTTTCTATTCGTATTAGTTTCAGAGATAATGCAGACTATAGGATTTTGTAGCCATTTGGCACGGTGAAAAACGCTAAAAATTTGCCAAAAAGACACCATCGACAATAACTCCAAAACTAAAACAGCTATTCCGGAATTAACTGCATAGTCTTATTTGCGTTTATAAACTACCCTAAGTGATGCAGTATGGTTTTTCTATTCGTATTAGTTTCAGAGATAATGCAGACTATAGGATTTTGTAGCCATTTGGCACGGAGAAAAACGCTAAAAATTTGCCAAAAAGACACCATCGACAATAACTCCAAAACTAAAACAGCTATTCCGGATTTAACTGCATAGTCTTATTTGCGTTTATAAACTACCCTAAGTGATGCAGTATGGTTTTTCTATTCGTATTAGTTTCAGAGATAATGCAGACTATAGGATTTTGTAGCCATTTGGCACGGTGAAAAACGCTAAAAATTTGCCAAAAAGACACCATCGACAATAACTGCAAAACTAAAACAGCTATTCCGGATTTAACTGCATAGTCTTGCTATTCCGGATTTAACTGCATAGTCTTATTTGCGTTTATAAACTACCCTAAGTGATGCAGTATGGTTTTTCTATTCGTATTAGTTTCAGAGATAATGCAGACTATAGGATTTTGTAGCCATTTGGCACGGTGAAACGCTAAAAATTTGCCAAAAAGACACCATCGACAATAACTCCAAAACTAAAACAGCTATTCCGGATTTAACTGCATAGTCTTATTTGCGTTTATAAACTACCCTAAGTGATGCAGTATGGTTTTTCTATTCGTATTAGTTTCAGAGATAATGCAGACTATAGGATTTTGTAGCCATTTGGCACGGTGAAAAACGCTAAAAATTTGCCAAAAAGACACCATCGACAATAACTCCAAAACTAAAACAGCTATTCCGGAATTAACTGCATAGTCTTATTTGCGTTTATAAACTACCCTAAGTGATGCAGTATGGTTTTTCTATTCGTATTAGTTTCAGAGATAATGCAGACTATAGGATTTTGTAGCCATTTGGCACGGTGAAACGCTAAAAATTTGCCAAAAAGACACCATCGACAATAACTCCAAAACTAAAACAGCTATTCCGGATTTAACTGCATAGTCTTATTTGCGTTTATAAACTACCCTAAGTGATGCAGTATGGTTTTTCTATTCGTATTAGTTTCAGAGATAATGCAGACTATAGGATTTTGTAGCCATTTGGCACGGTGAAAAACGCTAAAAATTTGCCAAAAAGACACCATCGACAATAACTCCAAAACTAAAACAGCTATTCCGGATTTAACTGCATAGTCTTGCTATTCCGGATTTAACTGCATAGTCTTATTTGCGTTTATAAACTACCCTAAGTGATGCAGTATGGTTTTTCTATTCGTATTAGTTTCAGAGATAATGCAGACTATAGGATTTTGTAGCCATTTGGCACGGTGAAAAACGCTAAAAATTTGCCAAAAAGACACCATCGACAATAACTCCAAAACTAAAACAGCTATTCCGGATTTAACTGCATAGTCTTATTTGCGTTTATAAACTACCCTAAGTGATGCAGTATGGTTTTTCTATTCGTATTAGTTTCAGAGATAATGCAGACTATAGGATTTTGTAGCCATTTGGCACGGTGAAAAACGCTAAAAATTTGCCAAAAAGACACCATCGACAATAACTCCAAAACTAAAACAGCTATTCCGGATTTAACTGCATAGTCTTATTTGCGTTTATAAACTACCCTAAGTGATGCAGTATGGTTTTTCTATTCGTATTAGTTTCAGAGATAATGCAGACTATAGGATTTTGTAGCCATTTGGCACGGTGAAAAACGCTAAAAATTTGCCAAAAAGACACCATCGACAATAACTCCAAAACTAAAACAGCTATTCCGGATTTAACTGCATAGTCTTATTTGCGTTTATAAACTACCCTAAGTGATGCAGTATGGTTTTTCTATTCGTATTAGTTTCAGAGATAATGCAGACTATAGGATTTTGTAGCCATTTGGCACGGTGAAAAACGCTTAGAATTTGCCAAAAAGACACCATCGACAATAACTCCAAAACTAAAACAGCTATTCCGGATTTAACTGCATAGTCTTATTTGCGTTTATAAACTACCCTAAGTGATGCAGTATGGTTTTTCTATTCGTATTAGTTTCAGAGATAATGCAGACTATAGGATTTTGTAGCCATTTGGCACGGTGAAAAACGCTAAAAATTTGCCAAAAAGACACCATCGACAATAACTCCAAAACTAAAACAGCTATTCCGGATTTAACTGCATAGTCTTATTTGCGTTTATAAACTACCCTAAGTGATGCAGTATGGTTTTTCTATTCGTATTAGTTTCAGAGATAATGCAGACTATAGGATTTTGTAGCCATTTGGCACGGTGAAAAACGCTGAAAATTTGCCGAAAAGACACCATCGACAATAACTCCAAAACTAAAACAGCTATTCCGGATTTAACTGCATAGTCTTATTTGCGTTTATAAACTACCCTAAGTGATGCAGTATGGTTTTTCTATTCGTATTAGTTTCAGAGATAATGCAGACTATAGGATTTTGTAGCCATTTGGCACGGAGAAAAACGCTAAAAATTTGCCAAAAAGACACCATCGACAATAACTCCAAAACTAAAACAGCTATTCCGGAATTAACTGCATAGTCTTATTTGCGTTTATAAACTACCCTAAGTGATGCAGTATGGTTTTTCTATTCGTATTAGTTTCAGAGATAATGCAGACTATAGGATTTTGTAGCCATTTGGCACGGTGAAAAACGCTAAAAATTTGCCAAAAAGACACCATCGACAATAACTCCAAAACTAAAACAGCTATTCCGGATTTAACTGCATAGTCTTATTTGCGTTTATAAACTACCCTAAGTGATGCAGTATGGTTTTTCTATTCGTATTAGTTTCAGAGATAATGCAGACTATAGGATTTTGTAGCCATTTGGCACGGTGAAAAACGCTAAAAATTTGCCAAAAAGACACCATCGACAATAACTCCAAAACTAAAACAGCTATTCCGGATTTAACTGCATAGTCTTGCTATTCCGGATTTAACTGCATAGTCTTATTTGCGTTTATAAACTACCCTAAGTGATGCAGTATGGTTTTTCTATTCGTATTAGTTTCAGAGATAATGCAGACTATAGGATTTTGTAGCCATTTGGCACGGTGAAAAACGCTAAAAATTTGCCAAAAAGACACCATCGACAATAACTCCAAAACTAAAACAGCTATTCCGGATTTAACTGCATAGTCTTATTTGCGTTTATAAACTACCCTAAGTGATGCAGTATGGTTTTTCTATTCGTATTAGTTTCAGAGATAATGCAGACTATAGGATTTTGTAGCCATTTGGCACGGTGAAAAACGCTAAAAATTTGCCAAAAAGACACCATCGACAATAACTCCAAAACTAAAACAGCTATTCCGGATTTAACTGCATAGTCTTATTTGCGTTTATAAACTACCCTAAGTGATGCAGTATGGTTTTTCTATTCGTATTAGTTTCAGAGATAATGCAGACTATAGGATTTTGTAGCCATTTGGCACGGTGAAAAACGCTAAAAATTTGCCAAAAAGACACCATCGACAATAACTCCAAAACTAAAACAGCTATTCCGGATTTAACTGCATAGTCTTATTTGCGTTTATAAACTACCCTAAGTGATGCAGTATGGTTTTTCTATTCGTATTAGTTTCAGAGATAATGCAGACTATAGGATTTTGTAGCCATTTGGCACGGTGAAAAACGCTAAAAATTTGCCAAAAAGACACCATCGACAATAACTACAAAACTAAAACAGCTATTCCGGATTTAACTGCATGGTCTTATTTGCGTTTATAAACTACCCTAAGGGTTGCAGCTGTAATCGCCGCTCGTGGAGGCTCCACCAACTATTGAGAGTGAATAAACTTCGTTTTCCTTTGTTATCACAGGTGTCCAATTACTTGTTGGTATATAGTGTATTAGCAAAGTCTAGAAATGGAGGCAGCTTGGTTCGGTAGAGTATGTGAAATTCTGAACCAGCGAGTCTTTCACAGAATGCTGTGAAAATGGGGATCTGGCAACAAAACGTAAAGGTGAATACTCAACAGGTAACTTTTGTTGTGGATCTAGGATGATATATAATCCTTACTAATTCTTTGTAAACCGAATGGTGCGCAGGTGTTATGGCAATGTACGTTCTAAGGTGAAATACTGAACAGGAGACTTTTTGGTAAGGTTAGAGAGACACATACAGTTTCTGTATTGTAATCGGATTACTTTGAAATACAGTTCTTGGTGAGGGTGGAGTCAGAAATTGTAATCTGTGCTAATTTTTTTAAACTGAATATTGCGCAGTCGGTTTATGGCAATACATGCCAAGAAAAATCCAGACTGGAAGCTTTTGGAAAGTGCATGCAGATAATCAATTCCTGAATAAGGAACGGATTAATTTGAAATACAGAATGTATAGCTTTTGGCGAGGACATTAGGCGAAACTTAAATCTTTGCTAATTTTTCGTAAGCAGAATTCCATGAAAGTGGAGTTCTGCCCATCAAGAAATTAAATATTGGTAGGAAGTTCTGGTTATATAATATACAGGGAGATAGATCTCCTACCTAATTTATCTTTAGCAAAATACTGTGAAGTAGGAGTAATCTAAGAAAATAAAGAACAGGAATCTTTTGACTAAGAAATATGGAATGTCTACGTATTTATGATAAACAGAATGATATATGTTATAGGTTCTATAGCAATATAAAAAAAAGAATACAGAACATAGCATTTAGTGAGGATATAAAGATATATGGAAATCCTGCTACTTATCAAGCTGGGGGAACGGAAGTGTAGAATCTACACTTGTATCTACACTGTAGATACAAGGAGAATTCAGAAAAGTTAGCTTTTTAATAGTGTATAGTGGGATATGGAAATGTATTGCGAACAGCATATTAAGAAGTAGTAGTTATGGTAATGTATTTACAAGTAGAATAAAGAAATATAGGAAATGCCATATTATTTAGGATGAAGAGAATGCTATGAAATAGGAGTTATAGCAATATAGATGGAAGAATACAGAACATGAAGCTCTGGGTGATTATGTAGAGACAAACGGAAATTCCACCTCGCTCATCGTGAAAAGAATGCTATGTAACAAGATTTATGGCACATTTCACAGTAGAGGAATACAAAACATTAAGCTTTTTGTTAGAACGTAGGGATACGGTAATCGCAGGAAAGTTTTCGTGAGTAGAATGCCAAGGAAGTGGAGATTTGGCAATGAAGACGCAAGAATACAGAATAGGAAGATTTTTGTTATAAAACGGCTGTGCAATTGGTATGTAATAAGCAGAGCGTTTGAAATATGAAGTATGGCAGTGTAAATACCAATAGAATAAGAACTGATAACTTTCTGTTAGGTTATGATTCTCGCAATATACCTACAAGAGAAATAAATAGAAAGCGATTTCGTTAAAAAAAAGTAATAATACAATCTCCGAAAATTTATCGTGAACAGCGTGCTATGAAAGAGGATTTCTGGCACTGAAAATGCGGATGAACACTGAACAGGAACCGTTTGGTTCAAATAAAGGGGCATTTAGAAATTACCGCATAATTTTTCATTAACAGAATGCTATTGAAAAAGGAGTTACGGTAATAAAGATACAAAAAGAATGTAATAGAATAAAGTTTTGGTTAGGATATGGAAAGTATGGACAACCGAACTACTATATGATTTACAGAATGCTTTGAGAAAAAAATCTATGTCGACGAATACATAAAAGAAAAACGTAGAAAGGTCTTGGTTGGGATTTTGGGCGATATGGAAATTAGTTTTGTTTTACGATTACAACAATGCTTTCAAATACGAATCACGGAAAAGAAAAAAGGGTTCTGCAGAAAAGGAAGGTGCCTGATAGGCTATCGGGTGCATGGAACTTACAACTGCTATGCGATGAACAGAATGTTTGAAATATAAGTTATGGAAATGTAGATACAAGGAGAATGCAGAACTGGATGCTTTTGGTTAGGATACAATGAGTTATGGAAATCCCAACAGATATAATATGAACAGAATTCTTTCAAATAGGAAATGCGCAAAGAAAATTAAAGAATTGGAAGCTTTCAAGTTTGCTATAGGGTTCTGTGGTAATCACAGCTACTCTGTGACCGACAAAATACTGTATGGGAAGAGTAGGTGTTCTGGTGATGTAGTGTGAAATGGGAATGAGTTACCGCATGGAAAACAGAATAGTTAAAACTGGAGTAATGGCAATGATGAAAGGAAAATAATAGAAAAAAGGAAGTTCTTTATCAGCATAAAGAAAAATTTGGAAATCGCAGCTACTCTACAGGGAACAGAGCGTTCGAAAGCACGCGATAGGGCAACGAAAACAGAACATGGTACAGAAGGTAGGTCTTAATTAGGACATATAGGGATGAAGAACTCAAAAGAGTTCCAATATCGCAACTCAAGTAGTTTGAGAAAAAAACAGTATGGACAAATATAGAAAGAAGGAAGTGTGTTTTAGGTATAGTGAGATACATAAGATAATCCCGAGTTACTTGGCCTTAAATAGAATGCTTTGAAATGGAACTGATGGCCATGAGTGTATAAGGCTCTTATAGAAAGTGAAGGTGTTTGTTAGGACATACAGAGGTGTTGAAAGCACATCTTCTAGACAGTAAACAGAATGCTTTGAAATAGGGGAAGTGGCAAACAGAAAATAAGGATAATATAAGAAAGGAGGTCATGGTCATGAGAAAGGTACAAAAAGATGTTAGAGCTACTACATATGAAAATGTAGGTCTCAAACACACACTAAGGCAAAATTGTAGATAATAGAATAATCCCAAGATGGAAAATCTCATCTGGGGAACCGCGGAAAATGGAAATCACTGCTAATATTTGGAAATGCAATCAAAATTTAATTACAAAGAAAACCTTGTTTAGAATATGGAGATCCAGGGGAATCTCTATTATTTTGCAATGGAACGTGTGATTTGCAAAAGCAGTCTTAGCACTAAACTACGCGTAAAACAAACGGTGATGTTTCTCAAATCATTAAGTTTGATGTTTCTCAGAACGTGTAATAATGTAACTCACAGCTACTATATGGTAAAAATGAGTCGTGGAAGGAGAAATTCAGAAGTGAAAATTTCGGAGAGAAATTTCTTTAGGATGAACAGAAATTTCGAAAATCTCAGTCGCTGAATTATAATTTGCGTTATAGCAATGACGAAACGGAAATAACATGGCGAACTCTCTTTGTTAGCTTACAGAAGAATACTGAAATCACATCTGTTACATATTGAATAGAAGATGTACGAATATGAGATGGAGCAACAAAAATAAAAGGATGATGTACGAAAAAGATGTTTTTGTTAAGATATACACAGACATGGCAACCAATAGCTACAATTATATTGGCGACATGGCAAAGAAACAATAAGGGCAATGCTGAAGATAATTAGATGATAAGGAAGGTAGATATACTAGGTCTTATATATAATGCTCTGTACCGGGAGTTGTATTAATGACCAAATAAGAAAACTGCGAAAGATATAAGAAAAAAAGAGCTTTTATTAATAAGTTTTGAAAAAGACCACAGCTTCTAGACCGTAAACAGAGTACTTCGAAAAGATATCTGGGAATCAAGAAATGTGGATAACATATGAAGGTAAGGTGTTGTTCAGAAAGACAGTTATAGAAGGAAAGGCAATCAGTAACTTAGTACGAAATACAGTAGATAGCTTTAAAATATAAGAGTTGGTATCCAATATTTTGGTGCATAGTATCAGCACAGAATGTCTTTATTGACATATAACGAGAAAGGGATATCTAAGCTGTTATTTGGAAATTGAGAATATGAAAAGGGCAGTTACAACAAAGTTCTGAAGAAGGCATTGCATAAGATATGATGATTGATATAGAGAAATCTCAGTTACTTTAAAGTATAATTTGGTCCTTGAAACGGATGGTAGAAGCGAAATGTACACAAGGAAGGTCTTGCTTAGGAAGCAAAAGGATGTGGAAATTACATCTAACATACCATAAAAGGTTCTGTTAAATACGAGTTTTGCCAGAGTGAAAATGCGGAAAAGATGGGCTTTTCAAAGACTAGAGCGATATGACAATCGCATCTGTAAAATTCCTGGGGAAAGAGCATTTACTGCACTTAAGGGATGATTAAAATTCATGAAAGGGCGGATTATTTAGGATAAACAAAAAGATGGAATTCAGAATGCTTTAAACTGGAGTTATGACAATGATGAAGGTAAAGTATATTGAAAAAGAGGTTGTTCATTAGAATATAGAGAAATTTGGAAATCACAGCTACTGTACAGTAAAAAAGAACGCTTGGCAGTAAAAGAGCAGGCAACCAATAAGTAATATGTAAAAACGCAGATTTTGGTTATGATATATTGAGACATGGAAATCGGACAGTTTTGTAAATGGAGATATTGCTACCAAACAATAATGACAATATGGAAAAAAGGTAGTGTTTCTTAAGATATAGAAGTCACAGGTATTAATCTTAAACAGAATACTTTGAAATGGAAGTTATTGCAATAAATCTATGAAGCTGTTGAAGAAATGAAAGGTGTTGATTAGGATATAGTTCAAAGTCACAGCTTCTTGATAGTCAACAGAGTTCTTTGAAATAGGTGCAAATGTAATAACGATATTAGGATGTGTAAAATAAAAGTCTTCTGAACATGAAATAAAAAGAAATCACAGCAGCTAGATATGAAGCACATAGCTTAGAAATGCAATTAGTGTCATTCAAGATATTCGTATAATTTGTAAAATGAAGTTCCTTTTTGAGATACGAAGAGATACAGAAATTTCAGCTAATATTTGGAAAAAAGAATGACTGGATAGGGAGATATGAAAAGAGAAGTTACAAGGAAAATATAAAAAAGTACAGTCATGGTCAGTATTTGAAGATATGTGAAAATCAAGTTTTTTTTTTCTTGAAAATATGATTTAAAAAAGCTGACTTGGTAGTTAAGTTAATAAAATGCAGAAAAGAAAAATTTTGTTTGAAATGGAATGTGATGTTTAAACCATTGCGAATACACGGTAGAAGGCTTTCAAATGCCATTATTTTCAGTGAAGGTAATAGGATGATATGGATAAGGCTGGAAAACAGCGTTATGTAAATTGGTAAACACAATTCTTGTAAAAGGAACATACCACAATGTTAAAAAATACAGTTTGTAAGGATAATTCATGACAGTGTGTTGTTTGTTGTATAACTCGAATAAGTGTAGATCACAGTAACTTGATAGAAAACAGAATGCCTAGTTGGGTTTATGGCAGTGAAGAAATAGAAGTTATGCAGAAAATAAGTCTTTTTGACATATGTATTATGATAATCTATAGGAAACAGAATTAATGCCTAGTTGAGTTTATGGCAGTGAGGAAATAAAAGTTATGCAGAAAATAAGTCTTTTTGACATATGTATTATGATAATCTATAGGAAACAGAATTAATGCCTAGTTGAGTTTATGGCAGTGAGGAAATAAAAGTTATGCAGAAAATAAAGTGTTTTTATAAGTCTTTTTGGTATTATGGTAATCTGTAGGAAACAGAATTAATGCCTAGTTGGGTTTATGGCAGTAAGGAAATAGAAGTTATGCAGAAAATAAGTCTTTTTGGCATATGTATTAAGTAATCTATAGGAAATAGATCTCTTTAGAATAGGAGATATGGAAGCAAAAATACGATACTGTAAAGAAGTAAAGCTTTAATTAGGAGATCAGAGACATCACAACCTCATTTTAACTTAAAATACTTTGAATTTGGAGATATGGTAACCAAGAAAATAAGGATAACGTGGGAAACAAGACAGTCTCTTTTAAATATAAAGTGGTATGACATTTACAGCCACTAAGTGTTGACTGGAACGTTTTCAAAAAGGAGTTACAGAAAAAAATTATAAGGGTCATGTTGGAAACGAATGTTTCAAGTACAAATTATGGTAGGGAAGATATAAGGATAATACAGAAAAGGGGTAAATATGTAAATCACAGCTAATATAAATAAAACATGCTTGAAAATTAAAGGTATGAAAGCACTGTTACAGGGAAATATAGAAAAGAATGGTCCTATTTAAGATGTGGAGATACATAGATATCAGCCATGCGATGGTAGAAAGTCTGATATGAAATATCTTATTTGATACATCTTGGCAGGGAAGATACAAATATAAGCAGTAGAGAGAAAGATCTTTACGGTAGAATGAAATGTGATAATTCCAGCAAATAGGTGCCAAGAATATGTTTTGATAGGGAAAATACAGTGACAATGTGAGAAAGGTAGGTGCTCCTAAAGATTTACAGAATTGCGTAAATCACAGCGACCATACAGTAATCAGAATGCTCGGAAAGATTTACTCCAATGAGAAAATAATATTGTTGGAAATTGAGAAATATGGAATGAACATACTGTTTAGTCAACAGATAGTAAGTAAACAGGATGTATGAGAATAAGAGATATGACAAACAATGTAAAAGGGTAAAGTAGGAAAACTTTAAGGTGGAAGGAGAAGTGGAAATCAAAGTTACCGCGCGTTAAATGGAATGCTTTGCAACCAGATATATGGCAATAAAGAAATACCAATAATGTAGAAAAATATTTTTCTTAAGATATGAAGAGAGATGGAATTCAAACGGTATACGTTCTTAAACACAATGCTTTCAAATAAGTGCTATGGTAGTGAATTCGTACGGATGACGAAAAGAAGGATGTTGAATAGCATACAGTTGTGGAAACAGTTTCTAGCTAGTAAACAGAATGCTTCGAATTAAGGGTAATGGCAGTGCTGTGTAGCAAGAAAGAATTTTCGGGGAAGGTTTTTGAATTTGAAAATTAATTTTCATCGTACGTTACACATATGTTAATTTTTCTTCTATCACATTTCACTTGCGCATGAAATTCAATTTAGTTCACCCGATTTTTAAATACTGACTTACATGCTACTCCACTTGCACAAGTGTATATATATATGGATATACCTACCCTCTCTTTATTTAAGTGTGGCATTTCGAGGACGGTTTAAACCCCTAAAACACCTCCCTGACTACAGTTCTTGGTTATACAGATGAGGAAACTATATATATATATATATATATAAAGAGAGAGAGAGAGAGAGAATAGCTCTTGCTCAGGAAATAGGCAATCACAGCTAATATTTATGAAACAAACAGTTTTCAAAAAGGAGCAGTGGCAATGCAGATATATTAGAAAACAGAAAAGGAAGCTCCTTTTTGAGATGTAGAGAAAAATTGAAATCACAGCTACAGTTCAAAAAAGAGATGAGTTTTGAAAAAAAATTACAAGGAAAAATATTAAGGGACGATTCTGCTTACGGTATGGAAATCAAATTTATTTCATTGTACAAGGTATGATTTGGAACAAGAACCTTCGCAATGAAAGTACAAGGGTGATATATTAAAAAGAGGATCTGTTCTTTAAGATATCGGGAGATATGCACATCACATGTACTATAAACAGAATGCTTTTAAAGAAGAGTTGAGGCTATGAAGTTTAAAGAGTAAAGGAAATGTGTTTGGCTAGGATATAGAAAGGTATGAAAATCAAAGCTATTGAATTTACCGAAAGTAGATATTAAATGGAATGACTATTTGAAATAGGAACAAAATGCAATTTACGAGGATAATGTAGAAACGAATGGTCGTAATCAGAATACTTAAAAATGTGGACATCAAGTTAATTCTTAACAAAATGATTTTAAATAGTAGTTACAACAATCAAGTTCTAAGGATACTGTATAAAAGCAAAGGTGTTCGTCAGACTATAAGTGGATATGAAAATCAGAACTTCTAACTTGTAAGCTGGAAGACTGATAATAGGAGTTATAGCAATGAATATATAAGAGTACAGAACTGGAACGTCTTTGCTTAAGATAATGATCGATACAGAGCTAATAACTCCAGTTTAGGTAAAAATACGCACAGAAATAACAGTAATGACAAGGATGTAGTGTTGCAAAGGGAGGTCCATGTTAAGATAGGAGATGTTGACAAGACAAGTAGTAGATGGCAAAGGGGATTTGAAAGAGAAATACCATAATTGCCATGATTATACAAGGAGAATGAGGAACAGGATATTCTTAGGTACTGACAAATGAAGAGATCACAGGCATTGGATGTTAAATTGAATGCTTTTCAATGGGCAGGTTTTTAAGTTGATATATAAAGGAAAACTCTTCGTTTCGATAGAAAAAGAATTCACAGCTAATTTATTTTAAATAGAGATATTGGAAAAGGAAGTTATGATCGCAATTAAGACATAAGGATATAACAGAAAATTAAATCCTTCGCTAAGGGATAGAGAAAAGTGGAAATCACAGTTACTGCATTTAAATATAAATGAATGCTTTGAAGTGATACTTATGGAAATGAATATATTTTATAAGGAAAACTGAGAAAAGGAAAATTTTGTATAGGTTACAGAGAGGTACGGAAATCACAATCACTAAATGATAAACAGAATTCTTTGAAATAAAGATTATGAGAATGACAGTATAAAGACAATGTAGAAATGAAAGATCTCGGGAAGCCGAAATCTGAGCTCGGATAAGTGACTGAATAATATGAAATAGGAGTTATGGTATCTGAATGTATGAAGACTGTGCATAACATGAAGATATTCGTTAGGATATAGTATTCCTGATTTACGAGATGGAAAGAAGAATACTTTCAGATAGGAGCTCTGGAGATGAAGATACAAAGATAACGTAGAACAGGTAGGTGTTGATTTGGATAGATAACATTAAGAAAGTGGCAGCTGCTGGACTGTAAACGGGATGCTTTGAAATGGGAATTACGGCAACGGTGATATGGGAAGAATTTCGAAAGGCAAGTTGATGGTTCGGACATACAGAGATATGGAATTCACTGCTAATAGGTTTATTAAACAATGTTTAATAACAAGCAGTTAAAAAATGAAGTTAACTGGATAACGAAGAATATTAACGCGTAGTATTGAAAAAGCTTCTTTTAAACGAAGTATCGGTATCAGGAGATTTATATAGACTGTGAAAGTGAGTTTTTATATAAAATTCATGCTCTGTATTATCTTCTTTGGCTGAGTAGCTGCTATGAAACTTATAAAATTACGTGTTTGAAAAATTGCAAAAATTACTTACCTTTTCACATATATACAATTACATACACATGCAATTATATTAGATAAACAACATTTCATTTTCTTTCTTTCATTCTTCAGTATAATCTAAAAATGTAGTTTAAGATGTTCCAAGAAGGTTCACACTCATACAAGCTCAGATGCAAAACTCTGGAAAACTGTTTTCTGAGGAAACACGAATTCATTAGAGGGAAGAATACATCTCTTTTTTACTTTAGAATGGTTCCAGGAATTGAAACTATTACTGTTCAGAGGGCTGAATCGTAGTTGGAAGTTCAGAATTCCTTCGTGGATTCACGTTTCCTTCGTAGACTCGTTCATATGCGATTCCAAATCGTGTTGAAAAAGTTGTTGTTGAAAAGTCCAAATCGTGTTGATTGTCCTGCTCGTGGCACTTAAAAATCCTCTATGGAGCATTTTAAACTAGGTTTTGCACCCACCTTAATCTTATCATTAACTTTTAAGATATCTTTGCTCTGAAGAAATGAGGTTACAAATTGAGCATCTCTTGTCCGAAGTGATTCGGGGAAGGAAGTGTTTCTTGGAAGGGAAGGGGTGGGGTGTAGAACTTGTATAAGGTATACCTATATCATCATCATCATCATCATCATTGTCAACCATTATCAATCCACTGCTGGACGAAGGTCTCCCCAAGTTTCCTCCACAACGGTCTGTCTTGTGCCAGTCTCCTCCATGTCACTCCCGCATACTTTCGAATTTCATCCATCCATTTCCCATGTGGTCTTCTTCTGAGTCTTTTCCTGTCCCTTGGAATCCAATCTAAAATTTCGGCTGTCCATCGATGGTCTGTCCTTCTGGCAGTATGCCCAGCCCATTGCTCGTTCGTGACAGACGTAGTGTTGGTGGCTCCAATATTTTATGCATTTTAGTGTGGAATACTTTGTCCCTCACTCACCTGTTGCGTGGCCCGGCTGTCTAAAGGTACTGTGTACGTTTTGAGCTACTTTTCTAGCGTTCTCATCCTCATATTAGTTCATATTCATCCGTTTTCTTATCGTTTGCTCGTTTGTTTACGCTTGGAAGCTGCCAACATGGCGGCTTCCGGTATTTCCTTATTATATATGGGCGTGGCGGAAGCACATCACGTCACACTTCCCACGTCCATGGAAGTTAACATACTCTCGTCCTCAGATGTGTCTGCTCAGATGCCTTCCCAGCTTTCTAGTACTCCTGCACCGGTGCCTTCACTGGACTTGGCTGCGCTTTCTTCTTCAGCTCCTGCATCTGCCTCGGTGCCCTCCCTGGGTACTACTGATTCTACTGCCTTGCCTTCGGCCTGTGCTTCTCTTCCCTCACAGCCTTCTGTGCCTGCCGGATCCCAACAGACTTCTCTTCCGAGGATGTCATTTGCCTCTACAGTGCAACGAGGCGCAACTTCTACGACCGATTCCTCTCAACCTGATGGTCTTTTTTTTTTTTTTTTTTTTTTTTTTTTTTGATTGGAGGTTTAACGACCACCGTGAGCAACTCAATGGGCTATAAGCAGTCGCCCGTCCCTAATTTAGGGTCACTGGTTCCAGGGAAGGGAGAGAGCCAGTGCCGTAAGACAAACACAACATCCATGCCTGACCGGGATTCGAACCCGGACCCCTTACGGACGAATGATCAGAGGCCAGCGCCTTAGACCACTGCGCCACCGGGGCGGCAATGGTCTTTTGCAAGCAACACCTATTATTCAGGTATCCAACCACAAGGTGAAGGTAACGATAGATGACAATTCGCAGATTGGCCGTGAGTTCCATAACCTCCTGGATAGAGGTGTGCTCTTTCATGCTTTACCAAATACTCCATTGCCACGCTACATGGAAGCCCTCTCTGGACATGTGTCGTCTGCATCCATTGCAGGAATTTCCCGTACTCCTCGGGGTATTTCAGTACAATTCAATCACAAGGAGGATGCTGACCTTTTTCTTGCAAACGGACTTTCGATTGAGACAAACCATCTCATCCCGTCCAAGCGACTGGAACCATCTCATCCCGTCCAAGCGACTGGATCCTCTTTCCAAGCGACTGGTGAACATCACGTTCTATCCTGTTCCACAGGAAGTGCCTGATACTGCACTTCCTCTCCTTGTCAGTCATGTTTGTAAAATTGTTGGCAAGGTCCGTCGCCTCTCGGACGCTCCCCGCGGAACTCGATTTGCACATGCTACCGGACCTAGCCGTCAGTTATTGGTCGTCTTTCCCACCGAAAAAGCCTTGGCGGATTGCCCTACAGAAGCTACTGTTGAAATTGGCGCACGAAAGTACAGTTTCAAGATTTTCACTGCTCACTATTGTACACACTGTTTAACACAGAATCACACCACTGCCTCCTGTGACCGCGTTCGACGTGGACGTTCATCAAGTTCGCATCCCATTGTTCCTGACGCGAATTCTTCGTTTCTCCATCGGACGAACATTTCCGTCACGGACAATGCTGCCTTTCCTCCTCTCCCGACCCGTACGATTGTGAATCCACCTTCAAGATTGACAGAGTTGTCTTCAACTACAGATGTGTCTACAGCGGAGTGTTCCGATCCGGGTGTGTTGAGTGGTGGTTTGGCAGATCGGCCGTCTGGCTCTTCTCCTAGCCTCTCGGAGATCGGATCTCCAATTACAACCTTGTCTACCATACCCTTGTTGCAACCTCTTCCTGAAGCCTCGGCTGTTGTACCAGTCTCCACTAAGGCAGCTCAGCTACGTACTGCTTCTTCGGCGACATTGGTTTCCTCGTCTCCTGACTTGGGAGGTGAGCCTGTTCCACTAATGGATACATCCGCCTCAGCTTCTTCTTCGAAGCGGATTGGGACTTCCAAAGGCGCTGTAAAACAGAAAAAGTTAAAACAACTTTCAGTGCCACTTTCTGAGGATTCATCTAGTGTTACCGAGGTTTCCGGTTCCGGTGTTTCTCCACCTGATGATTCTTCAAACAGTATGCTTCTCTGCTCAGGTCCTGTCAATCCTCTCTCTGATGCTGATGTTCTACAGGCCGTTGATACGTTTCCTCCAGTTCCTGGACCACTGTCCAGACAGCAACTTTTACGTCTTTTTCAACCTGCACGTACGATTGTTGGTTCTGAAGAATTCCTTAACTCACCTGATCTGGACCTGTATGCAGCGGTAACGCAATTCGAAGCTTATGTGTCACTTTTTAAATCTTTGTGTGCCACCGATCCTCGGTATCAGCCTTTTTGAGACGTTACACGCGCCGTCTCGCATCCTTGAAGGAGCTCGTTGAGAAACATATATGTGATACCTTCTATCCTTTTACCGATGACCTTTAGCTCTCTTCCTCACACCGATTACTTTTTGTTCTCTCAATGCTAGGGGATTTGCGAACCCGTTTGCAGATTCCCTGGTTTTGCAGACTTAGTGCATGTTGATTCTGATGATTTCATTGTGTGTTGTTACTGTGATTTACAAGTAATGTATTGTAAATTTGCGTTATCTGTGTATTTGGCTGTGTTTCACAAGTAATGTATTTTAAATTTGCGATATTGCGTGTTTTTGCTGTGTTTTCACAACTAATCGGCCTCGTTACTTGTGTGATCTCCTCATTATCTCATTATCATTATCTGATCTGTTGTTTCCTGAATTTGTGCCTGTTTTTAAATTACCTATAATTGTGAGTGTTTGCTGTGTTAGTGCTTTCCTCTATCGCGGATTATTATAGTGGTACGTCTGTTACATTTGTTATTTTTATAAAGTTGCTGAGGTACTC
Source organism: Macrothele yani (assembly GCA_039090855.1). Classification (NCBI taxonomy): domain Eukaryota; kingdom Metazoa; phylum Arthropoda; class Arachnida; order Araneae; family Macrothelidae; genus Macrothele; species Macrothele yani. Next base: position 41,680,082 of record CM077031.1, read on the forward strand.
AATGACGTTTTGCGTTCTAACCACATTTCAGTTCCGTTCGGTTGATTTATGATAGCATAGTACATTTCATACATTTGTGCACTTGTGTTATAGCATAGTGTTTGACATGCCGTTAGGCCATTCATTGTTCGTGTGCATATTCATTTCCTTTTTGTGTAACGTTGTGCTGCATCGTGGATATACTGACTTTCCGCACTGTTGTTTTCTGTACTGCAGATTTTAATGAATCTCCTATGTCTGTATTTCGTTATAGCAATAAACTGGGTACCACTATGGTACCCACAGTTACCAATGCCATTGCCATTTCAGGGATTTAACTCTGGTCATGATGTCTTCCACTCTTATCATCTTTCGTATTCACGAGTTCCTCTTCTTATCTCTCCTGGTTACACCAAGCATGCACCTCTCCATGCTTCTTTGAGTTGTCTGCAGCCTTTGTATCTCTCTTTTAGTGTTAAGGTCCACGTCTCTGCCTCATACGTAAGCACTGAAAGGATGCATTGATCAAACAATTTTCAATTAAGACATAATGGCATATTGCTCTTCAAAATTATGTTGTTTCTTCCAAAAGCTCTCCAGGCAAGTCTTGTACGCCGATTAATTTCTTCATCAATGTGACTCTCACTTGATATCTGCTGTCCAAGATAAACGCACGTGTCTGTTATCTCCAGCTTTTCTCCATCAATCGATAAATCTTCATTTCTTGTAAAAGCATTGAACATCACTTTTGTCTTCTGAAAGTTCCTTTTTAATTCCACTTCTTTACTCTTGTCAGCAAGTTCCTGGATCATACTCTGCAGCTCTGATGGGGTAGTTGCAAAAATGACTATGTCATCAGCAAAACGAAGGTGGCTTAGATAATCTCCATTAATCATTATTCCTTTTTTCCCAATTCAGTGATTGAAAGACATTTTCCAATGTGGCATTAACGAGCTTCGGAGATATGGTGTCACCTTGTCTCACTCCCTTTCCAATTTTTATGTGTGTTGTATTTTCAAACAGCCGAATCTTTGCACTTGCATTTTCATAGATGTCATTATTAATATTATTGTATGCGACTTCAATACCGCAGGATTTCAGAGCCATTGTAACTGCTGATGGTTTCACCAAATCAAAGGCATTTTCATAATCCATAAAAGCCATGCACAATGGAAGTTCATATTCTCTCGCTCTTTCAATTAGTTCATCTCAGTACGTGGATATGATCTATTGTGCTGTAGCCACTCCTGAATCCAGCTTGTTCTCTCGGTTGAGCCATGTCCAGTGTTACCTTCAGACGGTGTGAAAGAACTTTAGTAAAGATTTTATAAACCACTGATAGGAGGCTGATAGATCTGTAGTTCCTGAGATCCTCAATGTCACCTTTTTTATGCAGCAGGATCAATGTAGCATTGTTCCAATCCTCAGGAATCTTCCCTTCATTAAGGCATCGAGTGAAAATTTGGGCGAGTACTATTTCGATTTCTCCACTTGCTTCTTGTATGACGTCTACAGTAATTCCATCTTCTCCTGGAGCTTTTCCCCGCTTCATGTTCTTGATTGCATGTGCAACTTCTGCTGGGAGGACTGGAAGAACTCTGGTACTGGTACCTTTCATGATGTCTGGAGTACATGCATCATCCCTTTCATATAATTTGGAATAGAAATCTTTCACTCTTGTCAAAATTTCGCCTCTATTTCTTGTTACAGAACCATCTTCTTTTCTCAGTGCCATAATCTGTTTTCTTCCCTTACTGAGATGTCCCTTTGCTATATTTAGGCTTTGGTTGTTTTTAATTGCTTTCCTCACTAGTTCACAATTGAATTTTCTTACGTCTTCAGTGATACTTTTTCTTACTGTCTTGCATAGCTCTATATATTCCACTTTGGAAGTCACATTTTCTTTAATTGTCTTCATCTCTCTTCTTTTTTGCATCAACATTTTGGTTTTTCCTGATAATTTTTTCACATGCAACTTGTTCTTAGACCCAGCTAATTTTGTTGCTGTTTTCATAAGACCTTTGGTTACTTTTCTGTTAACTTCAGAAATATCCACTTCTTCCGATGTTAGGCCTTTTAAAGCAGAGAAGCTGTTCTTCAGTTCCAATTTGAAGGTATTATGGTGTTTTTTAAGGTTGGTTATGTCAATAGATTTTGTTTGTCTTATGAGCTTGCCGCGTTCAAGTTTAGTGTTGAGGTGCATCTTACATCTCACCAATCTATGGTCACTGCCTGTGTTGAACTTGTTTAGCACACTGCAGTCTTCTATGACGAATTTTTTGTTTCACAAAATAAAATCAATTTCACTTGTCGTCCCATTTGGATGTCTCCATGTCCATTTCCTGTGTGGCTTTTTCTTGAAAAAGGAGTTCATGATGAAAAACCCTTCTACCTCTGCAAACTCTACGAGCGTATTTCCACGCTGGTTTCTATTGCCGTGACCGAATTTACCTACTGAAGTTTCATTCTGTTGCTGTTGCCTTATTTTTGCATTGAAATCTCCCATAATTATATTAAAGTGCTGCTTACCTTTATTATTTAGATGATGAATTTCCTCATAAAATTCTTCAATTTCTTCTTCAGGATGACTCGTGGTGGGTGCATAAGTTTGAATAATCTGAGCCTGGTATCTTTTCAAGAGTTGGATAACGAGTCGTGCAGCTCGTCAGAGGAACTTTCAACTTCTACAACTTTATCCTTCAGTTTCTTGTTTATTATAAATCCAACACTACTAGTTTTGCCAGTATCTGTCCCACGATAGTAGAAGAGATGTCCACTTTTCAGTTCAAATAGATTCTCCTTTTCTCCTTACCTCACTTAGCCCGATGACGTCCCACGTGATCCTTTGTAGTTCCTCTTCCAATTCAAGTAGCCTTGAATCAGAAGATAGAGAGCGTTCATTATACGTAGCCAAGGTCAGCATCAGATGGCAGCCTAGTCTGGTCTTCCGGGGATTCTTAGCACCCTCTGCCTTCATGTCGCACTGGCCGCTGCCTTGGCCAGGTACATTCCAGCTGCCAGAGACTGAAGGCCAAGATTTAAGTTGTTGAGTCATTTTAGAGGGGTTTGGCCATAACTCACCACGCTGGCCAAGCGTGTTGGAGAGTGTGGGATAGCATTTCCTCTAATCCCGATGGTATAGTTATACCGCTATTGGCGGTCGTCAGAGCCCCTTTAGTGGGAACAGGATGCACCATGAGAAGGCGGGGTTGACATTTGTCAAGGAGAGGCTGTGATGTTGCGCATCACCTGACCTTACATCCCATACCTATATATATATATACATACATATAATCAGATAGCTTCGGGATGAGACCAAGTCAAAACACTAAATAAATTAACTTATATTCCGTAACATTTGAAAATAAATTTAAACTGAAAACCGTTGATTTGACAGAAAGGCCCAAATGGATCGACTCTCAACCGATACGCGATTGTAATTCTTTCACCGGAGCTGTCAAAGAACGGAATCTCTACTTCGAATTAATTCCTGACAGCCATTCCCTGTAGAAATGGTTCACCGGAAGTGTGAGCAAGCGACACGAACGTGTCCGACTCTGAATGTCTTCGTGAGTCATTTTGCGCGGAAATAGTTCACGGGAAATGTCAACAAACTGAATGAAGGAATTAACGTAAACGAATTGTTAAAGTGAATGTAATCGACAGAACTGGTTCACCTATCGTTTTAAAAGTACAGAATTCTACTCGGGGTATATGAAGTTACGTGTCGTATCCGTTAGAGTACAGAAAGACCTTTGCAATGCCTGGGAACCTTCCTGGGGCTTCCTGAAATTTTCCGTTTGTAACGTAATGAATGCCCTCTAGAAAAATTTCTGATTTCGAAGGTTCTCAGTTTGGGGATTTTCGGATAAGAGAAGCTCAATTTGTAATAAATACATGTTTAAAATTTTCATTCTATCAGATTTCTCAAATAAAGTTTTGCAACTGCTATTAAATAATCCGGTACACAGACAAATGCACATGGATCTGGCTGAAACTATTCGTAAAAGCGCATATGAATGCTTTGGGAAAGTGTTACTCTACTGCACATGGGCGTTTTGAAGGTCTGTAATACAGGGATTGACGACAAACAATAAAAATTAGATTTTGCAGATAAAAACACTTCTTAATTGGCAAAGAAAAAAGCTGGTAGAAAACTAGATTGAATTAAATGAGAGGACCGTCGAACAATAAAAAATATTGTGTCTAAACAGCACAGAACTATTGAAGCAAAAGTGATGGCAGAAATCAGGATCCACCTGGGAGCTGCTGTTTCCATAAAAACAGTCCGCAGTGAATTTCACAAAGCCAACACCCACGGAAGACCTGCAGTTGCTAAACCCTTAACCACAGAAACCAACACTACAATGCGAAAACGATTGCGTCATAGCATAAAACGTGGACAACTGATGACTGAAAACGTGTGCTATAGTCCGATGCGTCCTCATTTACATTATTCCCGACAGCAGGCCTGGTTTAGGTATGGAGTACCCCTAAAGAAGAGTACAATTCGGAATGTCTGATTCCAGCTGCCAAACATGGGGGAGTGGAGAGTCATTGATGATTTGGAAGACCAAATATTAGTATTCGACTTTCCCAACATGGCCGATTTGCTGCCTGCGAATATTTGGCGATCAGGTGAATCCTACGGTAGAAATGCTGCTTCCCAACAATGATGCTATTTTTTCAAGACGATAATGGGCCTTCCCGATGGCGCAGTGGTCTAAGCGATGGCTTATGTCCGAAAGCGGTCTGGGTTCGAATCCCGGTGAGGCATGTATTTTGTGTTTGTCTTACGGCATTGACTCTCTCCCTTCCCTGGAACCAGTGACCGTAAATTAGTGACGGGCAACTACTTATAGCCTATTGAGTTGCTGACGGTGGTCTTTAAACTAAACGTTCAATCAATCAAAAAAAAAAAAAAAAAAAAAAAAAGATGATAATGCTAGTGCGTCCATACAATTCCGGCTTTGGTTTCATGAGCACCAACACTAAGTTCAACATCTACTCTGGCCAGCTCAATCACCTATCTAGAATACCATCGAACCACTGCGGGCAGATTAGTAGAGCACAGTCAGATGATTACCTCCTCCACCATCTCTGAAGTAGCTGATGTTCTGATCGACGAACGGTACAACATTCAACTGGAGACTATTCAAAAGCTGTGTGAATGTATTCTAAGAACGTTGGAAGCTGTACTAGAGGGAAATAGTAGGCCAACACTTAATTAATAGGTATAATGCCTATACTCCAGGTGTTCACATATATTTATCTAATCCCTGTAAATTGCTCCCCGTTTAAACGATAGCTTTGTGTGAGCAACATTTTCCGTCAATTTTTCTGTCATTTTCATGGAATAGTGTCCTAAATCAAGTGTTTATATAACATTTTGAACTGACTTAATCCTCACAAAGAGGTCTTCATGTTTCTGAGGTATGATGAAACGAAGAAAATGAAACGAATTTATCACAACGAAGATCCTCAGTGGCATAGACATTGCTAGGAGAACTGATCGCCACTGGACAACTTAAATGCTAGACTGGATATTAAGGGGCAAGAAAATACCTTGAAGAAGACAAATTTGAGAGATGGGTGGATGAATTTCGAAAGCACGCCACAAAGAACAGATCAAGATAGAAACAACGACATCGGTCTTTCCCCGTTTTACCAACACACAGCAACCGAAAAATGGTTATTCGGCCACTTCTGGGGAATGGAATCCCAGATCTTTCGATATCTAGCCGAGCGCGTTAGCCTTAAACCACGGTTGCCAACAATCCACGGCGCTATGGTGTGTTTTCCAGTCAGCTTCTTACATCATACCCACCAGATGGAGACATCTCAGTAGCTGAGCACATCTTACGGATTTATGATGTCAGAAGCTGACAGAAAAACACACATGGCTCCGTGGATCGTTGGCCGCCGTGGTGTAAGGCTAACACGCTCGGCTAGATATCGAGAGATCCGAGATTCAATTCCCCGGCGGTGACCAAATAGCAGTTTTCCGGTTGCTGTGTGTTGCTAAAACGTGGAAAGAGCGATGTCTTTTGTTTATTTACCGACGCCACGTATTTGGAGGAATTTCGCTCAAGATAGAAAGTCGTAGAGGACACGAAAGGAAACCCAGGTAACATACGCCTTGCAATTTAACGAAGGCCCAACAATGAGTCACCGTCTTCTATTCCTAAAAGACGGTTGCTTAGTGTTGGTACAAGTCTGTGCTATCTGGGAACCTTCATCCAGCAGTGGATTGGATATGACTGATGGTGATGATATGCACACATGTAAATACATCCTTATAGTTCTTACTTATGGATTTGAGGAACGGAATTTTATTATAAAAAAACATACCGAAGCTCTTAATAATTTAAAGAAGCATGATCGGTGTTACTAAGAAAGAAACGAAAAGGAACCCGTGGGTAAAGAACATGACAACAGGATCAAGAAAAAGTCAACATACGTCCAATAAGTTTCATGAGTGATCGCATAACTTACGTAACTATAGTGGGATAAAAAATATCACGTGTATGCCAGAAGCCCTTGGCCAATCAGCGAACAAATGAAGATCGGTTTCTACCGGTACCGACAGGTGGCAGACGGGCATTAAGGGAGTCATAGCAAGCGTTCTCCTCTCATTTCATTTTAGCCATGAAAGAGCAGAGAGTAAACATCCGTTTTTGTTACGAACTTGGCAATCCAGTTACTGAAACTTACGGAATGTTAAAAAAGCGTTTGGAGACACAGCATTAGCCCTCAGCAGAGTTTTCGAATGGTATGCACAGTATCGTGACTGGCGGGAATCCTTTAATGATTGTTACAGTGGACACCCCCCCCATCCTAAAACCTGAAAACCTGAAGAAAACTTTAAAATTTGTCCGCCATGTCGCGTATTGTATGAGGCAGCTAGGAATCACAGTTCGGCAGGGTCACATGTTCTTTTACAGTTCAGTTTTTTTACTTATTTCTCATTTACGTTGTTTTTTCTTTCGGATGTTCTCTAAAATTAATTAACAAAATTGCGGGATAATTAGGAAGTCGCTCCAATGCTCTTGAAGGCAAGAAACGCAATATTTTTGCCATTTTGAATTGTTTCTACCTGTGGGAAAAGGTAGCACTCAATGGTTGCTCTGGAAATTGATAAGAGCAAAGCGATAGGCCCAGAAGAGGACTTCTGGATTTCTTGAGGAGGGGCCGATGTTACGACCCACCCCCGCCATTAATTTAGTAATTAATGGGCGTGGTTGATGTGTGAAATTAATTAAGTATTAATTGTTCGAGGCTTGATTGGAGTTTAAAAGTGTAAACAGCAGATAAAGTTTTATCTGGGGGTTTGGAAAGAAAAGAGGCGAAGAATTCTCTCTCTGGCTGGGTGGTCTCAGAATAGCTCTGTTAGGTCATAAATATCAGGGCGCAGCTGACGGGCAGCCTATGCAACACGGAAAGGGAAAGAGGAATACGTATCGAATGAGCCACTTGAGTAGGAATGAATGAAGATAGGGGACGAAAGGTTTAGCGAATAATCGTAAATTCGTCGATTGTTTGGGGCATTTTCGAGAACAATTGCTCTCTGTGTGGTCCGTGCAGAAAAATAAGAGTTCGCACTTGGCATGAACATAAGGAAGAAAGTTCAGTTGTCTGTACGCTCTCCGATGTGAAAGGCTGGATGCCTTGGATCTGCAAAAAATGAATTGGGAAAAATGAAGCAGCAAACCTCCCCGCATTTGGTAAGAAATGGAGACAACTCGAGGCAGCTGGAGATGCCAGTTTGCCACAAAGACAGCAGAATGCCTAAATCCGCGTGATAACGAAGAAATTTCTAGGCTGGAGCGTAATGGAAATCAGCGACTGTTTGGACTAATGAAAGCCAAGTTACAGGGGAATTAAGAAGTCTGCGAGTGGACAGTGGTCATTCCAATGAGAAGCGAAGCCATGCAAAGTCGGGTTCGGATGCCAACCACTGCAGTGTGGAATCGTCACCCCCATTCATCCCCTACTGTGGAGGAAGTGAAGAGATGCGCTTGTCTTACGGGGCGAAGCGAGGCCCCATGTGTGCGTGTGTGTGGTCACGTAAGCAGCGAAGCCACTACGTGTAAGTGCGACGGGATAAAAAACATGGCGAAAGAAAAATATGAGCGTAAGAGCGGTGGCTTCGATACCTAACAAATATACAGGTGAAATGTTGAGTTGCCGATATACGCTTAAGGTAAAAGCACGTCTGATTTCGCTCGGCCGAGAAAATTAATCTCAGGGCTAGCGGTCGCAACTCGATAAAAAAATGGAAACAAAACCTGCGAGTGGCATATTTGAACTGCGTACTCAGGCAGGGTAGATGGTTTGCTAACGGAAAGGAACTGACTGAATTGGGAATGAACGGTCAAAAAGGACGGAAGGTAGCGACGGACGGAATCAACTACAGCAGCAGCAGAATTGAATGTGTCCCACTCTCCCAGCAGTCGACGTTCACAATTATTTCTTCACGACAACAAAAATCATTTCCCAGGAACACAGAAAATCAATCTTGGAAACCGCAACATCAGATGTGAGAGGGCCTATTTTGCTTAACGGCCACCTTCAAATCGTCACGAGAATAGATCAGTGTGCACTCTAATCATTGCAACAAAGTGCGGCGTGATATTACCATTTTTAATTGTGTGCTTCATTTACATCAAGCGTCAAAGTGAAGTGTTGAATCATCGGTGCTGCCACATGGTGCAAGTGTCTGTGTGTGTGTTTTTTTTTGTCGTGTGATATTATGTGATGCACAACGGATTTGCACAGCAAAGTCACGTAACTGTAAGTAGATGAATATTTTCTTTTTCTTTCTTCGCACATCTGCGAACTTGTGCCATCCCGACACCCAAAGCTGCATGGACATAGATGCAGTAATGCTGAGTGACTGAACCTCAGAGGAAATACCTGCACATACAGATTTCAATTTCTTACAGGGCCCATTTCCTGATTACTTTTTTTTACATGAATAAAGGAGAAGGTGTGGCCACAAATTCCGCTGGGCGGGACAGTTTCTTTTAACTTTGGTTCAGGGCCAAAGCGAGCGGGGAAGGGATCTGCATGTGCATGCTTATTAGATTTAGTTAATTAACTTTGGCAGTATTTCGCACCTATAATCTTATACCGCAAATTAACGTGCTTGTGTATTTTGTGTCGCGAGTATTTTTAATGTGATCGTTTGCATATAATTTTTTTCATTCTCTAAGCAATTGTATATGAATATCACCTGCAGCTCTATTTAGTGTGTAAACGAGTAGTATCTCTTGTTCAGATAGTCCGGTGGAGACTCAGTCGGCTGCGTTATCCGACAGTAAAGTGTGACACCGTATGCTGCCCACATATGAGGGGCAATTGTCTATGCGCCTAGAGAGCGCCGGATCTGTTTAAATCTCGCAGAACGTTATTAAATGTTGTGTTGTGTATTTGAGAATCATGTGTTATTTGCGAAAGTGAGTGTTGTACTGACTGGTTGGGGATTGAATGTACCGGAGTAAGATCCGGACCACTACACTCAGTCACGAATTGGTGATTGCGGGTGAACCTCATCACAACTCTGATCCCAAAGTATCAATTTTTTTTAGATTATTTTATTTTTTATTTGTTGTTGTTATTTTGTTCACAAGGTGGATTCACCCAAGCCTTATGCTTCGGGTCATTCTTCAACTTTTCATTTCTTATGTTCTGGTGTGAATCTTTGAGTGCAGCAGTGCACCTGAGATTCTCACCTGGTGCCGTGGCCAACTAAATTGTACTTCAGGTCTCAAGCACCGTTACCGGCCGACTCGGCAGGAACACTGCTAGTGCTGTGCAACATGATGATCCGAGTCTCGGGCGTCTCTTCAGTGTGCGGACAGCGGAAAAAAATCCAAACGGTGAGGAGTCAGTTAAACAAAGATCGCCGAATTACAGTGAGACCTTTTTTGGCAGAGTAGAATGGCATCAGTTGGTCTACCTGTTATGAGATTCTATGCGAGGATCTGGGGAAACGGAAACTTAATGCCAGGTTGGTATCCCGCATTCTGAATAATGACCGAAAGGATGAGCGTTCATCGATCTGCTGAGCACTGCAGCTGAGGCTCCTGCTCTTTGCTCCGGAATTTTTACAGGAGATGAAATGTGGTACCACAAACCTGGGGACTGTTTCCCAAGATAAAACGGGCACTAAAACAGAGTCATTCATATATTACATGTATCCAAGAAGTCGTGACGAAACAACTTACTGACATCCCGGAAAGTCCCTTCAAGAACTGTTTTCAAGATCTTCAGAAACGCTGGAAACGCTCTGGGTTGATTGAAAAGGGCGGTGGTATTTTGAAGGTGACCAGCATTAATTGAGAGTATGGCATTTTTTAATATTCTTTATTACGTCAGTCCTGGAACTTTTCGGACGTACATTGTATATATCGTGATCAAATTCCAAACCCTGAACTGCCAATTGGCTGGACTTGTTTGTTACGTTACTAGAGGGAACTGAACGCCTTTGATCATACGAATTTTTTAACTGGAAAAGACCCAAAAGAATATAACGTTGGACACGGAAGTAGAAAAATTATGTCGGTGTGGAATGGGAGAGATTCCATGAAAACAGATAATTCTTAATGGGAATCATTAGAACTAGTTTCAATCATATGGTGGTTCTCCTTGGTGCATATTTTATTCATGCTGAGTTCTTTCGGCGCACTCGTACATTTTATTAAGTTCTATGAATAATAAATAAAGTTCCTGTCGTGCCACTACCGAACACGACAGGTACTTTATTTATTATTCGTCGGACATTAACTAGACAAACAGGTCAGACATATTAAGGGTTTGTAAAAATTAATAAAATAAGCCAATAAGCACTTTACTTATACCTGAAGTGGACACTTGAGAATTTTTGGGACACAATATTCCACTATCGCTTATGCATCATTTAATCTCCGTCATAATGATTACGACACATATACATCATTTAAACTCCGTCATAATGATTACGACACAAGTAATACAGGGAACATATATTGGTAACCTGTGTTTTAATAATAAATAAAGAATATAATTAATTGTTATCTTGATTTCGTTGTGTCAAATATTTCAGCAAAATGATCCAAACCTCAAAATTATGAACTTATATAGTACCACAGTTTACTAAAGACTTCTCTATTTTACGTGTAAGGTTGCAAGTCTTTAAAAGTACAATTGTGGTCTAAATTTCAAAGTAAACGACAAGTCCACAAATTTCTAAAAAGACCAAATAATACAAGTATTTTAAAGTATAATTTCTCGAAACTGTGTCAGTCAACAATTCAGGACCAATGAGAGACAATTTTTAAATTTCTACCACTTCAGAATTTTAAATACAAATAATTTCTAGATTTCAAAAGAAACACCTTTCGTTCTTTTTTGCAGTCTTCATGAGAGATGTCAATACTAATAAAACTCCAGAATGGAAGAAAACCATTTAACCCCTCTTTAACTGCATAGAGGATACAGAAAAAATAAAAGCCAATACTTTCGTATCATATTTTCCTTTTCAGATCTTTCCCCCCACAATTTTGTGGCAGTTGTAATCGGAACAGTACAATGCAGGGTGATGCATAAATGGATAACAACCCGGTTCGCCCGAGCAGCAACAGGAATGATGGTTGTGGAAGATAAGTATGACAGAATAACGGGAATTCACCGATGAAAATTAACTGCAGTTCCCACGTTCTGCCAAACTGCTTTTTAAAGTTTAGTTTAGTTTCTAGTCAGGACTTAATTTATTGCGTTGGAAAGAAAGTAATTTTCTGATGACGAGGTACCAGAACTCGAAGCTCCGCCAACAACACACATTGGCCACTAAGATTGTGCAGCACACCGGCATGATATCAGCAGATAGGTGTCTTCAGTCAATTGCAGTTAGCAGTCAGGAGGCAAAGAGTGTGAACGTCAGCCAACATGTATAACGAAGTAAATTTCTTCGTCATTTCTGTCCACGCCAGGATTCGAACCCGGATCCCCTCATTCCGGAATAAGTTGCTCTACCAATTGAGCTACGCGGACGTTTTATTCTGATTCCTATCTGCCTTTACGTCGTGTGCGTCCTTCGGGCAGGTACGTCACATCTCCTGGTACGTTACATCACCCCCCCCCCCCTTATTTTTTTTTTGTTTTTTTTTTCGAAGGGCTGGAGAAAGGATTCTCTTATTTTTCCTATCTCGCGGTGTGGAAATAACATCACACCAATGCGAGATTTTTAACGGTCGGGTCATCCGGATAGTTCGGGCGCCATTATAACGAAGTGAATTTCTCAGTCATTTTTGATCTACGCCGGGATTCGAACCCGAGTCTGCTTATTCCGGAACAAGTCGCTCTACCAACTGAGCTACGCAGACGTTTTATTCTGATTCCTATCTGCCTTTACGTCGTGTGCGTCCTTCGGGCTGGTACGTCACATCTCCTGGTACGTTACATCACCCCCCCCCCCCTTATTTTTTTTTGTTTTTTTTTCGAAGGGCTGGAGAAAGGATTCTCTTATTTTTCCTATCTCGCGGTGTGGAAATAACATCACACCAATGCGAGATTTTTAACGGTCGGGTCATCCGGATAGTTCGGGCGCCATTATAACGAAGTGAATTTCTCAGTCATTTTTGATCTACGCCGGGATTTGAACCCGAGTCTGCTTATTCCGGAACAAGTCGCTCTACCAACTGAGCTACGCAGACGTTTTATTCTGATTCCTATCTACCTTTATGTCGTGTGCGTCCTTCGGGCAGGTACGTCACATCTCCTGGTACGTTACACATGAAAGTAGACAAGGAGCCATGCAAGGAGCACATCCGCCATTGCAGGCTGTATGGGTTTGGTGGCGGTAGCAATCCACAAGTGCTGTAAGGAACATTACGAGTGTATACCCTAATGTCATATCACATTGTCAGTGTTGTCGTAGGTTGGAACAGTTTCGAGAGGGAAATTTTGATCCGTCCCACCGTCCCAAAGCCGGAAGACCCGCAGCAGTGTATATGGACATGCTGAAGACTTTAGTGGAGACTAGCCCACGTGAAACCACGCGAGAGTTGAACGAACAACTGAAGACTACCCACAACACAATTAAAACCTGAGTCCAATTGGGAAGGTGCACAAGATGGTAGGTTGGGTACCTCATCCAATCACAGCTGAAAAGAAAGTAGATCGTCAGTAGAGTGCATGCGCTTCCCTGCTAGCATGTGACGAAGTTTAACCGTTATTGGACTGCATTGTGAGAGGAGAAATGGGTCCTGTATGACAATGTCCCTACCCGGAAACAGTGGTGGGATCCAAAACAGAAGCCCGTACTGATCAAAGCCGGCTGACACCCACATAAGGTCCTGCTCTCTGTCTGGTAGGATATGCGGGGTGTCGTGTTTCATGATGCAGGACAACACACTATCATCGCTGACGTGTACTGCCGTCAGCTCGACGATCTGCACTCATAGCTCACGTGGAAAGGACCAGCACTGCTGAACCGCAAGTTCGTCCTCCTACAACAGGATGGCGCAACACCTCACATAGCACAAGTGACCTGGGCTTGGAGCTGCTGCAGCACACAACCTATTCCCCGGACGTTGCCCCCAAGCGACAATCATCATTTCCGATAGTTGCAGCATTTCCTGGACGGGCAGCAGTTCACCAACCTTGACGATGTCGGAAGTGCACTTACTCACTTCTTTGAGTGCAAGCCGCCACAATTGTGCTGGATTCAACAGCTACCCAGACGATGGGTGCAGGTCGTCGCAAGCAATGGCGACTTCATTTTGGACTGATTTGTACTTGTATATAGGGTAATTAGCACTTTTGTTGCCTTGCATTTGCAGACATTACTTTCTTTCCAATACAATATTTAGGGGTCTACAGGACCTAAGCCCTCGGAGCCCATCTTATGAGAACCCTAGAACTTCATCAAAGTGCATTGTGTCGAACAAAAGCCTACTGTTCTTCGTGGTTGCTAAAAGGTAAGGACCCAATTTTCAGGTAGGCCTGAGACACATGATGCCTAAAACGGGATCTGGTTCTAGATACTGAAAGCGTTTATTGTGGAATAGGATCCATTTAAGTTAGTTAAGATCGGATTTTATTTTATTTAATATCTTGTAAATGACATTCTGTATTTCAATGTATAGATTTAAGCACATGGACAATCCCTCAGGAGTGAGCAAGAAACACACACACACTAAACACGCTTTTAAATCTCGGAGGGGAGATGTTGGAGGGTATCGGCGGGGGATGGAACCGTATCTCATGCACTTCTGCATGCTGTTCCGCACGAATGAGCATAAAGCTGAAATTTTAATGAAGACACTACAACAGAGTTAGCGCACATCGTTAGTTTCGGATTACCTTGCGTTTATTTCTGTGTTAAAATGAATTTCACGCTCATGACACTTCCCTGAAAGAATCCAAAGCTTCTTTTCGCCTTCCCCCACAGTCCTGCAGGTTGTTTTATGGAGGGATTGCGGGTTATGAACTCAGAAGACCCCTTTGCGAATTCTGCCATGGGCTGCAGGTAGTGATCGGTTCATAAAAGAGGGCACAGCCTCCCTCCATTTTGTTAAGAGTTTGTGTGTATATGTGTGTGTATGATGCATCTGTAACAACTGATATGATGAGCAGGGGGATAGAAGAATAGAAAGAAATAAAACAGAAAAAAGACAAGACACTCTCAGTAATAAACTGACAAATATCTGCCTTCATGCTCAGTAATAAACTGACAAATATCTGCCTTCATGCTTCCTATCCGAAAGTTAAACGTAAAACAACGGTTTCGGGAAGCCGTACAGATTTCAGCAAACGATATGCTACTGGGCACGACACTGAAAGAGATATGATACCAGGCACGACACTCTGAAAGAAATTATACCGGGCATGACACTGAAAGAGGTATGATACTAGGCACGGCACTCTGAAAGATACATGATACCTCAGAAGCGGCAAATCTTCGGGCAATGTAACAACAACAGTTCATAATAAATGGCGTGCGGACAACAAAACCTCAGCCAGCTGTTTTTCTGTTCGAGGAAATGACTGGTCTGTCGATATTCGAAGGCAATGGCGGATGGGGAAGGATTGTACGCGGCAACAGACCAGCTTCATTACGTCAGGTAACAGCGCACTACAACAGTATAATCTTAAAGATAATATCAGCATCCACAGTCCGCCTACTTTTAGAGCGAATGGATTATAACAGCAGACGTTCCCTTCTAATCTCTGCTAAAAACAGACAAATTTGTTTGAAGTAGGAGCGAAAGCACCACAGATGGATCCCTGACGACTGGACAAAGGTCTTCTGTTCCGAAGAATCATATTTATAGTTAAAACATGCTGATCAACTAACCAGAATATGACGTAACGAATCGACGGATTCCAGCTGCTTAGAAGTAAAGTGTACACTGACTGATCACATAATTATGACCACCTCCTTTCGCCCTTAATACAGCAGCTATCCGATGTGGCATCGATTCAAGAAGATTGGGAGGTATGGCAACCAATTTGTGTGTAACGCGGCACTCAATGCAGGCATGGAGGTAATTGTTGTATCCAGGCGCCTGATATGCCGTTCCATAGTGTCCCACAAGTGCTCTGTGGAATTGATATCGGAGGAGTTTGGAGGACAATCGATATTCTGGAAGTCTGAACTGTGTTTCTCAAACCATTCCTGCGCAACATTGGACCTGTGGTTCGGCGCATCGTCATCTTTGAAGACACTGTTGGCTTTCGGGGAAAAGTTCAACATTGCTCGGTGTACAGAGTCAGCAAACAATTCACGATAGTGGGAACCAGTCATACGTTGTTCCACATTCTCTACGGATCCAAGTTCCTGCCAAGTAGACATGTCCTTCACCATACAACCGCCTCCAGTGGGTTACATTGTGGAGACCATGCAGGATGGATCGAGTGCCTCATGTTGCTTCCGCCAAATGCGTTCACGACCACCCACTGGAATTAAAAACAAGACTCGTCAGACCGGCACACTTTTTTCAGTCATCCGACCTCCATCTTGCATGGCCTTTGCACCAGGCGAGTCTTTTGCGCCGATGAACCGTTATTGGGAGAGGATGTCTTCGCGGTCGTCTGCTGTTATAGTCCATACGTGAGAGCGTGCGACGCACAGTCATATGCATACTGTTCCGGGTTGACCTATGTTGTACTGGATAGTCAACTGCTGAACAATGTTGCGTCTGTTGGCCTGCAAGAGTGACCTCTCACATCAGCCTGTGGAGATTGCCTCCGGGTCCGTGTTTAACCATTTTCACGCCAGTCCTGACGCGGCGGATCCCAAACAACCCACCAGTTCAATCGTTTGGGAAATTGGGACACCCGATCTCCGAACTCCCAAAATCTGTCATTTTTCAATGTCCGATAAATCCTGCCGTTTACTCGTCACGCTTCTAATTTTCCTACCTATTGCTCCTATCACATCTTATACATGCTACGTCGGTCGACTCATCACGCGCTCTCCGAAATCACGTGGTCAAAGGGACGAATCCACTTTTGAAAAGGGTGGTCATAATTCTGTGACCGCTCCATGTATAAGCTGGTGGAGGTGGTCAGATGGTCCAGGGTGTCTTCATAACGGTCACAAGCGCCCCTGTGGCGCAGAGGTATAAAAATCTGGCTTCTCACCATTCGTCCGAGAGAGAAGTGGATTAGGATCCAGGTGAGGCATGGATGTTGAGTTTGTCCTAAGGCACTGCCTCTCTCTCTCTTATCTCTATTCCCTGCTGTACTGGCTCTAAATTAGGGGCGTGCGACTGTTTATACACCATCGAGTTGCTCAGGGTGGTTGTTAACCTCCTCTCTCTCACCAAAGAAAAACCATCCTTATATCTGAATGGTGTTTCCTGATGGTGAGGGCTACTTTCAACAGAATAATGCACCAAGTCACAAGGTTTGGATCGTCACGTGGTGGCTTTAATGTGCTAAAATGATCACCACAGTGGGATGATATTAGGACAGCCGTTTCTAACAGAGATTCTCCTCCAGTGAACACTTGGCAATTGACATACGCCATGACATCCGTTTGGATGAAGGTACCTGTAGAACGCAATCAAAAGCTCGCTGAATACATGTCGCATCGAATCAATGCTGTTTTATAGATCAAGGGCGGCCCTATGCAATAATAGGAAGGTAATCCCTACAGTTTGCAACTTCAGTGATATATTCTGCATTATCGTAGTAGCCATGAAACTCACCAACGATTTTTTCGCTATACTGGCACTTTTCGGAAAACAGTATTTCGATAGACATACAGAAGCATAGCGATTCACTAACACGTACTTCTTATCAACCTCAAATTCATGAAATAATTGAAGTAAACAGCGCTAATCTTGCCTGGGTTAGGAAATAAAATTTCCATTTATACAAATCGATGACCAATTAAAAATAACCCTTACAACGGAATACAAAAAATGGCAAGCGTTTTCCGGCATGTTTTCTTCCGCTGAGACTTTTATGGACTTATTATGAAATCTCTCTTTTAATACTAAACTGAAAATATCTGGACATCAAACTATTCATTTTTGTTCATGCGAAACTGTTCCTTTATGATTCATGAAACAAAGATCAGTTGTTGCTGAAAGGAAGATAATACTCACACAATTAGCCCAGTTACTGTTTTAACCCTTTATAATCGCTGAAACGAATTAATTCCAAAACAGCAAAACAACCGGAAATCAATTAGAAGGAAGAATACATTAATATTCACTGACTAAAAGGCGGGCTGAACGCGGCTAGAAAAAAGGAATTTGCGCATCAAAAAATGCTGCTTTCCCCTTAGATTTGCTACCCAAAATATTGTACTCATTTAGAGGCTGATTGACGCAAATATCCTTTCTCCATGATTGCCTGCTAAACTAAGAAAAGAGAGAGAGAGAGAGAAGTTGTTTGAGTCACTTGAGATCAGTGTCAAAATGTCTGTGTCAGGGAAACTACACCTTGCTGATCATTCCCTGAGTCATGGAGCAGAGAAAACAAAGGATATGAAGGCAATGATTATCATCAGTGCCACGTTCATGGTCAGTCCTGTTGAGGTGTCAAGAGGGGAAGTGTCTCTTTTTGTTGTGGCTTTCGTAAAACCAGGTTACTATGTGATCATTCCTGTTGGGGAGCGCATAAAGTTTTGGGCACCATTCAGGTACATCAGCTGCCTAAAGAATTAAGAAACCGCACGAATGCGTAGGCCTTCCTTAAGGAGCACTTACACAGCGGAAGCACAAAAAGAAAGATAACACCGGATTTTCGGTTGTAATGAGGACGTCTTTTGAACCCTTTCCGACGCGAATTAAATTTAGGAAAGTAATTGAAGTCAATGGAACCACTTAGGATAAAAATTAACCTGTTTCTACAATTAATAAAATATCAAGAAATAGAAACCGCTACTTACTTCGACCAGCGGCCAAAAAGTTTGTTACGAAAATTGACAAATGAGGCACAAAAATGTTCTCATAGCACAAGGATTATTATCAGAGACAAATATATTTTCAAATCGAACAGTTAAAAGAACAAATATAGAAATAAGAACGATGTAACTCTACACTTTGTAACGGAAGAATTTTGCATAATGGAAAAGTTAAAAAACAGGCGAAAAGTATTCTTCGCTGCAAAATCGATGCTAAGCAAGAACTTTTTTAATATGTCTCGTCTCCCAGAAGCAGAGATGGCGAGAATAATAGTTTCAATCTTTATTGTAGCGAATGGCATACGGTAAAAAAAATTATCGTTTAGGAGAGCAGATACAGCTGCAAAACACAAAACACCACCCGGCGACAGAACTGTGAACTACAAAACTCCTCAAAATACAAACCTAAAGAACAAAATGGAATCCGGTTGCTAAAAGATTTTTTTTTAAATCACACTTTTAAAAGCAGAGATACTGAGAAAAACAGATTAGACATTTGCACTCCTAGCGGCGTAATTGTGCATTATTTTGGGAAGAAAATGCATCAAGTGTTTTCATAATTACTAGTTTCTAAATGAAAAACAATTATTTTAATTTGATTTCTTAGTCCCCCGGAGATTATTGCTGTAAACGGAAACGTGAACTTACGCGTCCTGGTAGCACATTTGTGCGTTAAGAAATTTTGGAATTATATAAGGAATACTTCGAACCAGAAACGCCGCCCAATTTTTTTAATCGAACTTTTAGAAGCAGAGATACCTGTAAAAGCACAATATACATCTATGCCCCTGGCGAAAAAACTATGCACTAATTTAAGAAGGGGATATTTTGAAAATATTTTCTCTCCTAGGTGAGTGGTATGGGCTCACGAAAGAAGTTTCCCAGTTGAGTTTTCAAAAGATCAGATTGTTGCAAATATATCAGAAGCAAAAATAAACACTCACTCCCCCTGGTGGCCAAACCATTCTTTACTAAAAAATCAGGAATTGCATTGTTACCGCTCCCTGTCGGTATCAGCGAACCACTACTACGTCTTATTCGCAGTAGTGGGAAAAAGTTAAAAAGGTCAAAATTCAATACTAATCAATTCACCCCCAAAATTTCGCCTAGTGTTGTCAACAATGAATTTGGATTCCCTAAATAAGGGTCTCCAAGCTCAGGGTCGACAAATGCATCGCGTTGTGTTTCATATGAATCAGCATGGGGTTTCCATGCTCATTCATATGCCGCAAAGAAGTTAAAATAAAAAGTTGCATAAATAACAATAAAAAAATTGAACTCTAATGACATTTGGAGAAATGATCTGAGTGACACGTGAATTAAAATTTACCTGTTTATTTCTTTTAGAAGATGGTCTTAAAGCTCGGTACAATGTACCGGTGAGGTTGCTTGTTTTAGCTAAACAATTTACTTATTTATTTCAAACAGGTATAATGCACTTAAATATTATATAACTGACTTTAAACTTTAGTTACTGGTTTAAAACTCGGCGCGGTGCGCCAGAGGAAAAATATTAATGCACTATGTGAGAGACTTTGGGTAACTAGTCCTGCATATCACAGGCAAAGCTATGAGGCATGAATCAGAAATGCGTAAGATAAAAGTCATCATACTCTCCTTTCCTTGGGAAGCCCCGATCGTGAAACTGGGTTGCCGGCTGGTCGTAGGATCTCTATCGGTCCTCGATGGTTTAAACTGGACTCTTTAAAGTACTGACTACCTCATCTCTTTATCTTGGAAAAACTTTTCCTCCGAAACCGCTGAGACCTCTTCTATTCATCATGTAATTCTCGAGTGTTCTCTCTGTCGTTATCTTCGAGTCTCTCGTCTCTAGTCTGTGCTCTTCATTCCTCATTCAGTTAATATTTTCTTTTTCCCGTGCCCGGTGTCCATCTTGGAGCGTGACGGCCCGGCCGTCCGATTCGCGTCGGGTTATGTCATTGGCCCTCACAGATAGCCCTGCTATATATGATTCGCTTGCTATCCGTTCAGTGCGGGTCACTTTCCCAAAAATCATGTCTTCTTTCAGCTGTCAACTTGTTCTCGCACCTTTTTGTTAATTGACCGCGCCTAGCTACTTAGAATCGAAGATTGTCACGTAGGTAACTCCGGCGACGTGACTTATCTCGAATTTCGTCGCTACCCCGGACAATGGAGAGATGCTCGCAAGCGTTGCTTAAGAAAAGGGGTGACGCCCCCAAAAGGATTTATTGCACTCCTGCTATTCTCTCAGCTTCGGCTACGAGACTACTGCTATAATACTTTCCTTCCATGCGTTTCGTGAGAAAAAAAGAACTGTGAATGTCTTTCTTTCTCTTCCTTCCCATCTGGGATTTTCATCAAGTTTCCGTGAGAAAAAATATAATTTTCCCCTTTTCATTTGGCTTGAGTGCAATTAGGACTCATCTAATTATCAACCTAAACTTTCGGGTAGCCTGGCTCAGCTTCACTGGAAAGTAATTTTTAATCATTGATATTCTATTTTGGCAATTTACATATTTATTTCCTACCGCTTTAGAGTAAAAATTTAAAAAAGTAATAAATAAGCAAAATTATACGGATGAAATTTAAATGTTACGGGGATATAGAAAATTCCGCGCTAACAACATGAAAATCATTTTTCGTCAGGATCTGTGTCCGATGCAGGCAGAATTTTTCAAAACATGACTTTTAGAAGCAGGGATACCGGAGAAAACGCAATTTACTTTTACTCCCCCTAACGGAAAATCTATGCATTACTTGTAAAAGAGACAGTACCTAAAATAACCTTAGATACAAATGGCATCGAAAGGAAAAATAATTTTTTTAATCGGTTATTTAGAAGCATATATATGTGGTAAAATGTATCCTGAATACGATATCAAAGGCATTTGCACCCTCTAGCGGCGAAATTGTGCATAAGATAAAAACAGGAGTGCAAAGATCATTATTGATATTTCAAACTTTCCAATGCAAAAAGAAATTTTCAAATCAAACTACACAATATACCAACAAGTAATTGGACACCCCTGCAATCGACGATATCTGCGGTCCTGATACACGTCACGGCCGCCGCCGTTAAATATCGTGTGGGAAACAACAACGCAACTAGAAGCATGCAAGATGCCACGCAGTTTGGAGCTCTCTGTATCACAGAAATGGCCGTTCCATATGTGACATATCCAGCGAGTTGAAGTACCCAAAATCGACAGTGGGCTACGTGATTGGCAAGCGAAAGATGAGAGGTGACTGTCGGAATGTGCCACGACACGGAAGACCCACAAAACTGGGAGTTAGAGACCGACGGGTGCTGGCCAGAGAAATTCAGAAGAACCGCACCAAATCGATGGGCTGCATCCGCGAGGGGTTTCAACAGGCATCCAGGAGTGTTGTTTTAATGAATACCATCCGTAAGGAAGCCCATCTGCTTGATTATCATGGACGTGCTGCCGCCCCCAAGCCTTTGATCACCAAGTCCAATAGCTCTGCTCGGCTAACGTGGAGCGCAGAACGTCGACAGTGGACCGTTGAACAGTGGAAACAGGTTCTCTGGAGCGACGAATCAAGGTTCATTCTCTACCGTTCGGATGGCAGGGTCTGGGTTTGGCGTCTGCCTGAAGAACGCCTCCTGCCGGAATGTATTGTGCCGACTGTGAAGTTCGGCGGCGGTGGAATTATGCTATGGGTGTGTTTCTCCTGGTACGGCACGGGACCCTTGGTCGCAATTCCTGGTAGACTTAACGCCGATACCTACTGCACTATTTTGGATGACTTTGCGCTTCCTACGTTGTGGCAGTTTTACGGGGTGTACCCGTGTTACTTTCAGGATGACAATGCCACCTGTCATGTTGCGAGGTTCACCATGGCTTGGTATGGTGACAATGGGATTAATCGAATGGACTGGCTGCGCAGAGCCCGGACCTTAACCCTATAGAGCACCTCTGGGACGAGTTGGAGCGTCGACTTAAGGGGTGCCCCCACCGTCCGAAATTTGTGAAGGAACTGACCTGTCTTCTCCAAGCAGAATGAAAGAAAATACCGCTAGCCGTCGTACAACGCCTGGTTGAGAGTATGCCCCGGAGGGTTGCAGCTGTAATCGCCGCTCGTGGAGGCTCTACCAACCATTGAAGGTGAATAAACTTCGTTTTCCTTTGCTATCACAGGTGTCCAATTATTTGTTGGTAGATAGTGTAATAGTTGCAGAGATGTGGTGTCCACAGGCAGACTGACGGACAAAGTTGTAAGATTAGCACCACCTTTTTTACAAAAGACGTGCTTAAAGACTCATGCTACAGAGAAGCATTTCAGGTAACTGATTTAAGATCTGTCAACTTTATAAAACTACAATTCAAAATACCAAACTACCAAATAATAACACCCAGGAACAAATTTCACCTTGCGAAACAGGTCAGTTAATCAAACGAAGAGATTGTTTCGAAATTAAAACCAATGCATCCATATCAAATGCATGGCTGAATTTATGTGAACTTTCTGAAAAGCACACAGCTGTGCATCCAAACTTGTTAACGCGTGAGAGGAGGGAAAGGATTATGTGGCAAAAGACACCGCCTTTCATTTTTATTCGTCTGTATTACAAAATTTCAGAAAAAAGAAAGATAAATGAGATAAAAACTTCACCGTCTTGGTACGATATTTAATAAAAGATGAAACTATTTACAGATTAAAATACACCACTAACACTTTCGGGGCAACATTCACCCCATCATCAGGTGGAACAGAGAGATTCAGCACTCGCTTAGGATTTTATAGGACTGCAGCGATGCACTATGGGTAAGGATCTTGATTGTCATGCGGGGCTCACGTGACTGTTGCCATTACATAGGAACAAAAGATACAATTCCCAAAGAGTAATTTCACATAATATAGAAATTTTGTTACAAATGAAGGTTATTCTCATATTAATAAATTGTTGGTAATATTTAATTTATTACTACTCTTAATTTAAAGTTCAAGTTGGTAATATGGTCTTTCCAAATTTTTCGAAATGTCCGTAGGTATGTACTCATTGCAGCATTTGTCCCCCAAGGCTTCGATATACATGCGTTCAACAAAATGCAGCGAGTGTGTGTACGTTGGAGTGTTCAGTAGTTAATTGTTCGCCCAGTGTGGTTGTAGTATTTCATTTACGACATCCCTTGATAATGCCGTGTTGTTACTACTGGTTCGGATATCGCATTTATGTTCATATACACGGGTACCCAAGCTCCCACGCGTCGAGCCTATATAATTGCTGACGTATTCTCCTGCAGTGGGGTCCAGTAGTAGAATATTGTATACACTGGAGATGAGTTCGGGCTCAATTTTAGGAACCCGGGCCCGGATTTTTGGAAAATTTTGCTTATCAAGGCTTGCATTTATGCATTATACACTGGCCAAAGATATGGCCCAATCTTGATTTTTAATAAAATACAAAAAATGGGAATGTGATTTTTTCCCAGTTTTTTTATACCAGACCTCCTTAAACTAATCCTTGCTTGAGCCATAGCTGTGGACAATGCATAATGCAAGTCATGCTAAGCAAAGTTTGCCTTGCAATGGCAGCTAGCTTAAGAAATTGAAAATCCATCCACCATGGTAACTAATAAACAATGAAATTCAAGACGTGTAATTCCGAGCCCTGGCCCAGGTTTTTCGGTAGTTAATGAATTTTGAGCCCATCCGAGCCCGGGCCGGGTACGAGCTCATCTCTAGTATATACCCGATTTGCTCATGTCATCAGTTGTTCGTCGATCTGTTTTAACAGATGATAGAAGATTCCGTGATCGGGGGCCAAACTGTATATTATGTTGTGAGCAAATACGAGATAGTGCGTTGTTGCTATAAGGGTGTTGATACAATGCTCCCACGTACCGTTTATTAGGCCTCAGGTCTTGCTTCAGATTAATGGTTCGTTCATTTAGTATTCTGCTATATAATCTTTTAACCATCATCCTTGGGTATCCATGTTTATCCTCCAATTTGAAAATGAACTTAATCTCAGACTATACCTGTCTAGATGTGGTTTCACTGTAGGTACATTAGGATGTACCTGTGGACGCCACTCATCGTATCATTGAGGTCAAACTTGCTGATATTAATTCTCACACTTCCGAAATTTCTGCCATTATGGACGCACTTTGTTTAATTAAACGGTGTTCATACTTTAAAATTGAAAACAAAGTTCTCAATGAATTTCCTTTTGTTACTAGTCTTTACCTTAGGTACGTCGACGACATCCTTGTGTTCTGGCCGCACCCAAAGGATGACTTAAATCAACCCGCCGACGCACTTTCGTCAGTATTTCCTACTATCGGGCTCACGATGAAACTAGAATCTAATATCTCTTTGCTTTTCTTGGATTTTCATATAATTCGTGACCCAAATACTAATTCTCCGTCTTTCCGAGTCTATCGAAAACCAACTGATTGTAATAGTCTTATCCCGTTTAACTCCTCACACCCAATCCCCCAAAAATGATCTGCTATCAATTTTCTTATTAGAAGAGCCTTCACGCATTTTTCAAACGATAGCCATTTACAGTCTGAGATTAAGTTCACCTTCAAATTGGCGGATAAACATGGATACCCAAGGATGATAGTTAACAAATTATTTAGCAGAATACTAAATGAACGAACCATTAATCTGAAGCAAGACCTAAGGCCTAATAAACGGTACGTGGGAGCATTGTATCAACACCCACATATCCACAACGCACTATCTCGTATTTGCTCACAACATAATATACAGTTGTAAATGCATTTATGGCAGCTCTTGTCATAGTGATTGTGGAATAACTTTTTTACGGGTCTTATAGAGGTTATTTTTCATGAAAGTTGTCAAATTTTCGAACTAAAGCCTAGCTCGTCATCAGGACTACGTCACTGGAGTAGTTGCTGCCACTCAGTTGGAAGAGTCCAACCGCAATTATCATTATATGTGGTACTTCTTCTTCTTGCTATTTCGACCCCTTCTTCTTGTTTCCTCTTTACTAAGTTTGACTGGTGGGCGATTATTTTACTGAGTCCCAATTTATGGAGTGTCCACTTGCTTGTATATGTCTGTCTAGCCCTGTTTTGTTACTAATGTTCCTAATAGCTGCTTGGTGTTCTTTCATTCGGACCTTAATACTTCTCCCTGTTTCTCCTATATGGCTGAGTCCGCAGTTACAGTCGATGCAATAAATTACTCCTTCTTGCAATTGGATGTCCAATTCTTCCTGCTTTAAAGCTGGCAGGAATTTCTTTATTTTGTTATTAAGATCTGGAGCTAGCCTGATATTATATTTTGCTCCGATCCTTTTCAGTTTCTCGAAAAGTCCCTTGTGGTACGTAATTTTGCTGGTGAATTTGAAGTTGGTTTTCTCCCGCTTCTTTTTTGGCACTTGTCTAAATATTTTCTCAACATATGGGGAGGGGTAATTGTTTTCTGCCAATATTTCCTTTAATTCTTCTTTGTGAAGATCTTTTTGAGTATCTGAAGAGACCAGGATTTCAATTTTTTCCAAAAATTGTCTCGCCGTATTCGATTTAATATAATCAGGGTGGAATGAGGTGCCAAAAAATTCATCCAGTAAAGGCAAGCCTGGATATAGTATCTATGTATACCAACATTAACCTGGGCCTCCTACTGGAATTCATTGCGGATGACCTAGCGGAAAAAATAGTATTCCATAATCACAATAGAGAAACACTACTTGGCATATATGAACTGCTCCTATTTTCCTTCAAGAATAATTTCTTCCAGTTTGGAAAGAAATATTACAGGCAAACTTCAGGACTTGCAATGGGTTCTCCACTAGCACCTCTGCTAGCAAATTATTATATAAATAAACTAGAGGCAAAAATCCTTATACAACCCTCCTTATTTGCTCTCTATGTAAGGTACATGGATGATCTCCTAATTATAGTACATACTGTGGACCAATCTCTACCCTCTCAGATTCTGGCAGAATTTAACTTACTAGAGAATACCTTGCAGTACACCCTGGAACAGGAAAAAGACCATAGCATCAATTTCCTAGATTTAACCTTGACCTCAAGAGAGGGGAAAATATTTACTCAGCTTTTTAGAAAACCCACCAACACAGGGAAGATGTTAGACTTCTGCTCATTCCACCCTGATTATATTAAATCGAATACGGCGAGACAATTTTTGGAAAAAATTGAAATCCTGGTCTCTTCAGATACTCAAAAAGATCTTCACAATGAAGAATTAAAGGAAATATTGGCAGAAAACAATTACCCCTCCCCATATGTTGAGAAAATATTTAGACAAGTGCCAAAAAAGAAGCGGGAGAAAACCAACTTCAAATTCATCATCAAAATTACGTAACACAAGGGACTTTTCGAGAAACTGAAAAGGATCGGAGCAAAATATAATATCAAGCTAGCTCCAGATCTTAATAACAAAATAAAGAAATTCCTGCCAGCTTTAAAGCAGAAAGAATTGGACATCCAATTGCAAGATGGAGTAATTTATTGCATCGACTGTAACTGCGGACTCAGCTATATAGGAGAAACAGGGAGAAGTATTAAGGTCCGAATGAAAGAACACCAAGCAGCTATTAGGAACATTAGTAACAAAACAGGGCTAGACAGACATATACAAGCAAGTGGACACTCCATAAATTGGGACTCAGTAAGAATAATCGCCCACCAGTCAAACTTAGTAAAGAGGAAACTAGAAGAAGGGGTCGAAATAGCAAGAAGAAGAAGTACCACAATTAACGATAATTGCGGTTGGACTCTTCCAACTGAGTGGCAGCAACTACTCCAGTGACGTAGTCCTGATAACGAGCTAGGCTTTAGTTCGAAAATTTGACAACAACTTTCATGAAAAATAACCTCTATAAGACCCGTAAAAAAGTTATTTCACAAACATAATATACAGTTTGGCACTCCGATCACGGAACCTTCTATCATTTGTTAAAAAGATAGAGGAACAACTGATTTAATGAGTAAATGGGGTGTATACAATATTCCACTACTGGATCCCACTACAGGAGAACACGTCAGCAATTATATAGGCTCGACACGTAGGAGCTTGGTACCCGTGTCTATGAACATAAATACGATATCCGAATCAGTAGTAACAACACGTCATTATCAAGGGATGTCGTAAATGAAATATTACAACCACACTGGGCAAACATTAAACTACTGAACACTCCAACGTTACACACACTCGCTGCATCTTGTTGAACGCATGTATATCGAAGCTTTGGGGAAATGCTGCGATGAGTACATACCTACGGACATTTCAAAAATTTGGAAAGACCATATTACCAACTTGAACTTTAAATTACAGTAGTAATAAATTAAATATTACCAGCAATTTATTATTATGAGAATAACCTTCATTTGTAACAAAATTTTGATATTATGTGAAATTACTCTTTGGGAATTGTATCTTCTGTTCCTATGTAATGGCAACAGTCACGCCCCGCATGGCACTCAAGACCCTTACCCATAGTGCATCGCTGCTGTTCTATAAAAAGCTAAACGAGTGTTAAATTACCTCTTAGGGCCGCGGTTGGCCGAGCGGGCAAGGTTCGTGACTGCCACGGGAAGGGCCTCAGGTTCGATCCCAGACAGGTACGAACGCTCGATCCACTAAATACCTGCCGTGCGTTGGATGGGCACGTTAAGCCGTCGGACCCCGGGTACTGGTCCCCCGGTAATAAATAAGGGCGTCTTCCTCCCTCTTTCTACTTCGCTTCCGTGTCACTTTCCTATCGGGCGCTCTAGCCAAAATCTCCTAGTTTCCTATTTCTAAGGGTTGTTTAAGGTCAGACACTCCCTTCCTAAAAAATTATCTACATATGATCATATGATCAAATTACCTCTCTGTTCCACCTGATGATGGTGTGAATGTTGCCCCAAAAGTGCTGGTGGGGTATTTTAATCTGTAAATAGTCTTTATTAAATATAGTAAATAGTCTTTATTAAATATATAAATAATCTTTTATTAAATATAGTACCAAGACGGTGAAGTTTTTGTTTCATTTGACACATTTGTACGAAGTTCATCTATAAAGAAAGCTAAATATAAAGCAGTGCCTCTCTTTGAAGTTCAAGGCGAGGGGAGATTCAAACACATATTTTTTAACTGCTAGAAACAAAACCGACCGGTTTGTTATCTGGTATCTCGATTACAGTTTAAACCGTAAGTATTTCCCGTATTTTAGTCATTAATGTTTTCCCCTCAAAGGTTTTAACACGTACGACTCTCAGATCTGGAAGGAAAATGTATGAACGGAAAAACAAGAAACGTACTGTGTGAAATTTACTATATTAGTCGATCGGGTAATAAAAGAAAATTTTACCTAGCTAAAAGATCTTCTTAACAAGTTCATTTGAAAGTACTAAAACTTCTATAATGTAACACTTACAATGTAAGGAAATCCCCAACGCAAATAAAAAAAATTAAGGTTTTTTTTTTAAGAAAAGCCTGGTTTTTATATGTCTTTTACTTGCTTCAGGAGAAAACCCAAAGTGATTCATATTCACCGTATATCCTGTCTAAACAAAAATATTTTGCCTAAACCGAAAAAACCTTCACACAGTCATTTCAAACGTTCTAATTTTTTTTACTTTCTGATGAAAAACTGTGACTGCATTAAAATGCAAATGCGAAAAATTTGTGGCATATTTAAAAAATAATATTTTCTGTCCTTCCACCGGAAAGAAATTTTGGAAAATTTCAAAGCCAAAGGAAAGGACGTGCTAAACACACGAACAGACGATCGAATATACAAACACTAAATTTTTCAAATAATGCGCTGTCAAGGACCTGCCTCTTTATAGTCAAATAATTAAAACCTAAATTATTAAAACCTAAATTATTTAGACCACTCCAATTCGTTTTCGCTTTCTCTCATACTTTCAAAGTTACAAGTTAAAAAAACATACCACTGAAAAAATTTCTCAGGTATCGTCCAAATCGATGCCTAACGCAACCCAAGAAAGATAACACCAAATTTTCCGTTGTAATGAGCTCGTCTTTTGAATCTTTTCCGAAACTAATAAAATATTACGAAGTTTTTCACTGCTAATGGAACATATCACAGAAAATAGAAAAAATCAACCGCATATCTAAAAACGGTAAAACCTAGAAAACAGATGCAGTTAGTGAATCCCCAGTTGCGGTTAAAAAGTCTGTTATGAAATTTAACAAACTCTGCTCAAAAAATATCTCCTAGCTGAAGGAACATAGCAGAATCAAAGCGATTTTTGTATTAAACACTTGAAGAACAGATATGGAGGGAAACCTGATCAAACTTAACACCCCTTACTGAAGAATTTTAAGTAATAGAAAAGTAAAAAATATGTGAAAGATGTTCTTCAGAACAAAAGCTTCATCAAGGAAAAAAATTACAAGTACGTACGTCTCTTGGAAACACAGATAGCGACAAAAAGGTTTTGACATTTCTGCCCCCTAGCAGGTAAACTCTGCACTATTTTAAAAGGATAATATTCCCCATCCTTAATGTAACGAATAGCAACAAACGATATTTTTTACAAGTAGAATGTTAGAAGCGGAGCTACCGCATCAAACAGAAATACACACTAATATCTTCTAGCAGCAGAACTGTGAACTATAAATCCTCACTATTAAGGGCAAAGTGTTCTGCAATATACAATTTGTACAAAGGCCGCTCCACAAAAAGTGAGAGTATTTTTTTTCGAGTCGGCAACAGTGCGAAAGGGGAAGAATAACCAGGCAGACAACTACCTGAATTAAGGAAGTATCTATGGCAACAATTATTAGCCGTGGTAGACGATTCTTGTTTTATTATTGCGCAGTTGTTTAAGGTACGTCTGCATTTCGCCATACAGCTATGGAGGTGAGTGATTCACAGGTAAGAATTGAAACTGGTTCTGCGATAAAATTTTGCTAACGTTTGGGTGAAACGGCTCCAGAAACAGTTGATTTAATAAAAATAGCTTACAAAGATAAATGTTTGGTTTAGTCAACGATTTTTGGAGGGCACCATAAATTAAAAAAAGGGCGTTTGTCGGTAGAATTCACTCCTAGGCCTGGTCGACCTGAAAGTGTTGTTACGGAGCGTATTGTTAACATTGTTTGGGCAATCCCGCAAGAAGATCAACTAATAACGTGTGAAGACATAGCGGCGTGAACTAATATTTCAAAAAAGTCGGTATTCCGCATTCTATGCGACAAATTACTGCTGCATCGTGTGTGTTCCAGATGGATACCTCATCACCTGACAAGAGAACAATTGTTAGCCAGAGTTCAGGTGTGTCATGAGTGTAAACAAATGATCGCTAAGGATCCAAACTTTCGAAACACAGTAATAACTGCCGGTGAAACATGGGTCCACTATTTCGACCCCTCACGAAGCACGCAAAGAGTATTTGGAAACACAAAGGCTCGCTTCCACCGAAAAAGGTCCGCCAAACCAAATCAGCAGAGAAGGTGATGATAATTTTCTTTTATCAAAAAGGTGTAGTCTACCAGCATGCCGTTCCTCCACAAATTACTGTCAATCGCTGAGTATGACATTTCAGTGTTGAAGCGTCTGCGACGACAGATATCGAATGAGCGACCGGAACTGGTGGTGATGTTGACCCTACACCCCCACACGCCCAGGCTCATCTGGCTGCTTGTGTTCAACAGTTTCTTAGGAAATACAGTATGGAAATCATGCCACAGCCTGCCTACAGTCCTGACCTCGTTCCGTAGGATTTTTGGTTGTTTCCAACCATGAAGAAGTTCCGTGGCGCAACATTCAACACAGATGATGACGTTAGTAGTATCAAATGACCGATTCTGGGGCAAGGAGCAGCTCCTTCTAGAGAAGGAGCAAGGGGCGTGGCTTGCGGCAGAATGATGGGGGCGTGGCTTGCGGCAGAAAATGGGGGCGTGGCGTGTGACCGAAGGATGTGGGGGCGTGGCAGATGACGCTAGTGCGTTGGGTCGATGTGCTGCCCCCTAGCGGTGCTTCTTGGAACTTTATTATTATGTTAGATCTTTGTTTTTGAGTGATGGCAACGACCGAGTGGGGGAAAGGAAATGTGCTGCCCCTAGCGGTGCTTCTTGGAACTTTATTATTATGTTAGATCTTTGTTTTTGAGTGATGGCAAAGACCGAGTCGGGGAAAGGAGATGTGCTGCTCCCTAGCGGTGCTTCTTGGAACTTTTAATGGATCTTTGAGGGATGGCAACGACCGAGTCGGGGAAAGGAGATGTGCTGCCCCTAGCGGTGCTTCTTGGAACTTTCGATGGATCTTTGAGGGATGGCAACGACCGAGAGGGAAAAGGGGTGGATATAGGGAGATGTCAACTCGATGTGCTGCCCCCTAGCGGTGCTTCTTGGAACTTTCGATGGATCTTTGAGAGATGGCAACGACCGAGTGGGAGAAAGGGGGTGGATACAGGGGGATGTCAACTCGATGTGCTGTCCCCTAGCGGTGCTTTTTGGAACTTTTAATGGATCTTTGAGAGATGGCAACGATCGAGTGAGGGAAAGGGGGGTGTACGTTGCCCCCTAGCAGTGCTTTTTCGAACTTTTCTCGGGAGATTTATTGGACGTTGACAAATTTTTAAGAAGTCTTTCCAATATTTATTTTTTTAATTTTCTCGGGAGATTTACTGGACTTTGTCAAATTTTTGAAGGAAGTTTTTTTGTCGTTTACAATTTTTTTACTCGTATTTTTTTTGTCCTATTTTTTCTCTCTAATTTATTTTATTAAATTTATATTTTCAGGAATTCCTTGAGGTATTATAATTTCTATAGACGTTGCATTATTTTTTTAATTTTCTCGGGAGATTTACTGGACTTCGTCAAATTTTTGAAGGAAGTCTTTCCAATATGTTTTTTTTTATTAAATTTATATTTTCAGGACTTCCGTGAGGTGTTATAATTTTTATAGACGTTGCATTATTTTTTTAATTCTTATATTTGTCCTCTCTCCAATTTTAATTTAGGCGAGGAAAGGCTTTGTTTGAAAAAATTTCGTTCCTGTTGATTCATGTTCCGCTATCTTTTGTCCGACATGTGTTTTGGGATGACTCACCATTTTCTCTTTGACTCAGAAAACTTTGTATGACACGTGTTTTGGGAAGAGTGACTATGATGTGTGACGCATGTCGTGATAGCAGATATGACATCAGCCAACGCCATTTCCTCCGCGGGGTCGGCGGTTGACGTCATTTGAGATTCTGTTAGACGCCTTAAGTTCCAAGACTGATTTTTTTCAATAACTTGTTCATTTTGCAACGAATTTATTCCTTATTTTCCCCCTAATTTCCCATTTTACATTCATAATTTTTCAACGTAACGATTTTTTTATTTTCTTTGAGGAGACTTCACGCATTTTCAACGGACGTTCCAACATAAAGACGTTTTCCAAAGTTTTGTGCTGCAGACATAATCTTAAAACACGATTGTTTATTAACGTATTTACGTGTTCATGACATTTTCTGTTACATTTTTTTAACGTTGTACCTTTTTCCAACGTACAAATCCACAATTTTTTATGCATAGTTAAAATATTTATTTTTTATTTTTTCGTATTTCTTCATGATTAATCAGTGAAATGTACCTTTTAACGCATTATCTTAATCTTTTTGTTCTAAATGCTTGCGTACTCCTTAAACTTCTTGATGTACCAACATTATTTTATTTTCTAACTTTTCAAACTAAGAACTACTTTTATCGAGGCTTTATTTTTTTCTGATTCAAACAAGCAAACGTTTCTTCATTATTATTTCCGTTACCTATTCAAACAACTTTTCTTACTTGCTTTTAATGTATGACTTAATCTGGTTTTCTATATAGCTGTTTCATGTTTGTGCAAGAAATATACAGATCTATAGCAACTAGCTATACATAACATTCGTTCGTAACAGTATCTTTTTTTTTTTTTTCCAGATTTAAACCAACACACGCTTCTTAACGACTTGATATCGGTTTTCTGGGGAACTTTTCTTTTTCCTTCATTCAATTTTATTCCAGATCATGAGACGAGGAAATGCTTCTTTAGAAACGATTTCGTTCCTGTTCGCAGTAATTATTGGATTTTGACAAATTTTTTGTGAAACGACTTCATGCTAATTCTGAGTCTTTCGCCTTTACAATATTATTTTCTCGTAATTTTTTCGTGTGTTCAAGAACTCTACAGGTCTTTCACAGTTAAAATTCTGGTAAAACTATATTTTCTTACTTTATTTAGCATATCATTATAGCTTCCCAATTTTCGCTATTTTACTTCATCTTTTTTGAAATTTAGTAAAACTTTTCAGTATGTCAATAATTTATTTCTTACTTGGCCAAACTTAAGACTCCTTTTATTTAGACTATTTTTTTTTTCATTTCATTTCAGCAAAATGATTATTTTAGATGTTGCAAATCATCAGATTTTTTTGTTTCCTTATATATCATATTTTCCAACTTGCTTTTAAAGTATTTCTCAAAGCTTGCATGTATGTCAAATACGCATTTTTTTAATCCTTCCCTAGTTTGCTATACTTTTTTCGTGGACTGCCCCAACAGGAAAGCATTCATTGTCAAGGCATGAAATCTAAAACCTTTTTTCTTACGATAAAATTTGTATTCTTTGGGACATGTTTTCTGTATATTGTTCTGTCTCGTCCGAAAAAAACATTCATTCTGGAGGCAAAGCGAGTAATTCCGTTCTTCCACTAAACATCATTTTTTTACGTTTTACTAACTCACCACCCCCATAGCGAAAATAAAGAAATACTTACTCTGTTCTCTACATATCGACTCAATCTATTTCTTTTCGAAATGCTGATCATGACATTTCAACTAAAATTTCATACTTTCACCAAAAATCATATTCTTAAACGAGCTATTTTTTACACAATTATTTCATGTATAACTAAATTTTTGTTGTTTACTCACCTCATAAAAGTCAATAAGAACTCCCCTAATCTCATTCCTTTCCCTCATTTAGTTCGCTTAAATTGAGATGTTTCAAAATTTCGCGTATATTTCATTCCCTTAATGTCCAGTTCTCCCGTGTCGGCCCCTTCATTTTTAACTTCTGTTCATGATGCATTTTATCTTTAGACGTTTAGTTTCATTGACCTTTTCTTTCGTTTTAATTAGGTTTTCATTATCGTATTTTTTATTCATTGTCTCAGCAGAAAAATCTTTCATTCTGGAGACATAGCGACTAAGTCCGTACTTCCTCTAAACATTTTTTTTTCAGATTTTACTAATTGTTCAGAAAAGCAGTTGTTTCCAAACTCCCATAGTGAAAATATCGTATTCCCCTTATAGTACTTATTATATTTTTCCTTCTGTTCAGTGTTGTATGATTCTTCAAACTTTGGTTTATTTTTATGAAACTTCTTTTTTTTCTTAGTTTTTTTCTGATTCAAACTTTCAATCTTTTCCTATCGATGTAATTACTCTTATTTTCCCTTCGACTTTACTTTTGAACAGAAATGTATCTAAAATCTTCAGATGTATTTTAGTCTACAAGGCCGATTCTTCCCTGTTTCAAATAAAGTCATTGTAGGATTTTAGTGTAAATGCTCCTAAATCTTTAGAACTTACTTTTCATAGTTAGATACAAATTCCTCGAGGTTTACATGAAAGAAGAGTGTTTTTACGCTCTCTCCAGTGTGTGAGCTTTCCCCAAAAAATTAACTTTGAATTCCCCTTGTTTCTGTCGGAAACTGACAATCTCCTGCAACTGTTTTCACGCGTCTCTTGCTTACAAAAAAAACCTCATATGGCATGAAATCACTTTGCTTGGGAGATTAAACTAAATTCTGGTTTTGAACTTTGAATGCAAACTCAAGCTCGCAAAAGCATAGTTTTCTGAGCAAACTTAAACTGTCTAAGATGACAAAAATCTAAAACTGCTGACTCAATGGGACAGAGCGTTTGAACTTTGGCGTTAATTCACCATTTAAGAGATCCGTCGTGAACCACTAGAAGGGAAGTAAGCAGACCCTGATTTAGTCCACTGTTTACAAGGAAGGTAGAAAGCTAGTGTCGTAATTCAAAAGCTCTTAACTCAAGCCTCCCCAGGATTCAGTTTCGGACGAACGAATACTCAGATGTCCATGCTTAGACATTGAAAAATTGCTTCAGACAAATATTTTCTTACTTAAAGTGCTTCAATTCAGAATTTGTACTATTTAAGATTTTCCTTAGTCAATATTTTTTCTATCTTAAAAACTTCTAAAGGGTTGATTTTGAAAAAAACGAGTTCTCATAAAAATGTAAAATTTCCTTAGATTGTATGAGGAACCAAAAAAAATATTGGTGAAGCTTGGACGTTAACCATTCCAACCATTTCTTTC
This sequence comes from Macrothele yani, assembly GCA_039090855.1. NCBI lineage: Eukaryota > Metazoa > Arthropoda > Arachnida > Araneae > Macrothelidae > Macrothele > Macrothele yani. The sequence continues at coordinate 41,715,746 of CM077031.1, forward strand.
TCTTCATGTTTCATTCCATAAACTTTCTTCAAATTCCTATATGTCCAAGAATTTTGTTAAATGTCCAAGTTCGACTCCCCAGAAATTTTCTGAAAATGATATTCTGGAATTTTTTTAAAAGAGAAACTAAGAATCCCTTCACTGAAACAAGAAATTCATATTCAAAGCATTACATCCCTCTTTCTACTTCAAATACTCTATTTGTAAATCTAAGGAAGTTTTTTTTTTTTTTTAATATTCATATATTTTTCCCTCTAACTTTAGAAGATATTGTCCCAAAATGTATGTACATATTACGATAGTAAAATATCTTAATACTTACCGCTTGATGTTCAATTCACTTCACACCGTCTTAAGGAAGTTCGTTCATTTTCTCATAACACATAGACATGTTATTTTTCTTTCCATTCACTTCAAAGACTCAATTGAGATCAACCTAATGGAGTCCTTTGAGAAAAACTTTCATAGGAAAGCATAAATTTGCCTATAAACTACATTAAAAATAAACAAATGTTGAAAGTTCCTGTACAAGAAGGAAATTCTGTTGTAACTTCTAAACGAAAAAAGACAAATTCTAAGAAAATATGTAAAAATGTTCGTTGGATTCCATATTAAAAAAAATTAGTTGAAGAAAAGTGTCATTCTTTTTTTTTCGGAACAGTTCATTCTTTCCTAGGGTTAAAAATGGAACACTTCATTTTTCTTAGTAGACAATTTTGAGAAAACACATTTCATTAAAGGCAGGAAAATTCCCATAGAATAACATGGGAAAACTAGTATGCATAAAAAGACTGTTTCGAAACGAGTAAAAATCTGTTTAAGTTCGTTTTCGAAAAAGTTGGAAATGGAATGAAGTAAAAACAGTCACAGCAAGTTCCTGAAAGTTGAAAATTGGATGTACTAAAAATGTCTAAGGAAAGAAATTTTTATAAAACACAGACTGTTTAGTTTTTCCAGGCTAGTGGGTCTTCAGTGAGAGCGCTTCTTTTTTTCAACTCAAAGAGTAAAGCGAGTCAGTTTGAAACATTTCAAACTCCCCGAAATTAAGCTGTGTACTCTGGTTTCGACTCAATACTGTAAAGCATTGCTCTCAGACCAGTCGGAATTCCGCCCCGATTGGTTGCCTAATGGAAAACATCAGACCCCTTTCCAATAACAATCCCCAAATATCCTTAAGAAAAGTCTAGCAAAAAAGCACTAGTTCACCATTAAAACAATTGGATTCATTCTGTTACTGTTTTAAACATTTCAAAAAAGAAGTTTACATTCTCACTTTTACTTTAAAAATCTTGTAAGCTTAAATTTTGACCCATTTAAAAAAATCACTTAAAATTTAATTTAAAAAAATAATAATTACACTTTAAATTTATGTCTTAAAACTAAAAAATATTTACGCTTAATATTTCAATAAATAATAAATATTCACAAACTCACCTTCTACCTTGCCCATTTAAATAAAATAATTCTGAATTTATATAATCGAAATCATTACTTCTCCAAATAGTTCTTTTCCCCTGATTGTAGAGAAGAACTCTTCTGAAATCTTCACTTTTCCACATGTGTTCATAAAAGCTTGAGCTACTTCCTTAGGATTCAACAAGGCCACAGCATTCTGGAAACTTGAAATCGCTTTCCTGTTCCACTCAGTGGTTAGTCATGGAGGATGCATCTCAATTGGTGGAAGTACTTCCGAAATGCATTCGCGACATCTACATACCTTCAGGATGCTCTCCCCGATTAAATTTTTTAAACATTCAATTAAATTGTGTCTAAGTTCACACTCCTCAATCGATGTACTTTGAAACTTTCAGGATTCTCAGAGTACGATTTTCTGGAATTCTGAACCCATTAACAATTCCTGGATGCTGTCCCACACGCCATCCAAAATAATTTGGAGTTTCTTAAACTGCTTTCTGGTTAATGCAACTCCTGTTGTTAAGTGAAAAATCCGGAACCAGAATTTGAAAGACTTGAAGACTTCTTACTTTATTCAAACTTAGAACAGAACTAAAATTCGCTCAGCGTTTCCTTTGCATACTGTAACCAACACATGACCCTTATCACCACGTGGTGATTGATGTGTCACGATGCGTCAGCACACTAACTGCACGATGACTGTTTCCTTATCTGGTCATCTCGCAACGAACATGCTATTGATTCTAATCAGGCAAAGCTAACTTCAGCTTGAGAGATAAACGAAAGGATTTCATTATAACTTTCATATCTTGAGAGAATAAACTAAAAAAATCTTCATAGAGTGCATAATAATAGTAAAGAAGGAGCTCCCTCCCTGTCTCGCCCCCTTGTTATTCGGCTCCTTCGGGTTTCGTTCTGGCGTCTCCTACTCTTTCTTGCTAGAACTTTTGGTGGGAAAAGGCAATCTGATTGTTTTTGCATGGCTGGGAAGAAAAAACGTGGAAGGGGCATTTTCTAAGACGGTTGTTCAAGTAAATTTCTGTTCGCATAGAAAAAAAATGATGTCAGAGGGGGAACAGTGTATCTCCTACTACTAGCCGCGGGATAGGTTGACGTCACGTGTCGTTCTCTTTTGTCAGTTCAAGTATTTGTTTAATTTTTTTTTCGAGAGATTTATTAGACTTCGTTAAATTTTTTGTGGGAATGGAAGAATGGGAAATCTTTCGCCCCACCAATATTTTTCCTGGAATTTCTTTTTTATATAAAACTTATATTTTTTTATGTTTTTGGGAATCCTGCTTATGCATTATTTTTTTAATTCATATATTTTTCCTCTCTCCAGTTTTAATCAATGTTGTTTGGAACCGTTGACCCCTTTCATGAGAGCTATTCCCCACTCAAAGGAATGCGTAAGTGGAGATTTCCACCCTGTGTTAAATTTCACTCAGGAAAAAGTGGGTCAGGACGGCGACATTTCGAAATCTGAAATTTTCTTGTGTGGAGAACAAAGAATTTCATAGTTCACTCGTTTTTCAAAAGCAGCGTTAATTCCAAGATGAATTCTTTGAAGGTGTCTGATTAAATTCTCACGCTTTCCGTATACCACCATCATTTTAGTGGAAATTCAGCCTTGAAGAATTTCTTTACTCTTATTATGCACTCTATGAAGATTTTTTTTAGTTTATTCTCTCAAGATATGAAAGTTATAATGAAATCCTTTCATTTATCTCTCAAGCTGAAGTTAGCTTTGCCTTATTAGAATCAATAGCATGTTCGTTGCGAGATGACCAGATAAGGAAACAGTCATCGTGCAGTTAGTATGCTGACGCATCGTGACACATCAATCACCACGTGGTGATAAGGGTCATGTGTTGGTTACAGTATGCAAAGGAAACGCTGAGCGAATTTTAGTTCTGTTCTAAGTTTGAATAAAGTAAGAAGTCTTCAAGTCTTTCAAATTCTGGTTCCGGATTTTTCACTTAACAACAGGAGTTGCATTAACCAGAAAGCAGTTTAAGAAACTCCAAATTATTTTAGATGGCGTGTGGGACAGCATCCAGGAATTGTTAATGGGTTCAGAATTCCAGAAAATCGTACTCTGAGAATCCTGAAAGTTTCAAAGTACATCGATTGAGGAGTGTGAACTTAGACACAATGTAATTGAATGTTTAAAAAAATTTAATCGGGGAGAGCATCCTGAAGGTATGTAGATGTCGCGAATGCATTTCGGAAGTACTTCCACCTATTGAGATGCATATTCCATGACTAACCACTGAGTGGAACAGGAAAGCGATTTCAAGTTTCCAGAACGCTGTGGCCTTGTTGAATCCTAAGGAAGTAGCTCAAGCTTTTATGAACACATGTGGAAAAGTGAAGATTTCAGAAGAGTTCTTCTCTACAATCAGGGGAAAAGAACTATTTGGAGAAGTAATGATTTCGATTATATAAATTCAGAATTATTTTATTTAAATGGGCAAGGTAGAAGGTGAGTTTGTGAATATTTATTATTTATTGAAATATTAAGCGTAAATATTTTTTAGTTTTAAGACATAAATTTAAAGTGTAATTATTATTTTTTTAAATTAAATTTTAAGTGATTTTTTTAAAATGGGTCAAAATTTAAGCTTACAAGATTTTTAAAGTAAAAGTGAGAATGTAAACTTCTTTTTTGAAATGTTTAAAACAGTAACAGAATGAATCCAATTGTTTTAATGGTGAACTAGTGCTTTTTTGCTAGACTTTTCTTAAGGATATTTGGGGATTGTTATTGGAAAGGGGTCTGATGTTTTCCATTAGGCAACCAATCGGGGCGGAATTCCGACTGGTCTGAGAGCAATGCTTTACAGTATTGAGTCGAAACCAGAGTACACAGCTTAATTTCGGGGAGTTTGAAATGTTTCAAACTGACTCGCTTTATTCTTTGAGTTGAAAAAAAAAGCGCTCTCACTGAAGACCCCCTAGCCTGGAAAAACTAAACAGTCTGTGTTTTATAAAAATTTCTTTCCTTAGACATTTTTAGTACATCCAATTTTCAACTTTCAGGAACTTGCTGTGACTGTTTTTACTTCATTCCATTTCCAACTTTTTCGAAAACGAACTTCAACAGATTTTTACTCGTTTCGAAACAGTCTTTTTATGCATACTAGTTTTCCCATGTTATTCTATGGGAATTTCCCTGCTTTTAATGAAATGTGTTTTCTCAAAATTGTCTACTAAGAAAAATGAAGTGTTCCATTTTTAACCCTAGGAAAGAATGAACTGTTCCGAGAAAAAAAAAGAATGACACTTTTCTTCAACTAATTTTTTTTAATATGGAATCCAACGAACATTTTTACATATTTTCTTAGAATTTGTCTTTTTTCGTTTAGAAGTTACAACAGAATTTCCTTCTTGTACAGGAACTTTCAACATTTGTTTATTTTTAATGTAGTTTTTAGGCAAATTTATGCTTTCCTATGAAAGTTTTTCTCAAAGGACTCCATTAGGTTGATCTCAATTGAGTCTTTGAAGTGAATGGAAAGAAAAATAACATGTCTATGTGTTATGAGAAAATGAACGAATTTCCTTAAGACGGTGTGAAGTGAATTGAACATCAAGCGGTAAGTAGTAAGATATTTTACTATCGTAATATGTACATACATTTTGGGACAAGATCTTCTAAAGTTAGAGGGAAAAATATATAAATATTAAAAAAAAAAACTTCCTTAGATTTACAAATAGAGTATTTGAAGTAGAAAGAGGGATGTAATGCTTTGAATATGAATTTCTTGTTTCAGTGAAGGGATTCTTAGTTTCTCGTTTAAAAAAATTCCAGAATATCATTTTCAGAAAATTTCTGGGGGAGTCGAACTTGGACATTTAACAAAATTCTTGGACATATAGGAATTTGAAGAAAGTTTATGGAATGAAACATGAAGAGAAAGAAATGGTTGGAATGGTTAACGTCCAAGCTTCACCAATATTTTTTTTGGTTCCTCATACAATCTAAGGAAATTTTACATTTTTATGAGAACTCGTTTTTTTCAAAATCAACCCTTAAGAAGTTTTTAAGATAGAAAAATATTGACTAAGGAAAATCTTAAATAGTACAAATTCTGAATTGAAGCACTTTAAGTAAGAAAATATTTGTCTGAAGCAATTTTCAATGTCTAAGCATGGACATCTGAGTATTCGTTCGTCCGAAACTGAATCCTGGGGAGGCTTGAGTTAAGAGCTTTTGAATTACGACACTAGCTTTCTACCTTCCTTGTAAACAGTGGACTAAATCAGGGTCTGCTTACTTCCCTTCTAGTGGTTCACGACGGATCTCTTAAATGGTGAATTAACGCCAAAGTTCAAACGCTCTGTCCCATTGAGTCAGCAGTTTTAGATTTTTGTCATCTTAGACAGTTTAAGTTTGCTCAGAAAACTATGCTTTTGCGAGCTTGAGTTTGCATTCAAAGTTCAAAACCAGAATTTAGTTTAATCTCCCAAGCAAAGTGATTTCATGCCATATGAGGTTTTTTTGTAAGCAAGAGACGCGTGAAAACAGTTGCAGGAGATTGTCAGTTTCCGACAGAAACAAGGGGAATTCAAAGTTAATTTCTTGGGGAAAGCTCACACACTGGAGAGAGCGTAAAAACACTCTTCTTTCATGTAAACCTCGAGGAATTTGTATCTAACTATGAAAAGTAAGTTCTAAAGATTTAGGAGCATTTACACTAAAATCCTACAATGACTTTATTTGAAACAGGGAAGAATCGGCCTTGTAGACTAAAATACATCTGAAGATTTTAGATACATTTCTGTTCAAAAGTAAAGTCGAATGGGAAAATAAGAGTAATTACATCGATAGGAAAAGATTGAAAGTTTGAATGAGAAAAAGAAACTAAGAAAAAAAGAAGTTTCATAAAAATAAACCAAAGTTTGAAGAATCATACAACACTGAACAGAAGGAAAAATATAACAAGTACTATAAGGGGAATACGATATTTTCACTATGGGAGTTTGGAAACAACTGCTTTTCTGAACAATTAGTAAAATGTGAAAAAAAAAATGTTTAGAGGAAGTACGGACTTAGTCGCTATGTCTCCAGAATGAAAGATTTTTCTGCTGAGACAATGAATAAAAAATACGATAATGAAAACCTAATTAAAACGAAAGAAAAGGTCAATGAAACTAAACGTCTAAAGATAAAATGCATCATGAACAGAAGTTAAAAATGAAGGGGCCGACACGGGAGAACTGGACATTAAGGGAATGAAATATACGCGAAATTTTGAAACATCTCAATTTAAGCGAACTAAATGAGGGAAAGGAATGAGATTAGGGGAGTTCTTATTGACTTTTATGAGGTGAGTAAACAACAAAAATTTAGTTATACATGAAATAATTGTGTAAAAAATAGCTCGTTTAAGAATATGATTTTTGGTGAAAGTATGAAATTTTAGTTGAAATGTCATGATCAGCATTTCGAAAAGAAATAGATTGAGTCGATATGTAGAGAACAGAGTAAGTATTTCTTTATTTTCGCTATGGGGGTGGTGAGTTAGTAAAACGTAAAAAAATGATGTTTAGTGGAAGAACGGAATTACTCGCTTTGCCTACAGAATGAATGTTTTTTCGGACGAGACAGAACAATATACAGAAAACATGTCCCAAAGAATACAAATTTTATCGTAAGAAAAAAGGTTTTAGATTTCATGCCTTGACAATGAATGCTTTCCTGTTGGGGCAGTCCACGAAAAAAGTATAGCAAACTAGGGAAGGATTAAAAAAATGCGTATTTGACATACATGCAAGCTTTGAGAAATACTTTAAAAGCAAGTTGGAAAATATGATATATAGGGAAACAAAAAAACCTGATGATTTACAACATCTAAAATAATCATTTTGCTGAAATGAAATGAAAAAAAAAATAGTCTAAATAAAAGGAGTCTTAAGTTTGGCCAAGTAAGAAATAAATTATTGACATACTGAAAAGTTTTACTAAATTTCAAAAAAGATGAAGTAAAATAGCGAAAATTGGGAAGCTATAATGATATGCTAAAATAAAGTAAGAAAATATAGTTTTACCAGAATTTTAACTGTGAAAGACCTGTAGAGTTCTTGAACACACGAAAAAATTACGAGAAAATAATATTGTAAAGGCGAAAGACTCAGAATTAGCATGAAGTCGTTTCACAAAAAATTTGTCAAAATCCAATAATTACTGCGAACAGGAACGAAATCGTTTCTAAAGAAGCATTTCCTCGTCTCATGATCTGGAATAAAATTGAATGAAGGAAAAAGAAAAGTTCCCCAGAAAACCGATATCAAGTCGTTAAGAAGCGTTTGTTGGTTTAAATCTCGAAAAAAAAAAAAAAAAAAAGATACCGTTACGAACGAATGTTATGTATAGCTAGTTGCTATAGATCTGTATATTTCTTGCACAAACATGAAACAGCTATATAGGAAACCAGATTAAGTCATACATTAAAAGCAAGTAAGAAAAGTTGTTTGTATAGGTAACGGAAATAATAATGAAGAAACGTTTGCAACATCAAAAATAATCATTTTGCTGAAATGAAATGAAAAAAAAATAGTCTAAATAAAAGGAGTCTTAAGTTTGGCCAAGTAAGAAATAAATTATTGACATACTGAAAAGTTTTACTAAATTTCAAAAAAGATGAAGTAAAATAGCGAAAATTGGGAAGCTATAATGATATGCTAAATAAAGTAAGAAAATATAGTTTTACCAGAATTTTAACTGTGAAAGACCTGTAGAGTTCTTGAACACACGAAAAAATTACGAGAAAATAATATTGTAAAGGCGAAAGACTCAGAATTAGCATGAAGTCGTTTCACAAAAAATTTGTCAAAATCCAATAATTACTGCGAACAGGAACGAAATCGTTTCTAAAGAAGCATTTCCACGTCTCATGATCTGTAATAAAATTGAATGAAGGAAAAAGAAAAGTTCCCCAGAAAACCGATATCAAGTCGTTAAGAAGCGTGTGTTGGTTTAAATCTGGAAAAAAAAAAAAAAAAAAGATACTGTTAGGAACGAATGTTATGTATAGCTAGTTGCTATAGATCTGTATATTTCTTGCACAAACATGAAACAGCTATATAGAAAACCAGATTAAGTCATACATTAAAAGCAAGTAAGAAAAGTTGTTTGTATAGGTAACGGAATTCATAATGAAGAAACGTTTGCTTGTTTGAATCAGAAAAAATAAAGCCTCGATAAAAGTAGTTCTTAGTTTGAAAAGTTAGAAAATAAAATAATGTTGGTACATCAAGAAGTTTAAGGAGTACGCAAGCATTTAGAACAAAAGGATTAAGATAATGCGTTAAAAGGTACATTTCACTGATTAATCATGAAGAAATACGAAAAAATAAAAAAAATAAATATTTTAACTATGCATAAAAAATTGTGGCTTTGTACGTTGGAAAAAGGTACAACGTTAAAAAAATGCAACAGAAAATGTCATGAACACGTAAATACGTTAATAAACAATCGTGTTTTAAGATTATGTCTGCAGCACAAAACTTTGGAAAACGTCTTTATGTTGGAACGTCCGTTGAAAATGCGTGAAGTCTCCTTAAAGAAAATAAAAAAAATCGTTACGTTGAAAAATTATGAATATAAAATGGGAAATTAGGGGGAAAATAAGGAATAAATTCGTTGCAAAATGAACAAGTTATTGAAAAAAATCAGTCTTGGAACTTAAGGCGTCTAACAGAATCTCAAATGACGTCAACCGCCGACCCCGCGGAGGAAATGGCGTTGGCTGATGTCATATCTGCTATCACGACATGCGTCACATATCATAGTCACTCTTCCCAAAACACGTGTCATACAAAGTTTTCTGAGTCAAAGAGAAAATGGTGAGTCATCCCAAAACACATGTCGGACAAAAGATAGCGGAACATGAATCAACAGGAACGAAATTTTTTCAAACAAAGCCTTTCCTCGCCTAAATTAAAATTGGAGGGAGGACAAATATAAGAATTAAAAAAAATAATGCAACGTCTATAAAAATTATAACACCTCACGGAAGTCCTGAAAATATAAATTTAATAAAAAAAAACATATTGGAAAGACTTCCTTCAAAAAATTTGACGAAGTCCAGTAAATCTCCCGAGAAAATTAAAAAAATAATGCAACGTCTATAAAAATTATAATACCTCAAGGAATTCCTGAAAATATAAATTTAATAAAATAAATTAGAGAGAAAAAATAGGACAAAAAAAAATACGAGTAAAAAAAATTGGAAACGACAAAAAAAACTTCCTTCAAAAATTTGACAAAGTCCAGTAAATCTCCCGAGAAAATTAAAAAAATAAATATTGGAAAGACTTCTTAAAAATTTGTCAACGTCCAATAAATCTCCCGAGAAAAGTTCGAAAAAGCACTGCTAGGGGGCAACGTACACCCCCTTTCCCCCACTCGATCGTTGCCATCTCTCAAAGATCCATTAAAAGTTCCAAAAAGCACCGCTAGGGGACAGCACATCGAGTTGACATCCCCCTATATCCACCCCCTTTCTCCCACTCGGTCGTTGCCATCTCTCAAAAATCCATCGAAAGTTCCAAGAAGCACCGCTAGAGGGCAGCACATCGAGTTGACATCCCCCTATATCCACCCCCTTTCCCTCTCGGTCGTTGCCATCCCTCAAAGATCCATCGAAAGTTCCAAGAAGCACCGCTAGGGGCAGCACATCTCCTTTCCCCGACTCGGTCGTTGCCATCCCTCAAAGATCCATTAAAAGTTCCAAGAAGCACCGCTAGGGGGCAGCACATCGAGTTGACATCCCCCTATATCCACCCCCTTTCCCTCTCGGTCGTTGCCATCCCTCAAAGATCCATTAAAAGTTCCAAGAAGCACCGCTAGGGGGCAGCACATCTCCTTTCCCCGACTCGGTCGTTGCCATCACTCAAAAACAATGATCTAACATAATAATAAAGTTCCAAGAAGCACCGCTAGGGCAGCACATTTATTTTCCCCACTCGGTCGTTGCCATCACTCAAAAACAAAGATCTAACATAACAATAAAGTTCCAAGAAGCACCGCTAGGGGGCAGCACATCGACCCAACGCACTAGCGTCATCTGCCACGCCCCCACATCCTTCGGTCACACGCCACGCCCCCCATCCTTCTGCCGCAAGCCACGCCCCTTGCTCCTTCTCTAGAAGGAGCTGCTCCTTGCCCCAGAATCGGTCATTTTATACTACTGACGTTATTCAAGCTGTACAGGGGTCACTACAGCAGCTTACAAAAAATGCCTCCGCCACATACTGTAAAAAGTACACTGAACGATGGGACCGTTGCTTATCATCCAAGGGAAGATACTTTGAGAAAGAATAACATATATTTTTCTGTACCTATATTTCTTCATTTTGTGTGATTTTCCTCTCAGTTTTTGTGGAACGGCCGTTGTAAATACATTCATGTGCACGAGTTAAAGTACAAAAGCTTTTCATCGTAGTAAGAAATGAAAATGTTGTCTGGGACTTTTACACTAACAAGGGGACCTTACAGCTGACCACCCACGGATTTCGGTAACTTTTTTTTTAATGAAAGTAGAGGCAAAATAAGTATATATGTGTCCGGGCATTTGATCTAATGCCTCTTATTTTCGGAATAAAAAATCATAACGATCTGAGGATATCATAACGAAATTCGTGATTTCCTGTAATTGATGCTTTACTGTAACTGTAATGTCACGAGGTCGTACAGCAGTGCATTATAGCATACTTTTACTGTTATGGTGGCTAATGTCGAAAAGCGGGGAATGAACAGTGAACTATCATATCAGTAGCAGCAAAGAACGGAATGTCTGCATTTTCCCATCCTCATTTAAAGCTCTCTCGTTCTCACTCTTCACAATTCTGTAAGAAGTTACAACAACATTCTGTGATATAGGTAGATATTAAATGAAACATACGTATTTCTGTGCAATATTTGTATGAGCTAGGTTATGTCGTGAGCTGAAGGCTTTGTAGTGATGTGGACCTTACACTTAATCAAAATTGTATTGTGTCATTGTCAATGGCAATTCGCTGCAGTTTCACTAACAAATAATAAAGAACTTGTAGAAGTAATCGTTGAGTAATGGAGTTTAATAATATATAGCACATATGGGGACAGAGGAATTGTTAGGAGAATCGAATTATCACATTTTAGCTTATAACGTATAATTACGTACTTTTATTTGAAGACCTAACATATACACTGACGGAAAAAAAATCCCAGCACCAAGAAGGGGTTGTGTTAGATAAACGACAGTTGGTAGGCGGTGATAGTACATCTGTAAGATGACGTCTATGCAAATTTCGCGCTCGGCGCATACGTGTGGCGCCAGTAGCGCCCTCGGAACATACAAAGCAGGTTTGCTGTAAATACGCGCTGTAACGTTCGTGAGCATTAGTTATCGTTGAGATTCGACGTAGTGTGTTGATGTTAGTCAAGAATCCCTTTAAGAAGACGAAGAAGCCATTATCAACTGCTCACGGAGTTTGAACGAGGTCGTGTAATAGGGCTACCAGAAGGTGGATTTTATTTCCGCAATATTGCAGAACGACTTGGCAGGAATGTAGCCACTGTGCATGATTGTTGGCAGCGGTGGTCAAGGGACGGTACTGCCTCAAGAAGACCGGATTTCGGCCTGCCACGTGGCACTACTGAGAGGGAAGACCGCCGTGTACGGCGTATGGCCGTGGCGCATCGTACCGCGTCTGCGGCAGCAATTCGAGCTGCAGTTGCCACCACAGTGACACAACGAACTGTTACAAATCGGTTACTTGAAGGACAGCTCCGAGCCAGACGCCCTGTAGCGTGCAATCCACTTACTCCAAACCACTGCCGTTTGCGACGTCAGTGGTGTCAAGCTACAGCTCATTGGAGGACGGAGTGGAGATCTGTCGTGTTTTCTGATGAAAGCCGGTTCTGCCTGGGTGCCAGTGATGGCCGTGTGTTGGTTAAAAGGAGGCCAGGTGAGCGCCTGCAACCAACCTGTCTGCGGCCGAGACACACTGGACCTACACCTGGAGTTATGGTCTGGGGAGCAATTTCCTATGACAGCAGGAGCACTCTCGTGGTTATCCCACGCACCCTGACGGCACAGTTGTTCGTCGGTCTGGTGATTCAACCTGTTGTGCTGCCATTCATGAACAGCATTCCAGGGGTATTTTCCAACAGGATAACGCTCGTCCGCATACCGCTGTTGTAACCCAACATGCTCTACAGAGTGTCGACATGTTGCCGTGGCCTGCTAGATGACCAGATCTTTCACCAATCGAGCACGTATGGGACATCATTGGAAGACAACTCCAGCGTCCCCCAATCAGCATTAAACGTCCCTGTATTGACCGACCAAGTGCAACAGGCATGGAATTCCATTCCACAAACTGACATCCAGCACCTGTACGACACAATGCATTGACGTTTGCGTGCTTGCATTCAACATTCTGGCGGTTACACCGGTTATTAATGTACCAGCATTTCACATTTAAAATGACTCTTCTCGCGCTCACATTAAGCTGTGATGTTGAAACCTTAATCGATTAAATACGCTACCTATACAAATGTATTGCCGCCATTTCATTCCTCTACAACTATTTTTTCGTGGTGTTTGGATTTTTTTCCGTCAGTGTATGTTGTTAGGTATCATTATCGGAGGTTTCGCTATCGTTTATTGGTACACAAAGTTGCGGATGATAATAATCATAAAAACAATGAAAACATAACTTTTCTACAACGCGAGCATTTGATAAAAGAACTGTTCGAGCACTTACATTTCGTTTGTCGAACGTCGTCCGGAAAACACATTATGTTCACATTTCCAAAAGTATTTCTTTCATTTATTAACTTTGCAGCAAACCAAGCGTACTGCAAAATACACAGTGTGGCAAAGAATTTTTAAGACTGGGTCTGTAAAAGAAATAGAAACAAGAAATTATAATTTGTTTTGGTTTGTTATTCAAAAAAAGTCCCTCCGGCTTCAATACACTTGTTACAGCGATTTAATAATGATTCGAATGCCTGTTCCAGTTCACTTTGCGGAATTGCCTCCAAAGCACGCGTCGAAGCTGTTTGTATGGTCAAAATTTCACTAAAATAACACCCTTTTAACGTCATTTTAAGTTTTGGGAATAAAGAAAAGTCGCAGGGTGCTACATCAGGCGTATACGGTGGATGATTCAACACACAGACGTTATTTTTCGCCAAAAATCTACAAACAAGAAGTGAGGTGTGACTGGGTGCATTATCGTGCAACAAACACCAACTGTTTTCATCCCGATATTCTGGACGAATGCGACGAATTCTGCCCATCAAACGCCTCAAAACATTTAATTAAAACTCACTAGTAATTGTTTGGCTACTTGGAACAAATTCTTTGTGGGTAATACCCTTACTATCGAAGAATGTAATGAGCATTGTTTTGATTTTCGATGGAACTTTTCTGGTTTTTTTTGGCTTGTGGTGAGTTTTTTTACTTCCATTCCGCACTTTGTCGCTTTGTTTTAGGATCATATTGAAAACACCATGTTTCATCACCTGTAACAATCGATTTTAAGAAGTTTGGATCATTTTCAGCGGCTGAAATGATGTCTCTGCAATGTGCACTTCTCCTTGATTTTTGTTCATTGGTTAACGTGTGTGGAACAAATTTAGCACAGACTTTTTTGTTTTGCCTAAATCTTCATGCAGGAGGGTTCGATTCTTTTCTTTGTTGATGTTTAAAGATTCTTCCATCATTCTTAGTGACGCACATCGATTGTTTTCCACGAAATCACGCACTTTTTCAATAATCTCAGGTGTCCTAAATGAACTTGGTCTTCCGGTATGCTTATCATCTTCTAGCGTATCTCTTCCGTCCAAAAATCGTCTGTGCCACAGGAAACATGTGATCTACTTAAACAAAACTCACCGTAAACTTGTTTTATCATTTGGTACGTTTCCGAGGAACTTTTACCAAGTTCGGCGTTAAATTTAATAACAGCCCTTTGTTCCATCTTAATAATTTAACATGAAAAAAATTTTACTTCTATAATGAACGGCCGTTTCGTTTGAGTTAATTTAACAACTGCGCAGTACATTTGGCAGAAAGCAAGGATATGGTCACGGTTTATAACGCATTCGCGATTACACTGGTGGCGCCACCGTAGGCCGAAATCTAGCGCCAGTCTTAAAAATTCTTTGACGCACTGCGTATTCTTGAAAATCGGCGCAGGAAGCTGATCACGTATAAGTGAATGGATCTTCGCTACATTTTCTCGCTTTTTTAAATGCCTACTTTTTTTTAAAGTTTGACAGAGTTTTGTAATTTTTTAATAAAATGTTTTACTTGACGGAAAAGGTACGCATCACAAGGTTGACAGTATAAGGTATAATGAGGGGGAATGATTACACATCAGTAGAAGAACAAGAGTGGTTGTCCTTTGTGAAGACACTATTAAAGAGTGCTGGATCTGTTTGACCTCCCCATGAATCCAAGATCAATAGAAACTTCACACAAAGAGTTTCGTGGAATGAGTTATACATAGGATCATTCCGCCGTCTGAGCACGATTAACACAAACTAAAATTGTATCACGAATTAAAAGCATTTAATACATATACAGGTTAAAAATGCCTTAAAAACATTAATACTTTCAGACCCACTATGGGTTCATCATCAGATGTTAGTACACTATGGGTCCATCATCAGAGTGTACTAACATCTGATGATGGACCCATAGTGGGTCTGAAAGTACTCATGTTCTAACCTGTATATATATTAAATGCGTTTAATTCGCGATACAATTTTAGTTTGTGTTAATCGTGCTCAGACGGCGGAATAATCCTATGAATAGAAACTTCTCTTTTTCACAAAATGGTCAGAAAATGTTTTTTACGAAACTGCTGAAATGCTCTTTCGTTAATTTCCTTGATTTCGACGATATCACGAATACATTTCCATATTCCGCAGTTAGTCCTTCCACAATCTTTTGGAAACGAGAGGTCCAAATTGTCCCTGAGGCTCTTGCATACATAGAAAAACTTTTGGAAGTAATGCTCTAGAAACCGTCAATGCATACTGCGCAGTGTAACTATGCGTTACTTTGTTAAAATCTCCCAAGAATACCTCTGTTGTTTTTTCTCCACGCACAGAAATTGTCCTGTTCACATGGATTCTGTACTCACATCTTCTTTGATCAGTGTTAAGGACGTAAGCCAATGGAAACTCTTTGATCAGTCGTGAAAGACGTATTTGGAATTTCTCTGCTTCCGCGATACTAATTGATAAATACAATTCATTTTGTGATCTGATATAGCGCGTCACTTTTTTCGGGTACCATGAACCAGTTTGAATTTTTCAAAAACCCTTGCGATGCCGTAAAACAAAAATCGTCCGATTGATGTTGCACCGCTGCAGCAGAAGCCCATTGTTATATCATTCGGTGGTTACCGGCTGCTTTTTCTCTCGAGCTTCACAAAATCGATCGCAGGTTCATTTGTTGATTATGCCATATTTTTCCTTTAATCCACCATCCCGTTCAATTTCTTGCTCCCATTTTTTAAGGTGTGCCTTCCGTTGTAAAGCTGCACATCGTCGTCGATGTACAGCTTTTAAACTCCATTTTGGATGCTGTTTAGCAAGCTGTACGATTTTGATTTTCGTGTGGCTTCTGCTGCAGAAGTGCAACATCAAACGGACGATTTTCGTTTTATGGCATCACAAGGGTGGTTGAAAAATTCAAACTGGTTCATGGCATCCACCAGCGAAAAGTGACGCGCTACATCAAGTCACAAAATCAATTGTATTTGTCAACTATTATCGCGGAAGCAGAGAAATTCCAAACACGTCTTTCATGACTGATCAAAGAGTTTCCATTGGCTTACGTCCTTAACACTGATCAAACAACATGTGAGTATAGAATCAATATGAACAGGACACTTTCTGTGCGTGGAGAAAAAACAACAGAGGTATTCTTGGGATATTTTAACAAAGTAACGCATAGTTACACTGCGCAGTATGCATTGACGGTTTCTAGAGCATTATTTCCAAAAGTTTTTTCTATGTATGCAAGAGCCTCAGGGACAATTTGAACCTCTAGTTTCCAAGATTGTAGAAGGACTAACTGCGGAATATGGAAATGTATTCGTGACACCGTCGAATTAAGGGAAATTAACGAAAGAGCATTTCAGCAGTTTCGTGAAAAACATTATCTGACCATCTTGCGAAAAAGAGAAGTTTCTAATCGTGGATTCATGGGGAGGTCAAACAGATCAAGTACTCTTTAATAGTGTCTTCACAAAGAACGACGGCACTTGTTTTTTCTACTGATGTAATCATTCCCCCTCATTGTACCCTATGTTGTCAATCTTGTGATGTGTACCTTTATCGTATAGTAAAAATTTTCTTAAAAAATTACAAAACTCTGTCGAACTTTAAAAAAAAATAGGCATTTAAACAAGCGAGAAAATGTAGTGAAGATCCATTCACTTATACGTCATCAACTTCCAACGCCGATTTTCAAGAAAAATGTTGCAGTAAGCTTCGTTTGTTGCAAAGTTAATAAATGAAAGAAATATTTTTGGAAATGTGAACGAAATGTGTCTTTCGGACGACGTTCGACAAACGAAATGTAAGTGCTCGTACAGTTCTTTTATCAAATGCTCGCGTTGTAGAAAAGTAATGTTTTCATTGTTTTTATGATAATTATCATCCGCAATTTTGTGTACCAATAAACGATAGCAAAACCGCCGATAGTGATACCTAACAACATATATGTTAGGTCTTCAAATAAAAGTACGTAATTATACTTTATAAGCTGAAATGTGATAATTCGATTCTCCTAACAATTCCTCTGTACCCATATGTGCTATTATTATTAAACTCCATTACTCAACGATTACTTCTACAAGTTCTTTATTGTTTGTTAGTGAAACTACACCAAATTGCCATTGACAATGACACAATACAATTTTGATTAAGTGTAAGGTCCACATCACTACAAAGCCTACAGCTCACGACATAACTAGCTCATGCAAATATTGCACAGAAATACATATGTTTCATTTAATATCTACCTATATCACACAATGTTGTTGTAACTTCTTACAGAATTCTGAAAAGTGAGAACGAGAGAAGTTTAATTGAGGATGGGAAAATGCAAGCATTCCGTTCTTTGCTGCTACTGATAGTTCACTGTTCATTCCTCGCTTTTCGACATTAGCCACCATAACAGTAAAAGTATGCTATAATGCACTGCTGTACGTCCTCGTTACATTACAGTAAAGCATCATTTACAGGAAATCACGATTTTCGTTATGATGTCCTCCGGATCGTTATGATTTTTTATTCCGAAAATAAGAGGCATTAGATCAAATGCCGGGACACATATATCCTCAATATATATCAAATACGTGGAGATTATGTAAATGGACGATGTCATCGCTCTTTCCACGTTATTTTATAAACAACGCATAGCGACTGAAAAACTGTGTTCCGGCACCGCTGGGATCGAACCCCAGAACTCTCGATAACTAGTCGAGTGCGTTCGAATTTACGCTACGGCGCCAACGAACGCACTCGACTAGTTATCGAGAGTTCTGGGGTTCGATCCCAGCGGTGCCGGAACACAGTTTTTCAGTCGCTATGCGTTGTTTATAAAATAACGTGGAAAGAGCGATGACATCGTCCATTTACATATATCCTCATTTTGCCTCTACTTTCATTAAAAAAAAATTTACCGAAATCCGTGGGTGGTCAGTTGTAAGGTCCCCTTGTAAGTATAACAGCCTCTGACGGGTATGTAAAGAAACGCATGAGTGGATGATGACACGGGTATGACGTTGCAGTGGGCGCTGCACGTAGACTAGATGAGCCAATAATCCTGAAGGGCGGGCAAAAACAAAGGTATAAAAGACCTTCGCTTTTGTCAAACTACAAGAGTGGACCGCGGATGGCTTAGTTAGTGGTCAACAACGTTCGTGACTGCAATGGAGGAATTTCCGGTTCGATCCCGAGCAGGTACGAATGACAAAACCACTAAATGTCCCCGGCGTGAGTCGGATCGGGACATTAAGCCGTCGAACCGCGGGAACTGGCCCCCCGGTAATAAATAAATAAGGGCGTCTTCCTTCCCCTTTCTACCTAGCTTCCGTGTCACTTTCCTGTCGGACCAATTAGTCCAAATCTCCTAGCTTCCTATTTCTAAAAGTTGTTTAAGACCTGGCGTCAGACACTCCCCTTCCTAAAATCCTCTACACATGATCTGATGTGATCAAACTACAAGTAAATGACACGTTGTCTTGAAAATGTCTCACAGACACCGTTTAAGCGATAATATGCGATGGCGTGAGATTGTGAGACTGGTAACCGGGTAATCCTAAACAGAAGTGGCAAGTTGTCTTCGTGTGTTTCGAATGGTTATCAACAAGCTATAGAGACGGTTCCAAATTACGACAAGTCTTACGAGGTGGCCTGCGCAAGGTCGTTCAAGGTCAACTTCAATCCCCGATGACAGCTTTCTTCCCTAACTGTGAGACGCAACAGAATCGTGACATCTCGTCAGCTGGCTTCAGAGCTGACAGCAGCAACTGGATGATCAGCATACCTCTGGGCAGGGACCAGAAGTCTTCAGGAAAGTAGCCCTCATGCTAAAAGACCTGTGGCGTCTTCTTACAGGAGAGAACGATTACGGTGAGCTCGGGAATATCTGCACTAGGCATGTGAACATCCGCCTAACGTTCTCCTCACGGATAAGGCTCGTTTCTCATTTCAAAACAATTCTCGGCGTGTATTCGCCTGGAGAGAACATAGCAGGCATTACCATCCATCAAGCACCTTGGAGAGTGATACATATGTTGTCAGTGGTTGTATTGCATGGGCAGGCATATTGCGCAACGAATGAACTAACCTGCACCTGATTCCCAGGGGTTCCATCACTGCCAACCGCTATTGAGAAGAGATTGATGTTCGCTTATTCGCAGCTGCAGTCGACCCAAAATTTGTTTTAATACAGGACAATGCCGGAATCCACATTGCTCAACTGGGTCTGGGAAACCTCGAAAGTGAAGGTGTTGCTGCCATGGATTGGCCAGCAAGGTCTCCGGATCTTATTCCCTTATAACACATATGGGACGCTTTAGGAAGACGGGTGGCTGCCCTGAGAACTCCTCCACGAAATGTACAGGTGCTACGAAGTGTTCTTGTACAGCAGTATTACAGACTACCCTAAGAACTTATTGACTCTCTTTTTAACACCCTGCTCAGGCGCTGTCAATTATGTGTCACCATGAAAGGCAATCACACATTATATTAATGCCAAGGTTTGTCCTTCTGGTATGTTTCCGAAATTTGTGTGTGTGTGTGTGTGTCGAATAACACGTTTATTTGCAATGCATTCAGTGCTTCATCTTCATTTTGGAGTATGTTACGTATTAACGCCAAGGTTTGTCCTTCTGGTATGTTTCCGAAATGTGTGTGTGTGTGTGTGTGTGTGTGTGTCGAATAACACGTTTATTTGAAATGCATTCCGTGCTTCATCTTGGAGTATGTTACGTATTGTTGTCCATGTCATTCTTCTGATGCCTTTCGGTGTAATATCTCAACCGTTTTCTTACAGTGTAAGTATTTGCAACTTAACTTTTGCACATGAATTTAGCATAAGGAGCAGAGATGGAAACGCGTCACTAGTTAACGGATCGATAATTTCTATGTGGTTTAATTTATTTATTTTTTCCCCGGTTTTATTTCGGTTAAAAGAAAAATAATATTTCAAAGAAACATGCGTAAATTTGTACTAGATACTGGTGCCAGCGGACTGAAAAATGATTTGTCATGCAATATGTGTCTTCAGAAGGAATAGTGTCCCTTCCGTCTGAGGGGCAATGATGAAAACAACAACTATATTTTGGAAATTTTCAACTCATCATAAACTTGTGAAAATTGATATAGCCGTGAAACATATTCTGAAGCTTGATATATTAATATAATAAACACCCAGATCTGTCTGTCTCTCTGGAAAGCTTAACGTCACAGCAACGTCTGCATTGTTGCGCCATCATTTGTCGATTAATTTGTATGTGCTTTCGTGATGTCAAAATAATTGCCTGCTATATAATAGCACGCGATCACTTTCAGCTGTCAAGGTGATCGCGTGCTAATTTGAAACATTGGATTATGACTCGAGTTTTATTAATTATATCTACAAAATTCGAATTAAAATCTTAATATCACGGCAAGTTGAGTTTGTTAATTAATTTAATTTAGCACAATTCAAATATTAATTTTGTACGCTTTAATTATTTTTTACTTTTTTTAATTTAACTAACTTTCCCAGCTTAGTGCTTTTTTTATTATACATTTTGCAAAATATCGATCTACCTAAACGGTCTACAATAAAAACTGAAATCTTGAGATGTCAAAGTAAGTAAAATTGCTTTTAAAAACAGATGTCACCCCAACAGCACATGGTCGATAATTTAGATAGTCCCAATTTGTAATGCCAGATGTCGCATTGTTTTGTATAAAAGGCTTTGGTATGATGTTTTAAAGTAACTATCGAACAGGACAGTCTAAACAAGCCGTAAACGGAATAACCAGTGTGCCGGTGAAAAAAAGTAATTCGAGCTTTTATTATATTTCCTAGCCGGCGTTCATTTGATTTGTTTTTAATCTGCTTCAATTAAAAATTTCACCCAATCTTAGGACGGAAAACATTCCTTTTATAATAATATTTATTTGAAGCTTAAAAACAACTGTCCTAGGGCGGTCTATGGGATAGTTAAGAAAACAGCAAAAACTGAAATTTAACATACAAGTTGCTTAATTCAAAAACATTGACTGTATCGCCATCAAAATTAGGTGGAACAACCTTAACATTACTAGCTCAGTGACTTTTTTACTCTCGCAGATGTATGGGAAAACGTGAAAATGAGTTATGGTTTGCAAATGAAGGATGACAGTTTCAAACTTCCTCTAAGTAAGTGAGTAAATTACACGTTCCTATAATACATTTCTTTGATTTCCATATAACCTAAGGTACCCTCAGCGGAGAGACTTTTTGAACACCTTGTATATGTGTTATAGTTCAAAGCAGATTTGTTCGGGTCACGTTCAGTTATGTGAAGTCCGGGTGCGGGTCCAAAATTTTTGACCCGTTTCCAACTCTGGCACGGCGTTTAAAGGATTTTTCAAATCGGACTTTTAAAAGCAGAGGTATTAATGAAAACCGATAACACTTTTGCGCCCCGACAGGCTAAATTGTGAAATATTGTTGGCAGTAGATGGACATAAAATGTTTCGGCAGTTAGTAGTATCTGGATGGAAAAGGATTTTCTCAATCGGGTGTTTAGATGAACGGATGTTGCTCCTAATATGCTGCAAACAGAAACGTGAACTTAGCCCTCTTAGTGGAGCACTTGTACGTTAAGACAAATTTGAAGTTATACGCGAAACGTTTTGCATCCGAAACGTTCTCCCACAAAGTAACAATTTTTAAAATCGGACCGTCAGAAGCAGAGATATCGACTAAAATAAAATATACATCTACGCCTTCTGGCGGAAGAATAATGCACTATTTTCAGCCTAAGGTATCCTCAAAACGCTTGTCGTGGTGACTGGTATCTGTCCGTGTAATAAGTTTTTACATGTTGCCGTGGCCTGCCAGATGACCAGATCTTTCACCAATCGAGCACGTATAGGACATCATCGGACGACAACTCCAGCGTCACCCCCAACCAGCATTAACCGTCCCTGTATTGACCGACCAAGTGCAACAGGCATGGAATTCCATCCTACAAATTGACATCCAGCACCTGTACGACACAATGCACGAACGTTTGCGTGCTTGCATTCATTCTGGCGGTTACACCGGTTATTAATGTACCAGCATTTCACATTTAAAATGTCTCTTCTCGCGCTCACATTAAGCTATGATCTTGAAACCTTAATCGATTAAATATGCTACCAATACAAATGTATTGCCGCTATTTCATTCCTCTACAACTATGTTTTCGTGGTATTGGGATTTTTTTTCCGTCAGTGTAGATGAAGGTCTTGCAATTAACTGTGCGGAGATAAAAAGAAAAATGCACCGAAGTTAAGGGACAGAATACTGTGGAAAAATCTGGCACTTTCCTGTCTGAAATGGTTTTTAAAAGGTTCCCTAAAGAGGGCAAACAATTATGCTCCCGTCAAATTTATTGATAAAGCACTTAAGAAAAATGAAGATCATCCAGGGAAAAAAATACATCTTTCTAGTTGGTATTACCGCCGAATATCTGTAACATTAGATGAGTAGGAAACGAAAATGTTTAGTTCAAAATGACCAAATTTACAAGACGAAAAGTTCTATGTGTGAGACCAAAATGAAGTTTGGTTACTGAGTAAAATGAAAAAGAACCCCCTACTGTTGATATCTTCCGTAAAACGGTTAAACTGAATTATACCCAATTAGATTATTCTGTGTTTTTTGTTTTTTTAATTGACCTTTTTTGGTTCGGAGGTTTAAGTAACACCGCGAGCAGAATGGCTTGTAAAGTAGTCGCCCGTCCCTAATTTAGAGCCACTGACTCCACGAAATGTAGTGAGCCTGTGCCGCAGACAAACACAACATCCATGCGTTACAGGGTTCGAACCCGGACTCATCTAGGTACGGGCATCGCTAAGGGGATGCGAGACTGAGCTTAGGCCCACCCTGAAATTCGTGTTGGCCACCGTGCTGCCCACCCAATTCAAAATGTGTCGTTTTTCAGTGTATTTAACTATTTCTCTTTTTTGGGCTGAAGTTTTAGCGACCACCGTGAGCAACTCATGGGCTATAAGCAGTCGCCCATTCGTAATTTAGGGCCACTAGTTCCAGGGAAGGGACATAGCCAGTGCCGTAAGACGAACACAACATCTATGCCCCACCGGGATTCGAACCCGGACCAACTTGAACGAACGGATATTTAACTTTAAAATTTAAAAATATGGATTTTCACAAGTAATAAATATTGTGTTTTATTTCATGTAGCAATACATAGTTCTCCTAGGAAGTGCGTTGTCTACGTCTCCAAAAAAAGGTTATCAAAATAGAACCCAGTCAATGAAAATTCAATTGTTCTCCACTCTTCCAATTCCTTAGTTTAAGCCTCCTCCTCAAGTCTGTATGGCCACGTGGCTAACGATCACTACGAATTGCTCCGCTCTTTGTTTTCTTTACCAAATAGGAGCTTACAACACAAAAAAGTCTAAAGCTACAATAGCGCTCTTAGAACTGCCCAGGGAAAGTGCAGGAAACAACTGACGAATGATTTGCATAAGAGGAGTGCAGCGCAAAGTCGCTGGTTTGAAGAAAGGGAGTTTACGGGGGGTAGATGTATTGTATCTGCGTGGCACGACGTTAAAATTTGATTTAGATAAATACAAGTTAGTAAAATCATGCAATGCATTAATTATGATACAGTTTCCAATACCAGAAATCATTACTCAAGTTATCAGGATAATGGCTGCGGAATAAATTTTTCTCCTATACCCTGACCTTTGACCCCATTTCGATGATATTCAACACAATTGGTGCAGTATATCTCCGGAACAACATGGTAAAGTTTTGTTGTAATCGAAGCATTTTCGCGTAAGTTATGACGCATAAGGGCGATGGAATGGATCCCGCTCCTATGTCCTGACCTTTGACCCCATTTCACCTATTTTCAATGTTCCCAGGTAGTCCCCTACCACATACTGAAATTTCATTGAAATCGAACCATTTTTACGCGAGTTATGACGCATAAGGGCGATGGAATGGATCCCGCTCCTATGTCCTGACCTTTGACCCCATTTCACCCATTTTCAATGTTCCCAGGTAGTCCCCTACCACATACTGAAATTTCATTGAAATCGAACCATTTTTACGCGAGTTATGACGCATAAGGGCGATGGAATGGATCCCGCTCCTATGTCCTGACCTTTGACCCCATTTCACCCATTTTCAATGTTCCCAGGTAGTCCCCTACCACATACTGAAATTTCATTGAAATCGAACCATTTTTACGCGAGTTATGACGCATAAGGGCGATGGAATGGATCCCGCTCCTATGTCCTGACCTTTGACCCCATTTCACCCATTTTCAATGTTCCCAGGTAGTCCCCTACCACATACTGAAATTTCATTGAAATCGAACCATTTTTACGCGAGTTATGACGCATAAGGGCGATGGAATGGATCCCGCTCCTATGTCCTGACCTTTGACCCCATTTCACCCATTTTCAATGTTCCCAGGTAGTCCCCTACCACACACTAAAATTTCATTGAAATCGAACCATTTTTACGCGAGTTATCGTGCTGACGGACAAAGGTGGAGCATATACGCTTCTTCAACCTACGGTTGGAAACCTACGTTTGGAAATCGTAAAAAAATGACATGTTCCTTTAAATAAATTGTTCAAGTACAATACCATTTTTCGTAAGCAAAAACGCAAAATTTAAAAAAGCAATTTAAGACAATGCATTCAGGGCAAGCAACAGTTAAAGGTGGCATTCTAGTTACATATGCATTTTACACCAACGACGTAACTAGTCAGATCTGTGTATGTATGTGTGTGTCTAGGTGGAGATTGCATG
The DNA here is from genome assembly GCA_039090855.1 of Macrothele yani. Classification (NCBI taxonomy): domain Eukaryota; kingdom Metazoa; phylum Arthropoda; class Arachnida; order Araneae; family Macrothelidae; genus Macrothele; species Macrothele yani. The sequence continues at coordinate 41,740,723 of CM077031.1, forward strand.
AATTTCTTTGTGGTTCGCAGTGAAGAGCATTTAAAATTCGTTCTTTTAGTGTTTCGTAAAGATAAAAGCAGCTATCGAGCTTGCCCTACCAAAAAATAATGCTCTCCCATCCTGATTTCGAAGTTTAGCATTTAGGACGAATGATAAGAAGCTATCACTTAGCTCACTGCGCCACGGATGGCGTCCCGTCAGCTGCAAGTTTAACTTTTCAATGCCACAAATCCATATCATGACAGGCTCTAACGGAAAAATGAATTCCTCTTTATTCTACCCACGCTCTTACTTTCTAACATGTCCTTTCAGAAGTCTGTCCATCACTCCATGAGAAACATAAACTGTATGGACAAAAGTCATTGGACACACGTTCAAAAGCAAATGAACGTATCCGCTGTGTTGTTAAGATGCGCGGTACAGCTGCAAACTCTATAAAAACAAGCTCTGCAGCTGACCGCGATCACATCGCACTGTGAGGTTGAGTGAATATGTCGCGGCGGGAGATAACTGACTTTGAGAAAGGAAATATTATTGAGTGTTATATTAGTGGGTTGTCCATAAGAGAAACCGCGAGGCGTTTAAACATACCGAAGTCAACTGTTTGGATGTACTAAAGAAGTGGAAGACACATGACGTGCCTGAAGCAGCAAAACGTACCGGTAGACCAAAGAAAACCAGTGGTAGACAAACGTACGGTAGACCAAAGAAAACCAGTGACGTCGAAACCTCAGGAGAGTCGTTATAGCTAATCGACGGAGTACTGCACAAGACCTCAGTGTACAGGTGAGTAAAAATGCTGGAACCTCGTAATGTACACGTACCATTCGCAGAGAACTTCATTCCATGGGTTACCGTGGTCGTGCGGCAGCTCATAAGCCTTTCATCTCCACTCGAAATACTATTCGTCGCTTAGCATGGTGTAACGAACGTTTATCGTGGACCGCAGATCAATGGAAACGGGTCCTATGGACTGATGAATCCAGATACGCGATCCTAAGCAGTCTGATAGCTGTGTGTGGGTATGGCGGCAGTCGGGGGAACGCTATTTACCACAGTGTACTGTTCCTACGGTCAAGTTTTGAGTTGGCAGTGTACTCGTGCGGGGGTATTTTTCGTGTTATGGTTCCGGCCCAATGGTTATCGTGGACAAACCTGTTAACCAGTACGTCTACCTCCATATTCTGGACAATTATGCCTTACCAGCTCTGTGGCAATACTATGGAACCGAGCCTTGTTGGTACCAGCAGGATAATGCACCGAGCCATAAAGCAATGACTGTTACAGCATGGTGTGGACTGGCCAGCACAGAGCGCTGATCTTAATCCCACGGAGCACGTATGGGATGAATTAAAGCGCCGCATAAGAAGTTTCGAACCAAGGCCTACTACTAAGCAACAGTTACCGGCAGCATTATGTACCGAATGGAAGCGCATACCTATCACTGTGTTCCTAAACCTTGTCGAAAGCATGTGTCGAAGGGTCAGTACATGCATTAAAGGCCAAAGGTGGACCGACACCATACTAATGTATGTCCGTAAATGCTATGTTGTGTTTCTCTCACAACATAGGATTTATTGATATACATTAGTAAGCCACCGAACACGGTGACTTTTGTCAATAAAATGTATGTCTGCACTTACTAGGACAATTTCAAATATTCTTCTTCGGGAACTTTGAACTCTGATAAATATTTTTGTTAATAATATTTTGTGTAAATTTCAGTTTTTTTGTTGTTGTTTTTTTTTTGGTAGGAGGCCAAGTTAAGCCTGTAAACTTTTCTCTTCTAAAATACCGATAAAATAAAAGGTAATTTTGCCGCCCCGGTGGCGTAGTGGTCTAAGCGCTGTGTTATGATGACCATTCTTCCGCGATGGGTTCAGGTTCGAATCCCGCGAGGCATGGATGATGCGTTTGTCTTACGGTGCAGGCTTTCTCCCTTTCCTGGAGTCAGTGGCTCTACGTTTGAGATGGGCGAGATCTTATAGCCCATTGAGTTGCTCACGGTGTTGGTTAAACCTTCAAAATAAAAGTGGGGGCGGTGTATTTCTCTTCATTTCTCCCGTCCTCGTAATGATGATAAGTGATGACGCATTAAACCCGCTACCCAGGAAACACAGACTTCTAACCCTTTCTCATTTTTTTGTTATACAATGAAAAATCTAAGGGCATATAAACAGTGGCCCGACCTGAATTTGGGGTTATTCCAGGGAAGGCAGAAAGCCAGCACCACAAAACGCGCGCACCACCGATGCCGCGTCGATCCTCGAATCAGGGGGCCGCCTGCTTAGCTAGAGAGCAGCGCTTCTAACCACGCAGACATCGGTGCCGTGCTAACAGTTTGTGAATTTTTGTTAAACGAATCCAGTATTACTTGCATGAAATTTATGACAAAGAGATTCTTTCATGCAGACAAAGCATGTTACGCAATTTCTTTTGATTCCTTCGAATTTCTTCTTGATATTTAAGAAAGCTGATCCCCTTTCAACTTGGAGAGTTCTTCTTCAATCTGTAATAAATTGTATAATTTTCCCCTGACCTGACACCTAAACTCGATTATCCGGAAACTCAGCTTGGAAATAATGGAGAAACTTGGGAAATGATACATGAATGTCATTCATTTGAATGCTGTCCACGAACCGCTCGGAAGTCATTCATTATGAATGATTTAACAGCTCGAAGTCATTCATTATGGAAGTCATTCATTATGAATGATTTAACAGCTCGGAAGTCATTTTTTTGGCGCTTTGCCAAAGAGAGCTGTGGCCTTGAAAGCGCTTTGGTCCTAAACATGAAATCCCTGCAACCAATGATTTACTTAGTGACTGTAATGACAATCTGGAAAAATTGGATCATTCGCTTCAGTGATTACTCATGAGTGACTTTCACGTGAATTATGTCCCAAGAAGGAATGTTTTACGCCATATATATCTGTCATTAAATATTTTACTTTTCCCCTGCGTCCCAATTGATTGGTTTCTGTGTCCGTCTTACCCCGATGGAGTTCAACTCCATGCGTTTTAACACCGAACGGAAGAACATATGAGTGGACATTTACAAACAAACTGGACGAAACCAGAGCTACCATAAGGGCCGAAGTTTTCAGCACGCAATATAAAATGCTCTGCAAATAAAGATTTTGTTGTTGTTTTTCGGGGATTTAGCGAACGCCGTGGGCAACTCGATGGAGTATAGAGCAGTCGCCTGTCCCTAAATTTAGGGCCACTGGTATCACGGAGGGCAAAGAACCAGCGCCATAAGACAAGCACAACACATTCCTTGCTTTCCTGGGAGTCGAATCCAGACCATCTTGGCCGAATGACCAGAAGCCTGCCCTTAGACCAGTGCGCCACCGGAGTGACTTGTTTTTATCCCCTTATGAAAACACGGGATCATTACATGAGATCTGCACTCGCGACTATAGAAAGGAAGCTAAGCTCCTACTTCTATTTTTTGTTTTTTTAATCATTTTGAAGGGCGAGAGTTAGAGACTCACTTTTTAGCTTTTATTTTACTGCGAGTTACTGGATATCTTTTTTTTTTTTAATAAACTCCATATCTCGCATACAGCGGAGACTTCACCTTTTTCATTCAGTCATTAATCTCTCATTTCTCCTGGCAATAGAAATATTAAATTACGAATGGGATACGACTCAACTCCATGAACAACGGGCATAAAATTAGTGAAAAATAAAATTCGCGATATCCATCCGTTTCCTGGTGATCGATGTATGTTTAAATTTCCCAGTGGGGGAAAATGAATTCAATTTAAACATTATATCCCATTTCCACCTTTTAATTCAAAATATTGAGTTGCTTTTTTCCACCGGGACTTGAAGTCTCAATTCCTTCTCCTTTCTCCCAAGACGTGTAAAGAAATACCAACCAATTATAAGTTTCAGCTTAAATTTTAAGCCATGCCATAAATTAATACGCTTTCGATTAATTTTTCAGCTCTCTGTAGACTAACGGTAGTCTTCCGTTTATATTAACCGACATTTCCCTCTAGATTGATACAGATGTCCTTTCTTCAGCAAACAGAATACCAAAATGCGCTTTCATCGGTTGAAACAAATGGACCGCTCTAATCACGAAGAGTATATTTTTTTCTTATATTACTTGTGCCAGCTATCTCCGATTACAATCTCCTATGAATTAAAAATACAGATAATGTTCACACATTTTTAGAACTTTTTTCATAAGAAATTACAGAAAATAAAAGAATTTCAAAGAATTGAAATTGGCAACAGCGTATTAGATGAACAAGAAAGAAACATCTGCTGCAGTTAAATACCGTCAGCTAAGAAAATGGCGCACGTAAACAAGCTGTGGTTAGGAGGTTATCTTTTTGCTCTTTACCAAGAGAAAATCGTATTAAGACAACTCTTTACGTTACGAAACTTTTGCAATTAGCATTTACAGTATAAATGTACAATAAGCAATATTACTAATAATAAAGGGAAAAATTGTCAAGCGTTGCTTTTAACAGGAAAACAGGCACCAAAAGAATATCCAAAGAAGGCATGTACTTTTTATGACTGTTTCAAAAGTAAGGTCTTCGGTTTTCAAAGAAATCCCACCGACTTATAGAGCAATCGCTAAGTCGTTAAAAATCTCTGCATAAACTGTAAACTAGGTAATAAACAAGGATTTGAATCTGAAATAAAAACAAAGAGAAGTTGTTCACAGTCTTTTGCCAAGGCACGTAGCTGAGCTAAGAATACGGTGTAGACTTGTTTATGAAAATCATTTAGCCGGAGACAGATGGAAATTAATTGTATCTATTGATGAAGCCTATATCTACTGTATCAAACCGACTGTAACAAAAAACAAAAAAAAAAAACACGTCAATTTGGTCTCACAAAAGAGCAGAAAAAGACTTGCAAACTTCTTTCCAAGAATCCAAAGAAAGTTTCAGAAAAGCATTCACGATTATTGCTGGCATTTCGTACAATAGAAAATTACAGTTAAGAAAAGTTGAAAAGAATATTAAAATCAATTCTACATATTACCAAAATAATAGTTTTAATTCATATACTTAAAGAGGAAATACGATTAATTTATTCACAGTTTTCAAAGAGTAGAACTCCAACAATAATAGGCTATCAGATGTACAGACCTCGAAAAAAACAAAAAACGAGCCACCCCTTAATTTTCGAACCGTTTGTCGCATGAAAACAAGAAAAGTACCTTTGGAAAGCACTTGAAGGGAACTATCACGTGATGTGAAGAAACATGCTAATTAAGCTAATTAACATTCTAATTAGCTATCTACCTCCGAATTTTTCCATATAAAAGGTATGTTATTTTATGCGCATTCTATTCGGCACATAATAAAACCCTTAAATACCAAATTTCATACGAATCAACCAATAAAAACATGTACAGTGAGCTACGAAAAAAGATGCCGCTAATGTTAAACTGCGAACATCGTTTTTGATTTTATCATTTAATCCAGAACAGATATAGTGATTCGGTGTTGCAGCAGTAAAACACAAAGAGGCCCAGATACTATGAGCCGCTATACAAGAAAAGAACTGGTATATTAAGGGAATTGTAAATTATTAAACATGATTATGGAAAAAAATGAATTATGACTGTAGGGGTGAGACATAGACTTTCGTGCTAAGTCCCGCTTTCTTTCCGATAGGCGTCCGTGAGTTATTTTAACCACTTCCCCCTACAGCAAATAATCTGAGGTTCTCACTCTCGTAATTTATTAATATTAAATTTATCATCCCGGCCCCTCTTCCTCCGCCTTTTTGTGTAATTATCCGCGAATCAAGGAAGGGAGAGAATGGCTACTGTAAGGCACTTCATCAACTTCAATAAATACTTCGTGAATAAAAAAGATAATAAATTTAATGAATCAAAGTATTAGTGAGAGTCTGGTTCCGGCGCCAATGTCCGCGTCGACGAATTTGTGGCATGCGTCGTCCGTCACGAATTGTTCAATCTCAAATCCGTTGCCCTAACGCCACTCTAATCTCCGAGTCGTTCCGACTCCACGCTGTCTCTTGAACACTCTGTTTCACACTAAAAACCAGGAACTGCGTTCCTCGGAGCATAAAATCTCCACCGTTTATCCGTCTTCCAGACACTCGTTTCAAATCCTTTTCACTTTCTCCCGAAGCCTCCGGCTTCACGCATATAACAGGAACTGCGTTCCTTGGAGCATAGACACCGCACGTCTACCCGCCGTTCAAGCGCACCTCGCAATCCTTCTTCTCACTCCGAAGCTATCTCTTCTCGCCCTCGCTCCAGAAGACCCCTCCCTTCTTTTTTCGGCCCCCCTCTACCACGAGGCGCTGACCTACTACAAGGCGCTGACCTTGTCAGGTCCTGGAGCGAACTTGACCTTTGTCCGCAGGCCAACTTTCTTCGAATCTACACCCCAGCCGCTCCTGCTTCTGGGAACCCGCTCGCCCTCGCTTATTGTCTCCGTGCCCGACGACAGCATACTTCACATTCCTTCTAACGGACTTCGGAACGTGGAAACCAGACTCTATACAAACAGAACAAAACATACAACAATACTGACATTCTTTTACACAAAGGACGTATTCAGTCTTCCCAGACAGGCTGGCGCCCTTCTAACCTTGGGCACTGTATATGCACACAGTTAATGAAATAAAGTTATTTCCTTGTTTTTATGTACATAAATTAGCACTAGATCATATCTTAATTGATATACATCTCATTATTATTTTTCGCCCTTACAGGCCTCTGCCCCTGAGACGAAACATGCGGGGTCCTCACTTCGCATGGTGTGTCCTGTTCACTTGAGTTTCTTTTTTCTTTTCTTTTTTTTTTTAGTTTATCACCACACATACAGACTCAAACAGGCAAAAATAATAATATCACTTCCTCCGTTCCCCGTTCCTTTCTCCTTTTTTTTTTTTTTGTTGTACAACAGTACCACCTTCGAGCCTCACTGAGTCTCTACCTGTGTAGTGATACTCTTGTGTTCATCAGGACGCTGATCACCTGCCACAAAAGATAACCGAGATAAAGCATCAGCGTGGGGGATTAGCTTGCCTGCTATGTGCGTTATTTTAAGGTTGAATTGTGAGATGGCCAAACTCCATCTCTGTAGTTTAGAGCTCTTGGATGCTGCGCTAGTCAAATAAACTAGCGGATTGTAATCGGACATTACTTCCACTGGATGCCCGAAAATGCATCCCTCGAACTTCTGGAGTGCCCATATTATGGCTCCTTGTGACTGGCGGCCTAACTAGCCTGCGTACCGTTTAACTTCCGGCTGGCGTAAGCTACCGGATGGATTTCTCCCCCGTTACTTCTCTGCGCTAAACAGCAGGCTACGGCAAATAAGCTCGCATCCGTGTACAATAAGAACGGACGGTCAAAGCTAGGCGTTGCTAGTACTGGTGCGGTACAAAAACATTCCTTTAGCCTTTTGAAGGCGATGTCCATCTCCGTCGTCCAGCTCACTTTCTCCGCGGCTTTCTTTCCCCTTATATCGGTTAGTGGTTTCGCGATCTCGGCGAACCCCGGTACGTATTCCCGATAATAACTGCAGAGTCCCAAGAAACTACGTACTTCCTTCTTCGTCTTCGGCGGTAACAGGTCCCTGACCGCCTGCAACTTCTCCGGGTCCGGCTGGTGACTCCCAGAGCCGACCACATGTCCTAAGTAATGCACTTTTTCCTTAGCGAAGCAGCACTTCTCTAGGTTCCCCGTAAACCCCGGTTCCACCAAGCTACCGATTACCTTCTCTAAATGTTGCAAGTGCTCCTCCCAATTCTTGGAGAACACTGCAACGTCATCGAGGTAAGCTACTGCATAATCCAAATGAGGGTTTAACACTTTGTTCATTATCGTCGGGAATGTTGCAGCGGCCCCCGACAATCCAAAAGGCATTACGTTCCACTGGAACAATCCTCGGTGGGTAGCAAAAGTAGTGTATTCCTTGCTTCCTGGGTCCATCGGTATTTGATAATACCCCTTCAGCATATCCAAAGTTGTGATGTATTTTGCTGCCCCCACTTTGGCTAAAAGATCCGGGATGTGCGACATGGGAAATGCGTCTGCGACGGTGTGTGCGTTGAGCATTCTAAAGTCACAAAACAATCTGACTTCTCATGTACGTTTAGCAATACAAACAATTGGATGACTATACTCTTCCCCCGACTCTTTTATCATCCCTCTGTCACATAACTCCTGAATCTGATCATCCACCGCCCGCTGCATAGATTGAGGCACTTTGTATCTGTGCTGAGTACGTAGCACACTCCCTGGTTTAACCGTTATCTCGTGGTTACCTAACGTAGTTCTTCCTACTTCCCCCGAAAAATACTTTTGAGCGATCTACCAACTCCTGTAGCTCCCAAAGTTGTTGCTGCGTGATCTCTGGATTTTCAACGTTCAGCTGCTTGGCATCACTCCTCTCTTCACCCTTCGGCTCCATGGGCATCTCCCCGAGATGCCCATGGAGCCGAATTTAATCATTCCGAGCTCTCCCTCTGATCCCAAAATTACCAAATTATGTGCCAGGCTTAGCTCTTGTTTTCTCATAATCTCCGGGACTACAAGTTGATTTGTCAATTGCCCTAATACCCTTTCTCTACGGTAGAGCTTCCCTTCCATGTCCACACAACCTCCTTTTTCCTCTCTATCACATCTACGAACTTCCGATAAGGTCCTATCTTCCTCCTGTTGGTCTGCGAATACCGCGTGATCGGATCTGCTTACTTGCCGAGAATCTCCAATATTCTCGCCGGAGCCCGAACGAGCTATCTCCGTCTGCTTACTTTCTCCCCGTGCGCCTGCCTCATCGTCTCCTGATTGGCTGTCCGATTTCGCCTCCTCTTCGACCACGCCCTCCTCTATCGGCGGCGGCTCGCTCTTCGCATTAGGCGCTTCCGGTTCCTCCTCAACCTCTACCTGATTCACCGCGATATTAGCTCGGAGGGGACGGCCTTGTGTACTCTCATTCTCCGCTATAGAATCCTCCCTTTCTTCGTACTTTCGCTCTTCCCTCTCCTGTTTAGGTTCTAGCCCTTTCTGTAAATTAACCGCCCACTCGGGACTACAGTCTCCAACCGTTGACATTTTTATGTAATCTTCTGGAGTAATAATAAACTCATTACTCAAATTAGGTACTATGGCACAAACAATTTCACTGATTCCTATCGTTTTACTCCCCGCCTTTTCTAGACCTGCTTTCATAATCCTAATTCCAACCATTTTTATGGGAAAAACGGCTGTTCTTCCATCAAATCCTGTTAGTTTTACCTTCCCAATTTCCTCCAATTTTTCTTCTCCCAATAATCCTCTCTTTAAACAATTTAATTCTGCCCCACTATCTACCAGTATATTGGCTTGGAGCCCTGCCTCTGTAGTTACCATCGTTTGTTCTCCTACAGGTATTTCTATCTTTTTAATCTCTACTTGGTTAGATCCGAAAACTCTTCCCACCGCGCTCATCTTTCTCACATCCTGTTCTACTTTTACTCCGGTCTCCTCTCTAGGTTTCTCTACTTCCTGATTATTCTCCACAGCTACCCTTCCTACTTTTTTCACCCCGTCGTTCCGCCAATAATAGGAATTACTCCTGCCCTCCGGTCTTACGCTACCCTTCTGGGGACATAAGGATTGCCGATAACCCGGCTTCCTACAATAAAAACAGATTATGCCTCGATCTAAACTAGGGTTATCCTGACTTCTCATAGGTCGTTCTCCTTCTACCTTACTCCCGAACTTCCTATCAGGCGCTTGGAATTTCTCCTTTTGAAACTGCCCGCTACTATTCCCGCTCTCTCTCTTCACGAATCCGCTTCCCGTAGAAATATACTGACTCCCTTTGGCATTGTAATTCGACGAAAAATTGTCCTTCACCTTTCCTATCTCTAGTGCTTCCACATGACTCTCATATGAATCACATAACTCCCCCAATTCTTTAGCCAATACTAGTTTACCCACCGCACCTCTCTGCAGTAAATAGGTTTTTAAGGATGGGGATAGTAATCCTTTAAACTTATCCCACACTAGCAGATTTACTAATTGGTCGAACTCGGTTACTCCGCAGTGGGCTACATAATACCTGAGTGACCTGCCAATCCGTCCCGCTAGCTGTTGGAAGCTCTCCCCCTTGTTCCGGCGTATCGTCTTGAACTGCTTCAGATGTACATCTGGAGTCAAATGACATTCACTTAGAATAGCTTCCTTGATGGTATCATAATTATCATATTGCTCTACGGTCAGACGGCGGAACAAATGGTTTACGCAATCTGCATTGAATAACGCAATCACTAACCGCCCTTGCATGCTCTCTGGTATGTCATGCAGAATAAACGCCCTCTCTAAGGTGTCAAAAAAATTCAATATCTCTTCGGGTTTTGTAGGGCTTTTGGGTAAATCCCTCTCTAGAATTCTGATGTAGTCGGCCAGCTTCGTTGACAGTCTCCCTGACGCTGGTACCACGCCCCGTTCTTGTTCTATCTGTAATTTTTTTATCTCATAAGCCCTAGCCTCTTTTCTATCGGCTAGCTCCATCTCAATTCGCTGTTGTTCTAAATCTAGCTTTTTCTGTTCCATTTCCAATACCCTAAATTTATATTCCCATTCTAGACTTATCGAATTCCCTTCTATTCCTTTGTCATTAATTATTACTTCATTGCTAGAATTCAATTCATTATGTGTTCCTCCCTCATTTTCTCTTTTGCTTCCTCGGAATTCCGGTCATCAAGTTCTTCACTAGCTTTCCCTTCCAAAAACTGTTCAGCCATTATTCTGAAACAATAATATACACTTAATGCAAAAATATATATACACTGAAATAAAATAATACAATTCCCCGATGGTTAGCCTTTGCTCTCACACTACTAATTTCTATCTACTTCGGTAAGGTACTTAGTTGAATATCATTTTGACCTTTACCTTTTACTTTTTATCTAGGCTAGTACCTATCCTTCTCTGTCCGTTATTTTCTTTCTTGCACATATAAAATACACTTTTCGCAATTTATTATCTCAAATTATTCTTGCTATATCCTCACTACTCTTAAGTTAAATTTCTCTTAGAAAGGTTACCTCTAGTACTCCTAGTGTCCTGATGAAACTTATTCAGCTATTTCTAACTTCTACACAGGTATCGACACACGTAATCAAATTGCGTCTTTAAAAGTAGTACTTACCGGGCTACTCGGGCCCCCTCAGCTTCTCTGTTGCAGCTAAACTGCGGCCCGCGATGGGACTCCCTAAACAGGGAAAGTCCGGTCTCATTGGTGACGCAGGCGTGGTCTCCCGAAATTCGGCCTTGCACACTGGGTCCGAGCCTCGTCGGCTCTCTCCGTCGTGTATTGGTAACGCGCCTTGCCGGATCCTCTCGTCCTGAATCCGGTTGCGATCTTCGTAGTTGTCGGTCTCGTCCGTTGATCCTGGTTACGGATCTCCCTGTCACTGCCGTCTGTCGGTCGCGTCCGTGGATCCTGGCTACGGATCTCCCTGTCACTGCCGTCGATGAAATCACAACTTTTCTTTGTACACAGAGTCCTAGTAGCAGAGGTTGACTTCCGTTGTTCCTCACCTCAAGAATTACTTATTCACTTATTTCTTAGCCTCGCCTTCTCCTCCTCGGGTTTACCTGGTATCAAACATTCATCCTGCCGACTGCGCCATTTATTACTTTGCTGTAGGGGTGAGATATAGACTTTCGTGCTAAGTCCCGCCTTCTTTCCGATAGCCGTCCGTGAGTTAATTTAACAACTTCCCCCTACAGCAAATAATCTGAGGTTCTCACTTTCGTAATTTATTAATAATAAATTTATCATCCAGGCCCTTCTTCCTCCGCCTTTTTGTGTAATTATCCGCGAATCAAGGAAGGAGAGAGAATGGCTACTGTAAGGCACTTCACCAACTTCAATAAATACTTCGTGAATAAGAAAGATAATAAATTTAATGAATCAAAGTATTAGTGAGAGTCTGGTTCCGGTGCCAATGTCCTCGTCGACGAATTTGTGGCATGCGTCGTCCGTCACGAATTGTTCAATCTGAAATCCGTTGCCCTAACGCCACTCTAATCTCCGAGTCGTTCCGACTCTACGCTGTCTCTTGAAACTCTGTTTCACACTAAAAACCAGGAACTGCGGTCCTCGGAGCATAAAATCTCCACCGTCTATCCGTCTTCCAGACACTCGTTTCAAATCCTTTTCACTTTCTCCCGAAGCCTCCGGCTTCACGCAAATAACAGGAACTGCGTTCCTTGGAGCATAGACGCCGCACGTCTACCCGCCGTCCAAGCGCACCTCGCAATCTTTCTTCTCACTCCGAAGCTATCTCTTCCCCCCTCGCTCCAGAACACCCCTCCCTTCTTTTTCGGCCCCCCTCTACCACGAGGCGCTGACCTACTGGAAGGCGCTGACCTTGTCAGGTCCTGGAGCGAACCTGACCTTTGTCCGCAGGCCAACTTTCTTCGAATCCACACCCCAGCCGCTCCTGCTTCTGGGAACCCGCTCGCCCTTGCTTATTGTCTCCGTGCCCGACGACAGCATACTTTCACATTCCTTCTAACGGACTTCTGCACGTGGAAACCAGACTCTATACAAACAGAACAACACATCAACAATACTGACATTCTTTTACACAAAGGACGTATTCAGTCTTCCCAGACAGGCTAGCGCCCTTCTAACCTTGGGCATTGTATATGCGCACAGTTAATGAAATAAAGTTATTTCCTTGTTTTTATGTACATAAATTAGCACCAGATCATTACTTAATTGATATGCATCTCATTATTACTTTTCGCCCTTACAATGCCCATATCAGATAAATAGGTCATGTGATCCGAAATATTTTGAAACCTTTAAATCCAAATTTACAGCGTGATAGCATAAAACCTTGCTGAGATATAAGCGAAAACTCAATCATACGTCCACTAAGCCTGTGCATAAAAAACATATATTCCTCTACTTACTGTAAAACGGTTTATCCCGCAAACTAAGAAACGCTTAGGCGAAAGTGTTTCTACGTGAATTTGGTTGAAGGAAGCAGTAATAATGTTATGCCCCAAATTCAGAATTGCCGCTTTTAATGATGAACATCATAAGTTATTAATTTTGCACAAAAATAACTTAACTTACGATATAGTTCGTGCAACTGCATATTTCATTTTTTCCTGTTGGTTACATAGCTGACTGGCTCTTGTACATTTTTTAATTCAAAAACGCAAAAGAAAAAAAAAGAAAAAAAAACAATAGTGCGTTGCACAAAACGAAAGCTTCGTATGTGTTTTCTGTATATTTTTTACATAAGTACCGTTACAGCTTCGTTAAATTATGAAACTGTGGTCACGGAAATGAAAACTGCAAATGGTTTCCTGCGCGAGTGAACCAGTGTGCCTGATTTTTTTGCACGTCTTTTCTGAAAAACGATCGTGCTTATATTATCGGTTAGTCCGTCCGTCCGCCAGTGGACATAATATCTCTGCAACTATTAATCCGATTTGAAAAATTCTTTTTGCGTTCGGAAGCTTAAAATGTGCCAATGATGATGCTTTATTTCGTATTTTATTACGATGTACAATTTTGCCCCTAGAGGGCGTAAACGCAGATAATGTCGAATTCAAAACACATTTCATTACATATATTTGCTTCTAAGCATCCGATTGAAAAATTTATTTTATCTTTCGATTCCATTTATGTCGAAAAGTATTTTAGGTTTACTTAGTTCCTCAAATTACACATAGATTTTCCACTAAGGGGCGTAAAAGTAAATTACGTTTTCCCGAATATCTCTTCTTCTAAAACTCCGTTTCGAAAAAAAATTATTCAGCGCATACAGCTCCTGATGGAAAATCTTTTGCGTATAATTTCTAATTTTTGGTAAAGAATACTTTGGCCACCAGGGGGCGTAAGTGTTCATTTTTGTTTCTGATGTTATTGCCTAAATATCTGAGCTTCTAAAATTTCGATTGAAAAAAAAAATCGTTTGTAGACCGATACTACTCATGTCGACAAACCTTTCCGGAACATTTTCTTCTAAAAATATTGCATGGTTTCACCGCCAGGTGGCGTAGACGTATATCTAATTTGTTTTCATATCTCTGCTTCTAATGCTCTGATTTGAAAAATTATTTCTTCATTGGATAGAGTTACCTCTGTGATATCTTTTCCATGCAATTTCAAAATTTTGAAGTAATTCACAGACTTTCCGCTAGGGGGCGTAAAGGTAAATTACGTTTCCCCCGATATCACTGCTTCTAAAACTGCGATTTGAAAAATTCTTTCTGCACCGGATACAGCTCCTCCTGGGAAATCCTTTGTATATAATTTCTAATTTTTGGTAAAAAGAAAAATGGTTTGGCCACCAGAGGACATAAATCAGAATTCCCACTTCTGATGTATTTACAGCAAACCCTGAGCTTCTAAAATTGCGATTGAAAAAAAACCCGGTTGTGGACCGATACTACTCACGCCAACAGACCTTTTAGGAATATTTTCTTCTTAAAATAATGCATGGTTTCTACGCCCGGGGGCCTAGATGTATATCGTATTTTTGTCAATATCCCTACTTCTAGGAGTCCGATTTGAAAAATTATTTCTTTGTTGGATAGTGTTTCTGATGCGAAATGTTTTCATATAAATTTAAAAATTTCGAGTATATCATAGAGTTTCCGCTTGTGGGAGCATGCGTAAACTGTGCTTTCCCCGACATTTCTGCTTCTAAAACTCCGCTTTCAAAAATGCTTCCTCTATCGCATACAGCTCGTGATGGAAAATGTTTTTTTTATATAATTTATAATAGTTGGTAAAGCATGGTTTGGCTACTAGGGAGTGTTCAATTCTGCTTCTGGTGTATTTCCTGCAAAATCTGAGCTCCTGAAAACTTGACTTAAAATTGTTTTTTCTTGGACTGATACCGCTCACATTGAAAAATCTTTTGAGAATACTTTCTTGCTAAAATAATTCATGGTTTTCCCGCTAGGGGTCGTAAATGCGTATCTTATATTTTTCCATATCTCTGCTTCAAAAAGCCCGATTTGAAAGATTCTTTCTTGTTGGAGAACGCTTCCGCTCGCAAATGTTTCTTAACTCATAAGTCTGCAACCAGAGGGCGTAAATTCACTATTCCGTTTATAGCAGTATCTGCGGGATTAAAAAACCTATTGAAAAACTTCTTTCTTTGGTCAGATACTACTTTTTGCCAGACTGGTTCCATTGACTTTGTATAGCTTCGATAAATTTAATTTGCGTCAGAACGGATTCAAAAGACGTGCTTATTACACCCGAGAATTCGGTGCCTTCTTTCTTGTTTTTTGTATTGCAGATTTGCTGTTGTGTTCATTCCGTCTCGAATTATGGTATAATACGCATGTAATTGCATATTGTTTCGATTCATTGATATATTCCATTGTAGTTATACTGCTTAAACTGCCTGTAATATACAAAACGAAACTGCCTTTCGCTGCAATACAGAAGCCGAATCTACGTGTTTAGCTTTGATATGCACGCAAATTGCCTCTTCGGCGTCAGTCGTTTTCGACTACAGGTTAAGAACATAACCGTAACCAGTAGCGTTTGGAGCATTAAGCTTACTTAGTGTAGTTTAATACGAATCTAATTGCATTTTTCTTTTTTTTTTGTTCTTTTCTTTTTCATTTCTTCTACAAATATAAATAAAATAACTGGTTATACTCTGCGAAACAAAAAAAAATTGTTATATTGTGATAATTTCGTAGTTTAAGGAAAAAGGAAACACAAAGTACCCAAATCATGTTTCTTCAGCATGCGCATGAAATAATAAAAACACACGGTTACCTACTGTATTGGAACTCTCAGTGTTTAGACTTAAATGAGAAAAGAAACTGGTTTGACAATCTAAAATAAATATCGTAGGTTCGCAAGGGAAATCTTAAAATTTAATTTCATACGACAGAATACTTCTCGGTGGATCGAATCTCGGACCTGCTGGCCAAAGTCTGCGGTTTTTCCGGGAGTTTCTACTGCCTCCCGGGGCTTGGAGACGCCCTGTCAAGTCGTTCTACGATGCACTTTGTCTGTTTCTCCTGATGCTGTCAGTAGCAGAAAAATGCATTTCCCAAGCAGTCTGGTCAACGTGGAAAATTAGACAATTACCCTTCCGAATAAAGAATTGGGAAATACCTATAGCCAGAAGTTGCTATAAAAAGGGTTAACAGACAGAGAGACAGACCATAAGATTCTAAGTAAAAAATTCTATATGTCGTTTATGTATGATAAAGTAGAACTAAAATTCCGGACGTAACGCTTTCCTGTTTCAAAAGAGTTGATCGTGTGGCGTAAATCGTGTGACGTAATGCATCTCGGACGTCATGTTAGAATGATTTAGATGAGATAGCGTCACACCAGCAGCTATTGTAGATCGGTTCTTTTTGTTATAAAAAGAAAGCAAAGTGTTATACGCGTCCGCTGTGGGCGACAAAATGGGACAAACGTTCATACTTTCGAACAAAGAAAATTTTATTCTTTTAAATTGACACGTGGAATAATTACATGAGAGGTAAAAATTTAAATTACAAGACAGCTGCTCCCATTAATTCGTATGTTAAGCACGGTATCTATGAAAGAAAAGTGAGTTTTTGAGGTGGAAAATAACAAATCATTTTGAAATAGATCGCACAATTTCGAAGCATTTTACGAAAGTCATTTCCCAAAATTGGGTGATCATTGCGTTCCTCATATGTTGCCAAATTGTTCCGAATGTGTGTCAACCTGTTCCGCGTGTGTTTTCAAAACTCTTTCCACCGTAAAATGTTTTATGAAGTATGATACTAGTATTTTACATAACACATTCCAGACACTTCGTGGCAAAAGCATGGAACACTCTCGTAACACACAGCGAATACATTTTCCGGAGTTACTTTCTCGATGTGTTCCGAATGAGTTGTCAACAATTTCTCAATGTGTTCAACTAAGAACACATTGATGTGCTATATATTCCGAAATGTCACGAGGCTAGAAAATAAATTTTCGAAATAGGGCATGGATCAAGCATCTGCATCATTTTAACTGTACTAATGCCCTAATTTACTTAAATAGCGGATTTTGGGTTAGTGAAACTTGATTTCAAACATGTCATGTGTCTTTTGTAACACATAGATATTAATCTGTAACCATTCAGAAGGCTAACAGCAGCGCCAGTCCTTATATATTCCATGGTATATTGGGTTGGTGGTAATAAAATGTCCTGCGCGATCGAGCAGTGGAGACAGACCCCCCCCCACAGCGGAATGGAACCACCCACAGGTGTTGCGGGTATTACGTCACAGACTTACTATAAATAGCAAGCATGTGTGTGAAGAACCTTAACAAACAAAGCGTTTGGGCACACCAATGACAAGCAGCATAGAGTTTTATACGTATTTCCAGTTATATTTGATATTTACATCCTCGTTCTCTATATTTGTGCGTTCCAAATATTTGAAATAAAAAGAATGATGACAACGAATTTTCTGTTGTAATCAGCACATCGTATGAACCCTTTCTGACACGAATTATATTTTTTAAAGTTATTCGAAGTCAATGTAAGAATTTAGAAAATATCAGCCGGATTTTTACAATTAATAAAACATACAGAAATAGAAACAGCTACATTTCTTTTAACACCGTCTAAAACGTACGTTACAAAAATTAATTAACAAATAGCGCACAAAACTTTTCTCATAGCAGAAGGATATCGGAAACAGATTTTCAAATCGAATAGCTAAAAGAACAAATATAGAAAGAAACATGATATAACTCTATACGCTTTCTAGCTCAAGAATTTTGCATAATAGGAGAGTTGAAAGTTGGCTTGGAATGTTCTTCGTGGAAAAAGCTATGCTAAGGAAAAATAACTTTTCAAATTTTCAAATACGTCTCCCGCAAAGGTAGCGAAAAAAAAAGCATTGGCTCTTACACAACCTGGCGGGAAATGTGTGCATTATTTAAAGAGGGTAATGTTTCACATCTCTATTTGTCGCGAATAGCATACAGTAAAAAAGCAATTTCTCATTAGGGTTTTTAGAAGTAATGATACAGCTGCAAACAGAAGTACACAAGCACCACCTAACGACAGAACTGTGAACTATAAAATTCCTCAAATACTAACCTAACGTGTTCTACAAGGTAGATGGAATCCGATGTTGAACGAATTTTTTAAATCGCATATTTAAAAGCAAAGATATTAAGAAAAACATTGGCGTCCCCTAGCGGCGAAATTTTGCATTGTTTTGGTAAGAAAATACGCTCACAGAGTTTGCACATTTAGTAGTATCTGACCGAAGAAAGAAGTTTTTCAATCGGGGTTTTAGTCCCTCAGATATCACTCTAAACGGATACGTGAACTTACGCCCTCTCGTGGCAGACTTCTTTGTTAAGAAAAGTTTTAAATTACATCATTTCGCAGCGGATATGCTCTCGAACAAAGAAATAATTTTTAAGATCGTATTCTTAGGGGCAGACCTATTCACAAAAATAAGATATGCATCTACGCTTCCTCGCAGAAAAACTATACATTATTGTAAGGAAAAAGTATTCTGAAAATGTTTCCCAAAGAGAGCGAAATGTGTCCACAAAATATTTTTTTCATTCGAGTTTTCAGGATCTCCGATTTAAATGCAAATGCATCAGAAGCAAAAATAAACCCTTACGCCCGCTGGTGGCCAAACTATTATATACCAAATATAAGAAATTATATGCAAAACATTTCCCATCAGTAGCTGTATGTGACACAGGAAGAATTTTTCAAGTCAGAGTTTTAGAAGTAGAGATATCTGGGAAAACGCAATTTGCCTTTACGCCCCCTAGCGGAAAGTCTATGAATTACTTGAAAATTTTGGAATTATATGAAAAACATTTCGCATCAGAAATTATATGCAACACATAAGGAATTTTTCAACTCGGACTCTTAGAAGCAGAGATATTAACAAAAATATGATATACATCTACGCTGTCTGGCGGAGAAACCGTATATTATTTTAAGAAGAAAAAATTAAAAAAAAAATTATCGACGTGAGTGGTATTGGTCAAAGAAACTTCTTCAATCCAGATTTTAAAAGCTCAGATTTTACTGCAAATACATCGAAAGCAAAAATTAACACTTACGCCCCGTGGTGGCCAAACCGTTCTTTAACAGAAATTAGAAATTACATATAAAAGATTTCCAATCAGGAGCTGTATCCACCGAAGAAATAATTTCTCAAATCGAAGTTTTAGAAGTACAGATATCAGGGAAAACGCAATTTACTTTAACACCCCACCCCCACCCCCCACCCCCTAGCGCAAAATCTATGTGTAACTTGAAAAAGTGGCTATACATGAAATGCTTTCTGACATAAATGGAATTGAAAAGTAAAAGAATTTTTGCAATCGGATGTTTAGAAGCAAATGTATGTAATAAAATGTGTTTTGGTTTCGATATCATCTGCGTTTATGCCCTCTAGCGGCAAAATTGCTCATCTTAAAAAAAACCCGCAATAAATGATCATCATTGGCACATTTCAAGCTTCCCAATGCAAAACGAATTTTTCAAGTCGGACTAATAGTTGCAGAGATATGGTATCCACAGACGGACGTACGGACAAACGATAACACAAATACGATCTTTTTTTACAAGACGTTCTAAAAAATCGGATTTCGTGGTTCTGCTTCAATTTCCTATTGTGAAATAACCTGTTAATGATACGCGAATATTCACTGCCTTGAGAAAGTGTAATGATCGGAAACAAGAATATTCAAAACATATTTCATCTTGCACAGATTCGGGTATTCCATTATTAGAAAAATACACACTGTTTATTCTAACACTAATTCAAGTCATTAGCACGAATAAATGAAGTTGTTATAAAGGAAACGGCAAGAGTAAATTAACTCCGTCCCTGGATGGCTGAGGTTATCGTAGAAAGCAAAGGGCCTTTTGCTCGTGGTCCTCTGCTTTCAATCTTTCGGAGGTTCCGTTCAAGATGCAGACTTTCTTGCATTATCACTCTTCTTGCAGGGATGGTAGCATTCAAGGTGTGTTTCCCAGATGTAGATATATGGATGCCCCTCTAACTCTATTTACAAATATCTTCGCTATTAATTATCCGATTGGGATTATAT
Source organism: Macrothele yani (assembly GCA_039090855.1). Lineage (NCBI taxonomy): Eukaryota > Metazoa > Arthropoda > Arachnida > Araneae > Macrothelidae > Macrothele > Macrothele yani. The sequence continues at coordinate 41,760,791 of CM077031.1, forward strand.
TTAAGATTTAGGGGTTTTTCCATGTGCTAAATAGAATGCGCATAAAATAACATACCCCTTATATGGAAAAATTCGGATATAGTGAGCTGGTTAACATGCTAATTAGCTTAATTAGCATTTGTCTTCACATCATATGGTAGTTCCCTTTGAGTGCTTTCCAACGGTACCTTACTTGTTTATCTGCGGCAAATGGTTCGAAAGTTGAAGGGGGTGGCTCGTTTTTTTTTTTTTTTTTTTTTTTTGAGGTCTGTACATAACATTATATTTCTTGAAAAAATGAAAAAAGAGACCTTTGCTGTTATTCCTTTAAACTCCCTGATCTGTTAAGAATGGTATATTTTGTCCTTAGACTGCAAAAAATAGAGCGCTTTCGAACGCACACCTAAAACAATGATTGGACTATGAAAATCAGTGGAAGGGCAGTGAAATAAAATACCACTACAAATTTTAAGAAATGCCTTGTTATCTTGGTAATCTAGATGATATTTCATAGACCAGACAAAGGGCTAGCAGATAAAGCATTTAAGGCATTTAAGAAAGAAAATTTTAATTTATAGATTAATTATATTGCTGGAAAATCGCTCTAAAAATGTGTCAACATGGCTCATATACACTATATTAACAAAAGTCACCGGACACCCCATCAAAAGCAAATGAATGTATACGCTGCGTTGTTAAGATGCGCAGTACAGCTGCAAACAGTATAAAAACAAGCCTGCAGCTGGCCGCGATCATATCGCACTGTGAGGTGGAGTGAAAATGTCGCGTCCGGAGAGAACTTATTTTGAGAAAGGAAAGATTGTTGGGTGTTATATTAGTGGGTTGTCCATAAGAGAAACGAAGAGGCTTTTAAACATACCCAAGTCAACTGTTTTGGATGTACTGAATACGTGGAAAACACATGGCGTGCCTGAAGCAGCAAAACGTAACAGCAGACCAAAGAAAATCAGTGATAAGAGGACCTCGAAGACTCAGTAGAGTCGTTATAGCTAAGCGACGGAGTACTGCACAAGAGCTCAGTGTACAGGTGAATAAAACTACTGGACCCTATGTACGTACACGTACCATTCACAGATAATTTCATTCCATGGTTTACCGTGGTCGTGTGGCTGCTCATAAGGCTTTCATCTCCACTCGGAATGCTACTCGTCGTTTAGCATGGTGTAAAGAACATTTATCTTGGACCGTTGATCAATGGAAACAGGTCCTATGGACTGATGTATCCAGATACACGATCCTACAGTCTGATGGCCGTGTGTGAGTATGTCTGCAGCTGAGGAAACGCTATTTACAAAAATGTACTCTTCCTACGGTCAAGTTTGGAGCTGGCAGTGCACTCGTGTGGGGGCGGTTTTCATGTTGTGGTCCAGGCTCATTGGTTATCGTGAAGAAATCTGTTAACCAGCACGTCTACCTAGATATTCTGAACAATTATGCCCAACCAACTCTGTGACAATACAATGGAACAGAGCCTTGTTACCAGCAGGATAATGCACCGAGCCATAAAGCAAGGATAGTTACGGCGTGGCTTGACGATAATTCCTAATCGTGTGTAGACTGGCCAGCACAAAGGCCTGACCTTAATCCCATAGAGCACCTATGGGATGAATTAGGGCACCGCATAAGAAGTTTGGAACCAAGACTTACTACTAAGCAACAGTTAGCTGCAGCATTATGTATTAAATGGAAGTGCATACCTACCGCTGTCAAAGCTAAGGTTAAATAAGTAATCCTTTTTGGTTGGGTATACGTGTCGCGAAATTCCAGAGGTAATGCCACAATTACCTATGGAACCTATCGCTGTGTGGCAAAACCTTGTCGAAAGCAAGTCTCGAAGGGACAGTGCATGCATTAAGGCAACGACAAATGCTATGTTGTGTTTCTCTTCTAGGTGTCCGGAGACTTTTGTCAATAGTGTATATTATAGCAACGGTCTGCCGTGTGTGGTCACCATTCTTTCCTGGAATTGTCAAAAAACAGCAAAAATAATCCTTTTCAAGTTTCTGAAATCTGCTGATATGCATGTGTAATACAGAAAGATTTGGAAGCTCTGGATCAAAAAAGCATGTTAGTGTCATTTATACGCCCATAACAACTCTTATGCATTTTCCTTCGGATTGAAGCATTTCCACTCAGTCATCAAGGCATAACATAACACCTTCCGTTTTCGTCCAACAGAATTAAACTTTTTACTATGGAACCGATCTGCGATTCAATCCTAGATGTCTTTCTTACATGATTATTTTTTATCACCTTCACTCCACTGATATCAGAGTCTAACACCACAGCAAAATATGCCTAAAGCATACCGTAAAAAATCGAAAAAAAAAACACATCTCACATACAGTAGAAGTAAAAGTAACTAAACTAGAAGAAGGAAAACAATTTAAAGCAAATTAAAAACAAAAATGCCAGTTAGAATTCCCCGAACTTCAACCACATACCCATAAGCTGCAAAATACGGATCCGTGTATGCCATCCTAAAGTTTATGCATTTAGCAGTTCCAGAATCTCGTTTTAAAATCGCAACATACCGCAAATATGTTATCAAAAATTATCATCGCCGCACCGATGACCATACCTTGAGTACATATATGTATACACTCCTCCTCAAAATTGCACCTCGCATTCCAAACCAAATTACAAAATGAGTCCACCTCCAGTCAACTGAAAAATACACTAATTTCTCCCAAACACAATGCAGTCATTTTCTAATCAAACTTTTCGGAAACAGGATCCACACCCTGCATCTAGAAATTCCAATCACCCATCGTACTCCCAGGAGTTTGTTTGCCCTCGCAAGTTCCCCCAAATTAGATCCGGCGTTTCATTCCCTGTTTCCAACTGAGTGGACGTAATCTCAGTAGAAACTCTCATTTTTCCCAACCACAATGCAGTCACCTTACAGTCGTACTTTCCCTGCAAATCGAAACTCCAATCACATATCGTACTCCCCATTGGTTTGCCCTATCAAGTTCCCCCAAATTACATCCGCCTTTTTATGGCCTTTTTCCAACTGAGTGGACTTCATCTCATTTGAAACACTGATTTGTCCCAAACACAATGATATCATCTTGCAGTCGTACTTTCCCGGAAACAGGGTCCACGCCCTGCAACTCGAAAGACTCCAATCACCCATCGTACGCCCAGAGGTTTGCCCCTCGCAAGTTCCCCAAAATTAGATCCGGCGTTTCATTCCTCTTTTCCAAATGAGTGGACGTCCTCTCAGTTGAAGCACTCATTTGTTCCTAACACAATGCAGTCAGCTTACAGTCGTACTTTTCCGGAAAAAGGGTCCACGTCCAGAAACTCAAGACTCCAATCACCCATCGTACTCCCAAGGGTTTGCCCCTCGCAAGTTCCCCCAAAATTATATGCGGCGTTTCATGCAATTTTTCAACTGAGTGCACGTCCTCTCAGTTGAAACACTCATTTGTCCCAAACATAATGCAGTCATCTTACAGTCGTACTTTACCGGAAACAGGGCCCACGCCCTGCAACTCAAGACTCCAATCACCCATCGTACTCCCAGGGATTTGCCCTCGCAAGTTCCTCTAAATTAGATCCGGCGTTTCATTCCTCCTTTCCAACTGAGTGGACGTCCACTCAGTTGAAACACTCAATTCTCCAAAACACAATGCTATCACCTTGCAGTCGTACTTTCCCGGAAATAAGGCCCACGCCCTGCAACTCGAGACTCCAATCACCCATAGTACTCCCATGGGTTTGCCCTCGCAAGTTCCCCAAATTATATGCGGCGATTCATTCATCTTTTCCAACTGAGTGGACGTCCTCTCAGTTGAAACACTCACTTGTCCCAAACACAATGCAGTAACCTTGCAATCGTACTTTCCCGGAAACAGGGCCCTCGCCCTGCAATTCGAGTCTCCAATCACCCATAGTACTCCCATGGGTTGTCCCTCGCAAGTTGACTAAAATTGGACCCGGCGTTTCATTCCTCTTTTCCAACTGAGTGGACGTCCTCTCAGTTAAAACACTCATATTTCCCAAACACAATGCAGTCACCTTGCAGTCGCACTTTCCCGGAAACAGGGCCCTCGGCCTGCAACTCGAGACTCCAATCACCCATAGTACCCCCATGGGTTTGCCCTCGCAAGTTGACTCAAATTAGATCCGGCGTTTCATTCCTCTTTTCCAACTGAGTGGACGTCCTCTCAGTTGAAACACTCATATTTCCCAAACATAATGCAGTCATCTTACAGTCGTACTTTACCGGAAACAGGGCCCACGCCCTGCAACTCGAGACTCCAATCACCCATCGTACTCCCAGGGATTTGCCCTCGCAAGTTCCTCTAAATTAGATCCGGCGTTTCATTCCTCCTTTCCAACTGAGTGGACGTCCACTCAGTTGAAACACTCAATTCTCCAAAACACAATGCTATCACCTTGCAGTCACACTTTCCCGGAAACAGGGCCCTCGCCTTGCAACTCGAGACTCCAATCACCCATAGTACTCCCATGGGTTTGCCCTCGCAAGTTCCCCAAATTATATGCGGCGATTCATTCATCTTTTCCAACTGAGTGGACGTCCTCTCAGTTGAAACACTCATTTGTCCCAAACACAATGCAGTAACCTTGCAATCGTACTTTCCCGGAAACAGGGCCCTCGCCCTGCAATTCGAGTCTCCAATCACCCATAGTACTCCCATGGGTTGTCCCTCGCAAGTTGACTAAAATTGGACCCGGCGTTTCATTCCTCTTTTCCAACTGAGTGGACGTCCTCTCAGTTGAAACACTCATATTTCCCAAACACAATGCAGTCACCTTGCAGTCGCACTTTCCCGGAAACAGGGCCCTCGGCCTGCAACTCGAGACTCCAATCACCCATAGTACCGCCATGGGTTTGCCCTCGCAAGTTGACTCAAATTAGATCCTGCGTTTCATTCCTCTTTTCCAACTGAGTGGACGTTCTCTCGGTTGAAACACTCATATTTCCGAAACACAATGCAGTCACCTTGCATTCGTACTTTCCCGGAAACAGGGCCCTCGGCCTGCAACTCGAGACTCCAATCACCCATAGTACTCCCATGGGTTTGTCCTCGCAAGTTGACTCAAATTATATCCGGCGTTTCATTCCTCTTTTCCAACTGAGTGGACGTTCTCTCAGTTGAAACACTCATATTTCCGAAACACAATGCAGTCTCCTTGCAGTCGTACTTTCCTGGAAACAGGATCCACGCCCTGCAACTCGAGACTCCAATCACGCATCGTAATTCCAGGGGTTTGCCCACGCAAGTTCCCACAAATTAGATCCGGCTTTTCATTCCCTTTTTCCAAATGAGTGGACGTTCTCTCAGTTGAAACACTCATTTGTCCCAAACCCAATGCAGTCACTTTACAGTAGTATTTTCCCGGAAACAGGGCCCACCCTGAAACTCGAGACTCCAATCACCTATCGTTCTTCCAGGGGTTTGCCCTGGCATTTCACCTAAATTGAATTCTACGTTGTTTGAAAAATGAAATGGATTCAAAATTTCCTAATAGTGAAAAAAGATATCATATGCTCCACAAATAAAACTGGATATCCGTGTACAGAGTGTTGAGACGTTTCCTTACGGTGTTAGCTTTAGGCATTTGAAATCAACAAATTATTTCATATTGACCGATACCCTGTTGTGTGTGATATCTTGTCCTGTTTTTTTGTTTTTGTTTTTTGTTTTTTTTATTAATCAGCGTAGCGTTCGGTCATTTTTGTATTAGAAATGACGACGGGATTGTGCTGGAAAGTTTTCTTACAAATCTTCGGCGGCGCTGATATTCGTCCGCACTGTTTTATTGAGTGCACTTAGAAGCCTGAGGTCACGTGTTATTTACCTACAAGAAATGTTTCGGTTTCGGGATTTAGTGTTTGATTTTTGAATGCGTGATTTAATAGCTTTTGATATGTCAAATACAATATATCATTTTTTTCAGAACATTTGTTTGAGTTTAAAGAAAAGGAACACGGGACGGAGGATATGAGGAAATGAACAGAGACTGTGTGAAAAGAAAGCAATTCAATGAAAATTCGTGCCTCAAACTTCTTTCAAGTTGCAGTACACCTAGAGACAGAGCCTACGGTTCTCCTAACCACATTTTGCGATAAATGCTAATGTCTATCCAGCCTAAGGGATACTGGTTTAGATTCCCACCTTTTATTCACTTCATCTGGTTTAATGTAGCAATGTTTTCTGTTTGAACTGTTGTGAACACCTAATATTGTGCTTTGGAGATGTCGATGCGTGCGAAGGAATTACTGCACATTTAAATTCTCCCTTTGCTTAAATTTAAATAAAACGATAGCATTAGCTTGAAATAAATTACAGAAGGATTTAAATTCGGAAAAACTCGTTTTATGTTTTTGGTCATAAAGAAAATTACGTTACCTGGTTGAATGGAAATGTCTCAGCTGAAGGAAAAAGGACACAAAAGTTGCTATTTCTTATAGCCTACGACCCGGAACATTGCTCTATGTTCGCGAAGTACTGGGTATTTCCGGTAGTTACTCTATTTTCAGATGAGACGTTGCTAGACTTCGAAATCAGGGGGGGGCGACGCGACGGGCGTGCGGGCGAGTATTATTTTCGGTGGGGAAAATTTGATAGAAACGTTATTTACGAAACGCTGAAAGAAATTATTTTTTAATTCTTTTCACAATTCCAACTACAAAGAAATTCGTGCAAAGCCCAACATTTCCACCTGGACACAGACATGCCACGGATCTGGCTAGTTATGCCACTGGTATAAAATACAAATTTTGGTAGAATGTGGTCTTCACGGTTTCCCTTGCTGTGAACAACACTTGACTGAAGTGCTTTTCAAAAGTTTGAATTTTCTGTATGAAGATAGTACGGTATTTGAACAATTTCTTTAAAAGAAAATGTTCTTTTTGTTTAGCTAAATCAAATTTTAACGTCGTGACAAGCAGGCACAGAACACCTAGCCTTCCCGAAATCCCTTCCTTCAAGTCAGCTCCTCTCTTATATAGAGGAGTCATCAGTTATGTCCTCCTCCTTCGCTACGTCGGGAATAACTTAAACGAGCTGGTGTAGCTTTTGACTTCACTTTCTGTGCTGGAAACCTTTACTTAGTAGCACCAACAAACAAAAGAAAAATTACTAATCACCTTCCTCAGTGAATTCCTATTCACCCTTCTAATTCTTCCCCAAGCTATACTAACACGAAATGCCGCGCCGGTGGCGCAGTGGTCTAAGCGATGGCCTCTGATCATTCGTCCGAACGCGGTCCGGGTTCGAATCCCGGTGAGGCATGGATGTTGTGTTTGTCTTACGGCACTGGCTCTCTCCCTTCCCTGGAACCAGTGACCCTAAATTAGGGACGGGCGACTGCTTATAGCCCATTGAGTTGCTCGCGGTGGTCGTTAAACCTCCAATAAAAAAAAAAAACTAACACGAAAAAAAAAGGCTTAAACTAAGGATTTGGAAGAGATCAATTGCATTTTCATATAACCCTAGGGATATTATTTTCATAACCTTTCTGCGGAGACGTAAAAAAACTCACTTCCTGGGGGGAAACACGTAGGAGTACAAGAAGAAAACCACGAGACTTATTACGACTTGGCAAAGTGCAGATGTTTTGTAGATGGCTTAAAACTATGGATAAACGAACTGGATTAAAATTGAAAGAATTTATAGTGAAGCTGAAAATGCAAACTCTCCATGACGGAAAAAATATCTGTCCCTTGATTTTTGGTCATTGACATATATATCACAGACAAGGGGAAACCATACTGTCTATTCTTCGGCGAAATAAGGACGTTTCGTTAAAAAACCTCAAACCCAGAACTCGAGAAGTGTTTCAAGATATTCCTGAAAAAACAAGTAGACCAAAAATGGATTTACAAACCCTAGCGGAAATATTGGCCATTTCAAGAATTACAAATGTATAGAATATCGTAATCATCACTGCGAGAAACAGCTGCAAAAATAATTTTTAAACACGACAAGTGCGAGTTAAAAGTTTGTACATTTAATGACACAAGGAACCTACACACCATATATCATCATCATCGTCATCAACCATTATCAATCTAGTGCTGGACGAAGGTCTCCCGAAGTTTCTTCCACAACCGTCTGTCTTGTGCCAGTCTCCTCCATGTTACTCTAGCATACTTTCGAATATATATATATATATATAAATTAATTTGCAGAAGTAAAAGAGAATCACAAAATAACAACAAAAACATAGCTAGTACGTGAGATACGCCAAAGACAGCTAAACTCATGTAATAGCATATACACCATCTACCAACAAGTAATTGGACACCCCTGCAATCGACGATATCTGCGGTCCTGATACACGTCACGGCCGCCGCCGTTAAATATCGTGTGGGAAACAACAACGCAACCAGTCAAATGCAAGATGCCACGCAATTCGGAACTCTCTGATTTCGAGAAAGGTGTAATCGTCGGGTATCACAGAAATGGCCGATCCATACGTGACATATCCAGCGAGTTGAAGTACCCAACATCGACAGTGGCCTACGTGATTGGTAAGTGGAAGATGAGAGGTGACTGTCGGAATGTGCCCCGACACGGCAGACCCACAAAACTGGGAGTTAGAGACCGACGGGTGCTGGCCAGAGAAATTCGGAAGAACCGCACCAAATCGATCGGCTACATCCGCGAGGAGTTTCAGCAGGCATCCCGGAGTGTTCTTTCGATAAATATCATCCGTAAGGAAGCTCATCTGCTCGGTTATCATGGACGTGCTGCCGCCCACAAGCCTTTGATCACCAAGTCCAATAGCACTGCTTGGCTAATGTGGTGCAAAGAACGTCGACAGTGGACCGTTGAACAGTGGAAACAGGTATTCTGGAGCGATTAATCTAGGATCACCCTCTACCGTTCGGATGGCAGGGTCTGGGTTTGGCGTCTGCTTGGAGAACGCCTCCTGCCGGAATGTATTGTGCCAACTGTGAAGTTAGGCGGCGGTGGAATTATGCTATGGGGGTGTTTCTCCTGGTATGGCACGGGACCCTTGGTCACAATTCCTGGTAGACTAAACGCAGAGACCTACTGCACCATTTTGGGTGACCATGCGCTTCCTACGTTGTGGCAGTTTTACAGGGTGGACCCATGTTTCTTTTAGGATGACAATGCCACCTGTCATGTTGCGAGGTCCACCATGGCTTGGTATGGTGACAATGGGGTTACTCGAATGGACTGGCCTGCGTAGAGCCCGGACCTTAATCCTATCGAGCACCTCTGGGACGAGTTGGAGCGTCGACATAAGGGGTGCCCCCACCGTCCGAAATCGGTGAAGGAACTGATCTGTCTTCTCCAAGCCGAGTGGAAGAAAATACCGCTAGCCGTCGTACAACGCCTGGTTGAGAGTATGCCCCGGAGGGTCGCAGCTGTAATCACCGCTCGTGGAGGCTCCACCAACTATTGAAGGTGAATAAACTTCGTTTTCCTTTGCTATCACAGGTGTCCAATTACTTGTTGGTAGATAGTGTATAAAGTGAATTCCAGAAAATAAGAAATGCAAAAATTAAATTCTATAAAAAAAACTGAATGAAACTCAAAATGGAAATTCAAAATTGAAAACCAAAAAAAAAAAAATGAACAAATAGGTTGCAGTCATCAGGAGAGCATCAACCTGCGGGAGTGGCCTTTCTAGTACTAACAAACGACAAGGAGAACCAAAAATGTAGGTTGGTCATGGTCCCTAGGCTACCAAACCAAACGCCAAAACAGACGCTGAAATTCAAAAAACAAGAGTATAAACACTGAAAAAAATGATAAAAAGGCTTACCGGCAGACCAAACTAATCAAACTAAACTGAACCAACGACCCACAAGAAACCAAATATACAGTATATCCTAACATTACAGTGGTCGTGGTTAGATAACTTCCTAGTAACCCAAAAGAATATGTAAAATGACGAGATGCAAAAGTGTGTAAATAAATATAAGTAAGTGACCCCCCCCCTCCCCCTGCCTCAGGTTCGCATATCCAACTCCTTAATTTCTAATGCTGTTACTATCAAATAATCTAACCATACCACATCGGTATTCGCGTGGTTTAACAAGGACCGCGCTTGACACTGAGGCAGGGGGGAGGGTCACGGCGAAACATGTGCTACAGCCTCCGGTACCTGGACCTAGGGCAGACAGGCCCAGTGTTGCTTAGGCGCTACCGTCTCCATTTCAAAATATTTTTGTTGAAAGTTATAATTTTTCAGTTCCTCAATTTATTCCTCAGTTCAGATATTCAAAATGTAGTGACGGTAAATGCAAGACTTGCTGTTGTGCTCATTCTTCCAATCTTGGTGAAGATCATTCGCCTATCTTTTTGTACAGCTGTCAATTGTGTTTATTTGATTACTTGCGAAACCTGTCAATGTGGATATGTTGGCCAGAGCAGTAATCCAGTACAGATCCGTATAAATGGTCATAGATCTGACATAAGAACCTTCAAAAGGAAATCTGATCGTGAGATTCAACATTTTCAATCTCACGATTTAAGTAATATATCCATTAGAATTTTGTTCGTTGAGTCTGTGTTGGAGAACATGTTATTACTGGACAACCTGTGCATGATACAGTTTGAAACTCTTTTTATATGGGCTCAACGAACTATTCAATGCTAAACAGTTAAATCAGGAAACTTGTGTCTATCTTAAATTCAAATTTGAACCATTTATTGTTTTCCATGAAAAACGGAAGGGGAGGAGAGGCAGTGGAAGAAACTCATGGGTCCAGGTGAGCTTTGCTGAACTGGTTCAGGAGCTTGATTGTTCCGAGGGTTACTTCGTTAAAGGTTCCCGATCTAGAATCTTCTCCCTGAATAAAAAAAAATCAGGGTTCTTGATCAGTTGCTTCGGAACTATGTATTTGGCTCTGAACACATTAGAATTCTGATTGGCGACCTTCTTGAATACCGTCTTTCTACCTTTCGTTCTAAGTTCTCGGGGGTTCAACTTGTCAGGAAGTATTGCGTAATCGATTTTTGTCATGAGGCCATTGACTACATTGGTTTAAAGTAAATTCTACGTAAACATTTGGATTCATTTCTCCTTGGAAATGTGGTAAAATTGGTGACCTGTTATCGTTATGAAAAACCGCTTGGTCGCCGAATTTTCAATTATAGACAAACCGTAGCAAATCTCAAAGCTTTTAACGATAAAGAGGTTGACAGTTGTCTCTGTCATTCCGACAGATTTAGTACATTTGTCGATCCTCACCATGGTCATATCGTTACTGGGGACCTCAATATCGTGCCTTTTTGAGAACTACGTTCTTTTATGTCTTTGGGCACCAAATACAGGTTGGCACCTCGTTTCAATATAAAGAAGTGTGTCTCCATTTTGCGTAGTAATTTTTTGCAATATGCACTCAAACTTTCCTATGAGTTCGGTCTGCCTCTCCAATCCTTCAATGGGTGGTTGGATTGTGTGCTTTGTGACAATCGTCACGAGCTTGGTAAATTAAAATCTTGAACTTCACAAATTCGTGAACTTCAAGATTTATTCACTGTTTCCCCAGTGGATAAGGCTTCCAATAATTTTGCCATTATCTTTAAACAGTTTTATCAATCTCCTATTACAGGAGATGAACACTACGGGTACATACACTCCGGCGCCTCAAAACTGTAAACATGTTGTTAAAAACCTTATTGATCTGCATAAAAGGATTAAGCTAACAGTATCTAACTTAAATTTTCCTTTTGTTTATGCTATTCCTAAGTTCCACCAGAAACCTGTTTCTTTTCGTTTCATAACCAAAGGACGCAACTGTTATAATAGTCAAGAGGGTGGGTTGCTTCAGAAATACTTGTCTGCAGTGCTTCGTAGACTGGATTCGACCTGGATTATCGGGAACAATGACAGAGTTTTAGAGGCGTTGAACTCAACAATATCTCATCTGTTGATACCTACGATTTTAAAAACCTTTTCACTTCAATTTCATTGAAGGGCTTATGGCAGGTGGCCTTAAATCTACACATAAAGTTTGAGTCCAGGGTTACAGAACAGTTTTGGCACTTTTTAGTGGACTTCTGTATCAATAACAATTTCGTTACCGTAGGCGATGGGCTATACCTCCAAACTCGTGGTATTCCGATGGGCAGTCGCTTCTCTAGTAGCTTAGCCAATCTCTATCTGTACTTTTTTGAGGATAAATACACTGCTACTTGCCCTTTGCCTGGTATTTTCTGAGGTACGTTGATGACATTATTGTTATTAACGTGCCGGACTTTTTGCGATGGGCTGTTGACTTGTATCCTGAGGATCTCACTTTAGAAAAAAACTAACAGCGTGTCTACTTACGTTTGTTACCTCAATTTTGAGGTACAGGTGGACGAGGGAGGTAAGGGTTTGGTAAATCGTTATCATAAAAGAAATGCTTTTGATTTCAATATCAATTTACTACACTCATTGTTCCTCCATTACTTCTAAAGAAGTACATCGTAATCTACTCCTTTCTCATTTAAAAGAACAGTAAAAATTGGGTTTCAAAGAGTTTCAAATTGCACATTGACACGCTTTACTAATCTAGGACCTTACAATGTTAAAAGTAAGTCAGGCAATATTAAGTACCACTTGATGGATCCCTACTGGTTGAAGACTTCTATTTACATACACTGTTTTGCATCTTGTCATTTTACATATTCTTATGGCTGCTAGGAAGTAATCTATCCACGACCACTTTAATGTTAGCATGTACACTGGCGTGCAATAATTAAGGACGAGACAGTTTTTCGAATGTAACGTCGTACAGAAGTGCTCCACATGGTCTCAAATCATACCATAAGATCCCCAAGATGTAGGAATATGGGACAAATGAGCAAAACCGTCCAAACAAGGAATCCAAAGAATAAAAATACACTTTATTTAAAAGGTAGCTTCAAGCACAACTGGACAGAAGACAGAAACATAAGACAGAAACACTGGACAGAAGACAGAAACTAAAGACTGGATTTTATTTGGCAGGCGGCTGCCAAATAAAATCCAGTCTTTAGTAAGGGATATGATCACCCCTGACTGCGCTGCAGGATTTACAACGTCTGTCCATGCTGAGGACGAGGTTGTGTAGGAGATGTTGAGGAATCGCGGCCCATTCCTCTTGTAGCGCCAATCGCAGCTGCGGAATCGTTGCTGGCGGCTGGTGATGTGCTGCCAAGCGCCTCCGGAGAAGGTCCCACACGTGTTCGATTGTATTTAGTTCCGGGGACCTTGCGGGCCAATCCATGCGTTGAATATCTTCACTCTCCAACAGCTTTGCGACAGCCACTGTAGGAATATGTGTAGTGTTGTCGTCCATGAAGAGGAACTCAGGGCCCACAGCACCTCTAAACAGACGCACGTGAGGCAGAAGAACCTCGGTACAATAGCGGACACCAGTGACTGAAAGTCCTTGGAAGATGTGGATGTCAGTATAGCTACCAAGCATGATACCGCCCCAAAAGAGAACTCCGCCTCCTCCAAACCGGATCCTTTCGATGATGTTGTAGGTGTGATTGCATGTTCCCTGCTCTCTCCAGATGTTTATACGTAGATAATCGCTCGTCAGACTAAATCGTTTCTCTTCCGTAAAGAGAACTCGACTCCATTGCTGATGAGTCCAGTTCTTGTGTTCCTGGCACCACAGAAACCGCGGTCTACGATGAGTAGGCGTTAATGGCACACACCGTACTGGTCGTCGTGCAAATACACCACCATTGTACAGCCTCCTGGCCACGGTAAAACGCAATAACGGACGTCCAGTTGTCTGTTGCATGTGCCTCGCGATTTCTTTCGCTGTCTGCCGCCTGTCTCTTCTCGCCTGTAAGACAATATACCGGTCGTCAGCCGCCATGGTTGCTCGTGGACGACCACTGCTAAACTCTCGGACAGATGTTCTTGTCGTTTGAAATGCTCTCCAAGCTCGTGAAACGATGCCGTGAGCGATCCCGAACTCCTCGACCACACTAGTCACACTTCGACGTTCTTCCAACTTCCCAACGACGCGACCTCGGGTAAAGTCATCCAGATGTCGTCTACTGGAATGCCTGTTGGCCATATCACACGGTGGCAGCAACTCGACGTCGTTCAAACCGATGTACACCGTGCAATAGCTTTCACCGAATTGCTGAGCGTACACCGCCAGTGTGCTTTATACCTTCCGAACCCCCCCCCCCCCTACGTCATGCTGCATACATGCGCATGCCTGGCCGTACAGGACCCTAGTCTATCTCCTGAGTGGTCTTTCGGTCAGTTCTGCCTATTCGTTCCGCTGTTACGTTAATTTCTCCTCTTCGTTCTTAATGTTTGCACAGCAGTGTCTATTTGGGTTCTTGTGGGTCTTTGCTTCAGTTTAGTTTGACCTGTTTGGTCTTCCGGTAAGCTTTTTTATCACTTTTTCGGTTTTTTTAAATCAAAAACCAAGAGTATAAACTTCTTGGTTTTTGAATTTCAGCTCTGTTTCGACGTTTGGTTTGTTGGCCTAGGGATCATGACCACCGACATTTTTGGTTCTCCTTGTCGTTTGTTGGTACAAGAAAGACCGCTCCCGCAGGTTGATGCTTTCCTGGTGACGGCAACCTGCTTGTTCATTTTTTTTTTTTTTGGTTTTCAATTTTGAATTTCCATCAAACAGAAGTCATCGTTTTTTCCACGTTTATAAGTGAGTCACGGAAAAATTATCATTCGCCGCCACCGGCTAATGGGAATTTTTCAGTGACTCACTTATAAGCGTGGAAAGACTTATGTTTGATGTTCCTAGTCCACGTCAAATCTCTGTATTAATTTGAATTTCCATTTTGAGTTTCATTCAGTTTTCTTTATGGAATTTAATTCTTGCAATTCTTATTTTCTACAATTAACTTTATATAGATAGAAAAGTGATGTACAATGCTTTCACAAGAAATGAAGATTTATCGATTGATGGAGAAAAGCTGGAGATAACAGACACGTACGTTTATCTTGGACAGCAGATATCAAGTGAGGGTCACATTGGTGAAGAAATTAGTCGGCGTACAAAACTTGCCTGGAGAGTTTTTAAAAGAAACAGCATAATTTTCAAGAGCAATATGCCATTATGTCTTAAAAGAAAAGTGTTTGATCAATGCATCCTTCCAGTGCTTACGTATGGTGCAGAGACGTGGACCTTAGCTAAAAGAGACATACAAAGGCTGCAGACAACTCAAAGGAGCATGGAGAGGTGCATGCTTGGTGTAACCAGGAGAGATAAGAAGAGGAACATGTGGATCCGAAAAATGACAAAAGTAGGGGACATCATGATCAGAGTTAAATCCCTGAATTGGCAATGGGCTGGACATACTGCCAGAAGAACAGACCATCGATGGACAGCCGAAATTTTAGATTGGATTCCAAGGGACAGGAAAAGACCCAGAAGACCACATGGAAGATGGGTGGATGAAATTCGAAAGTATGCGGGAGTGACATGGAAGAGACTGGCACAAGACAGACCGTTGTGGAGGAAACTTGGGGAGACCTTCGTCCAGCAGTGGATTGATAATGGTTGACAATGATGATGATGATGATGATGATGATGATATAGTGTGTTTAGGACACTGCAGTCTTCTATGACGAATTTTTTGTTACACATAATAAAATCAATTTCACTTGTCGTCCCATTTGGATGTCTCCATGTCCATTTTCTGTGTGGCTTTTTGTTGAAAAAGGAGTTCATGATGAAAAACCCTTCTGCCTCTGCAAACTCTACGAGAGTATTTCCACGCTGGTTTCTATTGCCGTGACCGAATTTACCTACTGAAGTTTCATTCTGTTGCTATTGCCCTATTTTTGCATTGAAATCTCCCATAATTATCTTCAAGTGCTGCTTACCTTTATTATTTAGATGACGAATTTCCTCATAAAATTCTTCAATTTCTTCTTCAGGATGACTTGTGGTGGGTGCATAAGTTTGAATAATCTGAGCCTGGTATCTTCTCGAGAGTTGGATAACGAGTCGTGCAGCTCTGTCAGAGGAACTTTTAACTTCTACTACTTTATCCTTCAGTTTCTTGTTTATTATAAATCCAACACCACTAGTTCTGCCAGTATCTGTCCCACGACAGTGGAAGAGATGTCCACTTTTCAGTTCAATGAGATCTTCTCCTTTTCTCCTTACCTCACTTGGCCCGACGATGTCCCACTTGATCCTTTGTAGTTCCTCTTCCAATTCAAGAAGCATTGAATCAGAAGATAGGAAGCGTCCATTATACGTAGCCAAGGTCAGCATCAGATGGCAGCCTAGTCCGGTTCTCCGGGGATTCTTAGCACCCTTTGCCTTCATGTCGCACTGGCTGCTGCCTTGGACAGGTACATTCCAGCTGCCGAAGACTGAGGGCTAAGATTTAAGTTGCGGAATCATTTTGGAGAAATCATTTTTGTGAGTGTGGGATAGCATTTCCTCTAATCCCGATGGTACAGTTATACCTCTATTGGCGGTCGTCAGAGCCCCTTTACTGGTAACAGGATGCACCACGAGAAGGCGGGGTTGACATTTGTCAATAAGAGCCTGTGATGTTACGCATCACCTGACCTTACATTCCAGTTCGACACAGGTAGTGACCATAGATTGGTGATATGTAAGATGCACCTCAACACTAAACTTGAACGTGGCAAGCTCATAAGACAAACAAAATGTATTGACATAACCAACCTTAAAAAACACCATAGTACCTTCAAGTTGGAACTGAAGAACATATTCTCTGCTTTAGAAGGCCTAACATCGGAAGAAGTGGATAATACTGAAGTTAACAGAAAAGTAACCAAAGCTCTTATGGAAACAGCAACAAAATTAGCTGGGTCTAAGGACAAGTTGCATGTGAACAAATTATCAGGAAAACCCAAAATATAGATGGAAAAAGGAAGAGAGATGAGGACAACTAAAGAAGATGTGAATTCTAAAGTGGAATATATAGGGCTATGCAAGACAGTACGAAAAAGTACCGATTAAGACGTAAAGAAATTCAACTGTGAACTAGTGAGGAAAGCGATTGAAAACAACCGAAGCCTAAAGATAGCAAAGGGACATCTCAGTAAGGGAAGAAAACAGATTATGGCACTGAGAAAAGAAGATGGTTCTGTAACAAGAAATAGAGGCGAAATTTTGACAAGAGTGAAAGATTTCTACTCCAAATTATATGAAAGGGATGATACATGCACTCCAGACATCATGAAAGGTACCTGTACTAGAGTTCTTCCAGTCCTTCCAGCAGAAGTTGCTCATGCAATCAAGAACATGAAGCGGGGTAAAGCTCCAGGAGAAGATGGAATTACTGTAGACATCATACAAGAAGCAAGTGGAGAAATCGAAACAGTACTCGCCCAAATTTTCACTCGATGCCTTAATGAAGGAAAGATTCCTGAGGATTGGAACACTGCTACAATGATCCTGCTACATAAGAAAGGTGACATTGAGGATCTCGGAAACTACAGATCTATCAGCCTCCTATCAGTGGTTTATAAAATCTTCACTAAAGTTCTTTCACACCGCTTGAAGGTACACTGGACATTGCTCAACTGAGAGAACAAGCTGGATTCAGGAGTGGCTACAGCACAATAGATCATATCCACGTACTGAGAGAACTAATTGAAAGAGCGAGGGAATATGAACTTCCATTGTGCTTGGTTTTTATCGATTATGAAAAAGCCTTTGATTCGGTGAAACCATTAGCAGTTACAATGGCTCTGAAATCCTGCGGCTCTGAAGATGCATACATTAATATTATTAATAACATCTATGAAAATGCATGTGCAAAGATTCGGCTGTTTAAAAATACAACACACATAAAAATTGGAAAGAGAGTGAGACAAGGTGACACCATATCTCCGAAGCTCTTTAATGTCACATTGGAAAATGTCTTTCAATCACTGAACTGGGAAAACAAAGGGATAAAGATTGATGGAGATTATCTAATCCACCTTCGTTTTTCTGATGACGTAGTCATTTTTGCAACTGCCCCATCAGAGCTGAAGAGTATGATCCAGGAACTTGCTGACAGGAGTAAAGAAGTGGGATTAAAAATAAACTTTCAGAAGACAAAAAAGTGATGTACAATGCTTTTACAAGAAATGGAAGATTTATCGATTGATGGAGAAAAGCTGGAGATAACAGACACGTACGTTTATCTTGGACAGTAGATATCAAGTGAGGGTCACATTGATGAAAAAATTAATCGGCGTACAAAACTTGCCTGGAGAGCTTTTGGAAAAAACAGCATAATTTTCAAGAGCAATATGCCATTATGTCTTAAAAGAAAAGTGTTTGATCAATGCATCCTTCCAGTGCTTACGTATGGTGCACGTATGTCTCTTTTAGTTAAGGTCGACGTCTCTACGTGGACCTTAACTAAAAGAGGTTGCAGCAACTCAAAGAAGCAGGGAGAGGTACATGCTTGGTGTAACCAGGAGAGATAAGAAGAGGAACTCGTGGATCCAAAAAATGACAAGAGTGGAAGACATCATGATCAGAGTTAAATCCCTGAAATGGCAATGGGCTGGACATACTGCCAGAAGGACAGACCATCGATGGACAGCCGAAATTTTAGATTGGATTCCTGGATTCCAAGGACAGGAAAAAACCCAGAAGAAAACCACATAGGAGATGGGTGGATGAAATTCCAAAGTATGAGGAGTGACATGGAGGAGACTGGCACAAAACAGACCGTTGTGGAAGAAACTTTGGGAGGCCTTCGTCCAGCAGTGGATTGATACTGGTTGACAATGATGATGATGAGGACAAACAGGGAGTTAAAAAGTCTCTCTATAGTAGGTACCTTAGGTTATATGGAAATCCAACAAATGTATATATGTATTATGGGACGTATAATTTACTCATTTTTCTTACAAAAAGTATTGAAGCGATCGTCCTTCATTCACAAGACATAACTGTTTTACACATGTTTTCGAACATCTGAGAGAGTCAAAATGTCCCTCTGCAGTGATGTTAAGGCTGTTGTTCTACTTAATTTTGATGGCGCTATGGTCAAAACATTTGAATTAAGTAATTTGTTGTATGTTTAATTTCAGTTTTTGCTGCTTTCTTGACAACATATCAAATTTCAGAATATGTTTCACCGCAACACCAATTTTTAAAACAAGCTTATGATGAATTGAATGTTTCCAAAATGTGGATAAAAAAAATTTGGTGAAGGGACATTTTTCCTTTATATTGCATGACGTATCATTTTTCAATCCGCGGGCATTATTATCGAACACAAATTTCCAAAGAGCGTATTTATTTATTTTTTGAAATTTTTTTTATTCTACTTTTTAAAATTAAAATGTAAGTAAAACCGGGCGAAACCGCGTCAGGAATATCTTGACCCTACCCGTCTGACCAGCAAGAAATCCCACTTACCAATTGGCCCGTGACCCGTATCCATTTCTGGACAGGGTAGGATCTCAACTCCTTCCCGATTCTGTAGGTGTGACTTGGAGCCTTATCACTTACAACAACAGCCGCTTCCTAATGATGGACGCCTGGTAGCTTTGTTGCACAGCAACAAGGACACGCAGCAGTTGTTTGGCAGGTTCCCGTGCGCAGCCTGACAATTTAGCAGTTTCAAGTGCATAGGGTCCTCACAATTCCATTTGACTTTCCTCTCGGACCGCCCCTTTGCACAACTGGCTGTGCTTCCTAGCGTTTCCTCAGCTACTGGTTTCCAATGCTAGGATATCATACAAAAATCCATTTTTCGTGATGATATGACGCCAAAACGTATCGTCCTGTGGATCTGACAGCAGTCTGCTTAAGAGAACGATATGTTGTTCCGCCTGATGTGGTTTCAATTCATGAGGAATCATTCGATGTTGGAGAAACCAAACTGCTGCACCAACGATTGTGGATTGGAAGGCCTGTGAAATTCACAAATTTGTCGGTAACGGGGATTGAACTCGCTCCGGAGCTCGTTGTTCCTGCAGAATAAACTACACCGACGGAATGCTTCGCTGTATATAACACATGCTCCACCTCTGCAGTACGTCACAGACCCCACCTCAGCTTCGACTTGTCGTGTTCTGGTACAGGGATTCGCTGTCACGCCTTCGACCATGGTGGCAGTAGGTCATCATGACCTTGGCGTGTCTTGAAGACTTTTGTTCCCCTAGTACTGAAACGCAGAAACCATTTCGTGCAGTACTGCTGTCCACTGACTTGTCTCCCCCTGCAGAAATTTCTCTCGCTGCTACGTTTAACCCTTGGCACCCAAACAGCACATTTATTCACCTCCATCGTCTGCTCTCCTGATAACTGGCTGCATGCCAAATGCTAGTCATCAGCTTTGTGTGTTTCACGTCATCCAGCACCGATGCAACGCTGCCGCACCTTTCGCACAGAAATACATTTCCAACATTTGTAGCTCGAAACGTCACGAACTTTCGACTCCCCTAGGAACAGTACAGACGTAAATATTTTAGTAATCCTTCGAGGTAAAGATTATTGCACCAAGAGAATCAGAAGAATGTATGCGGTTAATTTTTGCAGTTGTAACTTTACAAATTTAGTAGACCTCAATAGTCTAGTGGTATGAAGCGAGGCTTCCGGTTAATAATCTGAATAACGCCTCAGTTTCTGTTGCTAATGTGGCATCAGAACCGCTCGTTCTGTTTGTTCCTTGAAACAGGTGACACCAAATCAGGAACTTAAGAGCCCCAGATTAGATTCCTAAATTAAAAAACGAAAACTAGCAATTTAGGGTATCAAATACTCTTCCATTTCAGACAGGGCAATTTTAAACAGCATTTTACCACTATGTTTAAAAAAGCGTTGAGTCAATGCATCCTTCTAGTTCTTAGGATCAGAGATATTGATGGATCTTATCTGAAAAGGACATTCAAAGGTGGCAGACAACTTAAAACACATAGAGAGATGCATGTGTCATATGACGAAGAAAGATAAGGAAAGGAACTCGTGGAACAGAAAAATGGTAAACGTTGATGACATAATGAGCAACGTAACATACTCTCAAGTGTCAATGGGCCGGACATTTCGTTATATACAAACTTCTTAGGGTGCCAGCGTTTCGACAACTTGAAGATATCCCTAAATGCATCGTAATCAACGTCGTTCTGTCAGGACGGCATACGCAAGCTACCGGATGTATGGTGCAAAATACTTCGTTCGATGATGATTAAACATGGCCTGCTTGTAACACGTACGACATTCATTCGTCAGTGAAACGCCGCAAACTTATATGCGTAGACCTAAGAGCACCCAAAGATCGTGTGCGACACCTATTTCACTCAGAAAGCAAATAATTCCTTTACCTGCCTCGAATGAGTTAACTCGAAGTTGGCAAAATGGGATTAAATCAGCTGAATCTCGTCGTCTGAGAAGTTGACCAAACGATGCTGCAACGATTGAACTTGGCCACAAAAAAACGCTCCCTTTCCGTTAAGCTTGTCAACCAAAGTGGTCACTTAGGGGATGATTGACACTAATATTTTCTCATCGATTGCTTGCTCAACTAAGAAAGGAAAGATATGATATCTGGGTCACTTGTCTGAGACCAGTGTCCGTGTCTTAAGGACTTTACCTTGCTCATCATGCCTTGGATCCTATGAGCAGAGAATAAAGGACTAGAAAGAAGATCTTATAACCAGTGACAAGTTTAAACCTAAGAAAGAAGAGAGATGTTTGATTCCGTAACTTGTTTCTTCGACCCAGTTGCATGATGTAAGTTTCAGGGAAATTAGGCCTTCCACATTATGCTTTGAATCATATGTGCAGAAAATAAAGGACTAGAAGAAGATAAGATCTTATGACCAGTGGCAGGTTTAAACCTAAGGAAGAAGAGAGATGTTTGATTATTGAGTAACTTGTTTTTTCGACCCAGTAGCATGATGTAAGTTTGAGGAGGACTAGGCCTTCCACATCATGCCTTGGATCATATGTGGAGAGAATAAAAGCCTAGAAGGAAGATTTTATACGTAGTGGCAGGTTTAAACCTAAGAAAGATAGATGCCAGAGTCACTTGTTTCTTGCATTCAGTGGGTTTATGTGGGTGTTAAGAGGAATAACCTTCCCTACCATGCCTTGCATTGTAAAGACCAGAGAAGGGTGCACTTATCACAGTGACAAGCTTAAACCTAAAACAAGAAGACAGAAAATGTTTTGAATAACTTGTTTCTTCTACCCAATGGGATGAAGTCCGAGTCAGAGGGAGTATCCCTTCTCCATCATGCCTTGGGTCCTATGAGCAGATAATAGAGAACTAGATCGCGACACTCATCACCAGTGGAGGTTTTAAACCTGAGAAAGGAAGAATGGTGTTTCTATCTAACGGTGTCAGATATAGTCTTACCTGGAATCGGTGGAATCTCCTGGATTCCAGGATGTTCAGCAGCATGTCCTTACCTGGAATCGGTGGTCTCGAATTAGGAATGGGCAACAGCGGATATTTTCTTAATGTTACTCGTGGGATATTTGTGAAACCCCGGAAATAAAAAAGAAGAAGGAAAAATCAACAGCTGGCATTTGCGTTTTCATTGGTTCATGATCTGGAATGGAAAACAGGTCTTTTTCTATCGCTTTCTCTTTCCTTCATGTTGATTGACATTTCAATCTGTGAACGGACGACCACTCTCTATTCCGAAGGGGTGTTCAGCAGCAATACCCGTATGAGATACACTGCCCTGTCATTAACATCCAGAACCCTCCATAAATAGGGAATTTTAGGTCTTTCCACAGCAGACGTTACAGATCCTACTATAAATATGCTCGGAGGGACTATGATGAGACTACTGTGATGCCTCATCTATGTATATACAGAGTTAACTGATCTCCAACGCCCATTGATAACAGGGTGCCATAAAAGCAATATCTCCGAACGTGACATTTCAGTGGAACTGGGGAACCCTATGTTTAAGTTTGATGGTGTGTTATTGAAATGAATGCGGACTACTGTTGAATCTGCCAAGAAACGACACGGTAAACCTCAGAAGCTAAAAGATAGTGACAGCAGAGCTCTGAGGAAAACTATCCTCTTATAACGAGAATCAATATTGTCTCAATATAATAAAACACGCAAACGTATGTGACAGCACTGTGATTGATGTTAGCACAAGTGCAGTGCAGGGGCACCACACGACATGGGCTACCAAGGTCGAGCAGCCAATGCACATTCCCCAAATCACTTTCACCAATGCCACAAGCTGATGAGTGCAGTGTACGCAATGTTCATCTTACACTCTACACCAATGAAGAATTGTGCTTTGTGCTTGCGAGAGAGTGCACACAGTCTGTCACTGTAATGGTAGTTCCCGGATGTGACGGACGTCGGGAGAAAGAGACCTACCTCACTGTATCATCCCAACCATAAACTTTAAAAATGCAGGTAGCGTGATGTTGTAGAGCTGTTTTACTTGATTTCATTTGGGCCCATTATTCGTTTCGACAAAACCAGAAATTCTAAACGCTACTTACATGACTTGTATAATTATGCACAACCAACAATATTACAGTAACTAAAGAAAAACTCATACGTCTAACGGAAGAACATGGCACCATGTCATACACAGTGCTGCAATCAAGTAATGACTCTGATTTTTTTTTCAAATCCCGATAAAGCAAAGCTTGCTTTTGTGATCAGTCATTTATCAGATATGTGGTTGCATGAGAATAGCGGAGATTATTATTTACTCTTGCATGACGTCATTCGGTGGAGTAACATTGTCACTGCTCAGTCATGGGACTGCTTGAAAATTGGTAAACCTGCATCTGAGACAATTGAATTGTTGCGTGTTGTGCGTAGAGCTAATTGCCCATCTCATTCACAATAATTACGATACTATGGACGGTTCAAGGATGGGCAGGAAGATTTGGAAAATGACGAAAGACCCAGACACCCGATTTCAGTGTGCACGCCTGAACTCACTGTGAAAGTTCGCGAAAGGATAAAAAGAGATCGTTGTGTGACCTTGAGCATGCTGGAATGTGGGCTCTGTATTAAGAAGGAGATGATTGGTCAAATTTTAGTGCAAGATTTGGGAGGGCACAGTTTGCGCTCGTTTTATTCCGCATGCTTTACCAAACGATCAGAAACATGCTCGAGTACGCAAAAAACATCGTGGAGACTGCAGGAACAATAAAAAAAATTATTTTATGCGAAACATTGTGGCAGGTGACACCACGTTGTCGTTATGATCTTGAAACGAAGCGTCAGAATGCTCAGTGGAAGTCGTCACAGCCACTCAAAGAAAAGAATATCAAGCAAGTTACAGAAGTCCAAAATCAAGACAGTGTTTGTGTTCTTTTACGACAGCAGGAGAATTCGGCATTACGAGTTCATTGTGGAAGGTACAAATGTCACTGGCAGTGCTTACACATCCACTTAGGAACGGTTGTGAGAGAGGATTGTTCGTATCAGGTCTGAATAGAAAAAAAGGCAATGCTTCCTTTTTCGCGACAACGCACACGCACACAAAGTGCAATCAGTGCACAACAATTTCTGGAACGAAAACAAATAAATGTGTGCACTTAAGCATCCGCCCTATTCTTCAGATTTGTCACCGTGTAATTACTTTTAATTCCCTAAATTAAAGCTGCATTTAAAGGGGGAAAAATTTCAAGACATTTTAGACGTGCAAAAAACTGTAACATCAGCTCTTCACCACATAACAAAAGACGACCTCTTCAAGTCCTTCCTTTCATTGGCTGATGGTGCCACTTCTTGTGTTAACGCAGGAGGAATGTAATTCGAAAAAAAAAATGTTCGCGCAAGTTTTCCTACTTTTCCATTTTTTTTAATTCAGTCCTATTACCTAATTGCCACACTGTGTACTACTCGTGTTTTTGCACATGAGTTACAGTTCGACTGGCCATCCAGCAGTTCTGATCTAAACCCTATAGAGAATGTCTGAGAAGGTGATCGCCCAACAAAAACAGCTCAACTGGTCACTTCTGGCAATGCCGAATGCTGGAACATATCGGCGGATATTTACAAAACTCTGACGGAGACTATAATGGCCAGCCAAAGTTTTCAATACACAATATAAAATTTCCTGCAAATAAATATATATATATTTTTGTTGCTGTTGCAACTCAATGGTCTGTAACAAATTACAGGTCCCTAATTTAGAGCCACTAGCCCCAGAGAAGGCAGAGAAACAGTGTCGTAGACAAACACAACATCCATGTCTCACCGGAATTCGAATCCGGACCCACTTCGGAGAAATGGGCAGAAGCCATCGCATAGACCACTGTGACAGAAGAGGGGCCAAATGAAGACGATTTGTACACATTAAGGTGCCCAGATTTTATTGACAGGATGGTGTATTCTCCTAATTCGAGTATAACCCTTGCAGGGCTATGGAATGGAGTACAAGCCACTGAAATCATTTTGATAAGAATGGTCGGATTTCGCCAATCTAATGAATTTCCAAAGTAGCTTCGCTAAAATGTGACGAGTATTGAAGCAAATGATGGAAATTTCATGTAACTATTACGGAATAAACTGCGTCATACACGAGTATTGTTAGGGTTATTTCCCTTAGTTGACACTTCCCTTGGGCAGCAAAAAAAAAAAAAAAAGACAAATCTCACTTCCTTCCCGCTAACTCGGATTCAAACTACTCAGAATGTTTACACATTTTTTGAACGTTTTTGGTAAGAAAATCCAGAAAATGAAAGAAGTGCAAAGAATTGAAACTAACAACAGCGTGTTAGAAGAACACGAAACAAACATCAAAATATCGGCTGCTAAGAAAATGGCGCACGTAAACAAGCTGTTGATAGAAAGTTATGTTTTGGTTATTTACGAAGCGAAATATTCGTTTTCTGTAATTAAAAAACGCTATGAAGATCATGGAATTATCTAAATTATTTTCTAAATGTAAAATAAGCACTATCATTTATAAAGACGACAAAATCGTCAAGTATTGCTTTGAACAGGAAAAAGAACACTAAACGAATATCCGAAGAAGCTACGTACTTTTACAACTACTTCGAAAGGTATCGACCGACCCAAAGAGCAATCGCTAAGTCGTTAAAAATCTCTATAAAAACTGTGAACAAGGTAATAAATAAAGATTTGATTGAGTCTTTAAAAAAAAGACCAATAAACATAATGTTCACCACTTTTGCCTAAGCATGTGGCTGACCGCAAAATACGGTGTAGACATCTTTATGAAAATCACAGCAGAAAACAGATAAAACTTTATTGTGAATATTGATGAAGCATGGATCTACCTTAACGACTGCAACAAAAAAGTCCATTCACTGTCTCCAAAGAGCAGAAAAATACTCACAAACTTGGTTCCAAGAATCTAAAGAAAGTTTCAGTCAATGCGTTAAGAAAAATTGAAAAGAATGTTGAAATCAATTATACATATCACAAACATAATGTTTTAACTCATTTAAAGAGGGAATGTCATTCTTTTATCCACAGTTCCTTCAAAGGGTAGAACTTCATCAGAATCAGACTACAAGTCATACATCCATTTCTGCTACTCTGTTTCTTGAAAAAATGAAAAAAGAGACAGACATGAAGTGTATACATTTTGCCCATATTCCTTCAAAGTCCTCTGATGTATCTGTCACCAATGGACTATTTTGTGTCTTCGGACTGTTAAATAGAGCGCTTTCTAAAAGCAGACCTAAAAGCAATGATTTGGACTATGGAAAGCAGTAGAGAAGAGTGGAGTAAAATACCACTACCATTTTAAAAAATGCCCTATTATCTTGGAAATCTACACTGGTGTGCAAAAATTAAAGACGAAGAGGAGAAATTAGCATAACAGCGGAACGATCAGGCAGAACGGACCGAAAGACCACTCATGAGATAGACTAGGGTCCGGTTCGGTAGGGCATGCACATATATGCAGCATGACGTAGGGGGGGGGGAGTGTCGTAAGAGTATAAAGCACACGGGCGGTGGTGTACGCTCAGTAATTCGGTGAAAGGCTATTGCACGGTGTACATAGGTTTGAACGACGTCCAGTTGCTGCCACCGTGTGATATGGCCAACAGGCAATCCAGTAGACGACATCTGGATGACTTTGCCCGAGGTCGCGTTATTCGGAAGATGGAAGGAGGTCGAACTGTGACTAGTGTGGCCGAGGAGTTTGGGATCATTCACAGAATCGTTTCATGAGCTTGGAGAGCATTTCAAACGACAGAAACAGCTGGCCGAGAGTTTAGCAGTGGTCGTCCACGAGCAACCACGGCGGCAGACGACCGGTATATTGTCCTACAAGCGAGAAGAGACAGACGGCAGACAGCGGGAGAAATCGCAAGGCACATGCAACAGACAACTGGACTTCCGTTATCCCGTTTTGCCGTGGCCAGGAGGCTGCACATAGGTGGTCTATTTGTAAGAACTAGACACATCAGCAATGGGGTGGAGTTCTCTTTACGGATGAGAGCCAATTTAGTCTGACGAGCGATTCAGGACGTATACACATTTGGAGAGAGCAGGGAACACGCAATCACACCTCCAACATCATCGAAAGGGACCGGTTTGGAGGTGGCGGAGTTCTCATTTGGGGCGGTATCATGCTTGGTAACCGTACTGACCTCCACATCTTCCAAGGAAGTTCAGTCACTGGTGTCCGCTATTGCACTGAGGTTCTCCTGCCTCACCTGCGTCTGTTTAGAGGTGCTGTGGGTCCTGAGTTTCTCTTCATGGACGACAACGCTACACCTCATCGTACAATGGCTGTCGCAAAGCTGTTGGAGAGTGAAGATATTCAACGTATGGATTGGCCCGCAAGGTCCCCGGACCTAAAGCCAATCGAAAACGTGTGGGACCTCCTCGGGAGACGCTTCGCAGCACGTCACCAGCCGTCAGCAACGATTCCGTAGCTACGACTGGCACTACAAGAGGAATGGGCCGCGATGCCTCAACATCTCCTTGACAACCTCGTCCTCAGCATGGACAGACGTTGTAAATCCTGCAACGCAGTCAGGGGTGATCATATCCTCTACTAAAGACTGGAATTTTCTTGGCAGCCGCCTGTGACATGGACGTTTCTGTCTTCTGTCCAGTTGTGCTCGAAGCTACCTTTTTAATCAAGTGCCTTTGTATCATTTGCATTGATTCCTTGTTTGGATAGTTTTGCTCACTTATCCCATATTCTTACATCTTGGGGATCTTATGGTATGATTTGAGTCGATGTGGAGCACTTCTGCAAGACGTTACATTCAAAAAACTGTCTCGTCCTTAATTTTTGCACGCCAGTGTAGATGTGGGCTCATAGTCCTGAGAAGGGGCGATTATCAAACAGAACATTTAAGGTGGCCCCACCTAAAATCTCTGCCTTATGTTTCCATTGGTAAAATTTCTTTACATATTTTCTTCGCAGTTAATGTATTCCCAAGGTTGAAAATTTGCTCATCAATAAAACTAACTTTAAGTTACAGCATGGGATGCTTAATACTTGCTAAACCATCATTTTACTTTCAGTAATGTTCAGACCTGCTAATCTACGGCGCGACCTGTATGACGTCAGTAGACAAACAAATGTTATATTGCATAATTATATTTTAGCAAGTATTAATTATTCTATGCTATAACTTAAAGTTAGTTTTATCGATGTGCAAATTTTCATTCTCAGGATACATTGCGAAGAAAATACAGTATGCAAAGAAGTTTTACCATTGGAAACATAAGGCAGAGATTTTAGGTGGAACCACATTAAAAACAAAATATTTTATTTTAAACATTCATTATATTGCAGGATAATCGTCCTAAAAATGTCCAAACATCCTCTATATCACTTCCATTGCCTTCTGTTTCTTTTCTTTGTTCTGTTTGTTCAACCTTTAATGATACTCTCCAACATCTGGAGCTGTAGGGACTTGTGTGTCCCTAATTTTGGGCCGCTGATTTTAAAGAGACACAATTAGCGCCAAAGGAAAAGTTACAGGTCATGCCTTGTGCGAGATTAGAGCCTGGCCTCAATACTGTTAGTCCGAAAACCGCGACTCTGACCATCCACCCACAGGGAGGGCTTTACAAATCCGTTGCATTACAAATAAAATATTTTGATAACGTTTTTTTTTATTATTGCTATACTATTGGGGTTTAACGACCACCGTGAGGAACTCCATGGCCTATATGCAGCCGCCTGTTACTAATTTAGGGCCACTGGTTTAAGGGAAGGGAGACAGTCAGTGCCATAAGACAAGAAAAACATCCATGACACAACAGGATTCGAACCAGGACCCATCTCGCACGAATGGTATTGAGTGGCGCTTTAAACACTGCCCCACCTTGGCGGCAAATATATATGGCATTTTAACTCAATGGATATTTATTTCAGAAGCGCATCTGGTCTAAAACAGAACTGCTTAAGTATTCGCTTGTTCAGTTCGTTCTTCCATCGATCCGTACATGTACTTTGGGGGGTCAAAATTTCCAGAAATAATTTGGGTTGCTGACAACAAAACGATTGAAATGAAACAAAAAAATCTCACGCCGTTACATTTCAACTCTATAGCTCATAATTTTTATGCTACGGGTATGAGAATCGAATTTTTAAATCTTCGAAGAGACATTATGAAGCTGTTTCTATTAGAGAGCAAAAAATGTCTGACAGGCAAACACAGAACGTTAAATTATTTTTTTTCTCAGATCCTGGTACGAGCGGCATAAGCAACTTACACTTTTTCATTGAATGTTAGATGTCTATTTTAAATGCAGTGAAAATTCCTTTTGCAGCTAACATTAATTTCAAGACAGTTAAAAATTCTGAATTATGAAAATACTGCATTTTTATTTCCTCTGCAAATTACCAGTTGCGGGTACCGCAGTAGAAAAATTTGGGGAGCCTTAATAGATAACCTTTATAGATAGCTTTATTTGGTGAGCACTAAAATTCTTTTACGACATGATCCATCATAAAATATTTTTACATACTTTTTCTTTAAAACCTGAAAATATAGTGAGGGTTTGCAAAACCTTGAGGGAAAATGATTCAACTGCTTGAAATACGGTGATCTGCACTGACCCGCCTCAACTTTTGGATGAAGCACCGATTCATATATTTTTTTATATATGGTAACAAAGAAAATTTACTGTCTATTTCTATTTTTATGATACCAAAGCGAATATTTCTTTGTGCTGAGCACGTCTTTCAATCCCTTCCCACACAAAAAAAAAAAACATATCAAAGCAGAGTTTTAAAGAAAGCCAAAATGATAAAAACTGAGAAGTTTTATAATGCATTTCTTCGCCTGTGAAAACACTGCGCATAACAAATCCTTATACGCAAAACAGTGCAAGTGAAGAGCCGAAATGAGAATGCTTGGAAGTCTGCAGTTTTCCGCCGAGTTGCCATGGTAACCGTGACGTCACCCTCCCGAATCTGCTCGCTCAAGTGAAGTGTTTCAGCTTCATGCGCCTTACCTATACATCTTTCGTTTTTGAGCGTTAAGTCGTGAGAGATCACGGTGGAGTGGGCGGACTACCAGGGTACCATGCAATATGCTAGGGCTTTTTCCTTGTGGTACTGTGGTACATTATTTTCCGAAAGGAATTTGATCTTTCGTGCTTTGTGATTATTTGTTGAAAGCTTTAACTGATATTTTAGGTTTGTGTACAATTTAACTGATAGTGATAGTTTTTAGTATGCATCCTGTGGACGACATTGTTTGTAATCTATTGCAAACTCCATTTACTCTGTGGAAAGATGAAGATAAAAGAGACATTTTGCTTTAAGGACGACCAACGGATTCACTGACAATTGTTGCCAAAAACGAAATCAAGAAGAGCGGTAAATCTAACAATATTAATTTTAAAAATTGTTGGTTTACTGAATATAAATGGATTTGCAGCACTTCTGTGTTAATTATTTTTGGCCCTGCTTACGTTTTAGTAATAAACATTCGGCGTGGAATAAAGACGGATTCTCAGATTTATTAAGCGTAACACGGTCACTTCATAAACATCGTGATTCTAGCGAACACCTGAAAAATGCGGATTAATCGTAAGGAATTTTGAAAAAATTCCAAAACACCATTGCCGATGCCCTGAGGAAGAATGCTAGGCTTTTGAAAACGCATTTTAACGAAAACGTTCGTTTAAATAAGACTTTTCCTGCAGACAGCGATTGACGCAGTATTAGTCTATACTGTATTTGAGCAAACAAGAACTAGCATTCCATGGCCATGACGAAAGCATGGGCTCGATAAATCGTGGAAATTTCATTGAATTACTTTCATTGATGATATGAAGAAGTTTTTTAGAAATTGAAAATCAATACGAAAGGATAAAAAAACTATTCAAAATGAATTAATTGAATGTATTTCTGAATATATTAACAATCACGTCAAAAATTAAATAATTTTTGATTGTTGATTCGGAAGCTGTATTGCTTGAGAGATTTTTGGGTATCCATGATGTGAATGAAGATAGAACGTCAGGAGCTTTATACACAATTTTGGAACAGCCTGATTACCAACACAAATAAATAGTACAATGTTACGATGGGGCAAGTATAATGTCTAGACACTTAAATGGGCTACAGATAAAAAAGTCAAGGATAAAGCTTCTCAATCTGTTTTTGTTCAATGCTCAGTTCATCTTTTGAATCTTGTATTACACCAGAGTTTTTCTAAAATTTCTAAGTGTCGAATACTTTTTGTAAGCCTCAGTGGAATTGCTTCGTTTGTTCACCATTCTGCGAAACGGTCTTATACACTTATATCAACAACCGCAAGATGCAGACCAACCATAACAGAAAATCGATGGTCCTCCACTTCGAAATTAGTACGTGTAGTTGTTGAAGATTGGGATAAATTGAAGTAAGTTTTCGGATTTCTGACGAATAGCGAATAATCAGACAAAAAATCAATTCATCTTGCCAATGAATTGAGTTCTTGTATATGCCGATGATATGAACACTTTCGAATTTACATTTTTGGCTCCACCGATCTATTATTCGAACTTTTGAAGTAAAAATAACTAAACATAAACTACTGTGTAACTCAAATTAAAAAAACAACCAAAAAACTCGTGAAAGTTTGAGCCATAAAAGGAACGATGAGTTATTTGAAACACAGTTTGGAAAAGCTAGCAAAATCACAGAAATAAGCACTGGAATATTCTGCTCTTACACAGGAAACAATTTTCCAGAATTATAAGCAATTGCATTTTAAAATTTTGGACCACATTCTTATGGGAATGGATATAAGA
This sequence comes from Macrothele yani, assembly GCA_039090855.1. Classification (NCBI taxonomy): domain Eukaryota; kingdom Metazoa; phylum Arthropoda; class Arachnida; order Araneae; family Macrothelidae; genus Macrothele; species Macrothele yani. The sequence continues at coordinate 41,792,899 of CM077031.1, forward strand.
TTTCAAGACTGTAAGAAACTTCAATTTGTCTGACTTGCTGACACAACCGAATTCGAATAATTTAATGCATGCTATCCCACTCGCGTTCTTAAAAATCTACATTTTTACGGAAACATATTTACTAAACACCAGCTCCTTAAAAATGAATTGAGTTCTTGTATATGCCGATGAAAAATTAAGGAATATATGGACTCAAGAACTCCTTCGAGTGTTTCACGGAGACAAAGACATTTTTACAGAAGATTATAAATTGGTTTTCCTCAGTTTAACAATTCCATCTACAAGTGTGCCACTGGAAAGAAGTTTTCTTAAAAGAATACAAACTTTCTCAAGAAACACTAGTTCCCAAGATAGACTTGCTTCTCTGTCAAATAATTCTATTCAGGAAGACATTTTATTGATGCTCACGAAGAAACAACCATCCAACCATCTTATGATGACATAATCGACAAATTTGTAGCTTTAAAAGGAAGAAAAATTGATTTAATATACAAAAAATAAGTAAGTCCTCATTAAGGGATTTTCATTGTAGACAGTATATAACTTTTCATATAGCTCTTGTACCTCTTCACCTATTTTTTCAACCACGAGCCGCCACTGTAATGCGCGCAAGGTTGTTCGTGGACAATAGAAAAGGTTAAAAAAATCAACAAAGTTTTTACATTCGATAAAACATCCAGAAATGGATATAACTACTTACACACTAGCGGCTGAGAAGCATTTTACCAAAATCAATAAACTGTCCACAAAACGTTTCTCATCCGACAAGGCATCAAAGACAAAGGGGTTTTCATATCGAACAGCAGGAAGAAGAAATTTAGAAAAAACAAATGATATAAATTTACGCTCCCAAGCAGATACGGTATCTGTTACTCAAAAAAGAAAATATGTTCAAAATTATCTTCATAATGAAGAGTATCCCTACCAAATTTCAGAGGATTTTCACAATCGAATTAACTTTTCCAGATAAAACTATACAATGACACCCATGTTAAAAATATGGTTCATAGCAAAAGCTATGTTAAGGAAAAGGAATTTCTAAAATTCGTTTTTTTTGGAAGCAGAGATAGCGTAAAAAACGTTTTGACATTTACGCTTCCTAGGGGGAAAACTGTTTATTATTTAAAAAGGATAATTCTCCCTATCTTACTGTAGTGAATGCCATACAGTAAAAAAAAAGCTCAATAGGATTTTCAGAAGAATTGATATAATCGCAAACAAAAATATACACTAACACCACCTACTGTCAAAACTTGAACTACAAAAAAAAAAAAACCCGGAGTACATGACGTGCAAAGTGATGAATGTTATCCAGGGTTAAAATAATTTCTTTAAATCTGACATTTACAAGCAGAGATATCCAGAAATACAGATAAAATATTTCCGCCTCACAGTAGAGAAACTGTGCATTATTTTGGACGAGAAATTCACGCAAAATATTTTTATAGTTAAGGGTATCAGACCAAAAACGGAATTTTTCTAAATCGGGTGTTTCGATTCTCAGATACTTCTGTAATATGCTCTTAACGGGAACGCCCTCTAGTCGAGAACTTATGCGTTATGAAAAACAAGAAATTAGATGAAAAACATTTCTACCAGGAACGCTCTCCTACAAAGAATTTTTTAATCGGTCTGTTACGAGCAAAGGTATCGAAAAAAAAAATTATAAGATACACGTTTACCCCCCCCCCCCCCCGAGAGAGAACTATGCAGTATTTCAAGCAGAGAGTATTCTCAAAAGATTTTTCGTCGCAAGTGGTATCTGATCAAATTTTCCGTGAGTTTCCAGAAGCGCAAATATTTCTACAAACACATCAGAAATAGAAATATCCATTACGCCCCCTAGTAGAAAAACCGTTCTTCACCAGTACTTAAAAAATAAATGTACAACATTTTCCACCAGAAGCTTTATCCGATCCAAACAGGAATTTTCCAATCCGACTTTTAGAAAAGGAGATATCGGAGAAGTCGCCGTCATTATCTATCACAATCCTCCATCGGTCGGGCAGCTAACGGATTCCAGTCATGAATACTTCGTCGTGTTGCGCGATGAAGTAGTCAATCCATTTTTGCTCTTCGTCGTATGTCCGGAACCGTACAGCAGACAAACCATGTTGCATCAATCGGAACAAATGACAGTCTGAAGAGGCTATGTCGGGACTATACGCCGGGGTCTTCCAAAACTTCCCGAAGGCCAAGTGTCAATAACGTTTCCTTGACTGATTTCGGGACATGCGGCCTAGCGTTGTCATGCAGTAATTTCATGGGACGCAATCCTTTGCCATGTGAATACACGTTTCCGACATATTTCCTGGTTCAATCGCAGCAGTTGTTGCTTGTAGCGATCAGCAGTAACAGTTTGGCCCTGTTCCAATAGTTCATAATAGAGTACACCTTTCATATCCCACCAGATATGAACGGTGTACTCTATTACAGCAGAACTTTCTTGGAGTGAATATTGCGTTTGGGTGTCGAAGTCGTTGCTTCACCGGGGTCTACCCAGTGTTTTTTGTGTTTGGGATTGTCGTACCATATCCACTTTTCATCACCCGTAACGATTTTCCACAGAAAATACTTTCAAGAGTTGTTTATTCAACAGATTCAAACACTTCATGACACGCTCATCCTTGTTCCTGTGGCTCAGGTCATGTGGCACCGATTTTTCTTCATTCTGAATCTTTCCCATTGTGCATAAATGATTGGAAATGGTTTGTTGAGTGACCCCCAGTTGTTCGACTAAATTTTTTTTTTTTTGTTTGCGACGAATCTTTTTCCAGCAAAGTTTGCAGTTCCTCATATGCAACCTTCTTCGGGGGCGCCGCTACGTTCGCGATCGGTAACATAAAAATCACCTGCTTTAAACCGTCTAAACCAAAACTTACACTTGCTTTTCGACACAATATTGTCGCCAACAGAACAGAACGATGCACATGCTTTTGCAGTAATTTTTTTTGATGAAATTCGTAACGAATAGAGTGTCGAATAAATGCAGTATCGCTTGCCATCTTTCCCGTACCGATGTGCAAGTGCGTTTGACTGTTGTGTAAACTTCTGTGTCACATTTTATACTCTGGACCAGTTACGGTCACGTGACAACAACGCGAGGAATGTCGGATATGTAAATTAGCGGTACATGTCAAACAAAGAACGCATTAAAACTCATTTGTATACCTACCATCTTAACAAAGGGATGAGTTGAATGAAGGGTGTGAAAGAAACTTTTAAAAACTTTTATTAAGCATCGATTTTTTTTAATTCCAAATAGCGGATCTTTTAGAAAAAATTCACATTCTGTAAATATGACATTTTTATGGCTAAGTCCAACAACAGGAACTGCAGTATTATGCACAACATGTCCGCTTCTTTATGCGAAGAAACCACTTTACATTCAGAGGAAAGGTGTGAGTTATTTGAAACAATCAGTAATAGAGTTCACTTTCTTTATTGTAAATATACTTTTGTTTGTAACGCCCTTCGAAATTAGAAGCCATATTGAAGCCCAGGTAAGTTGCTTAATTCTAAATTCTATGGCCGAGTGATCTGACACTCACTCCTGGTCATTCGCCTTGGTCAGGGTGGATGTTGTGTTGGACTTACGGCACTGGCTCTCTCCCTTCCCCGGAACCATAGGCTTTTTTTTTTTTTTTTTTTTTTTTTTGATTGGAGGTTTAACGACCACCGTGAGCAACTCAATGGGCTATAAGCAGTCGCCCGTCCCTAATTTAGGGTCACTGGTTCCAGGGAAGGGAAAGAGCCAGTGCCGTAAGACAAACACAACATCCATGCCTGACCGGGATTCGAACCCGGACCCCTTCGGACGAATGATCAGAGGCCAACGCCTTAGACCACTGCGCCACCGGGGCGGCCCATAGGCTTGAAATTAGTCAGGGACAACTGCATATAGCCCGTTGAGTTACGGTGAGCACCCCTCCACTCAAAAATAAATTCATAAGGTAACGGTATTTCCGCTAATGCTGGACACTACGTACACCGAGTGGCCAAAACATTATGACCACTTGCCTAATATGATGTTGGTGCTCCACATGCCAACAAAACAGCTCTTACCTGGCGAGGGCAACAAAACAGCTCTTACCTGGCGAGCCAAAGACTCTACAAAATTTGAAAAGTGTGTTGAGGTATCTGGTACCAATACGATACCAGTAGATCCTTTAACTCCAGTAAGGTACATGGCTGGGTCGCCGCAGATCGGATTTCCTGTTGCAACACAAACCATTACAGATGCCAGACTGTACTGATGTCTGGGGAATTTCGAGACCAGGGCAATAGCTGAAAGTCTTCCTCATATTCCACGAACCGTTCTGGAACAAACTGGGCAGTATATCCTGGCGCATTATCTTTCTGAAGGAAGGCATTATTAGAGATTGAATGTCGTAGCCATGAAAGCATGTACCTGGTCTGCAATGATCATTAGGTAGGTGGTAAACGCCCTATTGCAGTTTTCTGCACACGAATGACTGCACCCAAGGAGGTTTCCCCGGAGAACATTGCCCAAAGCAATTACACTTGCCCTACCGGCTTGCTTCCGTCCCATGGTGCATTATGGAGCCAACACTTCCCCAGGTAAACGACGCACAAGCACACGGTCGTCCACATGGTGCAACAGGAAACGTAATTCATCGTACCTGACGGCCTTCTAATTATTCAAGGCCCAGTTTTGATGCTCGCGTGCACATTGTAGGCACTTTCGACAGTCAACCGATGTTAGAGTGGGCACTTGGAGAGGCGTGCCTTTACTTCAGTCCAATTAACATTAGGGTTCGATGTATTGTGTCTTGTGACACACTACTCTCGTCACCAGCATTCAAATTACCGGTGAGTTGCGTCACAGTATCCCTTCTGTTGGCTTGTACCATTCGGGATAACCTTCGCTCACTTGTACTACCGTTATCGATAGTAGAGGTGATCGAAGTAGAACTGGTGCAGCCATTCGTGTGCAGGAAACTATGGCCTCTATGGCCTAAGCCAAGGTCGGCCCACAGCTTGTCGGTTGTTTGTAGTTTTTTACCTTCTCGGACAACTTTTTGAAGGTATTAACACCACAGCTGACTGCGAGCCCTCCACAAGCTTTGCGTCTCGGAAATGCATTGTCCTAGCTATCTGGCCATTACACTTCGTGGCCTTTGTCAAACTCACTTCCCATCTGAAGAACAAGATAATACTGATTAATACTGATTAATAGAGCTTAGTAGTATGTTTTTCTTTCTTTTGTTTAGGGGTTTAACGACCCCCGTGAGAGACTTAATGGGCTACAAGGTTTCATTCGTCCCTAATTTAAGGCCACATGTTCAGTGGAAGGGAGACAGCCAATGCCGTAAGACAAACACAGCATCCATGCCCCTAAGGGATTTCAACCCGGACCCATCTGGGACTCAGAAGCTCGAGCTTAGACCACTCACTGCGACAACGGGGAGAATGACCAGGTTTCGTAAGTATGGTAACATGTTTGACGCAGATAGAATGAAAATATCAACGTTTACCACAATAAAAGGTTGATTATACATGGACTATAGTTTCTCAGAGCTTTTGGCTTGGCATCATCAAGACGAATGGAGCGTAAACATTCAAATCATTGTAACATCATCATTGTTCTGACGGTCACGGTTTTTCGTTAGTTGTTTCCACTCGCTTGAAAGAAATAAGAGTCGACGTCATGTCATTGAGAAGCCGTGGAGATTTTCGGTATATGTGGAAAGCTTCTAATACATTAAGCGTGCTAGTCAAATCAGGTTTATCAATAAGCGTAGAGTTTCCAAGCAAAGATTTATGATTATTTTCGTGAAAATGTTGGGCTCTAGACGACTTCTTCAGTTCACAGTTCAGAGCCAAAAACTCTGCAAAACTTTAGTCAACGTAAACCTTTTATTGTGGTAAACGTTGAAGTCAACTTAATAACTAATTGTTTGCTAAAACTCACATCAATGTTTTCCCACAAATGTAATGTGTGCTTTAAAGTCGCTTGTGTGAGCCGTCCAGGTGGCACAGTGGTCTAAGCGATGGCCTCTGATCATTCGTCCGAACGGGGTCCGGGTTCGAATCTCGGTGAGGCATGGATGTTGTGTTTCTCTTACGGCACTGGCTCTCTCCCTTCCCTGGAACCAGTTGTCCTAAATTAGGGACGGGCGACTACTTATAGCCCATTGAGTTGCTCACGGTGGTCGTTAAACCTCCAATCAAAAAAAAAAAAAAAGTCGCTTGTCCTGTTTGCAACAGGACAATGAAAATACTGTGAAACCTTGGTTATGCATTATTCTACAGGTTGGCGTTAAAAACGTATAAAAGACAATTCAATAAAAATACTATTGGAAAATTGTGATTACCCCAAGAAAGAGAGAGACAAAACAGGGTGTGGGGGAAATTGTGGAAAGCTGTGATTCCGCTAATTTTTAGTGTAAAACGAACTTACATACAAACTTTGCTTTTGCCAGTTTCTATTTTGACTTGAAATTATTTGTGTTGTAGTTTCTTGATAAAAACTAGTCCAAGAGATTCTGTACTATTTCATATTTTCAAAACATGAAACTTTATCTTTGAAATACAAGGGAGTAAACCAAAATACGATTTTGCTTTATATTCAGTACTCATATTCTTAAATATTCTTTATTTAAAAGCATCCCTTTTCTTCAGAGTATTTTGTCCATGAGTTGATTTAAAATTAGTGCCGAATAAAATATTTATTGTTCTTTGCTTGTTTCAAATTCCTAAAAATCAGCGAAAAATGAGAACTGTGAACTTTATTTATTAAATTTTTAGTTTCACCATCTATTTCATCGTTATCTCGGTTCTCTGAAAGTTGTGATAATACCCGTGTGTTACGTACGAAAGAATTAAAAACCGTGTATTTTTTATAATCTGAAATTCAGAGGAAGAATAAAAATACCGTATAATTGCGAAAAGCGTATAAATGAATCACATATAACCAACCAAACTGTAAAAGCGAAAGAAACTACAATAAAATAAATGTCGGGGCTAACGTAGAGTTACATATTAAAGTGAAAATCGTGTTATCGGGGTTCCTTTCACTGTTTTTAATTTATGTAATGCACCGATGCGCTAAACTGATTGTATAAAATAGTAACAGTGAGGAAATATATAGGAATTATAAAAATAACCGTTACTCATAATGCTGAATCTTTGAACTGAAAGTATTCTATTCACTTATGTTGTACTATAATGCTTAAGAATTTAGTGACAGTACTTGATATAATTTTATATATATTAAAATTAATTGCTCAAAAAAAACAAAAAACAAAAATAAAGAGGTTGGAGAAATCACGAATAAGAAACACCGGCATGTGTTCACGATCCTTCCAGGAGGCCAAACCTTGGCTTCTGCTTCTTCTTCCGAGTAGCGTGGGTTCGAGTCTTGATGAGGGATAGATGTGTATTCTACCCAGTGGGATTGATTCTACCCATTGGTTCCAGAGAATAGATAAAACCAGCCTTACGTACTGGTTTTATCTATTCTCTGGAACCAATGCACTAAATTTGGGAGGGATAACTCCTTCTAACATTTAGAGTTACTGACACTGCTCGTTCGCCGCCTCCTCACGGAAAAAGGTGTTTATGCAAATATTATCAGTCGAACTGACTAATAGGGGAATACAAAATACAGCAGCATGGACATTTCAGGTTCGGCATTACTATCCGTATGCGCCTGCGCAAGAAATATGTATGTGGCATCACTGAACTTGGATACAGAGTCTTTACGATACGCGTCTGTAAACGTTCCTGTGCATCGAACGGTCGGAGAATGCACAATAATCTTTTTAATGCTGCAGTCCAGGATCAGACAGATGCTGCAATAGTTTCATGTACTGCAATGTACTCCAAGTCGACTCCATGCTCATTGTCAGCAGCCATGCGATGTCACAGAATGACAGAAAAGTGGTCCTCTGAGGTCAGTTACTGCCCTGCAACATCAGTGTGTCGCAATAAAAGATTACAGAAACTTCACGATGTCTACTTGTCATATCTTTAATATTCAGAAGAGTGCTGCAAGTATCGTAGTAGGTTATTAAACAGCCTGTAATCCATTGCATTATAGAGGTCTAATAATGTCTTCAGCAAGCATGAAAAGAAGTGCGGCAACACTTAAGAGTTCGCCGAAGGGTGACAAAACGTCCTATAATAGTTCGAAGAGTCTTGCCCTCGCTTACATGCCTAACCTGCGGAACACATGACAGTCAGGACTTTTTTTGTAGAACATGTGACAGTCCGGATTGGCGACAACCACTGAACTCGTTCCGCGGTGACTTATTCGTTAGTTTCAATGGCCGTACAGTTCTGTATGTTTGTCAAGGGCATATGAACTCTAGCATGTACAAAGACGATATCACCAAGAGTTATGAGGCACTTTTTCATGGTGTGATTGGCCATATTTTCTTTCCTTTTTGTGCATCATAATGCCCGACCTTATCGAGCTTGCATCGCGATGCACGATATCGAAGATAGCTGTATTCCGACTTTATCTCTACCTCTAAGACTTACATCCCCATGAAAGACGTCTGAGATACACTGGAGAGATTACCTAAGAATGACCGACAGGAACGACACTTCCAAAACTTGATGACATTTTGCCTCGTCGTTGGGATGAACTATTCAAAATATAGCTGAATCATTTCACATGTAGTATCCCAAGGACATCCTAAGCAGTCTTTAACACTCGAGGAAATATCACAACGTACAATTATAAGCCGTCCCGGTGGCACAGTGGTCTAAGCGCTGGCTTCTGATCATTCGTCGGAGATGGGTCCGGGTTCGGTTCCCGGTGAGGCATGGGTGTTGTGTTTGTCTTACGGCACTGGCTCTCTCCATTCACTGGAACCAGTGGCCCTAAATTAGAAACGGGCGACTGCTTGTAGCCCATTGAGCTACTCACGGTGGACGTTAAACCCCAATTAATAATAATAATAATAATAAAAAGGGTAAGCCTCTTGTGATTTTCATTCTTTCTGAATAAGTGGTGTGATCTCGTTTGAACACCGAAATTGCTACTTCGTTTTCCCTGATTGTTTTGCTTTTAGATTTAACGTTCATTATGACCTAGAGACGTAGCTACGAAGGGGCGGAGGCTAAGAGGCCTGATTGGTTGTCTATGGGGGGAAGGGAGGGAATCGGAATTGCTGAAATAGTAGGGTATATAATTAATAATATGGAAACATACACTGTTCACATGAGCAAAATTTCTTTGCAACTGAATGATCACCTCTTTTCCCTTTTCTTCTGGAGGTTCACCCCTTAACTGGCCGATGTACCTGAACTGCACTCGCTTCAGAAATGTTCACATAACGGTCGATTTTTACGAAAGCTTCGGTAAAAAATAATTTATCTCCCCTCTCATCTTAGTACTAAGTACAGATCATACACTCCTCCTACCATTTCACAGGTGAAAACCGCCCCTTTCTATTTTTTTATTCTCTGCTCAATGACCCACGGTTTGACAGGAAAAGACTAGTCCCCCCGACACTGACATCATGTCACTGAATAGAAACAAAGGCCACCAAAAATGCCACACTGGGTAGAATCACATGCTACTCGGAAATTTGCTAGTACCGGACACCGACAAATATCAGTCCCTGTGGAATCTAATGCTGGTCCCTGACACTGACAAATATCAGTCCCTGTGGAATCTAATGCTGGTCCCTGACACTGACAAATATCAGTCCCTGTGGAATCTAATGCTGGTCCCTGACACTGACATCATGTCACTGGGTAGAAACAAAGGCCACCCACAATCCCAGGGGTAGAATCACATGCTACTCGGAAATTTGCTAGTCCCGGACACTGACACATATCAGTCCCAGTGGAATCAAATAAATGCTGGTCCCTGACACTAACATCATGTCAACGGGTAGAAACAAGGGCCACCCACAATCCCAGGGGGTAGAATCACATGCTACTTGGAAATATTCTAGTCCCGGACACTGACACATATCAGTCCCTGTGGAATCAAATGCTGGTCCCTGACACTGACATCGTGTAACTGGGTAGAAACAAAGGCCACCCACAATCCCAGTGGGTAGAATCACATGCTACTTGGAAATTTGCTAGTCCCGGACACTGACAGATATCAGTCCTTGGGGAATCAAATGCTGGTCCCTGACACTGACATCATGTCACTGGGTAGAAACAAAGGCAACACACAATCCCACTGGGTAGAATCACATGCTACTCGGAAATTTTCTAGTCCCTGACACTGACACTTCTCAGTCCCTGTGGAATCAAATGCTGGTCTCTGACATTGACATCAGGTCACTGAGTAGAAACAAAGGCAACCCACAATCCCAGTGGGTAGAATCACATGCTACTCGGATATTTGCTAGTCCCGGACACTGACACATATCAGTCCTTGGGGAATCAAATGCTGATCCCTGACACTGACATCTTGTCACTGGGTAGAAACAAAGGCAACCCACAATCCCACTGGGTAGAATCACACGCTACTCGGAAATTTTCTAGTCACTGAAACTGACACATCTCAGTCCCTGTGGAATCAAATGCTGGTCTCTGACATTGACATCATGTCACTGAGTAGAAACAAAGTCCACTCACAATCCCAGTGGGTAGAATCACATGCTACTCGGAAATTTGCTAGTCCCGGACACTGACACATATCAGTCCATGTGGAATCTAATGCTGGTCCCTAACACTGACATCATGTCCCTGGGTAGAAACAAAGGTCACCCACAATACCAGTGGATAGAATCAAATGCTACTCGGAAAATTGCTAGTCCCGGACACTTACACATATCAGTTTCTGTGGAATCAAATGCTGGTCCCTGACGCTGACATCATGTCACTGGGTAGAAACATAGGGCACCCACAATCCCACTGGGTAGAATCACATGCTACTCGGAAATTTGCTAGTCCCGGACACTGACACATATCAGTTCCTGTGGAATCTAATGCTGGTCCCTGACACTGACATCATGTAACTGGGTAGAAACAAAGGCCACCCACAATCCCAGTGGGTGGAATCACATGCAACTCGGAAATTTGCTAGTCCCGGACACTGTTACATATGAGTCCCCGTGGAATCAAATGCTGGTCCCTGACACTGACATCATGTCACGCTGTAGGAAAACATTACCTGAACTAATTTCTTTATTTTCAATACACCGAACATGAATAATAATTAGACGCGTATAACGTATGAAATCCGTTTATTTAAGAAGAATAAAAAGGCAGCTGTCTAAGCATGTAGAAAACCAACCCAAAACGTACAATTAGAATTTTACTACTAAAAGGTATATTAGGTAAAAACAAGATCTTTCGCAACAGGCGCCCTGTGCGTCATCAGGTTAAAAGAACTGGCTATAGGAGAACACACACACTTAATATATAGATAGTCCCGAAGACAACAGCGATCCCGGTGAGTGACATGATATCCGCGTCACAACTCGGTTACAGCGAGAAACAAAGCAAAGAAAGAAAGCACCAAATAGATTACAAATACATATTCACCGAAGTGAAAAATAAGCACAGGGTCCGTTATCAACACCCGTAGTAGGGTACTTCGCACGACATAAAAAATTCAATAAACGAATCCACGGTGCTGTACATGTGCAGGTAAGTTATCGTTACAGCATACGTCCTTAAAAACGTCAATATACAAACTTTCGGCGAAGAGAGTCATATACCTACCTCTGGTCTTAAGTAATAAATAAGTCTCAGACCAAGAGGGCAGATGAGTTCCAGACTTAACCAGGCGTGCAAGGGCAGTAAGTAGTAGATTCAGTCTTTACAGTGTACTGATGTTCAGTGACTCTAACTCCTAAATTATGAAGAGTGGATCCTATGTACCATGAATTAGGAGCAGCAGCAACGTCGGTGGTTTCAAGGGCACACAGTACACGCCCCACTGTTCTTGAATGGGTTTGGGCTCACGATCCTTCCTAAGCATGCTCCGATGGTTAGAGGCCACATCACCAAAATCTTTTTTGTGTTTTCTACACACGCTCCGTAATGCATTTGTAACCGGCGGAAAGAAAGACATTGATCCCACATAAGTAATCTGCTTGCGCTCAACACACAAAGAAGACGAGTTACCTCTCCTATGCCGAGCACACAACTTTTTCACAATACCAACACCATACCCATGTTCCATCACAATGGTTTTAATAAAAAGAAGTTCTTTATTCCGAGCAGCAATGCACGAGGAATGGGTATACGCTCTATTCACCAAAGCCCGAATAGCTGCAGGTTTATATCTAGCCGGGTGGAAAGAGGCGCGTGGAATGATATCTAAAGAACCAACGGCCTTCCGATACACTTCAAAAGTCAAAAAATTCTTATTTGGTCTTAGAAAGGGATCTTAAAATTTTCCTCCCATTCTATCGTCACTTTAATGGGACCATTTACCGTCAGGGAGGTGGCACTCCTATGGGCTCGCCTCTCTCTGCTGTTTTGGCAGAGGTGATCATGCAAGATTTGGAGGACGATATTTTAACCAGGGCAGAGAAGGTTCCAGCACTGTACTTGCGTTACATCGATGACGTTTTTGTCATTTGGCCACATTCTGGTGATGATTTGCTTTCTTTTAGAATCCTTTTGTCGTCTAAATATCCTACTATAAACCTGACGATAGAATGGGAGGAAAATTTTAAGATCCCTTTCTTGGACCTTCTAATCACCAGACATGTTAATAAGGATTTTTTGACTTTTGAAGTGTATCGGAAGACCGTTTTGATATCATTCCACACGCCTCTTTCCACCCGGCTAGATATAAATTTGCAGCTATTCGGGCTTTGGTGAATAGAGCGTATACCCATTCCTCGTGCATTGCTGCTCGGAATAAAGAACTTCTTTTATTAAAACCATTGTGATGGAACATGGGTATGGTGTTGGTATTGTGAAAAAGTTGTGTGCTCGGCATAGGAGAGGTAATTCGTCTTCGTTGTGTGTTGAGCGCGAGCAGATTACTTATGTGGGATCAATGTCTTTCTTTCCGCCGGTTACAAATGCATTACGGAGAGTGTGTAGAAAACACAAAAAAGATTTTGGTGATGTGGCCTCTAACCATCGGAGCATGCTTAGGAAGGATCGTGAGCCCAAACCCATTCAAGAACAGTGGGGCGTGTACTGTGTGCCCTTGAAACCACCGACGTTGCTGCTGCTCCTAATTCATGGTACATAGGATCCACTCTTCATAATTTAGGAGTTAGAGTCACTGAACATCAGTACACTGTAAAGACTGAATCTACTACTTACTGCCCTTGCACGCCTGGTTAAGTCTGGAACTCATCTGCCCTCTTGGTCTGAGACTTATTTATTACTTAAGACCAGAGGTAGGTATATGACTCTCTTCGCCGAAAGTTTGTATATTGACGTTTTTAAGGACGTATGCTGTAACGATGACTTACCTGCACATGTACATGCACCGTGGATTCGCTTATTTAATTTTTTATGTCTTGCGAAGTACCCTACTGCGGGTGTTGATAACGGACCCTGTCCTTATTTTTTATTTCGGTGAATATGTATTTGTAATCTATTTGGTGTTTTCTTTCTTTGCTTTGTTTCTCGCTGTAACCGAGTTGTGACGCGGATATTATGTCACTCACCGGGATCGCTGTTGTCTTCGGGACTATCTATATATTAAGTATGTGTGTTCTCCTAGCGCCAGTTCTTTTAACCTGATGACGCACAGGGCGCCTGTTGCGAAAGATCTTGTTTTTACCTAATATGCCTTTTAGTAGTAAAATTGTAATTGTACGTTTTGGGTAGTTTTCTACATGCTTAGACAGCTGCCTTTTTATTCTTCTTGATATTTTTAGCATGTAACTTTTATGATTGAAATCCGTTTATTTTTGGGGCGTTGTAAGTACAAAGATTCGCCAAACTTTCGCACTCTACTGGAAGGCTTTTTCAAGGCAATATGGTCGACATAAAAATGCAAGGAATTGGAACACGTAAAGAACGAATATGATTTTTGAAAATAACGCGGGTGACATCACGAGCATATTACATGAATTTTTATCACGCAATTATACGTTGCGCAGCGATATGTTTTCATCTTTTAATAACTCATGCTAAACTATTGGTAAGTTCAGTAGAGACTGTATCATTGCATGCCAGTTTGCTGGATAGGACAGTCTCTTGAAAATTCGTGTAAGGGGCAATTCTTCTAATATTATTCCATACAGGAGCGGCCGAGCAATGCATGACTTCTCTGGCGAGGGCTGTATTCTGCATGTCCTGGTTCACACTTCGTACGCGTTCTTTACATCTAGTGTTCAAAGATCGCTTTGTTATTCTGATATATGTATATATATGTTCCGTGTTATCAGGATATACCAACGGTATAACGTACACACCCGCTTTTTCTTTCTCACACTGTCTCTCCTTGCAACTTGAAATTACATGCGATAACGGGGTCGTGGACTTCATTGCTATTGATATGTTGTATTTGCGTAATAAATTATTTAGCCAATATGTAAAGCCTGGGATATATGTTATGGATCCTGCGTATCTCATCGTCCTACTAATCTTATAACGTCAGCAATAACAAAATCGCCTAGTAGGACGATGATATACGCAGGATCCATAACATATATCCCAGGCTTTACATATTGGCTAAATAATTTATTACGCAAATACAACATATCAATAGCAATGAAGTCCACGACCCCGTTATCGCATGTAATTTCAAGTTGCAAGGAGAGACAGTGTGAGAAAGAAAAAGCGGGTGTGTACGTTATACCGTTGGTATATCCTGATAACACGGAACATATATATACATATATCAGAATAACAAAGCGATCTTTGAACACTAGATGTAAAGAACGCGTACGAAGTGTGAACCAGGACATGCAGAATACAGCCCTCGCCAGAGAAGTCATGCATTGCTCGGCCGCTCCTGTATGGAATAATATTAGAAGAATTGCCCCTTACACGAATTTTCAAGAGACTGTCCTATCCAGCAAACTGGCATGCAATGATACAGTCTCTACTGAACTTACCAATAGTTTAGCATGCGTTATTAAAAGATGAAAACATATCGCTGCGCGACGTATAATTGCGTGATAAAAATTCATGTAATATGCTCGTGATGTCAGCCACGTTATTTTTAAAAATCATATTCGTTCTTTACGTGTTCCAATTCCTTGCATTTTTATGTCGACCATTGCCTTGAAAAAGCCTCCCAGTGGAGTGCGAAAGCTTGGCGAATTTTATGTTGACTACACCGCAAAATAAACGGATAAAAAAATAAGTAAATAATAAAAATATGCGTTTCATTATTTTTGAACTAATTTCTTTCTTAGGTTCTTAGCCATTGTTAGCCTTTTCAGCAGGTAAGTCACAGGATTAGTATCCATTATCCCCCCAAATGCCCACTTTAAAATAATAAGAAAGGGGGGGCAAAGCTTTCTTATGAACATGTTCACTTGTTACAGCGTGCTCGGTTAACTTCTTGGATAGTAAATACATTCGTTCGAGCTGATTTCAGTTCATTTTACTAATGCCAAGTTAATTCGTTCGAGTTGGTTAAAGAGTTAACAATCACCACGAGCAACCCTAAGAGCTCTCCGCAGTCTCCCGTTTCGAATTTGGAGACACTGGTTCCAGAGAGGGGACAGAGCCAGCGCCGCCAGACAAATACACACCCATTCCTCCCCGAGATTCCAACTAAGGCCCTTCTCCGACAAATGGTCAGAAGCCAAACTCCTTAGCAAGCGGAGGTGGAGAACATTTCCTTTTCTTGTTTTTATTTTTCTATTTTGTTAGGTTGTATGGAGTTCTTGGTGCTCCTTGATTCCGCCTGGCACGTATACTCTTTTTTCTCCGTTTAATCTTGATAAAAGTTAACGGCTTTAAGTGTATTATAATTCGAAATAAAATGTGCCTTGAACAAACTCATAATATATTGAATATAGAAATGAAAGAAACATTTCTCGAGTAGGTGCTTACCGATAACTCAAGTCATTTCCCGAAACCACTTTCTCAATCGGCCGTGTTGCAGTTTTCCAAGGGCGCATATCATACTTCTTGTCCCCGGGTGCCAGTCATCTTTGCTACGCAACTACTCTAACGGCTATAGGCAGACACGCGTCCCTAATTTAGGGTCACTGGTGCCAGGGAAAGAAAAATCCAGTAGCGTATGACAAGCACACCATGTATGTCTCATTCTGGCCTCGAAACCAGACTCGCTCCGACTAACGCTGAGAGATCAGGACGGCAATGACTGCACCCCCAACATCGTTTGTCTGACTATTCCATGCGTATTGATGTTGTCCGCAATTAAACGAATACGGTTCTTTTAACATTAGCTATATTCTTTTTTCTGCAATATATTCCTAACAATTTTAAGCACTTATTTAATATCTTGGAGGCACTATTTTATTAATTTGATGAAGTTTATTACTCTTGTACTCTGAATTTTTCCAAATTTCGTAATTTTGTGATAAGGTTGTAGAAGTGTGAAGTAAAGAAATAAAAGATTGTGAATTAATTCTACACTTTAGAATCGAATAGAATAGAATAATCAGTGATAATTCACCTGGTAAATAAATGTTGCTGAAATAGCAATCAGATTAACACTAATGTTTCAATTCCCATCGGCATCTGACGATTATTTTAACATTTGTGTGCCACATTCTTTGATATATTTATTAAAGAAAATTACCTCCCACTGATCTGATAAAAAAAAACAGGTTTAGTAGCTATTCCATGGACGTAGATCACCGGGTGTTCTGTAAGAGCGTGTGGAGAAAAAAAAAGGGATAAGAATGTAGTGCATTCCTTCTTTTCCCCATTACAGAAAGTGCATGCTTTAATCCCTTCAATATTAAAGTGAAGGCTGCAGAAAGGCGAGTAGTTAGAGGAGTGAACTGCTGGCTAAATATTGTTCGACCGAGCCAGCCTGGGTGTGAGACCCGGTTGAGGCGTGACCGTTGGGTCTGCGTCTTACCTGGGACCACTGGCCTTCATTTGGAGACCGCAGACTCTTAGGAGAAGGGCCATTACAGTGGTCGAAAAGCATTCTGATCGAAATCATAAGAACAAAATACATATTTGACTTTGACGCCCCCCCCCTCACACACACACTTAAGAGAGAAAAGTGCATCTGTAAATTAATGGAAAATTTGAATCACAGCGAAAGCAGTTGGAAGGTAAAAGAATTCTTCAGGAATGGCGAAGATACTTTCAAATATAAACAAAATGTAGAGCCTCCTCCTGCAAAATTATTCGGCCCAGATAATCGCAGAGCATGTTATGTAGATTACGCTGATCTCATCCTATTTCCGTACGAAATAGCACCCTCATGATCTTGCATTTTTTATTTATTTTTTTTGTTTCCATTTCTGGAGTTTCACGATCACCTCGACAAACGCAAAGGGCTGTAAGCAGTCGCCCATTCCCAATATGGAGCCACCGTTTGCAGAAAAGGGAGACAACCAGGGCTCGGGACAGGCTCACCAACCGTACCTCATCTGAGACTTCAACACGGGCCTAACGCGGTCCTATATCCCTTGTATGATCAGATTCCACAGCCTCCGACCACTCGGTCACAGAGTTGTCTAAGGTAGAGTTATCGATCAACACACTTTATTTAGAAATCTTTAAATCCTAAGAACAGTATGCAAATGAGATGGATAAGGGGGAAGGTGGGAGGGGAACGATTCCGTGCACTGAGCGGACGTGTCCTGAACGTACACAAAGGGGACCAGGTGGACTGAGCGTACAAGGAATAAGGGACAGCTTCAATCAGTGTTGTGGCGCAATGTTCAACAACTTGAATTAGTAACAGGGTACAAAGAGAGTGAAGGCATTCGAATTCACATAAAAATGTGCGCCGCACTGGTTTGTTTACCAGGAAAGGAAGTCGATAACGGCTGGCTCTACATTATGGAGAATTCTCTACAAAGTCAAAAGCTTTCAGAATTTAATGATTATTTTGTGGAGCAGTGGTTAGACAACTTTTTGGAACGCCCATGGTCAAAGACACAAGACCAATAAATAACCCGATTGAAGGTTGGAATTCTAAATTAAATCACAGAATGATAATAAAAAACCCAAACGTATATGTTCTTGTAAATAAATTAAAGGAAAACGCACAGCATAGAGCATTCATCCTGAAACGATTTGAAACAGGCGAACCTCTTCGCAAACGAAAAAAGAATTACATCCAAACAGGCCAGGAAATGGAAAAAATTTGCAAAAATGTTTAACAAGACAGGAAAGTGTTTACGATTGTAAGCATACATTCAAAAACTTCAATGAAGTCTGAATTTCGCGATAAGGTAGCAGTTTAGAATGAAATCTGTACTATTTTTCAGCAGCATGTATTTGTAGTATTTTTCGCGGTATGTATTTGTTGTATTTTTGAACACAAATAAATAAAACCCTTTTGAAATAAATAATAAATTCACCTATTAAACAGACCTATTCTGCGGTTCATTTGAAGGCAAGAACGCAAGATACCCACTCCTAAGTCTGGGAATAAAGTGTGAACGGAAGGTGGTATTTTTAGCAAAATAACAAAAATAATAGTATTTTTGAGCAAAAATAATAAAAATTTCATTCTAAAACCCTTTTGAAACAATTAATAAATTCAGCTTTTAAACATACCTATTTCGCGGTTCATTGAAGGCAAGATAGCCAGTCCTAAGTCTGAGTACAGAAGTGTGAAGGGAAACGTTTAGCATTTAGTTCCAACATTTAGCGGACAAGTTATTGGAAAACCGCTCAGTACACACTGAAATACAGAATGTACGCACAAAGACACGATTTTCCACTGTACGCTCAGTCCAAGACACCGAGTGAGGGGAACACGCTACTGCTTTTTCTTAAGTGACGTTAATAAGTTTGTTGAATAACTTTAAAAGGTACTTAGAAAAAACAAGGACTGTACAACAACGTCATTAGAATTAAGTATACCCTGTAATTTGTTTTTGAGTAAATGTATAGGGATTCCGCTTTTGGAATCCACTAAGTATACACTGTTGAAAAACTATAATTAAAGCCTCACTCACCCTTTCAAGTCGTAGAAAAATGATGCTAAGAATATTCAAGAATAAGCCCAGTAAGACTCGAAACTGGGAATCAAAATGGAAGTAGGAATTAAAAGATAATAAAACATAAAATTTTAGGAAATAAACGGCTTTTTTTTTTGCACTGAGGTTTAGAGACTACATGAGAAGTCCGCTGTCCCTAATTTAGGGCCACTGGTTCCAGTGACGGAGCAGAACTAACGCAATAAGGCTACTATACCACCCATTCCTGATAAGGAACTCGAACCCGGGCATCATTCCGATGAATAGTGAGAATCCAGCGCCTATGACAACTCGACCAAGGAGCGGGGACAAAATTCAGCGCTTTCGGAATTTTTAAATATTGTGAAAGTATGAGAAAGAAAGCAGCTGTGTCTATATGCAAGTAGGATGCTTTGCAAACTGCGTCGGTTTGTTCTTCATTGAGTAACGAAATTAGGTCTGATCCCAAAATAGAATTTCTTAATAAATGAAGGGTTCGTCCCATTCTTGAAAAACTATTAATAAGATCGTCGCATTAAGGACAAGAGTGATCAGTGTGTTTTAAGTTGAACATAAGCACATATTACATTACTTATAAAATTTAAAGACAAAAGAAATAATACACTGACGGAAAAAAAAATCCCAACACCAAGAAAGGGTTGTGTTGGATAAATGACAGTTAGTTGGTGGTGAGAGTACATCTGTAAGATGACGTCTCTGCAAATTTCACGCTCGGCGCATACGTGTGACGCTATAGTAGCGCCCCTCGGAACATGCAAAGCAGGTTTGTTGTAATTACGCGCTGTAACGTTCGTGAGCGTTAGTTATCGTTGAGATTGGACGTAGTGTGTTGATGTTAGTCAATAATGCTTTTAAGAAGACGAAGAAGCCCTTACAACAGCTCATGGAGTTTGAACGAGGTCGTGTACAAGGGCTACGAGAAGGTGGATTTTCTTTCCACTATTTTGCAGAACGACTTGGCAGGAATGTAGCCACTGTGCACGATTGTTGGCAGCGGTGGTCAAGGGAAGGTACTGCCTCAAGAAGACCGGGTTCCGGCCGGCCACGTGGCACTACTGAGAGGGAAGACCGCCGTGTACGGCGTATGGCCGTGGCGCATCGTACTGCGTCTGCGGCAGCAATTCGAGCTGCAGTTGCCACCACAGTGACGCAACGAACTGTTACAAATCGGTTACTTGAAGGACAGCTCCGAGCCAGACGCCCTGTAGCGTGCATTCCACTTACTCCAAACCACTGCCGTTTGCGACGTCAGTGGTGTCAAGCTAGAGCTCATTGGAGGACGGAGTGGAGATCTGTTGTGTTTTCTGATGAAAGCCGGTTCTGGCTGGGTGCCAGTGATGACCGTGTGTTGGTTAGAAGGAGGCCAGGTGAGCGCCTGCAACCAACCTGTCTGCGGCCGAGACACACTGGACCTACACCTCGAGTTATGGTCTGGGGAGCAGTTTCCTATGACAGCAGGAACACTCTCGTGGTTATCCCACGCACCCTGACGGCACAGTTGTACGTCGGTCTTTTGATTCAACCTGCTGTGCTGCCATTCATGAACAGCATGCCAGGGGTGTTTTCCAACAGGATAACGCTCGCCCGCATACCGCTGTTGTAACCCAACATGCTCTACAGAGTGTCGACATGTTGCCGTGGCCTGCTAGATCACCAGATCTTTCTCCAATTCAGCACGTATGGGACTTCATTTGACGACAACTCCAGCGTCACCCCCAACCAGCATTAACCGTCCCTGTATTGACCGACAAAGTGCAACAGGCATGGAACTCCATCCCACAAACTGACATCCAGCACCTGTACGACACAATGCATGAAAGTTTGCATGCTTGCATTCAACATTCTGGCGGTTACACCGATTATTAATGTACCAGCATTTCACATTTAAAATGGCTCTTCTCGCGCTTACATTAAGCTGTGATCTTGAAACCTTAATCGATTAAATATGTTACCTATACAAATATATTGCCGCCATTTCAATCCTCTACAACTATTTTTCGTGGTGTTGGGATTTTATTTTCCGTCAGTGTATTTAAAAAAACTAATATTCTAGAAGTGACTTTCAAAAATTATTAGAGATTTATTATAACATTAACTGCACAGGTATCTAAGAATAACCGAACTTATATTCTTAACTTTTTTTATAAGACAAATTGAGCACGCAGGCTTGTAGAGGAACGCGTTTACTTTCTATCAGAACGTAAAGCAAGAAACGTTTCCGGTTCGAAATCTACCTAACATTCCATGAAACAGATTACATTACGGTGTGGGAATGTAACATTCTGAGAATGTTTCAACAAAACCGGACGCTTTTTTTACAAAGTCCAATGATCAGTCGATGCATGTGCTTAATAAGTACATTTAGTAGACAAAACATTAGGGATAGGGGCGGGGGGATGTTGGACAGTTCACATGGGCGGACTGGAACACACCCAAACCGAACGCATGAATAGGCAGACACCAGGCCTTCCCAACAGTGCATGGAAATGAACGAACACGAGGAAAACGTGGTGATCTGAGCGGCTTGGATCGTGCACACATTGTAGGCAGAAGACAGAAGGATCATTCCATCGCCCAAGTGCTAAGACCTTTGGGGTATTTCCAGGGCAACCGTATCAAGGGTGTACTGCGAGTATAACATCGACGGACGTGCCAGCGTCCAGAAAGAACGCAATGGCTGACCACACGCAATTGATGACCGAAGTAAATGTAGACTATCTAGACCAGTGGTTCCCAACGTAGGGCGCAAATTGATTTTTAAGGGGGACAATTCGAGAATGAGCCAGTGATAGTGGATCTATCTGATGTTTCAATGCAGTACCAAGAAGAACTCTGGGAAATGCAAAATGATGAGTCAGTTAAAACTTTATTCAATAGAAAAGGAGCGATGGCATGGCTTTGTGATGAGACAGAAACTAAATACCCAAATTCAACTAACTTTGCAAGAAAACTGTTGTTACCGTTTCCATCTTCATATTTAGCTGAATGTGGCTTTGGTGATGGAAATGATTTGCTACTGAAGAAAAGAAATCTACTGGACATCACTAAACGAGGAGACTTGAGATTGCAGCTGACTAAATTGGTGCCTAATAAAAAAACTCTCTGCAGCAGGCATGCAGCACAAGGATCTCACTAACTTTAGTCTACTTCTCTTGAGGTGAGCTCAAATTGTATTTTTAATTAAAATGATCAAAGTATTACAAGAAAAAGCTTCCATTACAATTTTCTTATATTTATGCATTTCAGTTTTCTATTAATTATAAGTTTTGAAACTTTATTTGCTGTTTTTTTCATATCACTTCATATTATTATTATTTTTTTAACAATTTCTTAGTGATTTCTTCCTCAGTACTTCAACTGTAATTCCGTTCTTTTATTTTCCTCTTTCACGAATGCCATGTTCTTTGGAAGCTTGTTAATGGCCCTTTAGGCCATTAACAAGCTTCCAAAGAACATGGCAAGAACAGGAGTTCATTTTTGAACATGGCAAGAACAGGAGTTCATTTTTGAACATGGCAAGAACAGGAGTTCATTTTTTGAATTATAAGAATTACATGTAACAGGGGGCTACACGATTTTTGAAATGCTTAGTTGGGCCATGGCCAAAAAAAAAAGGTTGGAAACCACTGACCTAGACTCATAGAAACCGACCACTTGGCAACGGAGCCGCAAATCACATCCAGGTTAAATGTCGGATTCCAAAGCAGCGTCAGGGTGCGAACGTACAGCGTACCTTGTATACCCTGGGCTACGGAGGCCGACGTCCTACTCATATACCACATTTGACTGATCGTCATCGGACATAACGCCTCACCTGATTCCAGGAACATCAAAAACTGTACCTCTGCAAAGTGGGGCTGCGTCCTGTGGTCAGATAAATCTTGTTTTCTGTTGTACCCAACTGACGGGAGGGTGTGGCATCGACAGCTCCGCTGTGTTGAAGGCGGTGTGATGATTTGGGGAACCTTCTCATGGGACACATTAGGTCCCCGAGTGTGTCTCAAGAGGTTCTTAACTAATATCACTTCTAAGTGGCCATGGGCAATGTGCGTCTAACCAAATGAGCTGGGCAGGCATCAAAACCACTTGGGCAAAAAAATTTATTTTCTCAGCTTCTCTTACTAATGCAGTACAAGTTGGAACTTGGATTGAAACTCTTATTTTTTCTAACACTATCATTTTTATCACCGCTTTTTCCGCAATTGATTTCAAATTGAAAAACAAATATTAAAAACATTTCATTAATTAAAATTTTTATTTAATAAAAAGTGAGAAGCTCAAACTCACTTCGGGAATAACAACACTAGAAATCAGAAAAGCTGTTGTTTTGAGAAAAGATTCAATATCTGCGTCTTTCTTGGTCGGGGAAAATCACTAATCCGCATTCTCGCGTTCACTACGTGCTTGCAGGAGGCTACTATGTAAGAAGCCTTTGAGAATGAAACGAACTTAGAAGGAGGCAGACGAACGGCATTTAAGAATAGTGTTGTTTTGACTTTTGAGAGTATGAATTTTATTTTATTTTTTATTATTTTTCCAGGTAATTGATTTTCCATTTAGGAAAATTAATTAGGGATTTGGGAATTTTAATCTAAAATGCTGACTGCGCGAAAGATATTTCAGCTGGCGGAGGAAGTAAAGTTCCTGCGCGGCCACGCGCGCTCACGCACCCTAGTGGTAACATTAGTCCTTAACCGCTGCGCGCTACTTTCATGTGCTGGCTGATCAGTTTCACGCGTTCATGGACTGTGTGCATCCTGCTGCCGATGGTCTCTTTCACAAGGACAATGCTCCGCCCCACCCAGGCGCAGCCATCCAGACATAGCTCGAGGAGTATTCATCTGGCCGCCCCGGTGGCGCAGTGATCTAAGCGATGGTTCCTGATCATTCGTTCGAAAGGAGTCCGGGTTTGAATCCCGGTGAGGCATGGATGTTGTATTGCTCTTACGACGCTGGCTCTCTCCATTGTCTGGCACCAGTAACCTCAAATTAGGGACGGGCGACTGCTTATAGACCATTGAGTTGCTAGGAGTCGTGAAACCTCCAATAAAAAAACCCCACTCATCTGAGTTTGGAACCATCCAGGGGCCGCCATGCTCACCGCATTTAAAAACCCTGTGGAATCTTCCTGAGATACCACGGAGTGGAACATCAGATTCATGGATCCGGCACCGACATCTCTGGCTGAGTTGTGGACAATGCTGCAATAGGCATTGCTGGCATTACCTCCGGAAACTTTCCTGCGTCTGATGGAGTCGATGCCTCTGCTTGTTCAGTCTGTTGTGTACGCTGCAGGATGACCAACACCCTATTAAGTAGGTATCTTTAATATTTTGTCCAACGAGTGTATTTCCTTTCCTTTTCTCCATTAATCATGCCATCATTGATGTCACCAGATATAGATTTTTTTGGAAAACAGCGTTACAGTAGAATCAAGAATTACGCAAGAACGTTGTTTTCGAGTGATTACTGCAGAAAATAAAAAGTAATTTCAAGAATAGAGGTCAAATTTATCGTGCATAATCGAGGCATTCTTTCGTGACAAGGATTCCATTACATCTTGGGTAACCAATATTTTTGGTAGATAATGTGGAAGAAATATGCTTCACATATTACGAGGAAATTCATCTGAATTATTAACACAGCAATCAGGCATCTCTCAATTGCGTGTAGTTTTACTGTTTCTCACGTAGCAGTCACGCCAGAACACTTGAAAATTCCATCGACATGGAACGGAAATCGAACCCGGATCTTCCGATTTCCGTTAAGATGGTCCTTAAACGCTGAGATACTTGGGACTTCATCGTTTTCGGTGGTGTAACGGGTAGCATGCTCGAACGCAAATCGGGAGATACGGGTTCGATTCCCGTTGCAGGATAGTGTAACTTTGAAGATTTCTGACGTGTCTGTTACGAGAGAAAAAGTAAAAATACACGTAATTCAGAGATGTCTAACTGCTGTGTTAATAATTCAGCTAATGTTTTACAATGTTTCCCTCTTGTGCGGATTTCTACCCTGAGAGAGTTTTAAGTGGGTACTTCTTTTTTTTTTAATGGAGGTTGAACGACCACCATGAACAACTCAGTGGGCTATAAGCAGTCGCCAGTCTCTAATTTAAGGTCACTCGCTCCAGGGAAGGGAGAGAGCCAGCGCCGTAAGACAAACACAACATCCATGCCTCACCGGGGTTCGAACCCGGACCCATATAGCACGAATGATCAGAAACCATTGCTTGGACCACATGGGTACTTCACGACGTTTGTCAGCACCTTAGAATACGAAGAATGGCCCTGTTCTAATTTAGAGCACCTGTTTATAGAAAAGGATAGAGCCAACCAGTAGCCCAAGGTTCCTCTTCCGAGGACAATGACTGAAGGATAACCATGACAATGGCTGACAGGCCATGAACGATAGCAATGAAAGAGCCAGCCGTATTTTCTGGCTTGGACGCCAACAAGAGAAGAAGCGAAATTGCTTTGCTGTATTATCAAAAAACAATATCGTGCCAAAGTGCTTTTAGCCGTTTTCAAACCGACCAATTGGAGGAGTTATTAAGGGCGTAAGGCGTTCGATTCGTGTTCATATTATTCCATCAAACAGGTATTTCCGAAGAAGACGATGAAAAAAATGTGGGGAAGGCAGGGAGAACACAAATATGGGAACTCAAAATCACATGTTAACGTTCTGTTGTCTTTCATTGAAATCTTCCCTTGTCTCAGTAAAGTTGAAATACACACGTGAAGAAGGGACGAACAACACGCGCTCTTGTAGATCATCAAAATAACAAAATGCTTACATTCAAATTTCTATCACACACAAGTGGCGCAGTGGTCTAAGCAATGGATTCTGACCATGCGTCCGAGTGAGGCCGATGGTGCACGGGTGGTTTATTTGTCTAATGCCCCTGGCTCTCTCCCTTCCCTATTACCAATAGCTCCAAATTAGACTGGCTCCCGTTTACAGCCCTTACAGTTTTTCATACTTGTCGTGAAGTCCGCAAACAAACAGAAAAATATGAATTATGAGGCACAAAAATTTCGTGGCAATCATAAGACATCAGAGTAGTTTAATACATGTTTCTGGTACTTGTTTCTTCACTCAATAGATACTTCCCCCTTTCGTTACTTGATCTGCCTTAGAGATGTAATCCTTCCATTGTGAAATTACTTCCCCCTTTCGTCCCTTTGTGCGTTAGAGATGTAATCCTTCCATTGTGAAATTACTTTTCCCTTTCGTTACTTTATGTGCCTTAGAGATGTAAATGTAATCCTTCCATTGTGAAATTAGATAATGGCTACTTAATAAATTTGGGAACTTCACCTCTCTCCTGACAGGCATAAACTACACCGAAGATCCAAAATACTATGAGCACGAGCCTAATATGATGTTGTACCACTAAAACAGCTTTGAACCCGGAGAAGCGTGGATGCTACGCGATTTCTAAGGGTGTCTTCTAGTATCTGGTACCTAAACGTCACCAGCAGATCCCGTAACTCTTGTAAGTCACGTAGTTGAGCCGTCGTAGATTACATTTTCGGTTTCAACACAAACCACATTTTCTCGTTGGGGAATTTGGAGACCAGGGAATACCCCTGGAAGTCTCTCAAGCTCCGCGAAGCATTCTCGAAAAATCCGGTAAGTCTGGGGTAGCGCATTTGCAGCGTTTGTGTGTAGCCGACTTACTAAAAATCGCTATATAAAACAAAATTTCACCTACAGTGAAATAAGAGTCACTCATAAAGTTCAAGAGGTTTTTACTTATAGCTGGCAATAGGCACTTGATCATATTCACTTCAACAGGGTGAGAACAACTAAACGTGGGATAATAATATCCCCAATGACAATTAATTATCAAACACAACACTGGCACTTGAGTTAGTATCCACCATAAGACTTAACTACGAAACACAACACTTTCAGTAAAGTAGAATACGTAGCCTTCAACAACACTTTAACGGCAATTAAGCAGTCTGGTATCCAAAAGGTACTGAAAATTCACATTCAAAACCCCATTTTTACAGCTACTGCGTAGCCATTATATATCTTGTCTTGTTCTTATCACATACAGACATCACTTACGTACGAACTTCATGGTGGTGCCAATTTCCATTCATGTGAGAGAGAAGAAATCAAGTTAAGTTTGGAAAGTGCAAAGGAGAACAAACTCAAATTTACATAGGAAAAGGAACTAAAAATGAAAGTTAAAATAGAATACACGTCGCAAATTATCCTACTGAAGGAAGGTAATTCTAGAGGGAAATAAATACCTTTGCCATGAAAGCATATACCTAGTCTGCAATGATGTTTAGGTAGGTGACAGGGGTCATACTTTCCTGCACATGAATGAACTGGAACCAGGATTTCCCAGCAGAACATTGCCCAAAACATTACACTTCCTCCATAGGCTTCTTTTCGTCCCACCGTGCGTCCTGGTGCTAATACTTCCCCAGGTAAGTAATGCACACATACTCCACTGTCCACGTAGTGCATCATGAAGCGAGATTCATGGAACCAAATGCCCTTCCAATCATTCGAGGTCCATTTTTGATGCTTGCTTTCGGTGGTGAAAGCATGGGTTCTAGAAGAGGCCTACGGTTGCACATCCGTACTTTCAGCAAGGTTCGATTGCTGTGTGTTGTGACACATTACTTCCGTCACCACTATTCAAATCACCGTCTAGCTGCGCAACTATCTATTCTGTTGGCTCATACCATACGGCACAGCCTTCGCTCACCCTTAGCATCGATGACCCGTGGTCTGTCAACATCTTACCTGTGGCTCATTTTTTCCCTCCTTGGACCACTTTTTGAAGCGACGAACCACAGGTCTCAACACAAGCCTTGCCATCTCGGAAACGCTCTGTTAACCCAGTCGTCTGGCCATTACACTTTAGTCTTTGTCAAACTCGCTAAGACCGCTGCCTTTTCCATCTGAAGAACACACAAAACACTGATTAACAGAGCTTTGTATTAACAGTTATTTATGCTGTTTCATGACCTTCACGCACGCCGTTATTTTTTTTTATTAGAGGTTTAACGACCACTGTGAGCAACTCAATGGGCTATATAAGCAGTCCCCCAACCCTAATTTAGGGTCACTGGTTCCAGGAAAGAGAGAGAGAGTACTTTCAGCAAGGTTTAATTGCCGTAAGACAAAGACAACGTCCATGCCTCACAGGATTCGAACCCAGACCCCTTTCGGACACGCCGTTATTTACTTGCACTTGCTTCGATTCGAATGACGACTTGCTGGTCGTAATGTTTTGGCTCTTTGCTGTACATCTCGATACATGCCCTGACGTATTTTTACATGAGAAACTTCAGGAAACAAATTCATCTTGAAACCAACTAATCACTTTTAAATCACAACGTGTTTCAATACACTCTATTGTTTTAAACAACGGATTTCGATAATTTTATAAAATTTGGGCACAGTTGCACACAGGATACATTTGACTTAAGAAACGCGTCTTTTGACCAGATGACAAAGTTTTATAATTCCCACATATAAAAAAAAACTTGAAAAAACAATTTATTATTGTTTTTTAACTTTTTAACAAACTGCTGCGATCTGAATGTCGCCGTTTCGGCGAAAACCCACAATTCATTTTACTTAACAATACAGCGAAATGTTACTACTGGCAACTAGATGATCTGTCAGTTAATCGAAACTGAAATAATTCTGTTACATGAAAATTTAAATCTCTCTCTCACTCTCTGCTTTACTATGACGCCGTGTAAGAACTTTACATCTTTTCTCTCTCACTTAGAAATCTGCTGCTCACCGAATAAATGATTGATTTTTCTGTCTGTCACAAATTTTCAACTTGGAGTATCAAAGTACGAAGTCTTTATTTACATAAGTCTCATGTTCGAATACAACTCTAGAAAAACCGACTTTAGGGCAAGCAGACTCTTAGGAAGAAAAATCGATGATTTCTGTTTAAATAAGTGTAGGGTCTTTTGAAGGTTGCTCTATGACGGTTGATCTCAAATTGTGGTTTAATTCTTCTGCAATCCGATTCTAAATCGACAAAACCCAATAAACTGTCGGCATAATGCACTGCAAAAATAAGTAAGTCAGTGTGCTTTGAAAGAAATTAAAACAAATTAAAATATGAACTCGTCTCATGACTCGGAGTCAGCAAGTTTTGCTCGGATTTATATTTATTCCATGCGTGTGCTAGAAAACATGTGAAGCCTTTTCTGTAGGTTTATAAATGACCATTCGATACTTGTTGTGACGGAAGACGGTTTATCGTTTTTGGCTCGTGGCAACAACACATATGGTCGCCTTTGTCTATCTCTACTATCCGATATTATCTATAATCCACGGCCGCGGCTGAAAGCAATTTTTCGGTTGCTGTGTATTTCTGGAACGTGGAAAGAGCTATTTATTTATTTATCTATTTATCTATATCATCTGTTGCTTATATTATATTTAAGTACTTTTAATATTCACACATATCGAGTGTTTTCTTCTCCTGGGAACTAACGTTCGCTCTGTTTGGAACTGTGAATGTGTTACGGTACCACTGTTCTTGAAAGAACTTCAGAAAACGGAAATGTGAAAGTGTCATCATGACGAAGCTGGGAGCCAGTGCTTGAAATTGCACTAGATCAGAAGTACAAAATCGCTTAATTTCTCACAGACGCAGTACAAAAATAACAAAAGATATTAGTTTTGACTGTTCTTTGAAACAAAACGCAATCATCAAGATAAGAAAAAATGAACAAAATTAAACAAGAGTCGGAAAGAAAAGAAAATAGCTTAAGACAACTGTCACGTCTGCCGAAAATCACATATAATAAAATAATTTAACGTGCATTAAATGAAAGTAGCTGATGAAAGTACACGCTTTCTATTAAAAAGACTTACTAAGCTTTACCCATGAATTCATAAAAGGCCATTCTATAAGTCTTTCCAAACCCCAAACAAAAAGGACCTGTAGCTTTGAACATTTTAAGTACTCGCATTTTTTTATTCTGTATTTCCTGTGCATTGAAAGCGGTTATTCCATCAATGATTTTTTGAAAATGAAATTAAGATCTGAAATGCGTGTCATTTCAAGGGCATAAAGCATTTTCCTCCTGAGAAATGGCAACTCCCTTTTTTCGCTCTGCTGGTACCCTTCTTCTAGTGCTATGAGACTCAAGGGTAGCTTCACTCTGCAAGCGAAAACGTCAGTTAATACAATGTGACTAACCATCCTAGACGCACCTAAGGGTCGATGATCCGTGAAACAGCGCCCTCTATCCACGCATTGTGTCCGCCGGCTGTAGCAATTCCAGATCATCCCCCACTTATTCTTAAATAATCGAAGGAGACCCTCAGGTAATTCTCACTACAGAATAGGAAATTTGCATGCATACATATAGTTTTACATTCTTTTGTTGTGCTTCTTGTTTTTTTTTTTTTTATGAAACACAAATGAATTTATATTTCAGATGTAAACAGCATTTGCATAGTTATAACTGAAATAAGGAAACAATTTTTCATAATAAACAAAATTACCAAACCCAAACTATGTTTTTTTCTAGCTAACGGAAATCAAAATAACCACAGAGAAAAGTACCTTTTTTAAAAAGATTCGAAACCCCCAAAATCCTTTTTTCATGAAAAACGCTGTCCCTTCACATTGTAATGTGAAATTATATATTCGTTTAAAATTTCAGATACTTCTTGCAATTTTATCATGGTGCGGGATGTTTCCAAATTTTGGGATTACATTTCTGAACATACTCAGAGGGTTAAGTAAACGTATGAGGCTATTTGCAATACAGTTACAAAAATTTAAATTCACAAATACAGAGGGTTTTACACTTCAACATTTTGTTGATCTGTGTAACTCTTTTCGTTCATGGCTTCACAATGCTCTAACACCAAAAATACATAAAAAGAAAAATATGATCATTTTCTCGATTCAATTTAAACATACAAAATACTGTGACACGACTCTTTCCTTTAAACAACTTATACATCGAAAATACTTCAGAAGTATTCCCTTCCTTAAAATCATATGAACAGATAATACTGTGAAATGAAATGAGTGGTGTCAAAGAAATGGCAAAATACTCTGAAAGAGCGTTTTGCTCAAGGAAATATAGGCACAGAAAGTACTTTTTTAAAAGCTCTTTACTTGAGGAAATGCATGCAAAAAAATCACTTTAATTGAGCACTTAAAGATATGTTTAAAATCAACAACAATGTGGGATAGCTTTTGGATAAGTACAATTTCAAAAGCAAATGCTGTTTCTTGAACAGATTTTAGACAATCTGAAGTCAGAACAAATAGCAGAATTTTTTTACAAAAGATACTTTTTATCACGGAGAATGATTTTGCATAAGCTCTTCGAAACAATTCATACAAACGTTTCTTCGGCAAGCGCAATGCTCAAAATTACTTTTGCACAGAAATTATAACAGTAGAGCTGTTAGCTTAAAAAAGTGTACATACATGGAGCCTTGTTTAAGAAAATTCACATTTAGAAATTACTTCAGTACAGTTCAGAGCTTAGCACTCTGAGCTTAGAGCTCAGATTCCACATATTGAACCCTTATATTTGCAAAAAATATTTTAATAGAACTATTTCACTAAGACACCTTACATTTGAATAACAATATGGATATCTCTTTAAGCAATTTGAACATGGTTAACAATTTGAGATAGCTCTCCGAAGAAAATTTCAAAAGGAAAAGACTTCTCGAAAAATAATGTATTTGCAGAGCTCTTTGATGAAGATATTTCATACACGAAATGGTCTTAGACAGAACGCCTTGCTTAAAATTACTTATAAACAGAAATTAACATAGGTACAGCTAGATACATTATGGCAATTTGAACATCGTGAACAATTCGAAATATAGCTTTTTGAATAAGACACTTTTGGAGAAATTGTGAAGAACTCTTGCAAAAGCCAATTCAAAGTAAAAAATTGTTTTAAAGAATTGTTTTGGGCGAAAGCTATGTTATTATTGAAAAACATTTCTCACAGTTCTTCTCTTAAATAGCATGCAATATTTTATCTGAGCTACTTTATTAAAAAACTTGCATATAAGAGAGACAATTTAGAATAGCTCATTGAAGAAATTTAGGCATGATTAACAATTTAGAACAGCTCTTTGTGGCAACTTAAAACAAGGTTAGCAATTTGAAATAGTTCTTAGCGTAAGATACTTAGAAAATATTTTAAGACAATTTAAGACAGAAGCCAATTTAAACAGAAATCATTTTGACTGAATTTCATGTTTAAGGTTCTTATATCAAGGAAAATAATTATGCAGAGCTTTATTTTTAAGAGAAATTATAAACAGAAAATTTTGGGCAAGGCTCTTTATTTAAAAGATAATTCATTCACAGTTATTACTTTTGCAGAGCCAATTGGATAAATACAATTTATTTATTACATAATATGTTAATAGAATTATTAGATTAAGACAATGTACACATAGATGACAATTTGGAAAAGCTCTTTATGGTAATCTAAACATGGTTAACAATTTTTTAATACCACTTTGGAAAATGTATTATAATTAAAAAGTATAAATACATGTTTATAAAAGGAAAATATGGACTCTTGTATCATGGACAATAATTTTGCAGAGATCTTAGCTGAAAATAATTAGTATGCAAAAGGATGTACTAAAGAGAGCACTCTGCCTAAGTTTTTTGCACATAGTAGTTATAATTACTACAGCTTTTAATTTAGATTAACACATTTTAAGCATGGATAACAATTTGGAATAGCTCTTTAAGACAACTTTAGCATGGATAACAATTTGAAATAGCTCCTTAAGACAACTTTAGGATGGATAACAATTTGGAATAGCTCTTTAAGACAACTTTAGCATGGATAACAATTTGGAATAGCTCTCTTTAAGAAAACTTTAGCATGGATAACAATTAGGAACAGCTCTTTAAAACAATTTCAGCATGAATAACAATTTAGAATAGCTTTTTAAAACAGTTTTAGCAGGAATAAAAATTTGGAATAGCTCTTTAAGACAATTTTTGTATGGATAACAATTTGAAAATACGTCTTTGATTAAGATGACTTAATAAAAATTGAAGAGCTATGCGCTGGAGACAATTTAAATGTAAAAGACATTTTGACTAAATTTTTTTAAAGGAACTTTTATCAAAGAAAATAATTCTGCAGAGCTCCTTGATTAAGAAAGTTTATACGCACAAAAAACTTAGGCAAAGCACTTTGGATACTGTAATATACACATAGAAACGGCATTTGTGGAGCTCTTAGATTAAGCGTTTTGCTTATACTTGTTCATACATAGAACTTACAATAGTAGAGCCCTCCGATTAAGAAAATACATTCACAGAAAGAACTCATAGGAAGAGCACTTAGC
The DNA here is from genome assembly GCA_039090855.1 of Macrothele yani. Classification (NCBI taxonomy): domain Eukaryota; kingdom Metazoa; phylum Arthropoda; class Arachnida; order Araneae; family Macrothelidae; genus Macrothele; species Macrothele yani. The sequence continues at coordinate 41,826,276 of CM077031.1, forward strand.
TTACTGTAATTTACACATAGAAATAGCATTTTGGAGCTTTTAGATTTCATACATAGAACTTAAAATGTTAGAGCCTTTCGATTAAGAAAATTCATTTACAAAAAGAACTCACAGGCAGAGCACTTAGCGTACTGTAATTCACACACAGAAATAGCATTTTGGGGCTCTTAGATTAAGCCTTTTGCTTATACTTGTTCATACATAGAACTTACAATGGTAGAGCCCTTCGATTAAGAAAATTCAATCACAGAAAGAACTCATACGCAGAGCACTTAGCGTACTGTAATTTGCACATAGAAATAGCATTTTGGAGCTCTTAAATTAAGCGTTTTGCTTATACTTGTTCATACATAGAACTTACAATGGTAGAGCAATTCGATTAAGAAAATTCAATCACAGAAAGAACTCATACGCAGAGCACTTAGCGTACTGTAATTTACACATAGAAATAGCATTTTAGAGCTCTTAGATTAAGCGTTTTGCTTATACTTGTTCATACATAGAACTTACACAATGGTAGAGCAATTCGATTAAGAAAATTCAATCACAGAAAGAACTCATACGCAGAGCACTTAGCGTACTGTAATTTGCACATAGAAATAGCATTTTGGAGCTCTTAAATTAAGCGTTTTGCTTATACTTGTTCATACATAGAACTTACACAATGGTAGAGCAATTCGATTAAGAAAATTCAATCACAGAAAGAACTCATACGCAGAGCACTTAGCGTACTGTAATTTGCACATAGAAATAGCATTTTGGAGCTCTTAAATTAAGCGTTTTGCTTATACTTGTTCATACATAGAACTTACAATGGTAGAGCAATTCGATTAAGAAAATTCAATCACAGAAAGAACTCATACGCAGAGCACTTAGCGTACTGTAATTTACACATAGAAATAGCATTTTGGAGCTCTTAAATTAAGCGTTTTGCTTATACTTGTTCATACATAGAACTTACAGGGGTAGAGCAATTCGATTAAGAAAATTCAATCACAGAAAGAACTCATACGCAGAGCACTTAGCGTACTGTAATTTACACATAGAAATAGCATTTTGGAGCTCTTAAATTAAGCGCTTTGCTTATACTTGTTCATACATAGAACTTAAAATGGTAGAGCCCTTCGATTAAGAAAATTCAATCACAGAAAGAACTCATAGGTAGAGCACTTAGCGTACTGTAATGTACGCAGAAAATAGCATTTTGGAGCTCTTAGATTAAGCGTTTTGCGTATACCTGTTCATACATAGAACTTACAATGGTAGAGCCCTTCGATTAAGAAAATTCATTCACAAAAATAACTTATGGTCAGAGCAATTTGCGTACTGTAAATTAACATAGAAATAGCATTTTAGAGCTCTTAGAGATAGCGTTTCGCTTAGTACGTTCATACATAGAACTTACATTGGTAGAACTCTTGAACTAAGGCAATTTGCGCATTTGTTTCAATATGAAACATCCCTTTAAGGCAATTTAAACATGGTTAACGAATTGGAAAAGCGCTCTGAATAAAATGTATTTGAAAAAAAAGTTATTTGCTAAAACAATTTAAACGTAGAAAACATTTTGACCGATTTTTTTGTTTGAGGATTTTTACCGTTGAAAATAATTTGGCATAGATTTTTGGTAAAGAAATTTTAACAAAATATTTAGTCAGAGCACGTTTCTTATCAAAATTCATAGGGAAATTGCCATTGCTTTTACGAAACTCTGAGATTAGGATAACTTACATTTGCACGTAGCATTATCGCAGAGCTACTTCATTAAAAAATCTTACACATAAGGTATCTATTCGGAATAGCTCCAAAAGGCAATTTAGGCATTATTAAAAATTTGGAACGGCTCTAGGAGGCAATTTAGATATTAGAAAAAATTTGAAATAACTTTTTGCGGTAATTTAAACATGGTTAAGAATTTAGAATAGTTCATTGCTAAAGTCATTTTTAAAAAACAATTACGAGCTTTTTACTTATGATACGTTTTAAGAAATTAAGAACTCTTTGTTGAAAGATGATTAAAACGTAGAAACCATTTCGATAAAATTCCTTGTTTAAGGCTCTTTTATAATTGAAAACAATTTTGCACTTTACTTATGATACGTTTTAAGAAATTAAGAACTTTTAGTTGAAAGATGATTAAAACGTAGAAACCATTTCGATAAAATTCCTTGTTTAAGGCTCTTTTATAATTGAAAACAATTTTGCACAACTTTACTGGTTTAAAGAATACTTAAGACAGAGCGAAGAATACTTTTTCTTATCGTGATTCATACGTAGAAATCGTTACGGGTAGATTTCGGTGAGACAACAAATAGTTGGATAACAATGTCGAATAGCACTTTGATGAAGACAAGAAAAACACTTTTGTCATGGAAAACAATTTTCTAGAGCTTTTCGTCAAAGATAATTCACACACATGATGTCTTAAGGCAGAGCGCTTTGCTTGAAGTCACATATACATGAGAATTGTCTAGATTAAGAAAATTTACAAATAAAAAATTTTGGAATACCTCTTTAAGGTAATTTTAACATGATTAGCAAATTTGAATAACTCTTTGTTTGAGATAATTTTTAAAAACGTAAGGTCTTTTTTCAACAGACAAATTAAACATAATTAAAATTTTGGTAGAAATATCTATTAAAAGACATTTTATCACATTAAAAATATTTTCCAGAACTCTTTGTTTAAGCAAATCTGTGTACACAAAGTACTTCAGCACAGCGCTTACCTTAACACAATTTGTACAGAGAAGTTGTTTTTATGAAGCTGTGAGATTAATACAATATTATATATTTATGCATGTTGTAAAGGAGCTACTCCATTATTATAACAGCTTACTATGAATAACAATTTGAAATAGCTCTTTAAGGCAACTGAAACGTTATTGAAATTTGGAATAGCTTAAGGTAATTGAAACATTATTGAAATTTGTAATAGCTCTTTCTGGCAATTGAAACATTAGTGAAAATTGAAATAGCTCTTTCTGGCAATTGAAACATTATTGAAATTTGGTATAACTCTATGATGACGACAATTTCAAAAGAAAGACACTTTTATTACAATAAATAATTTTACTGAGCCCTTTGTTGAAGATATTTTATACACAGTGTATCCTTAGAACACTATGCTTAAAGGTCACTTCATGTGGAAATTACATTAATATTACTCTTAGAATAATGCAATTTACACATGGATAACAATTTGGAATAAGGTTCTAAGGAAAGTTTAACATGGGTAAACATTTTTAAAACCCCCTTAGAAGAAACTTAAAAAAGAAATCGAGAGCTTTATAATGGTGACAATATAAACATAAAAATCATATTCGATAAAATTTGTGTTGGTGTCTCAATTACCACTGAAAATAATCGTAGAGCTCTTTGTTAAAACAAAATTGTACAAACAAAAGGAAATCAGGCAGAGCGCTTTGCATAGCACAATATTTACAGACAAAATTACTTTTGTTCAGCTCTTAGATAAACTGCTTTGATTTAAGTTATTACCACATGGAAATTACATTGATCTTTGAGAGCGAGACAATTTACATACGGAAAACAATGCAGAATAGCTTTATGAGACATTTTTGAATTATTGTGAACAACTCTTTGGTAAAGGCCATTGAAACACACCAAACATTTTGACAGAAACTTTTTGTTAAGGCTCTTTTTAATCAGAGAGAATAATTTCCCAGACCCTTTTTTACATGTAAAATACTTAGGCAAAGCGCTTCGCTCATTAAATTGTATACACAAATACTTCATTTGTGAAGCTCTGAGATCAAGGGAATTTGTATATTTGCACATAATTATTTAATAGATCTACTTCATTAAAACTTCATGGCAAAAATTTTGGAATTGCTTTAAAGCAATTTAGACATTATTAAAAATTTAGACTAGCCCATTTAGGGTATTTTAAACATGGTAAAAAATTTGGAATAGATCTTTGATTAAAATATTTTTTTGGAAAATTAAGAGCTCTTTGCTTTAGATAAATCAAAAAAAAAATTAGGAACTCTTAATCTAAAGGTAATTTTTCAAAATTTAAGAGCTCTTTTCTAAAGGTATTTTAAACGTAGATATGATTTTTACATAATTCGTTGTTTAAAGGCTTTTTTATCATTGAAAACAATGTTGCAGATCTTTTTGTGGCTAAGGAAATTCGTACAAAGGAAATAATACTTGGAGCGCTTTTCTTATCACGTATTTCATGTGTATGAAATTTACACACAGGAAATACTTTTAAAGCAAAAGACTTTTTTACTATCCCGATTCATACATAGATATTGCTTTGGTACAGCTCTTATATTAATACAATTTGTACGTCAATAACAATTTAGAATAGCTCTTTAAGACAACTTTATTATAGATAGCAATTTCAAATAGCTCTTTAAGACAACTTTATTATAGATTGCAATTTCAAATAGCTCTTTAAGACAACTTTATTATAGATAGCAATTTCAAATAGCTCTGATAATTTTTAAAAGTTAAAGAGCTCTTCGTTCGAGACAATTTAAACGTAGAAAAAATTTGGTAGAATTCTTCATTGAAGGAACTTTTGTCACAGAAAATAATTTTACGGACCTTTTTATGTAGGAAAATGTATGCACAGAAAGAACTCGGGCAGAGCGCTTTGCATACAATAATTAATTAACACATAGGAACAGCATTTATGGAGCTCGTTGATTAAGCGATTCGCTTAAAGATGTTCATATATAGAACTTACAAAGTAGAGCTCTTCGATTAAGACAATCTACACTTGAATAACAATTTGGAACCGCACATTAAGGCGACTTAAACAATGTTAACTATTTGGAAAAGCGCTTTAAATAATACTTTAAAAAATTAAGGTTTTTGCTAAAAGACAATTCAAACGTAAAAAACATTTTGGCAGAAATCTTTGTTTAAGGCTCTTTTATGATTAAAATTAATTTTATAGAATTTTTTGGTTAAAAAATTTAAACTCAAAAAATACTTAGGCAGAGAGTTTTGTCAAAAGTTAGACAAAGAAATTGTTTTTGTGAGCTGCTCAGATTAAGAAATTTTACATTTACACGTAGTAGTTTAAAAGAAATGCTTCACTAAAAATCTTATATATGGGAAACAATTTAGAATAGCTCTTTATGGCAATTTAGACATTATCAAACATTTGGAATAGTTTTTCATTGCAATATAAAAGTGGTTAAACAATTCAGCATTGCATATTTCTTTAGATGATTTTCTTAAAAAATTTAGAGCTCTTTCATAAAAAAATACAATTAAAATTCAGAAATAGGCTAGACTTCTTTGTCTAAGGCACTTTTAGCGTTGAAATTAAGTTTATAGTGTTTTTTATTTTAAGATTTATACACGGAATATGCTTAGACAAAGCGCTTTTCTTATCACGATTCATATGGTGAAGTCATATTGGTAGAATTCTTAGAGACTTAGGCAACTTATACATGGGTAACGAACGTAATTCGAAGTACGTCTTACATTGAATTTAAATTTAAACATGCTATCAATTAGAAATACCTGTTTCATAAAGACAATTAAAAAAGAAAAGGGCATTTTTTTCATGAAAAATTAAAGTTATTTATACATAGAAATAACATTGATAGAGCTCTTAGTTTAACATAATTCACATGTGGAAAACAATTCCGAATAGCGCCTTAAGGAAAGTTGATCAAAGTGAACAATTTTGAATAGCTCCTTTAGAAGACTATTAAATAACATTGGAGAGTGTTTTGATGAAGACAGTAATTAACCATAGAAATGACTTTGGTAAAAATTTTATTTGAGGCTCAATTAGCATTAAAAATAATCTGTAGAGTTCTTTGAATAAAAAAAATTATTCACAAAAATAACTTAAGCAGAGCGCTTTGCTTAACAGAAGTTTTGCAGACAAATTAATTTTGTAGAGCTCTAACACTACGTTTAGTTACAGGGTCTCTCAGACTAAGACAATTTACATACGGATAATAATGTGGAATATGTAAGCTCTTTGAGTGAGACATTTATGAAAATTTCGGAGAGCAATTATGACATAGAAAGCACCTTAACAGAATTTTTAAGGCTTATTAAACATTTACAATTTAGCAGAGCCTTTTACATACAAAATGTGTGACAGAACACTCTGCTTATCGAAACGTATGCACAAAAAGTTTTTTTCCGAAGCTCTGATACCAAGAGACTTAATATTTACACATTGAATTCTTATACAGCTACTTCATTAAAACACAACTTACACATGTCAAACAATTTGGAATAGCTCTTAAAGCAATTTAGACATTATTAAGAATTTGGAATAGCTTCTTACGGTAATTTTAAACATGGTTGAAAATTTTCAGCTGGTTTTTTTAAAATGAAGAGCTGTTTAAGACAATTTTTGAAAACTTAGGAGCTCTTTGCTAAAGACATTTTAAACGAAAATATAATTTTGATTGATTATTAAAAAATTTTTCAATGATTCTTTTATCACTGAAAATAATTTTACAGAGCTTCTTTTTTAAGCAAATTGGTGCATAAGAAATGCTTGAGCGCTTTTCTTATCACTTTTTATGCGCAGATAGTTCATCGGTAGAGGCCTTAGTTTAGTTTAACACAATTTAAAGGATAACACAATTTGGAAAAGCCCTTTAAAGAGCTTTTAACATAGATAACGATTTGGAGTAGCTTTCTGCTTAAGATAACTTTAAAAAAAAGAGCGCTTTGTAAGAAACAATGCAAAAGAAAAAATTTTTAATAGAATTTTTTGTGTGTTGAAAGAATTTGTATCGCAGAAAATAATGTTTCAGAGCTCTTTGCTTAAGAAAATTTGTACAGAGCAAATACTTCGGTAGAGTACTTTCCTTCAGAATTTGTATATAGAAATTGCTTTTGTGAAGTTCTTAGATTAAAATAATTTATATCTACACATATTTTGAAGAAGCAATTTCATTATGACAGTTTACATATCAGAAAATAGTGTAAAACAGCTCTTTGAGGCAAATTTAATGATTGCCGAATATTTGGAGTAGCACTCTGATGAAAAGATAGAAAAAGATGCAAATTCCTCATGAAAATGACTTCACAGAGCACTTTGTTGAAAACATACAGAATGTTCTCAGGCAGAACGTTTGCTTGAAAGTTCATTTCACATAAGAATTACATTGGTAGAGCTCTTGGAAGAACACGATTTACACAAGAATAGCACTTTGGAATAGCGTTTTAAGGAATTTTACTAGGGTTAACAATTGAGAATAGATCTTTGATAAGACATCTTTAAAGAAATTGAAGAATTTTTTTAGAAGAACAGAACTCAAAAGTAGAAATCACATTATAAAAATTCTTTGTTGAAGGCTCACTTTTCATTGAACACAATTTGTAGAACTCTGTTACAGAAAATTTATACACAGAAAGAACTTATATAGGCAGAGCGCTTTGCTGTTTACAACTTATACAGCTTTTTGTGAAGCTATTGTGTTAAGCTATTCACTACATTTGATAAAGCTTGTAGATTCAGACAATTTGCACATGCTATGGATAACAATGTGTAACAGCTGTTTGAGGTAATTCACACACGATGAACGATTTCCAATAGCTCTTTAAACATAATACTGTATTTTCAGGAAAATTGAGAAGAGCTCTTTCAAAAGACAGTTTTTGAGGGAACATAAGATTTTTTTCCATGTTTAAAGCTCTTTTATCATTGAAAATAATTTTGTATATCATTTTGCTTAAGAAAATTTAAACACACAATTTACTTAGAGCGTTCGCTTTGTTATCAAAATTGATACAAGAAATTGATACCTGTGAAATACTGAGATTAAGATAATTTGCATTATTTGTTATAATAATATTGTTGCATAATTTTTAATAGAGCTACTTCATTAAAACAATTCTTACATGAAAACCAATTTGAACATGTATTTAATACAATTTAAACACGATAAATAATTTGGAATATCTTCTTATGGTAACTTAGTTAAAAATTTGAGGTAGCTCTTTATGGCGATTTAAAGAAAGTTAACAATTTGGAATAGCTCTTTCCTAAAATAAAAACACATTATAAGGTCTTTTCTAAAAACGACAATTAAAATGTAAAACTCATTTTGATATAGTACTTCGTTTAAGGCTCTTTGATAATTGAAAGTAGATTTGAAAAGCTTCTTGGTTAAGAAAATGTGTATACAGAAAATACTTCGGCAGAGCAATTTGCTTATCACAATTTATGAACATAAATAACTTTAATAGAGCTCTGACAATTCAATTATACAAATAACATTTTAGAAGAGCTATTTGTTAAAGACAATTTACGCATGAACAACAATTTGTGATAGCACCTTAATGCAATTTAAACGTGGTTAACGATTTAAAATCCCTTTTTGATTAACACAATTTATAAAAGAAGATAAAAACACTTATCATGGAAAATATTTTTTTAGATCTGTTTTTCGAAGACAATTCATAGCTGAAATATTCTTAGGGACAGCGCTTTGCGAAAAGTTGATTATGCATAGAGCTTATATTGATAGAGATCTTACACTTTAAGACAATGTAGATATGAAAACAATTTAGAATAACTCTTTACGGTAATTTAAACATGGTTAACAATTTGGAATAGTCCTTTGATGAGGACAATGTAAAAAGTACATTGGAAAGCTCTTTTCTAAAGGCAATTTATGAGTAGAAAACATTTTGATAGAATTATTTTTTTATGGCCCTTTTATCATTGAAAACAATTTTGCCAAGATGTTTGTCTAAGAAAACTTATACACAGAAAATACTTACGCAGAGCGCTTTCCTAAGATAATTTATACAAAGATCATGCTTTTGTGAAGCTCTTAGATTAAAAGCTTCACTTAAAGTTGCTTATAGATACGAATTACTTTGGCAGACCTCTTGTGCATTGTATTGAGACAGTTTACACATGGATACACTATTTTCAACAGCGCTGTAGGGTATTTTAAGCATGATTAACAATGTGGAATAGATATTTGATAAAGACAATATGAAAAGAAAATTAGCACTGTTACTAAGGAGGAAAATTTCGTTGTAGACAATTAATACACAAATGGTTCTTATGCAGAGCGCTTTGCTTATATTTATTTATACATTGGAATTTTATTGGTAGCCCTTACTATTATAATATTTACTCATGCATAAGAATTTGGAATAGCGGTGTAAGATAAATTAAAGATGCTTAACAAATTGGAATAATTCTTGGATTAGGACTATTTAAAAAATAAGAGCTCTTTCCTGAGACAATTTAAACTTAGAAACAATTTGATATAATTGTTAGTTGAATTTTCTTTTTATCATCGAAAACAATTCTGCGCTTTTTTGGTTAAGACAATTTGTCACAGAAAATATTTAGGCAGACTTTCTTTAGCATAATTTACCCAGAAATTTTATATAGTTGGTAGATTAAAATAATTTACATATATGCATGTTTTAATAATGATATTTTAGTAAAGTAATTTAACCATAGTTACCAAATCGGAGTACCTATTTCGTTAGGCTAGCTTAAAACGAATATATAGGAATTTTTATCATGGGAAATTATTTTGAAGAGTTCTTTGTTGAAAATTATTCATACGTAAAAGGTGCTTAAGCAGAGCGCTTTGCATGTTCACTTGGAAATTATATTGTTAGAGCTGTTAAATTAAAACAGTTTTTACGTACATAATAATATTTAGGCGGGCGGTTACCTTTAGACAATTCATACTTCGTTAGATATTTTGTATTAATGGAATTTTCCATGTGGATAACAATTCGTAATTGATTTTTTTATATTAAAACATGGTTAAACGTTTGGAACAGCGTTGGTCTGTGCAATTTGTACCAACAATACTTTTAAAGAACTCTTTTGGAAGGACAAAGGCAGAAAATAAGTTAACAGAATTCTATGCTTAATTTATGATAGAAATATAATTTTGAACATAATTCAAATGATAAAAAATTATTATGCAGATCTCCTTGATTAAAACAACTAATATACACAAAGAAGTACTAAGGCAGAATTTCGCTTCGTAGAGCTTTTGAACATATGATTGATTCATATAAAATATTTCGGCACAGCTCTTTTAGTTGGTCAATTTAAACAAGTATAACAATTTTGATTAGCTCTCCACGTAAAGCTGTTTGGATAGAAAATAATTTTGAGGCGTTCATTGTTGAAGACAGTTTAAATGAAGAAAGTGATTTAATGGAGTTCTGTACTGAAGACAATTTAATCATGAAAAATAAATTTGCTGTGCCCTTTGGTTATGAAATGTTGCAGACACAAAATCCTTATGCAGAGAGCTTTACTCAAGGTAATTTATCAACAGAAATTACTTTAGTAGAGCTGTTAGACTAAGATAATATATTATAAAATTTGATAGAATTATGTCATTAAAACCCATTCACATGTTGTTAACGATTTGAAATAACTCTAAGAACGTTTGAAACAAATTTTAACAGTACTTTTTAAGAGGTCTTTGCTCAAGATAGTTTCAAGGTAGAGAACATTTTGATAGGCATCTTTTTTTTTTAAAGTTCTTGCCATGAAAGAAAACATAAGAGTTTGTTAACACATGTGATACAAAAAAAATGTTCTGGCACGGCGCTTCGTTACTTTAAATTTAAAAAAAATGTGGAGCTCTTTAACAAGGTTTAAAAGTACGTAAAAATTCACGACAACTTTAATTTACAAACCTTAAAGAGAAATTACTTTTCTTTGAGATCTCTGTGAAAGCATTTTAAACACGGAATATATTTTGATAGAGTTCTCTTACTAACACAGTTTAGCCAAGGAAAACATTTTGCAGCTTTTTTACTTAAATAATTTCATACAAGGAAACGCCTGGGCATAAACTTTTCTTAAGACAATTAATACATAGAATTTTCTGTGGTAAAGCTCTTAGCTTAAGGAAATTTATGCACGTACAAAATTTCGCTACAGATCTGCTTTAAGACATTTCAAAATGGACAACAGTTAGAAAAACTCTTCGATTAGAGATTTTAAACATTCTTAACAATTTGATAAGCTCTATGATCAGAGCTCTTAAACATGCTTAAGAATTTGACAAACTCCTTGATTTGAGTTTTTGGTTAATTATTTGACACAGTTTTCAGGAGACAATTCCAAGAGACTATCCTCTCTTGAAGAGATTTTTCCTTCACACAACTTGAACATAGAAATTTCTTTGATGTATTTCTTTAAGGTCGTTCAATCGTAAAACATACTTTGGAAGTTCTCTTTGCTTATGACAATATCCTGTATACGTAGAATGTACTTTGAAAGAGCTCTTTACTTACGCAATAAATTGCGATTTTATGTCATATCAACAGAAACAAAGCTATCTTGAACATCAAGAAAAAGATTTCCGCGTGAACCGAAAGACAGGTAGCAGTAATTACATCAACTCCATTTTACAAACAGCCTCATATTTGTAATGCAAGTTTAGATTTCTCATTTCAAAAAATCAAATTAATGACATCATTTAAGATACGCTGCAGATTTGGTAGAAGACGTGCCAACCTTCAAAATCTAAAAATCAGGAGATTTTTTGCAGCTCATAAAATCACATGAACGCTATTTTTTATCGACATTTTTCAGATGCAGGAGCAATTATCCAAAAGTAGTATTATTGGTAAATAGCATTTTTAATGTTTAAAGTAAAGCAAAACCGAAAAGCACCCTCAAAACTCTGAAGAAAACATAAACAGGCTCACAGATAGGAGCGGGGAGACGTAAAACGATAAGTAGGTCACAACTAGCGCGCGAGTGTGTTTGTAACCAACATAAAATAGACCACTGCGCTACCGGGGGTGGCTTTCTTTTTGCAGGTATGAGGAGAGGAAAAGTACGATACTGATGACTGTAAATGCCGTCTTGCATCGACGCAGAAAGAACAAGATTTCACAAGGGGTTCGAAATCTTTTTCTTCTGCGTCGATCCAAGGCTGTGGTTGATAGAATTTCATTATTTCGACCATCGTAACGGCTAATTAATTATCGGCGAAAATCGGAAGAATTTGCCATTTATACGGAGGGCAGGAGGAATGGCTGAAAATCGGGAGTCTCCCGCCTAAATCCGGATGGTCTGTCCAGGTAGGTGTATGTACCTGCAACCAAAGTTCAAATTCTTTCCTTTTTGGGACAAAGAGAAAATATATTTTTGATATGAAGGGACATAAAAAAAAGTATATCTGCATTGAGGAACCTAGTATCCGTAACATGCTCCGAATAACGCCACTTCCCCTCTAATAACTGGATGACTTAGGCTTTTTGGTACTCTGGGCAAGGGGATCTAAAGGGACCTCTCTTCCATTTCGTGTTACATGCATTTCTGATAAAGAATTCTCCTGAAGCAGAGCTAGCAAATAAGTCGGTACAAAAATAATTTCATTTTTTAAGTGGCTATAATTGATGTCGTTTTTCTTTTAAGTTTAGTTTCATCTTAACGGACAGCACGTATACTCATTTTAAATTTTGATCTGAAACACTTAAGCATTTAGATACTTGTAGGTCAGGTGAGGGATGTAAGGTCAGGTGATGCATAACATCACAGCCTCTCCTTGACAAATGTCAACCCCGCCTTCTCGTGGTGCATCCTGTTCCCACTAAAGGGGCTCTGACGACCGCCAATAGCGGTATAACTATACCATCGGGATCAGAGGAAATGCTATCCCACACTCACCAACCCGCTTGGCCAGCGTGGGGAGTTATGGCCAAACACCTCCAAAATGACTCTACAACTTAAATCTTGGCCCTCAGTCTCCGGCAGCTGGAATGTACCTGGCCAAGGCAGCGGCCAGTGCGACATGAAGGCAGAGGGTGCTAAGAATCCCCGGAGGACCGGACTAGGCTGCCATTTGATGCTGACCTTGGCTACCTATAACGGACGCTCCCTATCTTCTGATTCAAGGCTTCTTGAATTGGAAGAGGAACTACAAAGGATCAAGTGGGACATCGTGGGGCTAAGTGAGGTAAGGAGAAAAGGAGAAGATCTCATTGAACTGAAAAGTGGACATCTCTTCTATTATCGTGGGACAGATACTGGCAGGACTAGTGGTGTTGGATTTATAATAAACAAGAAACTGAAGGATAAAGTTGTAGAAGTTGAAAGTTCCTCTGACAGAGCTGCACGACTCGTTATCCAACTATCGAGAAGATACCAGGCTCAGATTATTCAAACTTATGCACCCACCACAAGTCATCCTGAAGAAGAAATTGAAGAATTTTATGAGGAAATTCGTCATCTAAATAATAAAGGTAAGCAGCACTTGAAGATAATTATGGGAGATTTCAATGCAAAAATAGGGCACCGACAACAGAATGAAACTTCAGTAGGTAAATTCGGTCACGGCAACAGAAACCAGCGTGGAAATACTCTCGTTGAGTTTGCAGAGGCAGAAGGATTTTTCATCTTGAACTCCTTTTTCAAGAAAAAGCCACACAGGAAATGGACATGGAGACATCCAATTGGGACGACAAGTGAAATTGATTTTATTATGTGTAACAAAAAATTCGTCGTCGAAGACTGCAGTGTGCTGAACAAGTTCAACACAGGTAGTGACCATAGATTGGTGAGATGTAAGATGCACCTCAACACTAAACTGGAACGTGGCAAGCTCATAAGACAAACAAAATGTATTGACATAACCAACCTTAAAAAACACCATAATACTTTCAAGTTGGAACTGAAGAACAGATTCTCTGCTTTAGAAGGCCTAACATCGGAAGAAGTGGATATTTCGGAAGTTAACAGAAAAGTAACCAAAGCTCTTATGGAAACAGCAACAAAATTAGCTGGGTCTAAGAACAAGTTGCATGTGAACAAATTATCAGGAAAAACCAAAATGTTGATGCAAAAAAGAAGAGAGATGAGGACAACTAAAGAAGATGTGACTTCCAAAGTGGAATATATAGAGCTATGCAAGACAGCACGAAAAAGTATCACTGAAGACGTAAGGAAATTCAACTGTGAGCTAGTGAGGAAAGCAATTGAAAACAACCAAAGCCTTAAGATAGCAAAGGGACATCTCAGTAAGGGAAGAAAACAGATTATGGCTCTGAGAAAAGAAGATGGTTCTATAACAAGAAATAGAGGCGAAATTTTGACAAGAGTGAAAGATTTCTACTCCAAATTATATGAAAGGGATGATACATGTACTCCAGACATCATGAAAGGTACCAGAGTTCTTCCAGTACTCCCAGCAGAAGTTGCTCATGCAATCAAGAACATGAAGCGGGGAAAGCTCCAGGAGAAGATGGAATTACTATAGACATCATACAAGAAGCAAGTGGAGAAATTGAAACAGTACTCGCCCAAATTTTCACTCGATGCCTTAATGAAGGGAAGATTCCTGAGGATTGGAACAATGCTACAATGATCCTGCTACATAAAAAAGGTGACATTGAGGATCTCAGGAACTACAGACCTATCAGCCTCCTATCAGTGGTTTATAAAATCTTCACTAAAGTTCTTTCACACCGCTTGAAGGTAACACTGGACATGGCTCAACCGAGAGAACAAGCTGGATTCAGGAGTGGCTACAGCACAATAGATCATATCCACGTACTGAGAGAACTAATTGAAAGAGCGAGGGAATATGAACTTCCATTGTGCATAGCTTTTATCGATTATGAAAAAGCCTTTGATTCGGTGAAACCATCAGCAGTTACCACGGCTCTGAAATCCTGCGGTATTGAAGATGCATACATTAATATTATTAATAACATCTATGAAAATGCAAGTGCAAAGATTAGGCTGTTTGAAAATACAACACACATAAAAATTGGAAAGGGAGTGAGACAAGGTGACACCATATCTCCGAAGCTCTTTAATGCCACATTGGAAAATGTCTTTCAATCACTGAACTGGGAAAACAAAGGGATAAAGATTAATGGAGATTATCTAACCCACTTTCGTTTTGCTGATGACGTAGTCATTTTTGCAACTACCCCATCAGAGCTGCAGAGTATGATCCAGGAACTTGCTGACAAGAGTAAAGAAGTGGGATTAAAAATGAACTTTCAGAAGACAAAAGTGATGTTCAATGCTTTTACAAGAAATGAAGATTTATCGATTGATGGAGAAAAACTGGAGATAACAGATACGTATGTTTATCTTGGACAGCAGATATCAAGTGAGGGTCACATTGATGAAGAAATTAATAGGCGTGCAAAACTTGCCTGGAGAGCTTTTGGAAGAAACAGCATAATTTTCAAGAGCAATATGCCATTATGTCTTAAAAGAAAAGTGTTTGATCAATGCATCCTTCCAGTGCTTACGTATGGTGCAGAGACGTGGACCTTAACTAAAAGAGACATACAAAGGCTGCAAACAACTCAAAGAAGCATGGAGAGGTGCATGCTTCTTATAACCAGGAGAGATAAGAAGAGAAACTCGTGGATCCGAAAAATGACGAGAGTGGAAGACATCATGATCAGAGTTAAATCCCTGAAATGGCAATGGGCTGGACATACTGCCAGAAGGACAGACCATAGATGGACAGCCGAAATTTTAGATTGGATTCCAAGGGACAGGAAAAGACCCAGAAAAAGACCACATGGGAGATGGGTGGATGAAATTCGTAAATATGCGGGAGTGACATGGAGGAGACTGGCACAAGACAGACCGTTGTGGAGGAAACTTGGGGAGACCTTCGTCCAGCAGTGGATTGATAATGGTTGAAATGATGATGATGATGATGATGACTCAGAACCTAATGTGTTGTTAAACATAGGAGCCTGAAATATGTAAGCAATCATTTAATCTGTGTGGGTACCACTGGTTCGGTTTCACTGATATCACGGATTGATATTTAATGTAACAGCAACACTGTTCAAATTAGAATATCTTGGGGTCATTCCATGTCAAATCACACAGCATTTTCACGAGATGTCACCCACCTATCTCAGATTTTTGTGAAAATCGGTACAAAATATTGTACTAGTAAGATATGAAACCAGTTAAAATTTTAGGTCCTTCGGTCCAGTAGATCTTGAGTAATACCACTTTTAAAATTGGGTAACTCTGCCGTTGAAGTTTTCGTGCTATGAGCTTTCACAACTACACTGTAGGACAAAAAATTGATAACTTCACAACTAAATATTGCAGCCACATAATTTTTTTTAAATGATCTACATGATCCATATATTTGGGAACAACTTGTTTCTGCACATTTTCAGATTTAAAAGAACATTTTTTTTTAATTTAATGACAAAAGACATGGAAAAATGAGGCCACATTTTATTTAAACAAAACAAGTTTTTCTAAAATGAGCCCCCACTTCAAATTTGCTAAAAAACATTTCATGTGCGTATTTTAATGTAACCTCTTTCATTAGGAGAAAAAAATACTTTGGGCAATTCGCAATTTTGGTGAGGAAAAAATCCAAAATATTGTGTTTTATGTGTGGAACATTCCGACATGATATTACTTAATGTTTTTAATTAAGTGGTTGCTTGACCATTTCATACACCTTTCTCCCCCCCCATAGTTTAACCCTATCAGTGAGTAGCTTAAAACATTTTTTATTTTATTTTTATGTGCCACCATCTTGGATATACGTTCATTTTTCTTTTCTGTGGCAGGCCAAAATAGGGCCTCACAACGGTTTTGAAAAAAGGCAATGCTTTTGCTCTTGTTGTAGATCAAAAGTTTTCGTTTCACTACCTTTAAAGAGGACATTTTAGGCTTTACAGAAAATGTGCAAAAATGATGGAAAGTGTTTTTTTAACCTTGCTTAAAATGGCATTGAAATCTGCAATACCAGCAAGCATAAATCACCATTTTTGATGGACTGTTAAGGTGACTGGGAGTTGGAACCCCAAGTTAGGAATTTTTGTGTAATAACTATGGCTAGTAGAGTTTTCAGTTACGGAGAACATAAGTCTGTGAGAACAAACACATGCACGTACACACACACATACGTTTCAGATCATTAGCAAATAAAATAATGTATTTTGGATCTTCCGATTTTTTTCGTAAATACATAGTACATAAACTCAATAAGTAGAAATATTCTGCTTTCATATTTAAAATGTGCAATGAAATAAAAGTAATTTAAGCTGTTGAATGTAAAGTTGTAATAAGGTACTGGAATTTTCTTTAGTTAGTTTTTAATCCAGTGCATGAAAATACTTTCATGAAAAAAAAAAAAAACGTCCAACCTTAAGTTTTTTTAGTAGCAATAATGAAATGCCCACCATAAGTACTAATGAATATTGAGTCCCCTTCCCCAAATCATTCCTCCTTACAGGACTTCAAAATAAAGTTATATCGTCACTTGCAATCTTTATTTTTGCATCCAACTAAAATTTCTAGTCATTGTGGATGTTTTTACTTCCTTCAGTTTAGAAAAGAAGTTGTGCATTACCACAGACTGAGAAATATTGAGTATTTCACTGATGGTTGTTCTGCACAATATAAAAACTGCAAGATATTTCTGAACTTGCACATCATAAATAGGATTTTCTTAGATTAGTAGGGAAGTTGTCATTTTTTGCAGCAAGCCATGGCAAGTCACCATGTGAGGGTATTGGTTCAGATTGTAAAAAGGCTAACAACAAAACACAGTTTGCAGCGACCTTTAGCTCAAAAAATAACATCTGCTGCAACAATGTATAACTTCTGCAAAGATAATATAAAATAAATTACGTTTTTCTTTGTGGGTGAAAAGAAGAGATGAACAAAGTGAGTAATCAGCTTAGTATCTGTTTTGCGAAAGCAAAATCTCTTCCTGGTACACGCACAATGCGTCACTTTACACCACTTCCCAATTTCACAATTGGTGCTAAGAGATTAAGTTCTGATAAATATTACAGTATCATTTCCGAAATTAGTATATCTAATTTTCAAGATGAGTTACAGTTACATGTTAACTGCTGCATAGCATGTGTATATGATTCCTGTTGGCATGTGGGATTTGTTGGAAAGATTAACTATGATGAAGGTGATTGGACTGGTCGATTCATGCACCCATATGGGCCTTCTCCATCTTTTTATTGGCCTAATAATGATCGTGAAATACCTCTGACACATATATTATGTTTGGTTGAAGTAAACACTGCAACAGAAAGAACATACAGCGTATCCAAACAGGCTGAAGACCTGGCTCAGTCAAAGTTTTTTTTCATATGAAAATTAGTAATTGTGTTTAGTTTGAATTCAAACTGACAGAGAAAATAATTCATTTTTCTCTTATGTAACCAAGGAAAAGTTCATTTATAAATCATACATAAACGTATCATTCAATGTCAAAATAATTCTTTTCGCAATTGGCTATTATTTTTAAGCACGGCAATAATAAAAAAAAATTTGGTGGTTTGACTGGCGATTGTGAGCATGGCTTTCTAGGTCAGCCTTTTGATCAATTACAAATTGAAATTGGTCAAAATATTAAATTCAACCGTAACAAATACAAATACAGTGAGTTGCAGCGCCCTCACAAAATTTTAGACAAGTGTTGCTGTTAAAGTCTGTTAATCCCAAGCTGTACAATATCTCTGGTAAGGGTTTTTTTCAGTTTTTTTATTTGCCTTATGTATAAATTGTACATACACACTGCGTCAAAGAATTTTTAAAACTGGCGCTAGATTTCAGCCTACGGTGGCGCCACCAGTGTAATCGCGAATGCGTTATAAACCGTGGCCATCTGCTTGCTTTCTGCCAAAAGTACTGCGCAGTTGTTAAAGTAACTCAAGCGAAACGGCCGGTCATTAGAGAAGTAAACATTTTTTCATGTTGAATTATTAAGATGGAACAAAGAGATGTTATTAAATTTAATGCAAAACTTGGTAAAAATGCCTCGGAAACGTACCAAATGATGAAACAAGTTTACGGTGAGTTTTGTTTAAATAGATCAAATGTTTTCCTGTGGCACAAACGTTTTTTAGACGGAAGAGATACGCTAGAAGATGATAAGCATGACGGAAGACCAAGTTCATCTAGGACACCTGAGATTATTGAAAAAGTGCGTGATTTCGTGGCAAACAATCAATGTGCGTCACTAAGAATGATGGAAGAGTCTTTAAACATCAACAAAGAAACGATTCGAACCATCCTGCATGAAGATTTGGGCAAAACAAAAGTCTGTGCTAAATTTGTTCCACACACGTTAACCGATGAATAAAAATCAAGGAGAAGTGCACATTGCAGAGACATCATTTCAGCCGCTGAAAATGATCCAAACTTCTTAAAATCGATTGTTACAGGTGATGAAACATGGTGTTTTCAATATAATCCTAAAACAAAGTGACAAAGTGCTGAATGGAAGTAAAAAAACTCGCCACAAGCCAAAAAAACAAGAAAAGTTCCATCGAAAATCAAAACAATGCTCATTATATTCTTCTATAGTAAGGGTATTTATTATCCAGAAAGAATTTGTTCCAAATGGACAAACACTTACTGGTGAGTTTTATTTAAATGTTTTGAGGCAGAATTCATCGCATTCGTCCAGAATATCGGTATGAAAACAGTTGGTGTTTGTTGCACGATAATGCGCCCAGTCACACCTCACATCTTTCTCGTAGATGTTTGGCGAAAAATAACGTCTGTGTGTTGAATCATCCACCGTATTCACCAGATGTAGCACCCTGTGACTTTTCTTTATTCCTAAAACTTAAAATGACGTTAAAAGTGTGTTATTTTGATCATATTTTGACCATACAAACAGCTTCGACGCGTGCTTTGGAGGCAATTCCGCAAAGTGAACTGGAACAGGCATTCGAATCATTATTAAATCGCTGTAACAAGTGTATTGAAGCCGGAGGGACTTATTTTCAATAACAAACCAAAACAAATTATAATTTCTTGTTTCTATTTCATTTTACAGACCCAGTCTTAAAAATTCTTTGCCACACTGTGTATAGTAGTGTTTGGTAGTTAAAGGTGTTTGAAATATAATTCCATAAGACTTAAAAAATATTTTGAAAACAGAAACAAGCATAAATATTTATCATTTTCTGTGCAATTCGGAGTGCTGAAATGTTACCATTTATTCACAAATATTTCAGGGCCTGTAACTTCTAAACCAGTTTGAACCACAAAATGAAACTCACAGGTTTTGTTGAGTACCAGTGGGGGTATCCTTGGTGAAAAAATAAATACATTTTTATCTGGTCCCTCTTTAGAGATACGTAACCTTGGAATCTGCAAAAGTTGAAAATGTTCAAATTTGTGGGGAGAGGGCAGCGGGGGGGGGGGGAGAGCAAACCCAGACTTATGTTCTCCGTAGCTGAAAACTCTACTAGCCATAGTTATTACACAAAAACACTCAACTTGGGGTTCCAAGTCCCAGTCACTTTAACAATCCATCAAAAATGGTGATTCCTGCTTGTGAGTATTGCAGATTACACCGCCATTTTATGCAATGTTAAAAAAAAACCATTCTATTATTTCTATACATTTTCTGTAAGCCGAAAATGTACTCTTTAAGGTAGTGAAAACCAAAACTTTCGATCTACAATAAGACGAAAACAATTGCCTTTTTTCAAAACCATTCTGAGGCCCTATTTTGGCCTGCCGCAGAAAAGAAAAATGAACGTATATCCAAAAGGGTTGCACATAAAAGTAAAATAAAAATTGTTTTGAGCTACTCATTGATAGGGTTATACTATGGGGGAGGAGAAAGGTTTATGGTCGAGCAACCACTTAATTAAAAAAATTGAGTAATATCATGTCGGAATGTTCCACATATAAACCACGATATTTTGGATTTTTTTCCTTGCCAAAATTGCGAATTGCCCAAAGTATTTTTTCTCTTATTTAAAGGTTACATTATAATCCACACATGAACATATGTTTAGCAAATTTGAAGTGGGGGCTCATTTTAAAAAAAATGTTTTATTTAATAAAAATGTGGCCTCAATTTTCCACGTCTTTTGTTATTAAATTTTTAAAAAAGTGTTCTTTTAATTCTGAAAATGTGCAGAAACAAGTTGTTTCCAGATGTATGGATCATGCAGATCATTTAAGGAAAAATATTATGTGGCTGCAACAGTAATTTTTAAAGTTATGAATTTTTTGTCCTACAGTGTAGTTGTGAAAGCTCATAACACGAAAACTTCAAAGGCAGAGCTACAGTTTTTAAAGTGGCATTAATAAAGATCTACTGGACCGACTGACCTAAAATTTTAACTGGTTTCATATCTGACTAGTGCAATGTTTTGTGCGAATTTTCACAAAAATCTGAGATGCCCTGGGTGATCTGACATGGAATGACCCGTTGTGTTTTTTCAATATGCTGTGTTCAAGGCTTTCTGGTACAGAAAAGTAATAGAACTGAATTACGATGCTATTAGGAATTATAACTGAAAATTACATAATAGCATAAGGATCGCACAGTATAGTGAAGATCAGATGTCTGTTATTTCTCAAGCGACATCCATGGCAACATTTTTGTTAAAATCCACGATGTCAGTTTGACGTCAATGTTTTTTACATTCAAAACTACTTCTTAATTGGTCAGAATAATATTTTAATTGTTTTTCTACTGTGGGAACCAACCGAAGATAAATGTTACAATACTCTATTTGCATAAAACGCCGTATATTGTGCATGGTACCAACCATTTACAAAACATTGCGTCCTGATCTCATGACCTCAATGCCCTACCATAAATAAATCCCTAATGATCACAAGAAAATAATTGTCAGCATTTGTGTTGGGGGCGTTGATTATATAGGATCAGCAACTATACTGAGACCGCATTGACAGCCGCCTTACTCAGAGAAGAATGGTGTCACCTTCACAGACAAGACATTCGTGAGGGAAGCATCACACTTTACAACAGAAACAAACAAGTGTTTGGAAGGACATGAGAACATATTACGTACGGTATAAATGCACATTAAATGGGTCTAATCTGAGTAAACATTTTAAACTTATTTAGACATTTCCCACGAACAAACACAAGGAAAAACAATACTAACTGTCCATGAATAAACTACTTTCCATGTGACGGAACCCTATCTATTGTTTGCAGCGCCGTAACCTATTAAATGTTAAATATAACACTAAGTCTTATGGGACTTATACATCACTCATCTGAGTAGAGGTGGGTAATCCGGTGCCATCTGGAAGACGGGACTTCTCAAGAGGTTCACTTTGGGTGTCAGTTTACACTTTTTAAACGGAATTCTCTTCCAGTTTCTAGTGAAATTTTACTGAATTCCCATAAGGAAAACAAATTAATGTTTGCAACGCTATTTCTAAAAATGTTGTTGCCCCATACCAAAAACGATAAACGGACTTTCGTCTATGATAGTTATTATGTACTACAGAAGAGGCTTTTATTCTTTTTTTGCAACACAGAAATAATTTTGAAAAATAATATTAATCGTTCTTCGAAAACAGAATGGGAACTAACCATTCAGCTCGTTTAAATCCTAGATTTTTTCTCTTCAAACCTTGTTCTCTCTCTTTTCTCAGTGCTTTATGCCGACAGTTTCTTCGTTTCCTATAAGTTCCAATTTGAATCTGTGTTCTTAAATAACTAAAATTTTTATCTCACAAGGGGACCTTACAGCTGACTACCCGCGGATTTCGGTGAATGTTTTTTTAATGAAAGTAGAGGCAAAATGAGGATATATATGTCCCGGCATTTGATCTAATGCCTCTTATTTTCGGAATAAAAAATCATAACGATCTGAGGATATCATAACGAAATTCGTGATTTCCTGTAAATGATGCTTTACTGTAATGTCACGAGGTCCTACAGCAGTGCATTATAGCATACTTTTACTGTTATGATGGCTAATGTCGAAAAGCGGGGAATGAACAATGAACTATCAGTAGCAGCAAAGAACGGAATGCCTGCATTTTTTCATCCCCCCTTAAACTTCTCTCGTTCTCACTTTTCAGAATTCTGTAAGAAGTTACAACAACATTGTGTGACATAGGTAGATATTAAATGAAACATATGTATTTCTGTGCAATATTTGCATGAGCTAGTTATGTCGTGAGCTGTAGGCTTCGTAGTGACGTGGACCTTACACTTAACATTGTATTGTGTCATTGTCAATGGCAATTCGGTGTAGTTTCACTAACAAATAATAAAGAACTTGTAGAAGTAATCGTTGAGTAATGGAGTTTAATAATAATAGCACATATGGGGACAGAGGAATTGTTAAGAGAATCGAATTATCACATTTTAGCTTATAAAGTAAAATTACGTACTTTTATTTGAAGCCCTAACATATATGTTGTTAGGTATCACTAACGGAGGTTTTGCTATCGTTTATTGGTACACAAAGTTGCGGATGATAATTATCATAAAAACAATGAAAACGTAACACTTTTCTACAACGCGAGCATTTGATAAAAGAACTGTACGAGCACTTACATTTCGTTTGTCGACCGTCCGAAAAACACATTTCGTTCACATTTCCAAAAATATTTCTTTCATTTATTAACTTTGCAGCAAACCAAGCTTACTGCAACATGTTCTTGAGAATCGGGGCAGGAAGTTGATGACGTATATAAGTGAATGAATCTTTATTACATTTTCTCGCTTGTTTAAATGCCTATTTTCTTTTTAAAGTTCGACAGTTTTTTAATTATCAAAGAAACATTTTTACTTGACGGAAAAGGTACACATCACAAGGTTGACAGCATAGGGTACAATGAGGAGGAATGATTACATCAGTAGTAGAACAAGTGCCGTCGTCCTTTGTGAAGACACTATTAAAGAGTGCTGGATTTGTTTGACCTCCCCATAAATCCACGATGAATAGAAACTTCTCTTTTTCACAAAATGGTCAGATAATGTTTTTTACGAAACTGCTGAAATGCTCTTTCGTTCATTTCCCTGATTTCGACGGTGTCACGAATACATTTCCATATTCCGCAGTTAGTCCTTCCACAATCTTGGAAACGAGAGGTCCAAATTGTCCCTGACGCTCTTGAATACATAGGAAAACTTTTGGAAATAATGCTCTAGAAGCAGTCAATGCATACTGCGCAGTGTAACTATGCGTTACTTTGTTAAAATATCCCAAGAATACCTCTGTTGGTTTTTCTCCGCGCACAGAAAGTGTCCTGTTCACATCGATTCTGTACTCACATCTTATTTGATCAGTGTTAAGGACGTAAGCCAATGGAAACTCTGATCAGTCGTGAAAGACGTTTTTGGAATTTCCCTGCTTCTGCGATGACAGTTGAGAAATACAATTTATTTTGTGACTTGATGTAGCGCGTCACTTTTTGCTGGGGGGTGTCATGAACCAGTTTGAATTTTTTAACCACCCTTGTGATGCCATAAAACGAAAATCGTCCGATTGATGTTGCACCGCTGCAGCAGAAGCCCATTGTTATATCATTTGTGTGGTTACCGGCTGCTTTTTCTCTCGAGCTTCACAAAATCGATCGCAGGTGCATGCGGCTCATTGATGCCAGAGGGGAGCGGAGACCGCGGCTCATTGATGCCAGAGGGGAGCGGAGACTGCGGCTCATTGATGCCAGAGGGGAGCGAAGACTGCCGCTCATTGATGCCAGAGGGGTGCGAAGACTGCCGCTCATTGATGCCAGAGGGGGAGCAAAGACTGCCGCGCATTGTTCACAGCGACCGCAGGGCCACAATGCGACAAATCACTTGCAGCTACAACAGTGGTGATCAGGGCAAGGTGTCACAGCACACAGTTCATCGCAGTAATCTGCGCATGGACCTGCGTGGTAGCCGAAGACACAGCCGGGTCACCATTCTTACTGCACGTCGTCTCCAACAACACATGAAACGGGCCCAAGATCATATAAATTAGACCTTGGAGATTGGAAGTAACTGGTCTGATTTGAGGAATCAAGATTCCTTGTGCATCACGTAGACGGCCGAGAGTGGATACGCCAATTATCAACGGAGGCTGTGGCACCTGGATGCACTGTTGGGTGGAAACAGGACGGATGCGGCGATGTTATGTTGTGGGCGATGTTTTCTTGGGAAACTTTCCCCATTGTCCCAATAACACCATCCCTGACAGCTGTCAGGTATCTGAAACATCGTTGCGGACCAAGTTCGCCCATTCATGGCAACTGTGTTTCCTGATGGTAATGATCATTACCATTAGGATAGTGCGCCATGCCACACTAACAGAATCGTCGAGGAGTGGTTCGGGGAACGTGCTGGCGACTTTTTGTTAATGCGCTGGCCTCCAAATTCACCTGACATGAACCCAATCGAACATTTTTTGTTCGACTTTGAAAAGCGCGTTTGCGTAAAATCATTACCATCCCAAAATGTACAGGAACTGGAGTACCTGCTATTGACATTAGCAGATACCCCAGAATCACTATCGCCACCTCATCGAATCGATGCGCCGCGCAGTGTGGCCGCTGTTTTGTGGGCTAAAGGGGATTGCTAACAGCTTATTAGGTAGTGGTCATAATGTAATGGGTTCATTGGTGTAATTGCAAGTACAATTTAGCTTATAGCCTATCCCGTCATCTCTAGCTCGCTTGACAAAGAGCGGAGACTTTTATTAAATTTTTGCCTCGCTGTTTTTTTTGGATTAACGCACGAGGAATGTGCTTTGAATAAACTATATTCACATTGGGTTTTCTGCTTTTCCACTTCATTTAAAAAATTCAGTCTCATTAGTTAATTACCGCAGTGTGCATACCTATCCATAATAATTGGAATTGAAAAAGATTTAATTATTTAACTACAGTAATAAAAAATTAAATGAAATAAGCACTCGCATGAATACATAGTAGCAGCCAATCTCGGATCAGATACCATTTGAAAACATTTAAAAAAGATACTCCTAAGGCGTACCAGGTGCACAAATCAGCTATTCTTCATTTGATGTACTGCCCCCGACTGCATTTCTATCAACATTCTTCCACTTGCATCCTAGCTTCTGCAGCGGTGTAACAGTTTCGCCCTCAATTCTACAATTTCCATTCCGCCATTCCAGCACAGCAGGTTTTCTTTGCCCCGTTAAACATAGAATTTTATTAAATTTTGTGACTTTGTTTGTTGGAAATGATCACCTCAGCTCTTTTCTCTCTCGTTGAATCCGGGGATTTCCACTTCTTTTCGTTCGTTAGAAACGAGCATTAACGATCAAATTAAAATTAGCTTCGAATTAACATTACACCAAACAAAAGTTCCGTTTTGCTCGTTAAATCAGGCAGTTGGGTAAATGCGGTATTTTTTAAACGGGTTGTATTGTATATTATAGAACAGCACTTACGTAATTGTGGTCACTGTTGTAAAATTTAATCATCTGATAAAGAGACACTTTTCTCTTTTAATAGTATTCGGAATGAAACTGAATTTTATATAATTATCAAATTCGCATGTTTAGAATAAATGGTTTTATGAAATACGTTAGGTTTTAAAGACCACCAGAATTGACTTTCATAGAGGGAAGAGTGTTTGGCGACACAGAAAAGTACCTCAAGCCGTCCATCCCTAATTTAGAGCTCGTGGTTGCAGAGAAGGGAGAAAATGATCACCTGAAGAGACCAGGCAATGTTGCATTCCAAACATAAAGGCAAGCCAGCCTCCAGTCTTTAATTCTGCAATACTCCACAAACACACATCGCACGTACTCAGGTAGTTTCAAAAATGTTAACTTTGTGGCAATACCTTTATTAATACAAGTCATAACATGCCACCTGGTCTGAAGCAATCGCTTCTCGTTACCTATCCAAGTTGGACCAGAGTTCAACTCCCAAATCAGGCATCGGTGGTGTGTTTGTCTTACGATAAAGGTAATCTGTTCCCCCTGAAACCAGCGACCCCCAAATGAGAGACGGCAGACTGCTTAGAACCCTTAGAGTTGCTCATGACAGTCAACCCCGAAAAGAAAGAGAATTACGGTCACTGGTTTCAGGGAAGGGAAAGGAGCTGTGCTGTACACCAAACATGCCTCGGCCGGGACTCGAACTTCAAACCAAGAAGGACGACTATTCAAAAAGCAGCTCTCCTACCACGTGACCACCGAGGCGGGTAACTAATTTTGAACTTGGGAAGAATAGTGCGCATATGCGTAAATTTGAGAAAATTTCTCTTCCACATTTTTTACTTTTCCAAATAAAAATTTAAATTTAACAGAGTTATTGAAAAACTAACTCGAGAAATCGCAACGAGAGTTAATTGAATTGCTGAAATGGCCCAAGGAATAACGAACGGTTCTCTGAAAAGCACCATAAACATTAGAGGAGAATTGACTGGCTAGATTGGCGGCATACAACGTATGCTCGAAAAAGCACACTATTTCTGGCATACGTCGTACGCCGTCATTGTAGGGAGTAACTACTGTGTTGTTGTCTTTTTATTGGAGGTTTAACGACCACCGTGAGTAACTCAATGGGCTAAAAGCAGTCACCCGACCCAAATTTAGGATCACTGGTTCCAGGGAAGGGAGAGAGCCAGTGCCGTAAGACAAACACAACATCCATGCCTCACCGGGATTCGAACCCGGACCCCTTTCGGACGAATGATCAGAGGCCATCGCTTAGACCACTACGCCACCGAGCGGCAACTACTGTGCTGACGTATTTGTGCGAGCATTTCAGTTATAAATCTCTAAGATTTGATTATATCTTCAAGATAAAATTTAAATATATATGGCACGCAATTTTCCTATAGACCTCATATTTACTTATCTTCTAAATAGCTCTCTACTCTCTCATTTCATTCGACTGGATGATTCCTAACAGCTAGAGTGACCTGATAAGAAAGTCATAAAGAAAAGTGCAAAAAAATGATTCAAGCAGGTTTCCCGTTTAGTATGTTCGGTGATAAGCTCCACTATCACCGAACCTATGGATCACTTTCATCTAATTTGCTAATGGCGACAAAAATCCCGGGACAACATATAATCATTTCAGATTATGTTTGATTTTAGCAGCATAGGGTTCGCGATCCCTATCATCTTGACTGTCAGGTAAAGATTAATTACCATCACAAGACCAAAGCAAATGTGTTTTGAGACACCAATTATTATCGGAATACGTTGTTTACAAGCTAGACGCACGCAGTCGAACATTGTCTCTAAGTTAAGGGACTAAGCCTATAGTTGAAGTTCGAGAAATTCGTCTTGATCGCAGTGTATGATAGTGAAGTGATACAACTCCCCATTCTGGTAACATTTTAAGAAACGGACCAACAATGTCACAGGCCACCAGAGGACATTCACGCTACCCATCATAGGAATATTAGTGGTTATGATTCCTTCAGTACTAATTCGGTATTTATCCAAAATATTTTTTTATTAATTATTACTGCATGTGATTATATGGTGGTGGAATTTCTTTACATGAGTTATAGTGTACCAGACTAGGATCAATTCAATTCTTAGGTGTCTGATAAAGGGCGAAAATGTTACGTTCCTAACTGTGGGACAGGTATGCGACCAGTGGCGTATATTCGAGACTGGCTAGGCTAGCTAAGAGAACCAGTGGCGTATATTCGAGGCTAGCTAAGAAGAACCAGCGGCGTATATTCGAGGCTAGCTAAGAAGAACCAGCTGCGTATATTTGAGGCTAGCTAAGAAGAACCAGTGGCGTATATTAGAGGCTAGCTATCTAGCTGTGAAACCCAGAGAATGCACAAATAAAAGTCAATTAAATAGACACAAATAAAAATTAATTATCAACGGTATTAAGATACGTCGATGCTTTCGCTGCGAAACAAACACGTGCGGATTCGCTTCTTTGACTCAGTCTGGCGAGCGAAGACCAGCGGCATAATGCAAGCAGCTCTCCAGTCTTCGCTGTTCTGATTCGACCTTCAATACGATCGCCTGCTAGCGTTTCCATGACAACATGAATGAGAGGGTGGAGGGGAATGGACTATTGCTTTGGGCGAAGGTTCACTCAGAAAAGAGAAAACTTCCGCCTACTTTAGTCACTCATATCCTTCCGCCTGTAACATCATGTGTTTCACGAAAAGGTGTTTCACTTTGTGTGAAGTGTCAATGAATTAAAACCAGTGATATTATACATAGTGCGATTAAAAAGTTCCAAGACTAGGTACGTAGCGCACCAACAGAAGGCAGTACGCGGATGCGCAAGCAGTGGTCGAGAGCAGTGACCTTCATGAGTCATTGTGCCGAGTGGCGTTGTTCTGTTAACATCGGGAGTTGTGCTACACGATATTTCGTGACCACGTGCAAAACACAGCTGAGACCTCTGTATGGACGACTGCAAACTAGAGCAGCGAGCAAACATCAAATTCTGCGTCAAACTAGGCAAATCGGGAATGGAGACGCAAGAAATGTTGCGGCAGGCTTATGGCAATGAAGCAATGAGTTGTACGAGGTGTTTTCAGTGGCACTCGCGCTTCAAGAGCAGCAGAACGGCACTGGAAGACGACGAGAGGTCAGATCGGCAGTCTACGAGCAAAACCCCCGAAAGTGTGGGCAAAATTAAGGAACTGTGCATGAGTATCGTCGGAGAACCATTCAAGACATTGCTACCATCGTCAATATGTCATGCGGAACACTGCAAGAAATTTTGACATCGGTTTTGAACATGCACCGCATTGCTTCAAAGTTTGTGCCAAAGATTCTGAACCCCAAACAGAAGGCGCTCCGTGTCAAACGCTGTCAAGATCTTCGTCAGCAGGTGGTGAATGAACCAACGTTTCTGTCGCGGGTCATCACTGGGAACGAGACTTGGGTCTACGGTTCTAATCCGGAGACCAAACAACAGTCGTCGCAGTGGAAGAGCCCGGCATCTCCACTATCGAAGAAGGCCCGACATGTCCGGAGCGCAACCAAAAGCATGCTCATCGTGTTCTTCGACATTCGTGGGGTTGTGCACCGTGTATTCGTCTCCCAGGGATAGACCGTCACCACCCTTTTTTACTCGATGTTCTGCGGCGTCTAAGGGAGGACATTCGCCGCAAACGACCAGAAATGTGGCGCAGAGGCGATTTCCTGCTGCATCACGACAATGCAGCAGCGCACAGAGCGTTAGCAATACTCCAGTTTTGCAGCAGCAACAGCATGACTACCCTTTCTCACCCGCCTTACTCACCGGATTTGGCCTCCTGAGATTTATTATTGTTCCCGAAGATAAAGCTGAAGCTCAAGGGTCGCCGTTTTGAAACCGTAGACGAGATCCAGCGCAAATCGCAGACGGTGCTTGACACGATTCGCGAACAGGACTTCCAGGAAGCGTTCCAACAGTAGCAAAAACGCTGGCAGCAGTGTATCGCTACCCAAGATTACTTTGAGAGAGATCATAGCCACACTTAAGTAACGTAAGTATTTTGTTGTATATTGACGTAGTCTCGTAACTTTTTGATCGGACCTCGTATTCTAAATTCGTGGCTTTGTTGGATTCGGACTGTTTTGATAAATTTTGTGAAAGCTTCCCTGAGCATCTACTGTCAGAACTTAAAGAACTCTATGCTTCAAATTTTGACACAGCTCGACTAAAAAATTAACTAAAGGTGTTTTATTCCTTTGAAGAATACAAAAACAAATTAGTAAGAGACATTACTTGTTACATAAGTTTCAATAAATTAGGCATAGTGAGGTGTATAAATTAGCAGACCTAATATTAAACTTTCCATTAACAACTGCAACTGCCGAAAGAAGATTTTGTGCATTAAAAAGAATCAAAATATATCTTAGAGCCACGCAAGGACATGTACATTCGAGCAACTTGGCTGATTTGTCAATAGAGAAGAGCATTCTTTTTAAATATGAAAAACTAATGGAAAGGAACTTTTTATGAAAACGTAACTCTCAAGTTCACACAAAAGGAGAAGAATGGAGTTCATGTACGAATAAGTGTTCAAATCCTAATCCTCATATTTGGTATCATGTCAGCAAAGCATGTACCTAAAAATAAGTTACTTCTATTACTTACCAATTAAAAATTAAACTTCGCGATTTAAAAAAACACCAGTACATTGGGGGGGGATGCCCAGGTCTTGGACCCTAGATACGCCACTGTATGCGACATGTAAAGAACTTGTATCAAATTTAAAAACTCCAATTTGATGAAAAACAATCACTAATTTATCGCTTGATATCAAATATATATTCACCATATTATATGCTCGAAGCTCCACAGCCACAGATCGAGATGTTTATGTATTAGTACGATTAAGCAGAAGAGTAACACAAATGTGTAGTATATATTGATTCTTAGTAAACGAAAACGCCACGCTTCCATAGTCAACAAAACTTAAAACTTCATACCTTTACGTGGGCTACGTTTATTTTTATAGGTTGAACAGCAAATTTAAAGAGGTATTCCATAGTTTTACCAACCAACGTAGAATAATTAATACAGACATTTAACGTGGACCAGGAACATCGAATTCGAGGCCGCTGTGGTGTAGCGGAAGCATATCCGGCGCGTAACTGGAAGACCCTGGGTTCGACTCCCGGTGGCGGCCAATGAGAATTTTTCCATGACTCACGTATAAACGTGGAAAGAGCGAAGATCTTTGTTTGACAACGTAGAATAGATCTTTTTTTTGTTTGTTTGTTTGTTAGAGCAACAAGAACAAAATGTTAACGTACGCCTTTTTTGCAATGGTTTCATATATTTCATCTCAGCGTCAAGAGAGGCCGCCGCAATGCAGCCGTCGGTCGGTGGCATTAGTTTTCCTGAACGACATCATTTAACCACATATGGACACTATTTTTTCTTCCCATGCTGTAAATTATAATACCGTATATTGTCATTGCCATGCATCATTGTTATTATATACGTATATGCATCATTGTTATCTTATCGTTCGTTCCCCCTCATGGCATACTCAGTGGGGTCAAGGCTGACTGTTTTGCCTCAGCATCAAGAGAGGGCGCTACAATACAGAGGTTGGTGACGACTTTTTTTTTTTGACCATACTGTATATGAAAAAAATATTCTTTTACCATACTTTATATATATATATACCACATTGTCATGTAGCATTGCTACCATATTTGCGTGTCTATATATGTAGATATGCATGTGCATAATGTATCCAGATATGTATCATTGTTGTGTTATCGTTTGTCCCGACCGAAGCATAACTCTGTGGCGTTTCTGATGGTGTTGTCTCTCATCATCAAGAGAGGGCGCCACAGTACAGACCCTGGTGTGAAAAAAGGTCGAGATTTATTCTGTCGCTGACGTGACGAGCAGTGGCCCAAAATAGTGTCTGGTGTGTTGTTAGGTGCGTGTAGCAGTGGCGTTGGAAGAGGGGGGTCAACGGGCCCAAGCCCCCTCCCTAATATTATATGTAAGTTTTGTTCTTCAATGTTTAGAGTGGCTGTTTTTACAGTTTGTAGAGGAAAACCAAAATTTAAAACTTTTTTCGTTTTGAAAATGAATGTTAATTCTAGAACATGGAGAGGGATGGTGTGTCCTTGTGTGTTAGTGTGTGTGTGGGGGGTGGGGGGGTGGAGCTTTAGCTGTTTCAAGTGTCTGAAATCACAATGTCACATTAAGGTCAAACGCAACTGCAGTGTTCAGTTTTCCTTGGATGGCCATGAGCTTGAGTAGGAGTGTGAACTCACAAGTATACATTAGCTTGCTGACGGGGGACGGGCCGAAATAAGTAACCCTTCTATTCCCCACCATTGGCCTGGCCCCGAGTGCATTCAGGGATCTGCTGGGGAGTCGTAGAGCACACAAATATTGGAGCGGTGGTGTGAGGGGATGCGGAGATTCCAAGACTTGGGTTGGGGGATCTGACGAGGAGACCTGAACTATCACTTAACCACAGCAGTGAGGAAACCGGTTCCCGCCAGCTTCTTTTCCCCTCCCAGCTTCCCTTGCAATGTTAATCGACATCGACGGACGGAGAAACTATAATACAAGCTAAGCTCCATGGTAACATTCATTCTCAGTGCAGTCTGGGTCTGCTGTGAATTGCCCAGTTTTTTTATTTGTTTGTTCAGAATCATAGAATGTCTTCGAAAAGAACAAGAAATGATTTATTTGCTTTCTTTATTAAAATCCCTAAATTAAATGAAAGTTGCGAAGACGTACATAGTAAATCTAAAATATTCCTACTGGAACAAGAATTGCCGTCTGATAATGTTCATCCCGATGACAGAAACAGCGCAGCAGCTGCATCATTATCTTCAGCTGATCCAGATAAAGAAATGCTGGAAATTGGAGGTGGAGTTTCCAGCAATCTACATCAAAAGAAAGTAAGTGATCTCGATATAGGACAGTAAATTTTTTTCACCTAAGCGATGAAAAAATTAAAGCTTTCAGACAATTGCTGGAAACCAGATTCATCGTATTTTTTCCTGTTAACGGTAATGACAAGAAAAGAAAACTCCAGTACCAGTGTTTCGAAAGATTCCCATGGGTATGTTATTCAGCAAAATTTGTGTGCTGTTTTCGAAAAAAAGAAGCAGGTCGTCAGGGGAACCAAAAATTGGGCTAATTAGTTTTATCTCCATTTAAGCAATGGAAACATACCATAGAAGCATTTACTGCACATCAGTTGTGCAATTATCACAGACACAGCTGCTTAACCTCGGAAGAATTCGAGAAAGTGATGAAAGGACAAAAGCTCAATGTTGGTGTTCAATTGCACCTGATCAGAAGTAAAGAAATTGAAAAAAAGGAAAATATTACAGTCCTTAATTAAAACAGTAGTCTTTTGTGGTAGGCAGTCTCTCGCACTGCGTGTACACCGAGATTCAGGAAGTATTTCATCATGCGAAGATAAGACTGAAAATGAAGGCAATTTTAGGGCTCTGCTACGTTTTCGGGCTGAATCTGGTGACACCGATTTGTTTGATAAATCATCATCTACAACAATTTCTAGCAAATATACCAGTCCAGAGATACAAAACGAGATTATTAAGACATGTGGTCAATTTATTCAAGACCAACTTGTAAAAAATATTAATAAAGCAAGATGTTTCTCAGTACTTGCTGATGAAACTGCTGATATAGCTGGGAAAGAACACCATACCTTATGTGTGCGCTATGTAGAGGAACCACTTGCTATTTTGAAAGAAGATTTTTTAGAATTTATCGAGGTGGAAAATTTATCTGGCGCCGGAATTGCAGAGGTAGTAAATTCAAGTTTAAAGCGACTCCGTATCGATACTCAGTATTTGAGGGAACAAGGATATGATAGCGCAGCTGCTATGTCTGGGAAAATAAATGGTGTACAGGCAAAAATTTTAGAGATTCACCCCACTGCTCTCTATGTCCACTGTTGTAGTCATGCGTTAAATCTTGTTTTGTCGAAAGCTCGTTCAGTGCCATCAATTAGGAATTATTTGGCTACTTTAACAGACGTTGTGAAATTCTTCCGTTTGTCACCAAAAAGGAATAACCTACTTAAAAATAAGGTTCAGGAATGTTCCGAAGGAAAAACAATGCATCGACTTAAACGGTTATGCGATACCCGTTGGGTAGAAAGACACGAGGCACTTTTCACGTTTTGCAAATTATTAGAGTCAGTTGTAGCAGCTCTACAGGATATTCATCAGGATGGCCACTATGACTCTGACACATCGAAGTTGGCAATGCTGTACCACCATTCAATATTCCAAACTGAATTTTTGATATCGATTTTTGTTGCTGAAAAGTGTTTTTCTCTTACTCCAAATTTGTCAAAAGCTTTGCAGAGACCAGACAACGACTTAGTATCATCTTTTGGTATGATTGACGAAGCAACGGAAAAATTCAGAGAGATGCGATGTAATTCAGATGCTGAATTTAATAATATTTTCGACAGGGTTTCTGCCATAGGAAGTAGAATAGGTATTGTGTTCGAAAAACCCAGAATTGTTAAAAAACAGATACATCGAAGTAACTATCAAAGTGAAAACGTGGAAGACTTCTATAGTAAGGCAATATGCATCCCATTCTTGGATTACCTTCTGCAAAATATGAATGATCGTTTCTTGAATCACAGAAATGTACTCGATAGCTTGAAATGTACTGCCTTGCAAAATTGAAAAATATTAAATTGAAAAAATAACAAAATCAGCCCAGTTGTTTGTTGAGGATATAAACGTGTTACCCAATCTTTTTCGTGGGGAAGTAGAAATGTGGATAAGTAAATGGTTGTCACGGAATGCAGAGGATCGGCACAAAACAGCCATTGAAGCTTCGCAAGCCTGTGATGGTACATTTTTTTCCAAATGTGAAAAAACTCTTAAAAATTCTGAGTGCCTTGCCAATTACAACGTCTACTCCAGAAAGAAGTTTTTCATCTCTGAGTCGGCTTAAAACATACCTGCGAAACACTATGTCCAATTCACGCCTAACTGGGCTTGCCCTATTACCTATCCACAGTAATGTGAATATTGATTCTGAAAAAATTTTGAATTTAATGGCCTCAATCCGCAAGTACTGCATTTTATGAATAAGAAATGTTCCCGAACTACACCACCGAGGCACCGACCACCAAACCTATGCAATCCATTGGGTACATGTATAGGTGTTGTACTTGTGTTTGTATACTGACTCTATTTCATTTAATCTTTAGACTGCTTACTTTTGCAACATAACTTTTAAATCATTGGTTCCAAATCATGCGCTTTCGGTAGATTACAGACTTAGAAAAATAATTACACTTTTCTTCTTCTGTGCTGTATTTTCATAATATCGTCATTACGTTAGCCAGATATAACGCTTGTAGTGACATCTTCAAGCGCAATAAGAATAAATAAATAAATATACATATCATCATCATCATTGTGATCCATTATCAAATCCACTGCTGGACAAAAGTCTCCCCAAGTTTCTTCCACAACGGTCTGTCTTGTGCCAGTCTCCTCCACGTTACTCCCGCATACTTTCGAATTTCATCCACCATGTGGTCTTCTTCTAGGTCTTTTCCTGTCCCTTGGAATCCAGTCTAAAATTTCGGCTGTCCATCGATGGTCTGTCCTTCTGACAATATGTCCAGCCCTTTGCCATTTCTTCCTCTGATCATGATGTCTTTCACTCTTGTCATTTTTCTGATCCACGAGTTACTCTTCTTATCTCTCCTGGTTACACCAAACATGCACCTCTCCATGCTCCTTTGAGTTGTCTGCAGCCTTTGTATGTCCTTTTTAGTTAAGGTCCACGTCTCTGCACCATAAGTAAGCACTGGAAGGATGCATTGATCAAACACTTTTCTTTTAAGACATATCGGCATATTCCTGTTAAAAATTATGCTGTTTCTTCCGAAAGCTCTCCAGACAAGTTTTATACGCCGATTAATTTCTTCATCAGTGTGACCTTCACTTGATATCTGCTGTCCAAGATAAATGTAGGTATCGGCTATCTCCGGCTTTTCTCCATCGATCGATAAATCTTCATTTCTTGTAAAAGCATTGTACATCACTTTTGTCTTCTGAAAGTTCATTTTTAATCTCACTTCTTTACTCTTGTCAGCAAGTTCCTGGATCATACTCTGCAGCTTTGATGGGGTGGTTGCAAAAATGACTACGTCATCAGCAAGACGAAGGTGAGTTAGATAATCTCCATGAATCTTCATTCCTTTGTTTCCCCACTTCAGTGATTGAAAGACATTTTCCAATGTGGCATTAAAGAGCTTGGGAGATATGGTGTAACCTTGTCTCACTCCCTTTCCAATTTTTATGGGTGCTGTATTTTCAAATAGCCAATATTCACTCGATGCCTTAATGAAGGGAAGATTCCTGAGGATTGGAACAGCGCTACAATGATGATCCTGCTACATAAAAAAGGTGACATTGAGGATCTCAGGAACTACAGACTTATCAGCCTCCTATCAGTGATTTATAAAATCTTCACTAAAGTTCTTTCACACCGCTTGTACGTAACACTGGACATGGCTCAACCGAGAGAACAAGCTGGATTCAGCAGTGGCTACAGCACTATAGATAATATCCACGTACTGAGAGAACTAATTGAAAGAGCGAGGAAATATGAACTTCCATTGTGCATGACTTTTATCGATTATGAAAAGGTCTTTGATTCGGTGAAACCATCAGCAGTTACAATGGCTTTGAAATCCCGCCGCATTCAAAATTCATGCATTAATGTTATAAACATCATCTATGAAAATGAAGTGCAAAGATTCGGCTGTTTGAAAATATGACACACATAAAAATTGGAAAGGGAGTGAGACAAGGTTACACCATATCTCCCAAGCTCTTTAATGCCATATTGGAAAATGTCTTTCAATCACTGAAGTGGGGAAACAAAGGGATAAAGATTCATGGAGATTATCTAACTCACCTTCGTTTTGCTGATGACGTAGTCATTTTTGCAACCACCCCATTAAAGCTGCAGAGTATGATCCAGGAACTTGCTGACAAGAGTAAAGAAGTGAGATTAAAAATGAACTTTCAGAAGACAAAAGTGATGTACAATGCTTTTACAAGAAATGAAGATTTATCGATTGATGGAGAAAAGCTGGAGATAATAGATACGTAAGTTTACCTTGGACAGCAGATATCAAGTGAGGGTCACATTGATAAAGAAATTAATCGGCGTACAAAACTTGCCTAGAGAGGTTTTGGAAGAAACAGCATAATATTCAAGGGCAATATGCCATTGTCTTAAAAGAAAAGTGT
This sequence comes from Macrothele yani, assembly GCA_039090855.1. NCBI lineage: Eukaryota > Metazoa > Arthropoda > Arachnida > Araneae > Macrothelidae > Macrothele > Macrothele yani. The sequence continues at coordinate 41,863,707 of CM077031.1, forward strand.
TTGATCAATGCATTCTTCCTTCTAGTGCTTACGTATGGTGCAAAGACGTGGACCTTAACTAAAAGAGACATACGAAGGCTGCAGACAACTCAAAGCAGCATGGAGAGGTGCATGCTTAGTGTTACCAGGAGAGAGAAGAAGAGGAACTCGTGGATCCGAAAAATGACAAGAGTGGAAGGCATCATGATCAGAGTTAAATCCCTGAAATGGCAATGGGCTGGACATTCTGCCAGAAGGACAGACCATCGAAATTTTAGATTGGATTCCAAAGGACAGGAAAAGACCCAGAAGAAGACCCCATGAGAGATATGTGGATGAAATTCGAAAGTATGCGGAAATAACATGGAGGAGACTGGCACAAGACAGACCGTTGTGGAAGACGCTTGGAGAGACCTTCGTCCAGCAGTGGATTGATAATGGTTGACAATGATGATGATGATGATATATAAATATATATAATTTATTTATTTTTGAGCACCTCCCAAAAATTCTGAATTGCTACGCCCCTGGCGTGTAGATTAATAAATGTCTCCCTGCAAATATTTCCTGTCGCCTGGATTATGTTGTCGTTGATGCTACTACGATCGCTATTCGCAAAAGTGATGGCAATGGCTTTGCACGGCATTTCCACACATGCAAGCAGAAATGATGTTTCATTTCCAAGCATGCATGTTCAATTCATCCCCATCGTTTCGAAACTGCCAGCATTACGTTTGCCAGTATAGACATGTATAGAGCCTTTGTACCGACGTCATTTTTGACGTCACTGTTACTTCCGGGTGATTAAAAGAAAGTTCGGCTGCTAAGGTCCCCCCATAGGATTAACATGGGAAAACGATTTCTGGACCCTCTGACACTCGATTGTTTGAAGTTTTAGAAATGGTTAAAAGTTGTGTGGCGTATGGGTGCTTCTCAAAATATGAGTAAGGTAGTGGAATTTCCTTTTATCGCTTTCCAACGGCAGAAAAATGCCTGATTATGTGGAAAATAGCCGTAAATCGGAAGGCATGGTCGCCCAGGCCGATAGGATCTACAGTAAACACTTCATTTCAGGTATCATAAACCTGCATATTTTTCTACGTTAATAGTCGAATTTTTATCGGTACATTTTCTTGCTCACTCTTGTGTATTGTTTTCAAGTTTTTACGTAAATCATTGTTATTCTGTTTAAAATGCTCTCAATGCATTACGGTTTAACTTTGTTGTCGAATCGGAAATTGTTAAGCTTTCGTGAACTTTACAGATTTTGTACTGTTACTGATTTCTAAATACTGAAACAGTTGCCTTTTTGTCCAAACTGAAATTTAAGGATATACGTCCACATAGAATTAAAGGGTCCTGTCATACATTATTGTATCGTCCATTTTCCCCGATCTGGTTTTTTTTTTTTTTTTTTTTTTTTGTGAAAAAATAGTCCGTTTTTTCGGGATATGATAAGTCGGTATTTTCTTTTTTTTAATTGCAATACACACTGGAACCAGTCAGAAATGTAACAATTTATCTAACACCGGGTAAGAAATTTTTCGTTTTCAGTCTTCAGAATTAATACATTTCTAACCCACCCACTAGTAAAATATTTATATGCATCAAAGCTTTTATAAGCTTTTAGAGCTTTTTCGGCATAACACGAAAAACTCCCTATTAAATAGTTATAAATATCGTGATAGTTCAGATCGGGAAGGACCTTAGCAACACGAACTTCCAGACGATAAAATATCTTTCCGGTATGTCATACGGATCTTCTATGCCATTATTTCAAATCTTTTCTTCGTAACGTTGCTCATCCACCACATTAATATGGCGAATTTTGTCAGAAAGAACAATTTTTTTAGCTTTATTTACAGCAGCAGCAGCCATTGAAAAGCATGGAGGGAGACCAGCTCGGGTACTTTCTAACCACCCGGAAGGCTAGCAGACAGTTTTGTGACGTAACGTGCAGAGGCTCTATATATGCTCCTCCAATTCGCGGCCGTCTATGGCTTTAAAGTGACCAGATTTATGAGAACGAAATTGAGGATAAAATCATATGTTGTCCACAATTTTAATGAGAAATTGAGGACAATTTCGTTTCAAAATGAGGACTTGATTGAGGACAACGTCTGACAGTTGCATGGGAAAACATACGATGAATCTGAAGGATGATATCCATGTAAAATAAATATAAAATAGCAATAAAAATATTGTCACGCTGATTATTACTTCTGATAAATTTTAAATGCTATTCATAGGGGGCAGCACATGTAAACCAAACTACATTTTGATTTTGTACTGTAATTTCGTTGCGATTCTGTACAAGAAAAAATATCTGAAACCAGAAAATTACTATACACTAAGCTGACAGAAATCATATTATACCAGTAGGTTATCTCTACGAGAAGGAATATTCTAAGTCCAATAATTTCACTTGAACAGCGCCGATTTAAATAACTGGCCCGGGGCACCGAGCTGGAAGAATTGTTTTATGAATATTTCAGCACTGCCGCCCAAGAAAACTTTTACTAAAATAATTTTACAGAATTTATTAATTTTTAAAACTTATATTATTTGCAGTTGTCACTCCATATGCGTGGGCGGAGAGCATTAACTGAGGAAGAGCGTCGATCTCCAGCTGTATTGGGGCTACCCAAAATGCTACAGTAATTAATTGTATGGGGCAGTCTGACATTGAAACTTGTTATGTCCTGGTTTGGAGGGGGAGGGAGAAAGAGGTCGAGCGGTATCCCTCTTGCCTTGACGTCTAATAATATGCTTCTTTATAGTAATATTTATAGAAGCAATTACCTGTATAAATACTGTTTGCGTACGTCGCGTTCTTCTTCTCCAAAATTACTTCAGCAGACCTGAGAATCACGTGTTATTTTTACTTATAAGATTAATTAAACTGTTGAGCCTGTTTTTTACAAAGTTGCTCATACACAGACAAAACGAATACTATATAGAAATTATTCCCCTAAATGCGTGGAAAATAAGCTTTATAATAATATCTAGAAATTAACATTTATAATTTAATACAAAAAATAATTCTTCATAAAAACGGGTGCGGTTAGAAAATAGAAAAAGCATCGCAAGATATTTTAAAATAACGGTCAAACTATATCATTTATTCATGACTACAGTGATATGAAAGAATAAACAATGGAGTTGGTAGTCAGCCAAATGTGTATTATACGTGGGGCGTGGTCTTGAAAACTTTCTCAGCAACGAATGTCTACATTTCCAGTCACATATGAATGCCGAAGACTTGAACACACCAAGGGATATGTACACTTTCATCATTGATTACAATCTTCATAATACATTTCCAAACTTAGAAAGATCTATGAGAATGTTTTTAACCTTACCAGTCACGTATTGTTCTGCTCAAAGATCATTCTCAGCAGTCTCAAGAATTAAAAATGAAGAAAAAAAGTTTAAATCACTCGTGATAATATGTGTAGAAAAGGACATAACCCTGGATATCAACTACTCTTCAGTAATTGACAATTTTACCCATGGAAAGGCCGCTAAAAAACTGATGATCGTGACGTAATTATGGTGCAGTCAAACATTGGGTGGAAAAGTGGGGAATTACGTAAGGGTTAATCAAATGTTCATTTTCATCGTAAATGTTCATTAAGATTGTTTCAATATTTGCTTCTCTTCCCACATTATTAGATTTTTTTGGGCATTATATTGTTTTATAATAACATATGTTGTTATCACAATGTATTTATTTGTCACAAAATCCAGATGGTCAATAATTTGAAATGTAAAGTGGTACACATAAGTGCCGACTTGAAAAATTATTGAGGATTCCAGAAATTTCTAATCAAATTACCCATTGAAAGGATTTAAGTCTAATTTGAATTTCATTCAGTCAGATTATCTGGCACAACATGACGCCTGATGCTAAAATGAAGCAAATTATAGTTACTTACAAAAAAATGTTTTTTTCTAGATAATTATTTGTTTCATTTATTTTGCTTTTGTGGGCGCGACATTTTTATATGCGATACACAGATATTGTGTGAATTTCCAACTCAGTTGTCTTTATAAAAGTAACAAACACATGTAAAATTTATTTTTAGGTGTTTTTACCAATTTTAAAAATGCCAACAAATGTTTTCTTCAAATGATTTGTGAGTAAAAACAGAAGGTTAGAAGGGAGAGGACATGGCATCATCCGCACGCCCTGTGTTTTTCGTGGGCTCCACTTCATATCATATGTGTATGCCCAGTACGACCAACTTGGGCAGCTTCTGTACTGCTCTATGGGGAAATCGTCGATTTTGAAGAGGTTTTAGACATACTTGTGCAGCATGTACAGCCAGGAAAAAATGAGACTAAAATATGCATGCACATAACTAAAATTTTGCAAAAACATTACAGAAATATTGTTAAGTATTTTCTAAAAAAAAATCAAACAAAATTATGCTTCGTAGGGCGGAAGTGCATATTGCGCATCAGCCAATTACGGCCTTGCTGAAGCTATGGGAGCCTCGTTGACCCTCAGGGACTACTGCAGAGAGTAAGAGACTGCCGCTATTAACCTGTGCTCCAGCATAGGTCTTCAGGAAGTGACCTCCCGTCACTGAACATTCCCCACCCGGAGTGCGCAAGAAATCAGATTTGGCTTCACCATCGGCGGCTGATGCCATTTCTTCTCTCTTCTAACCTCCTTGGGCCCCGGCTGTCCGAAAGATAGGGTGGGTCAACTGACTGCACAACATATTTCCGACTTTATCACTATCACCTCGAATAGGTTCTCCTGTCCGTATGTAGAGCTAGACTTTTGTATTTTGTGGGAACCCAGACAAACCGAAGAATTTTCTTTTATAAAGGAGGCTATTTTAAATGCTCTTAAACAACGGTACTTGAGGTATTGTCTGTCGCGTCATATTTGATGAGCGCGAACAAGCACTAATTCTTTTTTGAAGCACAATAAACATCCTGAGCAGTAAATTTATATACACACATTCTACGTATATATAGGTAGTAAACAGGGAATGAATAATAAAAAACTTGAAGAATTGATAACGAAAAACAAAATTTATAAACATATACGTACGTGTATTTTCCCCAAGAAATACGCGCGAAAATATGAGGGGTTCGTTTAACCGACAATAAAATCATTGCGGGTTCAAAAAGTGTCTCGAACCCACGAACTCGGCGCCTATGCTGGTACACTATAAATAGATCTACTATATATTCATTTTATATAATACTGTAGCCACTCCTGAATCCAGCTTGTTCTCTCGGTTGAGCCATCTCCAGTGTTACCTTCAAGCGGCGTGAAAGAACTTTAGTGAAGATTTTAGAAATAGTACTGGCCCAAGTTTTCACTTGATGCCTTAATGAAGGGAAGATTCCTGAGGATTGGAACAACGTTACAATGATCCTGCTACATAAAAAAGGTGACATTGAGAATCTCAGGAACTACAGACCTATCAGTGGTTTATAAAATCTTCACTAAAGTTCTTTCACACCGCTTGAAGGTAACACTGGACATGGCTCAACCGACAGAACAAGCTGGATTCAGGTGTGGCTACAGTACATATATATCCATGTACTGAGAGAACTAATTGAAAGAGCGAGGGAATATGAACTTCCATTGTGCATGGCTTTTATCGATTATGAAAGGGCCTTAGATTCAGTAAAACCATCAGCAATTACAATGGCTTTGAAATCCAGCGGTGTTGAAGATGCATACATTAATATTATTAATAACATCTATGAAAATGCAAGTGCAAAGATTCGGCTGTTTGAGAATACAGCACGCATAAAAATTGGAAAGGGAGTGAGACAAGGTGACACCATATATCTCCCAAGCTCTTTAATGCCACATTGGAAAATGTCTTTCAATCACTGAACTGGGAAAATAAAGGGATAAAGGTTAATGGAGATTATCTAACTCACCTTCGTTTTGCTGATGACGTAGTCATTCTGGCAGCAACCCCACCTGAGCTGCCGAGTATGATCCAAGAACTTGCGCTGACAAGAGTAAAGAAGTGGGATTAAAAATGAACTTTCAGAAGACAAAAGTGATGGACAATGCTTTTACAAGAAATAAAGATTTATCGATTGATGGAGAAAAGTTTGAGACAACCGATACCTACATTTATCTTGGGCAGCAGATATCAAGTGAGGGTCACATTAATGAAGAAATTAATCGGCGTATAACACTTGGATGGAGAGCCTTTGGAAGAAACAGTTCAATTTTTAAGAGCAATATGCCATTATGTCTTAAAGGAAAAGTGTTTGATCAATGCATCCTTCCAGTGCTTACGTATGGTACAGAGACGTGGACCTTAAAACTAAAGGAGAGACATACAAAGGTTGCAGACAACTCAAAGAAGCATGGAGAGGTGCATGCTTGGTGTAATCAGGAGAGATAAGACGAGGAACTCGTGGATCAGAAAAATGACAAGAGTGGGAGACATCATGATCAGAGTAAAATCCCTGAAATGGCAATGGGCTGGACATACTGCCAGAAGGACAGACCATCGATGGACAGTCGAAATTTTAGATTGGATTCCAAGGGACAGGAAAAGACCCAGAAGAAGACCACATGGAAGATGGGTGGATGAGATTCGAAAGTATGCGGGAGTCACATGGAGGAGACTAGCACAAGACAGACCGTTGTGGAAGAGGCTTGGAGAGACCTTCGTCCAGCAGTGGATTGATAATGGTTGACAATGATGATGATGATATTCATTAATAATAAATATCATTGCAAAATTGTTTAACAAAAAGCAATAAAACACCCGCACCTATTATAGCGAAAGAACAAATTCGGTAGGATGCGAGCATCTTGTCTTGTGCCCATGTCGTCAGAGACACTCACTTCGTCCCTACACTTGAAGAAACAATTTAATTAAAAAAATGTACTGAACAAAAGTAGTAGAACTCTCAATGAAATCTACCAAATGCAACAAAATATAGCATCAATTACTAATTTAATTGCAAGAAGGTGAGTGCCGAAAAAGATGAGATTTATTCCTCTTCCTATGAAAATTTTAGTTAAATCGAGTTAAAGCAGAAACGAAAATAACACCACAATTATCGAGATGACTTTGTTCGATGCTTTGGCGTGTCTTTCATTTTTTTTATTGGAGGTTTAACGAGCACCGTGAGCAACTCAATGGGCTATAAGCAGTTGCCCGTCCCTAATTTAGGGTCATTGGTTTCAGGGAAGGAACAGAACCAGTTCCGTAAGACAAACACAACATCCATACCTCACCGGGATTCAAACCCGGACCCCTTTCGGACGAATGATCAGAGACCATCGCTTAGACCACTGCGCAACTGGGGCTGCCTGTCTTTTATTAGTATTGCATGATTCCTAACTTAATTCAAGGAAAAATTTATCCGCTACAGAAAATAGTGTCCATTTTTTTTGCAATTAAATACGTAATTGATGCTAAATTTGGTTGCATTTGGTAGATTTAATTAAGTTCTACGACTTTTGTTTAGAACATTGTTTTCCATTTCAATTTTTTTGACAAATTTTTAAAATTGAGGATTTTAAAATAAGAAATTGAGGACATTTGACGTCCTGAGTCAGTTTTTACAGAATTGAGGACTAAGCATTGAAACTGAAAACTTTCACGAGAAAATGAGGACGTCTGGTAACCTTACCACGGCTTTGTTTTCAAAAGGGGACTAACAAAAATTGGAATTACGAATAACATGTACAAACACCGTATACAAATTTCCCCTGTGCCTGCTGGTATTTAACTGTTTTCACCACACTCTCAATAAATAAATTTAATTGGAAATGAAAAGACCCAAATATCACAGAAAAGAGACGGATAAAGGAAATTAGATAACATGTTACGCCAAGAAGGAAATTTCTTTGTCGTTCTTTAGATCCCTTTGGCCACTTGGGTCACGGAGTCCCAGTGTCACGAAGAGTCATGAAGCAGTGACCACTCAGTTGATCTTCAATACCTTCTAGACAAATTTCTGGGGAAACTTCGAGAGATTTGTGTCTAGCAGTAAAGTGCTGCTGCAGGGGATGATTAATATTTTTTTCATTCATTCGGCTTCCATACTTTTCCACACTGTACGCGTATACGCTGTTCTCCAATGTGCCTTATTAATTTCAACTGTAAATTTCCGCTTTTTCGACTGAAAATTTCCAACATGTTCCTTATATTTACAGCATACACACGCATGCAGAAGTTTAACAGAAAAATCGGTAATCAAAATTAGTGTTATAGCGAAAATCTATGCAGTACCTTCCAAGAATAGAAAGGTCCAATTTGCAGGAAAGGACAAATGCCCCCTCTTGCTCCCCCATATGGGTGCCCATGCAAATAATGCCTTGATTAATACAATTTGAAATGTTACAAATTAAGATTTAGCTGTTTACCACCGGACAACAAAAATAATAATTAATTCAAGTAAAGTTTATGATGATGTGAGTTTCAGAAAAACTACTATCCTTGTAGAATGCGAAAGAGCAGTAGTGGGAAGAGTGAGTTTCCGGAGAGAGTGGTCGATGCAGTAAAATAGGAGTTGAAAACTACTAGGCGGCGCCCGATGACAGCTGAGGATGGCCATACTTATACGCGTCAACATGATGAACAACACATAATACAATAACAAAGGAAATCAATCTGGGACAAGGACACATGACATACTAATGCACATTCCCCCATACAGTGTGCTGTTTGCCTTACAATACTAGAATTTTACTGCTTTTTATTTTATGAACAATTTGCGCATAATTTAAAGCAGACTGTCTGCATAGGGCACGAATTACATGCCAAGCAAGCTCAGTCCTGGGCATTAACTTAGACGGGATATCCAGACAGAAGTTAACACGTTCGAGCCTGACCCGTTGGCAGAGTGGTCAGAAGAGTAAGTTTCCAATTAATCGTCGTCCGAGTTGCGCCTGGTTTTCAATTTCTTTCCATGAGACACGAGTGGCGTTTTTTTTTTTTAGGGCGCTGACTCTGTCTCTTCTCTGGAACCAGTGGCCCCAAAATGAGGGAGCAACCACTACTAAGGACCTTAGAGTGGCTTATGTTGTTTTTTGTTGTTGCTGTTGTTGTATTTTTATTGGAGGTTTAACGACCACAGTGAGAAACTCAGTGGGCTATAAGCAATCGCCCGTCCCTAATTTAAGGCCACTCGTTCCAGGGAAGGGAGAGAGCCAGCGCCATAAGACAAACAAAACATCCATGCCTCACCAGGATTCGAACCCGGACGAACGGTCAAAAGCCACCGCTTAGACCACTGCGCCACCGGGGAGGCCATAGTTGTCGTCCAAGCCCTTATTAAAAAAAGCGGAGAACACATTCGAAATGAAAGCGTCGTTACAGTACCCGAGATGGCGCCAAAACATCTCCAATCGTCCATGGGTCTGGGTCATCAGTTTGAATGTTTTACAAAAGATTTCTGTTTTTAGGACACAACACAGATCAAAAATACTTGTTGCTATCAATGTGGATCACAGTACAGTGGTATAACTCTCAAAACAAAATTCGTCCGTCAATGTCACTTGCCAAGTGATGGCGCAACCGACACTTGTGCCGATGACTGGATAGATTTTGCTTTCTTATGAGAAGAACTATTCCATTAGAAAAACTATTCCTTTTTTAAGAATGTTAAATTTGCTTGAAATTGAAACAACAGATACTGAACGCTTCGTATGCATTGTGCCTACCATTTGGGATATTGTCTGGAAATAATCGCTGCTTTTTAAGTAATCTTGTTTACATTGCAAAGAGCACCTTGCATGTGCATGAAGGCAGGGTTATCCATAATGAGAAGAACGATCTAAGTAGCATCAACAAAACCATAATCCAGGAGACAGGAAATATTGCAGGGAGACATTTATTTACATTACATGCACCTAACAACACACAAGACGTTACTTCAAGTCATTGCTCGCCGAAGACAGACGAAGAATCTCGTAATAAGAAAGTATTAAAAAAGACGTGCGAATTAATCACAAATATAAGAAGAGTCTGCCGTTAATGCACGATATATTAAAACCTAAGACTCAAGGTTGAAATTTATTACGTGAATACAGAATGACATGAGATCTTTCGGATATCGTAATCTCGTAATTTTTCACACCTGCATCTGCATTGTGGCGTCCTCTCTTGGCGTTCAGAAGAAACACTATCAGACAAGCCACCGACTATATACATACTCCAGTGCGCGCCGAACGATAAAATAGAAATGATATACAGGGTGTCGGAAAATTATTCGACAGATTACAAAATTATGTTAAAAAAAAAAAAAAAACTATGAGCATTGTCTGTTTTTCTATGTCACGTATTGCTAACCGGTTTCTGTATTTTTGTTTTGCAGAATTGTTTTCCCACAATCCGACAGATGGCGCTAGATGTGGCCTTATGAGGAATGTATGAGAAATACGCAATCAGTAGTCATGTCATCCGTACAGCAGAAGGCGATGTGATGTGTGTTATGGCTTGCGGAATTAAAGTCTGTCATTAAAGTTAAAAGACGGTACCGTTTAGGGTATGGTTGTAATCCTCCGTCAACGAATTCAATTAACCGGTGTATGAATCAATTTCACTTGTCGTCCCAATTGGATGTCTCCATGTCCATTTCCTGTGTGGCTTTTCTTGAAAAAGGAATTCAAGATGAAAAATCCTTCTGCCTCTGCAAACTCAACGAGAGTATTTCCACGCTGGTTTCTGTTGCCGTGACCGAATTTACCTACTGAAGTTTCATTCTATTGCCGGTGCCCTATTTTTGCATTGAAATCTCCCATAATTATCTTCAAGTGCTGCTTACCTTTATTATTTAGATGACGAATTTCCTCATTGAAGAATTTTATGAGGAAATTCGTCATCTAAATAATAAAGGTAAGCAGCACTTGAAGATAATTATGGGAGATTTCAATGCAAAAATAGGGCACCGGCAACAGAATGAAACTTCAGTAGGTAAATTCGGTCACGGCAACAGAAACCAGCGTGGAAATACTCTCGTTGAGTTTGCAGAGGCAGAAGGATTTTTCATCTTGAATTCCTTTTTCAAGAAAAAGCCACACAGGAAATGGACATGGAGACATCCAATTGGGACGACAAGTGAAATTGATTTTTATTATGTGTAACAAAAAATTCGTCATCGAAGACTGCAGTGTGCTAAACAAGTTCAACATAGGTAGTGACCATAGATTGGTGAGATGTAAGATGCACCTCAACACTAAACTGGAACGTGGCAAGCTCATAAGACAAACAAAATGTATTGACATAACCAACCTTAAAAAACACCATAATACTTTCAAGTTGGAACTGAAGAACAGATTCTCTGCTTTAGAAGGCCTAACATCGGAAGAAGTGGATATTTCGGAAGTTAACAGAAAAGTAACCAAAGCTCTTATGGAAACAGCAACAAAATTAGCTGGGTCTAAGAACAAGTTGCATGTAAACAAATTATCAGGAAAAACCAAAATGTTGATGCAAAAAAGAAGAGAGATGAGGACAACTAAAGAAGATGTGACTTCCAAAGTGGAATATATAGAGCTATGCAAGACAGTACGAAAAAGTATCACTGAAGACGTAAGGAAATTCAACTGTGAGCTAGTGAGGAAAGCAATTGAAAACAACCAAAGCCTAAAGATAGCAAAGGGACATCTCAGTAAGGGAAGAAAACAGATTATGGCTCTGAGAAAAGAAGATGGTTCTATAACAAGAAATAGAGGCGAAATTTTGACAAGAGTGAAAGATTTCTACTCCAAATTATATGAAAGGGATGATACATGTACTCCAGACATCATGAAAGGTACCAGAGTTCTTCCAGTCCTCCCAGCAGAAGTTGCACATGCAATCAAGAACATGGAGCGGGGGAAAGCTCCAGGAGAAGATGGAATTACTATAGACATCATACAAGAAGCAAGTGGAGAAATTGAAACAGTACTCGCCCAAATTTTCACTCGATGCCTTAATGAAGGGAAGATTCCTGAGGATTGGAACAATGCTACAATGATCCTGCTACATAAAAAGGTGACATTGAGGATCTCAGGAACTACAGACCTATCAGCCTCCTATCAGTGGTTTATAAAATCTTCACTAAAGTTCTTTCACACCGCTTGAAGGTAACACTGGACATGGCTCAACCGAGAGAACAAGCTGGATTCAGGAGTGGCTACAGCACAATAGATCATATCCACGTACTGAGAGAACTAATTGAAAGAGCGAGGGAATATGAGCTTCCATTGTGCATGGCTTTTATCGATTATGAAAAAGCCTTTGATTCGGTGAAACCATCAGCAGTTACCACGGCTCTGAAATCCTGCGGTATTGAAGATGCATACATTAATATTATTAATAACATCTATGAAAATGCAAGTGCAAAGATTCGGCTGTTTGAAAATACAACACACATAAAAATTGGAAAGCGAGTGAGACAAGGTGACACCATATCTCCGAAGCTCTTTAATGCCACATTGGAAAATGTCTTTCAATCACTGAACTGGGAAAACAAAGGGATAAAGATTAATGGAGATTATCTAACCCACCTTCGTTTTGCTGATGACGTAGTCATTTTTGCAACTACCCCATCAGAATTGCAGAGTATGATCCAGGAACTTGCTGACAAGAGTAAAGAAGTGGGATTAAAAATGAACTTTCAGAAGATAAAAGTGATATTCAATGCTTTTACAAGAAATGAAGATTTATCGATTGATGGAGAAAAACTGGAGATAACAGATACGTATGTTTATCTTGGACAGCAGATATCAAGTGAGGGTCACATTGATGAAGAAATTAATCGGCGTACAAAACTTGCCTGGAGAGCTTTTGGAAGAAACAGCATAATTTTCAAGAGCAATATGCCATTATGTCTTAAAAGAAAAGTGTTTGATCAATGCATCCTTCCAGTGCTTACGTATGGTGCAGAGACGTGGACCTTAACTAAAAGAGACATACAAAGGCTGCAGACAACTCAAAGAAGCATGGAGAGGTGCATGCTTGGTATAACCAGGAGAGATAAGAAGAGGAACTCGTGGATCCGAAAAATGATGAGAGTGGAAGACATGATCAGAGTTAAATCCCTGAAATGGCAATGGGCTGGACATACTGCCAGAAGGACAGACCATAGATGGACAGCCGAAATTTTAGATTGGATTCCAAGGGACAGGAAAAGACCCAGAAAAAGACCACATGGGAGATGGGTGGATGAAATTCGTAAATATGCGGGAGTGACATGGAGGAGACTGGCACAAGACAGACCGTTGTGGAGGAAACTTGGGGAGACCTTCGTCCAGCAGTGGATTGATAATGGTTGACAATGATGATGATGATGATGATATACATACTCCAGTGCGCGCCGAACGATAAAATAGAAATGATATACAGGGTGTCGGAAATTATTCGACACATTACAAAATTATGTTAAAAAGAAAAAACTATGAGCATTGTCTGTTTTTCTATGTCACGTATTGCTAACCGGTTTCTGTATTTTTGTTATGCAGAATTGTTTTCCCACAATCCGACAGATGGCGCTAGATGTGGCCTTATGAGGAATGTATGAGAAATACGCAATCAGTAGTCATGTCATCCGTACAGCAGAAGGCGATGTGATGTGTGTGTTATGGCTTGCGGAATTAAAGTCTGTCATTAAAGTTAAAAGACGGTACCGTTTAGGGTATGGTTGTAATCCTCCGTCAATGAATCCAATTAACCGGTGTATGAAACAGTTTAAGGAAACCGGCAATGTGGAACACCGTGGATGAGACGGTTGACCAAGTTAATGAAAGTTTCCGCCGAAGCCCTAGGAAATCCGTTCGTAAAGCAAGCAGAGAACTGTGCATTCCGAAATCAAAAGTTTACGATATCTTGCACAAGAAGTTAAAAGTTTCATGCTTATAAAATTCAAATAGTGCAAAAGATGCATGTAAATGATCACACTCTGCGATACGATTTCGATGTGGATATGCTGAATCGAATGGAAAACGACGAAAACTTTCTCAGTACTGTAGTTTTTAGTGATGAACCCACATTTCATGTATCAGATATTGTGAATTATCACAACTGTAGGATATGGGGCAGTGAACCGCCTCATGCTGCTATTGAACTGGAACGTGATTCTCCAAAAGTAAATGTGTGGTGTACCCTATCAAAAAGTGAAGTGATTGGCCCTTTCGTCTTCTGCGAAAAAACCATAAATAGTGACATTGACTTGGATATGCTAGAAAATTTCGCTATACCCCAGATCAAAAGATATGACAACGTCGTATCCAACAAGACGGCGAACCTCCGCATTGGTCAACGTGTGTACGTAAGTGCCTAAATGAGCATTTCCCCAACAGATGGATTGGGCGTGGTGGTCCCATTCCGTGGCCCCCTCGGTCTCTAGATCTAACTCCATTGGATTATTTCATGTGGGGTTATGTGAAGGATCGTGTCTATCAGACGCCTTATACTGATTTGCAGAAACAGCGTATCACAGCTGCTATAAATTCCATAACTCCTCAGATGCTTGGCAATACATGGCATGAAATCGAGTATAGCTTGGACGTACTACGAGCAACCAATTTTTTTTTTTTTGATTGGAGGTTTAACGACCACCGTGAGCAACTCAATGGGCTATAAGCAGTCACCCGTCCCTAATTTAGGGTCACTGGTTCCAGGGAAGGGAGAGAACCAGGGCCGTAAGACAAGCACAACATCCATGCCTGACCGGGATTCGAACCCGGACCACTTACGGACGAATGATCAGAGGCCAACGCCTTAGACCACTCGAGCAACCAATGGATCTCACATGGAAATTTATTAACTTGTGTAGTTACATTGTAAGTTAGTACAGTCAGTTTCTTTCTATCTGTTTAATGTTTTGTTTTATACAATTTTGTAATGTGTCTAATAATTCTCGTATATACAGTGTACAATAACAATGCTACTTGACAATGAGATATACAGATACAGTCTGGTAAGAAAAAAATAAGGCGTCCGTATGTTCTTAAATAACTGTCATTAATCGTTCAGGAAAGCCACAATTGACACCAGCGTCTGCATTGTGACGCGCTCTCTTGACACAGAGAGAAACACAGTCAGAAACTCCATACATGAAACAATGGCAAATAAACGTAGGTAAATAATTCGTTTTTATTTTTCTAACAAAATTAATCTATTCTACAGCGGAAAAATATTGACCACCTTTTTTAAATTTGCTTTTCTATCTATGAAAATAAAAGTAGTCCACGTAAAGGTATGGATGGAAGCACGATGTTTTCGTTTACTAAGAATAATTTGCGTTGGAGTTTTGTGCCTAATCTTACTAATGTATAAAGATCTCGATCTGTGGCGGTGGAGAGAGTGTATCGCGAAAGAATGTTTGATTTTCCTCGGCAGAGCTACTCAAACCTGCGTGCATATATTTGATATCAAGCGATAAATGAGTGATTGTTTTTCATCTATTGGGGCTTTACAGTTGTAGATACAAGTTCTGTGCATGTCACATAACCTCTCTGACAGTTCGGTACGAAACATTTTCGCCCCATATCAGAAACCTAAGAATTGAACTGATCCAAGTCTGAAACACAGCTGCTCAAGAAATTTAAGTCTTCTGTTTAATTAAAAAGAGTTAACGTGCTTTAACTGTTGTAGAGAAATTTCAGTACCATATCTGTAATTAATAAAAATTACTTACGATGAATACCGATTTAGCACTGAAGAAACCGTTAACACTGATATTCTTCCTCTGATTGTTAAAGTCACTGATCGGCCCACAACTCCTGCATACATCCCCTGGCGAACTGTGACAAAAACGGTCCGATTCTTAAAGAGTTCCTTGCATGGGAAGTTGTATCCCCTTACTATCGTACACCGCGATCAAGACGAATTTCCCGAACTTCAACGTATCTCACCATAAGATTTGACTTGGACAATAGTAGACTTTGGCGTCTAGCTGGTTAACAACGTATTTTAATGATTGGTCTCTCAATACACTTAACTTCGGTCTCGTGATGGAAGCAACCGCAACCTTTAACTTGAGATAGGGATGGCCATAAAGTTCGCTAATGATAACCATGTGCTGCTAAAATCCAATATAAGCCGCAATGTTTACATGTTGTGCCCGGATTTTTGTCGACTATAGTTTTATCCTCATTTGGTTGAAAGTGACACAGAAACAGACAGCTACGAGCTATTTTATTTGGACACACGCGGGCATATTTAAAGCGGGTGGTATGTAATATTTTTGTTAAAATGAGACATTAGAAAAAATGCTTTAATTTAATAAAATGCATCGACTTGGTATTTAAAAATAATGCTTTAGTTTTTTTCTATTTCTCATTAACTTTTATTTTGTCCTCAAGGATTTCAAAAAAAGTTTCATTTTCCGTCCATCCCACACCGAAAAAAAATTTATTCGCCCCTGTATTTGGAAGATAAGTCCGTTTTTCGTTTTCGAAAAGATTCACACAGCTGTTTAGTTTTGCCAATGATATATGAGTAGTTTAGATCGTTGTTTGATATCAGACCACTGAAAAAGAATGAAAAATATTTCTAAGTGCTTTCGCACATAAACTGTATTTTCCAATAAATTAACATATACCTTGAAAACTTCACATTTATATTTCGTGGTTATGAATATGATAGGAACAAAACGTTTTCATGTGAAGTATAAAAACGTTACATAAAAGATATTTCGCATGGAATACATATCCGATATTAGCTATTTACATAAAAAGAATGGGAATTTCAAATGTGAAGTATAGAAATTATCAAATGTGCTTTGGTCATAAAACTATTTCTCGTGAAATTGAGTTTTCCTGCCCTAGGAGAATGCATTAAAATCCACAGAAAACGGATCAAAATCATTCTGCTAGTTCTAAGTTATATTAATCCATAAAACAATCATGTTGTCTCTAAAACAAGAGATTCAAAGTGAGAGGACAGTTCGCTTTTAATTATTACAAAGAACACATTGCCCCTTCATTTCGTTAAGTAGTGCATTTCATGATTAAGAGGCTGGCGGTAGGGGCATTATAGGTGTAGCAGGGTGGGGGGATGTGTGCTCAGGTCCGGACTGACCTTTAGGGTGGATTGAGTATGAATTTAAAGCGATATATATGAGGCTTTCACTAATGAACCAAATCCATGGACCCCCCCCCCCACACACACACACACCTCAAGAAATTTATGGATACGCCACTGAGGGCAGTGATGAAAAGCCTTACAAGTAATATTTTCTCACAGCCCTAAACTTCTAATCCGGAAGACATTTTGAGACACAGGAAATATAACTGCCCACACGACTCCAATCCAACCCAATCACCACCCTAAAATCGCTAAACATAAAGAATAATAATGAGGAAGCATGGCCCCAACTACCACAAATCACCGTGAAACTCCTTACTGGTTGACCAGCCTCACAGCATAGCAATAAATAAAAATCTTAAAAAAATCCCTTTAGTATGCCAAGCTGTCAGTAATTTTTTTGACCAATGCAAACGTCATTATGGAATCATCCAGTCCATTGAAAGTGATACACTGTTTCCAAACCTTGCCAACTTTATCAAAGGCAACATTTTGGGGTAGCTAAACTTATAGGATTAAAAATCAGTGTTTTTAATCAGTTCTGCTGGACAAAATGCAATCCACATTTATTCTCTCTCCATTAATATTCCCCCAAAAGCAACCGTGTTTAGCTAAAAGCAAAACTTTGGAAGTACGAGGTTCAGTTAAATTCAAAAACTTTTCATGCAATCATTTTTTTTATGTGTTATATCAGGAGTAATATTTTTCTTTGAATTAACAGGCTAGATGAAGCCAACTTTAAAAACAGCTGGTTTTAAGTAATCTTTGAAAGAACATATTTACTTAAACAGAAAAGGAAAAGATGGTTCCTAACTTATCATTTAAAGATCTTTACTAACAAAATACTATTCATTTTAATAACTAATTTCCTTTATTTTTTAACTCATTTTTGGTAATTTGTAGTGTAACACATATGCCACTTGAATTATCACCCGGTAACTTTGACCTAAGCTATGACATCTTATACCTGATTAAATGGGCACAGGTTCGAATCAGATGTGGCATAGGGGATGTATTTATCCTAATGTACTGGTTCTCTCTCTAAAATCAGTTGCCCTAAATTAGGGACAAGCTACTACTTATGGATCCTTACAGTTACGTGGCGGGGTAAACGTTGAAACAAAAACAAAAATCTCTCACCTGCATGTAGAGAAATAAGAGGAACATTTGATGGTAAAAGTAAGCAAACAACATGACATTTAAAGTTTTACGTGAATTTCTCTCTGTAAGTAACTGAATCAAGCCCTCCAATCCAACCCAATCACCACCCTAAAATCGCTAAACATAAAGAATAATAATGAGGAAGCATGGCCCCAACTACCACAAATCACCGTGAAACTCCTTACTGGTTGACCAGCCCCACAGCATAGCAATAAATAAAAATCTTAAAAAAAATCCCTTTAGTATGCCAAGCTGTCAGTAATTTTTTTGACCAATGCAAACGTCATTATGGAATCATCCAGTCCATTGAAAAGTGATACACTGTTTCCAAACCTTGCCAACTTTATCAAAGGCAACAATTTGGGGTAGCTAAACTTATAGGATTAAAAATCAGTGTTTTTAATCAGTTCTGCTGGATAAAATGCAATCCACATTTATTCTCTCTCCATCAATATTCCCCCCAAAAGCAACAGTGTTTAGCTAAAAGCAAAACTTTGGAAGTACGAGGTTCAGTTAAATTCAAAAACTTTTCATGCAATCATTTTTTTCATGTGTTATATCAGGAGTAATATTGTTTCTTTGAATTAACAGGCTAGATGAAGCCAACTTTAAAAACAGCTGGTTTTAAGTAATCTTTGAAAGAACATATTTACTTAAACAGAAAAGGAAAAGATGGTTCCTAACTTATCATTTAAAGATCTTTACTAACAAAATACTATTAATATTAATAACTAATTTCCTTTATTTTTTAACTCCCTTTTGGTAATTTGTAGTGTAACACATATGCCACTTGAATTATCACCCGGTAACTTTGACCTAAGCTATGACATCTTATACCTGATTAAATGGGCACAGGTTCGAATCAGATATGGCATAGGGGATGTATTTATCCTAATGTACTGGTTCTCTCTCTAAAATCAGTTGCCCTAAATTAGGGACAAGCTGCTACTTATGGATCCTTACAGTTACGTGGCGGTGGTAAACGTTGAAACAAAAACAAAAATCTCTCACCTGCATGTAGAAAAATAAGAGGAACATTTGATGGTAAAAGTAAGCAAACAACATGACATTTAAAGTTTTATGAAAAATTCTCTCTGTAAGTAACTGAATCAAGCCCCCTTTTCCCAGCTTGGTGGAGAGTGAGAATGTGAGAGAAAATGCTCCCCTTCCAATCAAAAGTATATTTGCATTAAAGTTATCTAGTTATTTTTTATTGCCAGTATTTTATTTTTACATGCAATGTATAAACATGTTTTCCCTCTTTCTCTACCCCTCCTTGGGCCACAGATGGCGTAGTGATCAACATTTGCGACTGTTATGGAGATGCCTCAGGTTGGATCAGAAGCAGGTACGAATGCTCAAACCGCTAAATATCTGCTGTGCATCAAATGGGCACATTAAGCTTGCTGACCCCGCATACTGGCTCACTGGTTATAAATAAGGGGGTCTACCTCACTTCCGTGTGACTTTTCTGTCGGGCACTGTAGCCCGACAGAAAAAAATTTCCTATTTCTCAGGGTTGGCTAAGACTTGGCGTCAGGCACTCCCTTCCTAAAATCCTCTACATATGATCTGATCCGATATCTTTATCCTTCCTCAACAGTTGCTCTGGCTTTTTTTTAAGGTTTCCGCCAAATGTAATCAGGAGTTATCTTTTTTACTGTCCATTGGAAACAAGAAACAAAGTGTTATAATAGTATAAAAACAATGGGTTATACACAGTCGATTCACATTATTGTGATGACCTCCAACTTTTGAAGTCAACAGTTCATAGCCAATGAAAGAAGGCACGTGTTGTGAGCTGGCTTGGAGGGTACATAAGGTGGGCTGTAGGCATTCTGAAAATATATATCACTCGTTGCTGTCATGGATAAAAGCAGCGATTTACCAGATTTGCAAAAATGAGATGATTATCGACTTTCAAGTGAAGGATGGTAGTATTTCTGAAACAGTGCAGTTTGTGAACTGTTCGCGTACTGCTGTGGTTAAAGTGTGTATCGGGATTGGAGAAATGGCACCATTGTTAATAAGCGACGTGAAAACTGCGGAGCACCACAAGCCTTGGATGTGAGAGGTGAATGTCGGCTGCGAAGATGCGTCCAGACCGATCGACATGCTACACTAGAGCAACTCACTGGCAGAATGAAACAGGGGGCTACAGGAAGTGTGTCTAAAATGACAGTTCAGCGAACCCTGCTGTGTATGGGGCCTCTGATGCAGACGAATGGTCACTACACCTATGTTAACGAAGGTGCATCGACAGAAAAGGCTTATATTTGCACAGCAGTATCGGAATTGGAATTCCGCTGATTGGCAAAGGATTGCCTTCTCCGATGAGTCGCGTTTTCTGCTTCATCGAATGGATGGACGTTGGCGTATAAGACGAGACACATCGGAGAACAAACACTCTTCAACCATTGCTGGAAGAACACAAGCTGGTGGGGGCAGCGTTATGGTCTGGGAAATGCTTTAGTGGCATTCTCTGGGTCCACTCATACCTGTGGAAGGCACTATGGACCGAATTCTCGTTACGAATCCGCTCTTGCAGACCACGTACACCCATACATGCTGATTGTCTTCCCTGGGGTGGATGGGATCTCCCAGCATAATAATACGACGTGTCACACAGCTAGAAATGTCCGAGAGTGGTTGGAAGAGCACGATGAAGACTTCAAAGTACGTTTCTGGCACCCTAATTCCCCAAACTTAAACCCAATTGAGCATCTGTGTGACCACCTCGATTGTGTTGCTCGCTCTATCACCACGCACCCTCCAGCAGCTATCAGATACACTGCAGTCAGCATGGTTCCGCAAACCTGTGAACACCTTCCAGCACCTTATTGGGTCACTCCCAGCGAATTTAACTGCTGTCCGCGCTGCACACGGCAGTTACTCTGGATATTAGTTAGTAGTCCCAATAATGTGACTTGACCGTGTATATTATTTACATTTTAGCGGCAAAATATAACTAAAAAAAGGTAACATCATTAAAAAAAAGATTATCGCCAATATTTTAGACAAATTATTATTTTATTTTTTTTCAAATTGCAAAGAATGCAATCACAATCGACAGTGTGACCCCTACTTCCTTATAATGGAAATCAGATCGGTACACACAATCTTGTAGGGAAACAAAAGAAATGCCAACTAACTGAATACGTCTTTCCCTCTTTTCTTTCATTACTGCACTCCCTGCACACCCGGAGATGGAAGGAAGGCTGCAACCATCGAAGGCTGTAAGGACAGATTTGTAATTGGGTTAGTTAGCCGAAGGCTATTCCAGAAATGTGTCTACGTTGTGAAAGAAACATTTTATCTGCTCCATATTAGAATATCAGTTTTCATTTAGCACGTGAATAACATCTCATTTACAAGATCTTATTTTAAATGGATACTTTGGAATTGATTTTACTAAAAATTGTCTAGTGAGGGGAGTAACCTCACCAGACAAAATCTCGTCCTTGAGCTTCATTATACCTAATTTTCATAAAACATTTAAGATTTCCTGCACTAACAGTTGATATAACATCCTCAAGGAAATTCCACATGTAATTAAGTACTAGTCATATTATATTGTTGGGATAAAAATTAGGTCAACACAAATTTGTAAGTTAACAGGAGAAAAGAGCCTATCAAGGGCTTATTTGATGAATTAATTTTTCCTCCCTTGTGCAGTTTTTTGAACAAGTAGTTGTTTTTTTATTTTTTTGCATATTTTAAAGCACAGAATCAACACACAAGCTGTTTTTCTTATTGTAGAAACTGGTAATGTAAATAAATTCAAAGTACAAGTGTAAAACGGGAATGTTTAATAATATTAATGGAAAAAAATATTTAGAAAAACATTCAAGGCATTATGGTAAACATTCAGTCACTACAGGAAAATACAGCAGAGTGGGGTATTAACCCACAGCTGACGGTTCCAGTTGGTCACTATACCTAAGCATTCTGGAATAAAATCCAGTGAGTTGGGATATTTTGGCTAATGTCACACAGAACTAGCTGGTACCTCAACACTAATTAAGGAGGTCTTCACAGGAATGATGGGTTCACAAGAGAGTCATGAATGACTGTGTATGAAAGTATTATATAATTGTTCCTACTTTGATGTATGGCAGTGAATCCTAGGTACTACACAAGAGACATAAAAATATATTTAGAAAAACATTAAAGGCATTATGGTAAACATAATGCCTTAAATGTCTTCACAGGAATGATGGGTTCACAAGAGAGTCATGAATGGTTGTGCATGAAAGTATTATATAAGTGTTCCTACTTTGATGTAGGGCAGTGAAGCCTGGGTACTACACAAGAGACATAAGAGTTGTTTTCGTGCTAGAGAAATGCATTACTTACGGGTGGGGGGAGCACATTCTGATCATGTGAGGAAAGGAGATGTGTTGCAGATGTGTAATTGTGATTCAAAATGCTGTTGGTAAGGTGGAGACTAATATTCTTAGGTGGTTTGGTGATGTTGAAAGAATGAGTGATGAGATGTTTACTAAAAATAATAAATCCGCCCAAATGGCAGGAAAGAGTGGCAGAGGAAAACCAAGGAAGTCATGGGAGGATCAGTTTCAGGAGTGTTTGCATCAGAAAAATATTACAAGTATGAAGTATATAAGGTTTGTGTATGTCATGAAATGGTGTCAGTGAAGCTTGAGTTGTGTGTCAAGATCACTGTAAATGGAGAACTTTTATGCAACAGTAAGTAAACAATCAGTTTAAAACTTATCATGTGGATTGTTTTCCTTTGTGGAGTTAACCTCTGAATCTCAGAGAATATCTAAGTGATATGTATGCATTTGGTCACTACATTCATGATCAGCATTGAGAGCAGTGGTAGGGTTGTTACAAATCTAAATGGCGGAATTCATTTATTTTCGTTTTTCCAAAATATTTAATATAATGGAGATAAATTCTGTAATTTACTGGTTAACTGAAATCTGTCAGTTATTCTATCTGTCAGTGCTATTACATAAAATTAAATGACAAGCTTTGAAGTAAATTAAAATTCCAACATATTCACTTAGAAACAAAACATATTGCAACTCTTACCATCTTACGACTTCAAGTTATAAAATCCGCTTCTGTCACCCCACAAAGTTAAAAATAAAAAAAGAGAGAATATATCTATGCCTCACATAAGAAAAGCATACTGGACACATTTTTAGCAAGTCTTCTGGTAAAAAAGTACGTACTTATAAATACCAGTTTGTCCGTCTGTGGACACTATATCTCTGAAACTATTAGTCCGATATGATTTTTTTCAACTGGACAGGTTGAAATGTGAGAACAATACACCTGGCTTCCTAGGGATTTCTTAACGATGCATAACCTTGCCACTAAGGAGCATAAATGCAAGTGCTGCCGAATGCAAAATACATATTTTTCGTATCAATCCTTCTATTTATCTGATTGAAAAAAATATTTCATCCTTTTAATGCCATTTATAATGAAGGCTGTTTTGGGTACAGTTCGTTTTTGAAGTAATGCACAGATTTTCTGCTTGGGGTTGAAAAGGTAAATTGCTATTTCAGCCACATTGCTGCTTCTAGGAGTGCTATTTGAAAAAAATCTTTCTGCATTGAATAGAGCTCCTGGTGGAAAATGTTCTGCACGTAATTTCTAATTTTTGGTAAGGAATGGTGTTTGGTCAATAGCGGTATAAGTGTATATTTATGTGTCTGATGTATTTGTAGAAAAATCTGCACTTCTGAGAACTCAATTTAAAAAAAATATTTCGTGGACTGATACAGCTTACTATGAAAAGAGCTTGGAGGATAAATTTTGATTAAAGTAGTGTATAGTTTTTCCACCAGGGGTTGAAGATGTATATCATATTTTTGTCAATATCTTGGCTTCTAAGAGTCCGATTCGAAAAATTCTTTATGGGAGAATATTTCTGATGCGAAATGTTTTGCATGTAATTTCTAATTTTTCTTAACATACAAGTGGACGAATAGAGGGCGTTAAATCACATTTCCATTTACAGCATATTGCAGCAATATCTGTGGGACTAAAAAACCGATCGAAAACATTCATTTTCGATCAGATACTACTAACTATGGAAACATGGTGTTTGTATTTCGTTCCCAAAATAAACAGGTTCCCTGCTACAAAGCACTTAAATGCTTAATCTATTTTCCTCAAAATCACTGCTTTGAAATGACCAATTGAAGAATTTTTTTTTTACACTGGGTACCATTTACAGCTATGTGAAACAGTTTGCTTATGGAGTTTATTGTACCCTCTTTAAATAATGCACAGCTTTCTTGTTAGGAGGTGTAAATGTCAAGACCTTTTTCTCTCCGTCTTCGCTTCCAGAAAAGCTATTTTAAAAATCCCTTTACTTTAGCATAACTTTTACTATAAAAAATATGTTTTGTACTTCTCTACTTTCCCATTATTTAAAATTGTTCTGCTAGGGGCTTATAGTTATGTAATTATTTCTTATATATCTCTTCTAACTGTTTGATTTGAAAATGCCTTAGTCTCTAATATCTTTCTTCAGCGATGTGAAACTTTGTGTACAAATTTCTTTATTTTCATAAGATACTTCTCAGCCGCTAGTAGAAAAAGTAGTTATTCATATTTTAAAATGTTTTACTGATTGTAGAAATCCAGTTCATCAAATTTTTAATGGGTTCCATTGACCAGGAATAACAAAAATATTTTATTTGTCATGGAAAGGATTCAAACGAGTTACTCACTACAACTGAAATTTCGGTGTCATCTTTCTTGTTTCAATTATTGGTACCAAACCAAAAATTATTATCCCATTGACGCCCAGTTCCCTTGCTGTTCTTTACTGTGTACGCAAAGGCGCATGCTTAAGTTGGGTAGGCATATACAGTACATGGTAATTATAAATATACAGACATGAGAACAGGAAATTAAGAATTGAAAAGAAATTCGAACTGATTATCTACAAACTTTCCCAATCTGTTTTATTTCCATGAAATAATTTTTGCCGCTGACAAATGCCCATAAGGGCCAATTTTAGGCCATCTGTTCTGCGTTTTCTAGACCTTTCCCTTGGTCTAAGGCCAGGTATTTCAGAATGCAAAACCTGTTATATATACCAAGCCTACTATTCCTGCCTTATACATGCTAAAGACCCTACTAAGTATGTTTTCACTAACTTTATTTTCTCCACTGAGCTATTATAACAACCAGGTCATGCACTTTCACTGTGGGACTTACACAACTTAAAATCTTTGAAGGAACATTTAAACACATCAAGTTGGCAAAAACATCAAGTTCAAGAACAAAGAAAGTACACAAATCACATAATGACATCAAGGGGAAGTAAATTTTGGCTTAAAATAAATAAATAAATAAAAATAAAAACCCAAAAGCAACAACTTTGAATTATGAAGTTGTTGGTCACTATAGAGTCAAAGGAAAAGATACGAGTGTGTCACTCTAAGTAGCAGAAACATTTCAAAGTCACAGATGTTGTGCTGTGAGTGTATTTACTAACAGCTCATTTTCTACAATAATGGAATAACAGTCATTTTTATACAAAAATATTTGAAATATTAAATAAGGACTCGGAGTTATACAACGAGAACAGCAGAGATAAATATGCCTTCAGAGAAATAAGGCACTTAGCAGGTCCTTTGGGAAAACAATTCCTTCATTGACAAGTACCACCCACAGAACAAAAGCTACAATACTGCCCTTGTTTATCTGTGCTGTAGGAAGGACAAATTCCCTCAGAGATGCCCTACAGGAGAATTTAAGTCCATCAAATAACAACTTCTTACGTCATGGGCAGCATCTTCTTTCAAGAGGCTGCGAGAAAAAAGGAGCTAAAAAAAATACATGGGGTTGGTTAAAGAGTATACCTGCCACGTTTTATGGTTTACCTGTAAATCGTTTTGTGGTTTACCTATTCTACGTGTTTTACAGTTATTTTATGGACTGTATGTTTTACAGATTTCCAGCTTTTTCTTTTCGTTGTTGTTCACTAGGAAAATAAGTTTCCAAGGATCACTGCATCTGTATGTATACTATAATTGGAAATCCAAAATAACCATCTTCTTGCGGGAAGTAACATCTTTTGATGGATCAATGACTCCCCTATTTTCCCCAAATCAGAAAACTAAAGATACTACGTATGAAATTAAATTCCCTTGTTTTTATCTTCAATTTGTTTACTTATTTATTTATATTCCTGCTCCAATGACATTCGAACCTACAAACAGCAGTTCTGATATCGTTCTGGTGTCCGCTTTATTGCCTAATAAGAATCCTGCCAACAATACCTATTCTTGCAAGTACAATGATCATTCGTTCATGTCAGGAAGGAAGATATTTTTCACATCTTCCATGCAGTTACGATGGAAACTAATGGGTCAAACTGCTTATCTACATTCTGAGTACTTTTGATGTAATGATACGTTTCATGACTGACAAAGTACAGAAGAAGAAAGCTTTTTCTGTTATGAAAAATAGACTTTGCATCATTCAAAATTCTGTAATGAAATTTTAAATTTGTTTTTACATTGAAATATTGTTTGCAGACAGTATTAATAAATTGGAAGCAATGCTTAAGCGACTGAACCTGAACATTATATTTGCTTCATGAGTTGTGCAACTCACATTTCAACTTACAACAATGTTAAGCACAGATGTTTAAATGGACAAAAATTCAACCTTACACGTACAATTTGAAGCTATAGTATAGATTTATGTTTTTGAGTAATTAGCTATTTCACTGAAGATATTTAATACGAAGAAAGGAATTAAATATAAGTTATACGTTGTTCACTATCAAACTTAACAAGATTTACCATATTACTCATTATTTTTTACTAGGCATCCTTTTCTTGAATTCTGTTGCATAAGTATAACTCAATTTCAATGATACTGCACTAATAAAAATAAATTAAGCATAACACTATATCTCAAAAAATTCACAAAATCCAGTTTAAGTAAAATGTTCTTTAGTTAATTTCTGAATTCACACAGCTTTTCATGTCCAAACTGCTTGCCTATGGAGCAGCCAGTGAAACATCCTACACTAGGCCTACTTCTGCAGAAGAAATACCAAACTCTGATAAAATATTGGCATTACCAATCCTGGCACAATAACAAACATATCCACTTTTTCTTAAATTTCTCTCACCACCATCATGTCACCACGTAACTGCTTCAATATTCTGACTTTCATTGCCAAACAGAAAGCAGGTGTTATAACCAGCTTTGTTCTTTGCACTTCCATGTTCTTAGAGCAAATACACATAGGCAATTGATGTGACTTTCCTTGCCACACTGATTCTAATTCCTTCAAAAGACATCTTCCCTGATAAGCATCAAAGTATTTTGTATTAACATGCCATATTTAAAAAAAAAGGCAAATATTTACCTTAAGGATTTTTCAACACATTGGTAAGTAATTCTAGCAATTTCATGTTTGTATTACTAAAATGGATGCCCCATAATAGAGAAATATTGTAAATGCATACAAACTTATAACAGCATTTTTTAATGCAGCATTTGGTCTAATGTAATTTATGTACCAAAAATATTTTCCCCGTGCTGGCTTGTACCATTTTAAATTACAGATTTTCGAAAAAACACTGCACTTCCTTCAAAAGACATCTTTCCTGATAACAACAATTTATTCCTGTCTTCTGAATGCGTTGCATTCAAGTTTCGTAACTGGCAGATCTCGGTAAATTTGCCAGTGAAACCAAATTTCTCTTTTTCATAGATTATATGAATAAATGTCTTAGAATTAAATTACCAAATGCCTTTTTTTTTTATTTTAATTCCTTTTATAAAGGACATCGTGTGTCTATACAATTGAATTCCACCACCTATGGAAACGGAATTCTGAAAGGGATATCAGAACATTGTAAAAAAAAAAAATCCTTGAAAAATGAGAAGCATACAGAACAGATGGAGATACGGATGAAATAATAGCACTTCGTTTTCCCATGAAATGAATAAAAATCAAAATATGCTTCCCTTGCGGTGGGTGCTGTTGAAGAAAACTTGTCCACTTCTGGCACATAAAAAACTGGAGGGCTATTTTGGCTTAAAAAAATTAAATAGGGTGGATAAAATGAATCAAGGTAAACTGTCAAACTGAGGGAAAAGTAATTAAAAGTATGTGACAGGCCTTGTCTAGTTGAAGAGGGCAAAACTTAGGATTGTGCAACAATTCCAAATAAAAACAACCTAAGCAATTTTTGCATGCATCAAAATAAAAATATGTTTAATGAACTGAGAAGAAAGCTTTTCCAAATGGCTATTAGATGACATTAATTACTGAGTTAACATTTAATGGCATATTAAAAAAAACTCCCATCATGCAGACCTGTGTGAAATCTATCTCATGACCTCTATCAAATGAGAAACATACAATATTTCCACCATATTTTCCAAATATAAGAGACACTTTTTCTCAAAAAGAAAAAAAAAACGGTGTAAAAATCATCCTGTGTCTTATGTATACTGAAGGTTATTGTTATTGTTATGAATGTATACACTTACATTGCTGCTATATAAAGACTAGTGAATCATTTTAAAATGTTATCGTACTACAGTAAATGATATTCTTCTGCACTTTTTCTACAATGCTAGAGCATTGTGAATTAGAGATGAGCTCGGGCCCAGCCCGGGCTCTGACGGGCTCGGAATTACACGTCTTGAATTTCATTACTGAAATTAATTCAACACGTGTAATTCCGAGCCCGGCTGAATTACACGTGTTGAATTTCATTGTGGATTTGTTACCATGGTGGAAGGAGATTCAATTTCCTAAGCTACCATGGTGGAAGGATTTTCAATTTCCTAAGCTAGCTGCCATTGCAAGACAAATTTTGCTTAGCAAGACTTGCATTATGCATTGTCTAAAGCTATGGCCCAAGCAAGGATTAGTTTAAGGAGGTCTGGTATCGAAAAACGGGGAAAAAATCACATTCCCATTTTTTGTATTTCATTAAAAATCAAGAATCTTATCTTCAAAATGATGTATTAATTTCCAAAGTTGTGCAGTAGAAGTATTGTTATTTATTTTTTTAAATTTCCTCACTCCCGCGATTTTTGGGGTGACGTTGGTTTTTAGTGCATCGCAGCAGGTCGAGTTTTAGAGAAAAGAATATCAAGTTGAAGCGCTGAGGCATTAGATGCAATTCTCTTTCTCTCTCTCTCTTTTCATGATGAACTTGATCTGGAAACTGCACACACATATGATAATATTGTGATTATTATACTATTAAGCTCAAAGCTTTCTTAATGTTACAAAATGCAAAATAATCTGGTCTGGAATGCTTCTACTTTCTTTTTTTTTTTTTTTTCATTTTGGAAATTTCCCTACATGCTTTCTTTTATATTCTACTACATCACTTTAAACTACCTTTACCAATTAGCATATATGTAAATTATATTGCAAAGATTAGTTTTCTATAATCAAAATTTCAAACACTTGCAACTGTCTATACGGCGTTGTACGTTTTATAATGCAATTTATTCAAAATAAAAGTAAATTTAGAAATTAAAAAGAAGTAACAAATGGAATTTTTTGTTTCTAAACGATTTTCTTTTCTTCAGCTTTTACCAAAATTACTGATTCCCCTGATACGGTCGAAGGGCACATTGATTATTTATTTATTCTCAAATCCACATTTTAGAACATTTGGCTTTATGCGTAGTATTTCTAAAAACATATTAATATTGTGAAGTGGATTAACGGAACTAAACATTTTAAACTAATGATTTTTAAACTAATCTTTGCTTGGGCCATATCTTTGGCCAGTGTATAAGGCATAAATGCAAGCCTTGGTAAGCAAAATTTTCCAAGAATCCGGGCACGGGCTCAGCAAACGCATCTAATCAAAGAAAGCGGGCCGGGCCCGGGTTCCTAAAATTGAGTCCGAACTCATCTCTATTGTTAATACTTATATGTAATATTTTTTATGTCTATCTATTGTTAACTATGCATGCACGTTTTTTTTATTAGCAAGACATGTATTAGTGTCTGTGTGCATACCTGCGCATTCATGAGTTAATGATTTAATAAAGTATACAGTTTAAGCACGTACCTCATATTTGCATGATTGATCTGAACAAGGTCTATCATAATTTTTTAAAAAGCGAACTGATAAAAAAAAAGGTCTCAGGATGAAACATCACAACAAGAGATGCTTAAGACATCCAACAGCAAAGTAGTGCATGATTACTGCTGAGAACTTTTGTCAACAAATGCAAAAATCTTATTCGTTCACAGCAGCATAAATACCGTGGAGTAGTAATAATTTTTGGAAAAATTCATAATTAAAATGTTCACTTTTCAACTGGGAGAATATATTCTTATTTGCAGTTTACAACAAAAGATGCCACCATTCCGACAGTTTCACTTCCTTGCTAATTAACACATAATAATCTCACATATAAGCATAAATAGATCAAGAAGAAGGTGGAAATATGAGCATAATTACCTTCTTAATGATCTATTCATTTTCCCACATTTTCAGCAGTTTACTTCCTCAGACTGCAGTTTGCTTTTTTATCATTGGAGAGGAACAGGCCTTCATACATCAAGTAATAAATATATACTTGACCAATTTAGGTGAAAACACATTTTATTTTTGTTTTTATTAATTTTATAATTGATTTTTAACAAAGGACTAATTGTTAGCTTTTTTTTTAATATTGCCCTTTCTTAGCAAATTCCAATATTATAATCTAAACTGATCAAGTACACAGATGATCCATTACATTATGACCAACCCGAGCCTACAGAAATGAGCGCGCCTGGAGACCGAGCGGTGGCGCAGGTGAAGTTCACAGATATGTATATACGTGTACAACCCGAGGACCGGCTTTGAGCTAGGAAAGTGTTTAAAGTCAGAATGGGAAAAGCTGCTGATTTATTGGAATTTGATAAAGGACAAATTGTGATGGCACAGTGCCTAGGAATTGCGATTTCGGAAACGGTACAGCTTGTTGATTATTCATGTGCTGCTGTAGTGAGTACGTATCAAACGTGATGCGCAGGTAATCAAATGACGAACCGTCATCCAGTCGTGTGTCGTCCGCAGCTCATCGATGCCCTAGGGGAACTGAGAGTCACGCGTTGTTCACAGCAACCGCTGGGCCACAGTGCGAGAAATCACCCGCAGCTATAACAGTGGTGATCAGGGCAATGTGTCATAGTTCATCGCAGCCTTCTGCGCATGGGCCTGCGTAGCCCAAGACCCAGCCGGGTCCCTATGCTCACTGCACGTCATCGCCAACAACACATGAAATGGGCCCAAGATCATCAAGATTGGACCCTGGATGATTGGAAGAAAGTGGCCTAGTCTGGCAAATCAATATTCCTGGTGCATCACGTAGACGGCCGAGCGCGGATATGCCGATTACCAAAGGTGGCCATGGCCCCTGGATGCACTGTTGTTCAGAAAAGTCGGCAGTCTTATACTGTGGGCGATGTTTTCTTGGGAAACGTTAGGCCTCATTATCCCAATAACAAAATCCTTGACAGCTGTCAGGCATCTGAAACATCGTTGCGGACCAAGTACACCCGTTCATGGCAACTGTGTTCCCTGCTGGTGATGGCCATTACCAACAGGACAATGCGCAGTGTCACACTGCCAGAATCGTAAAGGAGTGGTTCGAGGAACATGCTGGTGACTTTCTGTTAATGCTCTGGCCACCAAATTCACCTGACATGAACAAAATTAAACATTTGTGGTTCGACATGGAAAAGCGGGTTCATGCTAAATCACCACCATCCCGAAATGTACAAGAACTGGAGGACCTGCTGTTGATATTATGGTACCAGATACCTCAGGATACCTATCTCCACCTCATCGAATCGATGCCTCGCCGAGTGGCAGCTGTTTTGTAGGCTAAAAAGGGTCCTCAGCTTATTAGGTAGGTGGTCATAATGTAATGGCTCAGCGGAGTATATATTTATCACTTAATGTATGAAAGCCTGTCCCTCCCCAATGACATAAAACAAACAGTTGGAGACAGTAACATGCTGTAAATGTGGAAAAATGAATAGATCAAGAAGAAGATCAGTTGTGCTTATATTCTACTGAGATTATTTGTGGGATTAACTTTGATTTGACTCATTTTTACTTAAAAACTTGTTAACAATGTTTTTGACATCCTTATAGGTAATTGTGACTTCTTTGTTGTTCCCAAACAGTGTGCAGAGAGGTTTGCTCGTTCGCTTCTTTGAAGATATTTTGTATTTTGAACGCTTCTTGGCAATCTTCAGCTAAAAAAAAGAAATTATCCAGTCCCAGGAATTTTTTACATGCCCTAGAATGTGATAGACTTCGACCACAGCTATCTAACTTTGATAGATCAGTCATACGACAAGGATTCCATCCAGACCAATAAAGAAGGGCCATTGACTGTACGAAGGTGTGAAATCGCACAAAAATCCTGCAGTGCATGTATGCCATTGGATGATAGACTGAGTAGCATTTCTCTACGTTGTATTTTACAACGTTGCTAATCTTGCAAATTTCAGGGATTCAGTGATCCATAAACTGTTGTTTTGATGCATGAAATCAAATTTTTTTTCCTTAATAAAAATCTTTTAAATGCCCTTTTATTCTTTTTTTCTCAAATTTTTTCTCCAAAAAAAGAAATAAGAAGGGTGTTCCTAAAATTCCGGTGTGTCTTATAATCTACAAAATACAGTATACATTACAAGTTTTGTACAACTTGAGAGCCTAATGGAAACTATCTGACACTGTCTTGGGTTTTTCATATCTAAAAACTATTGAAGTAGAAACCTGTTGGAAAGATTCTAAACAAATTGCTCATATCTCAAATAATTTTGCACTTCATTACAATGGAAGTCTAAAAATTTGTCTTCCCATTATAATCGTAATTCTGATTCAAATCATTCCATTGATCTTGAAAAGTCTGTTCTCAGTTTAATATAACATGATTATTCTGTTATAGAAATTAAGGAAGAAATACCCTTCAGAAATACATGGAAAATTCACTTGATTATTCAAAGTGATCAGAATTGTGTACTGAATTGCCTGTAGTTTACTGGTCTCCATGTAATATCGCCTCAGAAAAGAGATGTTATGTCTCCATGTAAACATCTCTTCAGATGTTACACAGAAACCAGTTAACTATAGGCAATTCAGTACACCATTCTGATTGCTTTTCATAATCCATTATTATTCTGTTTGTGACAACCATCTGAAAGGGGAATAGAGATCTGGTAAAAGCATGAACGTTTCCTGACCAAACTTGGGCTGAAAAAAAATTAAGAGATATATTCAAAAGCCCCCACTTATTTCAAGTTTATATAAATAACTTAAACTTGAATTTAGTGATTTACTATTGAAATTCTCATAGTTACATGTATTTCCCTATTTTTCTCAGTGTTCCAAAATTTCCCACATCTTCCAGTCAGAATTTAGTGCCTAATGTGTGTACAGTACCATGAAAAAAACAGAAGGAGAAAACTAGGTTCCCCCTTCTACCTGAGTATGCAAAAACATTAAATATCACGATAAAAGTTTCAAAAGTATAGGAATTGACAAAAGTCATTTTTTCACCCAGTTTTTTAACCTCCCGAGTTTTCTGAAACTTAGAATGCAAAATATCTAAAATTTCAATTTTCTGCAATAAAGAGCTATTTTTAAAAGGATGATTTTGGGTTTCTGGAGAAATAAAAATAATCATTATTATCTACTAATATTAACAAGATCAATACAAACTCCTGTTAGATCTGTTTTATTTTATATGTGTCAATATGAACTTTCAACTTGTGGCATGGCATTGCTGCAGGCTTATGTGGTAGTTTAAAAGTTAGACAAGCCTAATTACAGGGAAATGCCTCAGTTTTGTGCTACATCATGACAATGGAAAAGTTACATTGCCGTAACACAATTTTTGTTTTCAGGAGGCTTTATTCATTAAAATAACATCAATCCAAAAACTTCACACACAATACTACACCTTCAAACTGTCAGTCCCTCAAACCCAAGTACTATGAACTGATCTTACTTCGAGCATAAACTGAATTCGCAGCCATAAACTGAACAGCTGGTTACCATCT
The DNA here is from genome assembly GCA_039090855.1 of Macrothele yani. Classification (NCBI taxonomy): domain Eukaryota; kingdom Metazoa; phylum Arthropoda; class Arachnida; order Araneae; family Macrothelidae; genus Macrothele; species Macrothele yani. The sequence continues at coordinate 41,897,928 of CM077031.1, forward strand.
ATTTCCTCCTAACTAACACTGTAAACACACTCAGCACTGAATTTAAGTCAAATGATTTATTGAGCAATTCCATGCCAAATCAAAGAGAGGGTGTTGCCTTATAAATATGGATTTTGTTGCAATTTAAATCATGGACAAGTATGTACTAGTATAACAAAGGGGCATTTCAGGATTTCATTTTTTTTAAGGGCTTCATTTTCAAAGTCATATTTTTAAAGTGCAGTTCATTCTTTTTATACATGAAATTACTCGCATTTGCACAAACCTAATCATATACCGTAGGTACCATTTTGGAAGCTAAGGTTGTCATCTTTTAGAAATTAGTGTAAACTAAAACTTTCAGTTTCTAAATGTCTTTTTAATTTTAATTTTTTTTTAGCACACAAATGAAACAAGCCATAAGCTTTGTCCTATTTGAAGAGTTAGAACTGCTTTGTCTCTACAATTAATGATGTCTAGATTTTAAGGTTACTTTGCATTAGGGTTGCCAAAACTAAAAGAAAAAAGAAAACCCCATTTTGATGCCTCAAAAACTAAGTGATCACAAGTTAACAAGTTTCCAAATCATTTCCGTAGTGGGACCCTGGTTTATAGATTTCCTCCTAAAAGTACCGCTTTTCATCTGTAACCATTGCCTCAAAAAAAAGTGATTTTTTTAACAAATTCGCTGAAAGCAACCCATGTGTCTCTGATTTTCTGTTAACACATATAACTTTTATCCAACGTATAAATATGTGAGAGAGTGCATTACCATTAGTAAAAATTTCATCTGGACTTTTTAAATTCTATGCTGTTCATTAAATTAATAACGGGAAACCGTACACCAACTACACACAAAATAGTAAAACCAACAAGTAATCCAATTTATTTGCATAAAAATACATGAATAAATGCTTCTAAGCTTTCGTACAGCAACCAGATGGCTTTTTCAGGGAATGTAGACTGTCTACTCTTGAAAAAGCCATCTGGTTGATGAGCAAAAGCCTAGAAACATATCCATATACTTTGATGCCAGTAAATCAGATTACTAATATATATTTTATATACTGTTCATGGTTTCCACAACAACAAAAAATATAGAAATAAATAAGAAAATCGTGTTTTTGCTGTAAGTTTATGCATGAATCTAGTCTGGAAGGACTTAAGCAGTAGATTAACAGACAAATATAAAATGCTCCGTAAAACACTATTAAGAGCACAAAGTGATGCTTGGTGGAAAAGCATGGTTAAAGAAGCATAAAAAGAACATCTACATTTAGAGAGGATGCAAGGTTGAGTTTCTGAGGACAAATATCGCTGTAAGAAGTATGAAGCAGCAAAGATAGTTTATCAGAGTAAGACAAAATATCACGCAGATCAAGTGGAAAGGCACGAGTTGGCATTTTGCAAAGATTGGAAAACACTGGCAGTATTCGAGATGCAGAAAATATAGGTCAAGTTCTAAGTTGTGTAAAGAATGGGATCGTAGAAATGATATGCGAGCTTAATCAGATGGGTGGAAGGTGGTGCGAATACTTCTGTGAAAATACTTAGAACATAAAAGCAAGGGTGATTTTGAGCCATAAAGTAGATGATGTCACTGAGAGGAGGAAGCACAGCAGTGATCTCAAGGGAAAAGGTTTGTAACATTCTAAAATCTCTCTGAAATGATTGGGTTTTGGGAATAGATGGCATAACGTCTGAGATGTTAAAATATTATGGTGGGTGTAATTGATAAGTTATCTGAAATTTGCCAGTTGTGTTTGTTGGGAGTTAAGAAAAGGGTCATTTGAGATTTGAGAGATGCTAACAGTGTTCCTCTGTATAAAGGAAAATGTGATCTGATAAATGCAAGATCTATCATGGTATCAACCTGCTGAGTGTTTCACGGGATGTGTATTGAAAGGTCATTATCTATAAGATACAAGGTCTTACATCAAAGAAGGGTAGGATGTTCAGAATGGTTTCATGCCTGGTAAGATTAATGACCCAGAAGGAGACCACATGGGTGACAGGTGGTTGAAATTCAAAAGCATACTGGAGTGACTTGGAGGAGACTGGCCTCAGACAGACCATTGAGGAAAGAACTTGGAGAGACCTTCATCCAGTAGTAGATTGATAACGGCTGACGATGATGATGAAGGGCTGCACTAACCAAATTTTAGCATTACATATGATGATTTAAAAGTATCTGTTTTTTGGTAAAGTTTTCGCTACCTTTTTAGTGAAAACGTGTGACTGACTTAACAGGATATGTACTTCTGTGGGAAGTCTTAAATAATTGTTGTAGTGGGTTTTGTTTGAAAGTATGAAAGTTATGTATTCTGGCAGTAGAGTACATGTGAATGGTGTTCTATCGAAAGGGTTTATTATTGGTGCAGGAGTTAGACAAGGATGTGTAATGTCAGCATGGTTGTTTATTGCATTTATGTATGCATGCATGCATGATGCCAAAATAGACAATACTGGAAAATCTATAGGTAATATCCATGTGGGCAGGTGTTGCTGCATGCTGATAAGATAACAGTTCTTTTGGCAGAAGGCAAAAGAAAGTTGCAGAGTATGTTGTCCTGGACGTACAAAGTTGTCTATATGAAATTCAAAATGAGTACAATAAACAAGAAAAAAACAAAGTTATAGCTTTTGGGTGAGATAATTCAGTACTGAACGCAATATTAGTCTAAATGACACACATATAGACCAGGTGAATGAATTTGTATATTTAGGAAGCATGTTTCACAGAGAAACGGATTAGATGTTACAGGGGAAAGTTATGGTTTATGAGCGCGGAACTGTTAGTATTGAATGCAAGATCAGTCAAAATGGCACAGAGATAGACCAGGTAAATGAATTTGTATATTTAGGTAACATGTTTGACAGAGGAAAGAAATTAGGTGCTTATATTAGTAAGTGAATTCATCTTTGAAAGTCATACCTGCTTTAGAAGGATTTTAAAGGGATGATGGGTTCCCAAAAATGTCCTGAATGGCTGTGTATGAAAGTTTAATTGCTCTACTTTGATGTACGGCAGTGTAACACCTGGGTCCTGCAGGCATAGGAGTAATTTGTGTGTGCCACTTACAGGGGGTTGTAGCAAGACATAGTTTGATTATGTGATAAACAGAACTGTGCTGCAGACATGTAATGTGAAACGAAATGTTGTTACTAAGGTGTTGACAAATACTCTTAGGTGGTTTGGCCATGTTTGAAGAATGAGTGGTGAGGTTCTTACCAAGAGAACTTATTCAGCCCAGGTTACACGAAAGATAGATTTAGGAGGGCCAAGGAAGAGAAAGAGAAAATGAGCTTGAGTACAAAAGGTCTTGTGTGATACCTGTGATGGATGTCAGTGAAGCTCAAGTTGTATGCCAAGATTGCCGTAAATGGAGACATTTGATACATCAACGTTGTACATCCTGTGGCCAATGGTCTTTTCAGGAGGACAATGTGCCGGGACAAAACCACCCAGCCATGGCATGAAGAACACTCATCTGAATTTGAAACCATCCAGTGGGCACCATGGTCTCCGGATTTAAACCTTGTAGAAGCTGCCTGGAATTTTGTGAAGCGGAACATCAGATCCCTGGATCCTGGGCCAACATTTCAGGTTGAGTTGTTGACAATACTGCAACAGGCATGGGTGGCATTACCTCTAGAAATCCTCCAGGATCTGATGGAGTCAATGCCTTGGTCTGTACATACTGTTATTCCTGCTAGAGGAGAACCAGCATACTATTAGTTAGGTGTCTACAATGCTTTGTCCATTGAGTGTAATAACTTCTGGATTGTGTTCATAATTTTCCCTTTCCTTGTGATTATGTAACTCATAATATGATTTCTTTCAAAACAACTATGAAGCCTGTTCAAGAAAGACTTGCGCATTTTTTAAATTTTAAATAGTTTAGCTATACAGTATATTGGAACCAAAACATCATCACAGCATACACCTGACTCCCCTCTGTGTGAATGAACCTTTCCGGGACATTGCATTGCACGTGACCTTGGGTAGAACGCTATGAAGAATGTCAGTTTGTGACCGCCTCTCAGTCGGGTCATAGCTAGACATCACAGTGGAACAGCATGCAGATTTAAAGTTCTATGTTCATTTAGGCAAAACAAATTTAGAAGCTTAAAAATGTTAGTTCAGGTATATGCTGAGTGTGGTGCCACATCTTAAAGCGCACTGGTGGTTTAAAAAATTTCATGAAGGCAACAAACCGTTTCAGAAACAAGGTGGCCCTGGGGTGTCACCAACAGCCATAACTGATCACATGGGAGGCACTGCAGCTGTGATTATTCGTGAGGATCGTCGGCTCAGAGTTAGACAATGGCAGAACATTTACAGAGGCATCATATTGGGCGTTAGGTGGTCAGGTAACAACGATCTCAGGAAGAGCAAACCTCAGCTATGCAAGAACAACTGTACTGAGGATGTACCATAATGGTGCACAAACAACAAAAAGGGAAGTCAGCAGTCCTGTGGGCACAGATACCAGACATATGGGAAACACTCTTGATTTAAGTGACTTTGAAAGAGGTATGATAGTGGGCATTAGGTGGGCAGGTAACAAACAAGCATCTCAGGAACAGCTAACCTCAGCTATGCAAGAACAACTGTACTGAAGGTGTACAATGAGTGCTGCACAAACAACAAAAAGGGAAGTTAGCAGTCCTGTGGGCACAGATACCAGACATATGGGAAACACTCTTGATTTAAGTGACTTTGAAAGAGGTATGATAGTGGGCATTAGGTGGGCAGGTAACAAGCATCTCAAGAACAGCAAACCTCAGCTATGCAAGAACAACTGTACTGAGGATGTACAATGAGTGCTGCACAAACAACAAAAAGGACAGTTAGCAGTCCTGTGGGCACAGATACCAGACATATGGGAAACACTCTTGATTTAAGTGACTTTGAAAGAAGTATGATAGTGGGCATTAGGTGGGCAGGTAACAAGCATCTCAGTAACAGCTAACCTCAGCTATGCAATAACAACTGTACTGAAGGTGTACAATGAGTGCTGCACAAACAACAAAAAGGGCAGTTAGCAGTCCTGTGGGCACAGATACCAGACATATGGGAAACACTCTTGATTTAAGTGACTTTGAAAGAGGTATGATAGTGGGCATTAGGTGGGCGGGTAACAAGCATCTCAGGAACAGCAAACCTCAGCTATGCAAGAACAACTGTACTGAAGGTGTACAATGAGTGCTGCACAAACAACAAAAAGGGCAGTTCGCAGTCCTGTGGGCACAGATACCAGACATATGGGAAACACTCTTGATTTAAGTGACTTTGAAAGAGGTATGATAGTGGGCATTAGGTGGGCGGGTAACAAGCATCTCAGGAACAGCAAACCTCAGCTATGCAAGAACAACTGTACTGAAGGTGTACAATGAGTGCTGCACAAACAACAAAAAGGGCAGTTCGCAGTCCTGTGGGCACAGATACCAGACATATGGGAAACACTCTTGATTTAAGTGACTTTGAAAGAAGTATGATAGTGGGCATTAGGTGGGCAGGTAACAAGCATCTCAGGAACAGCAAACCTCAGCTATGCAAGAACAACTGTACTGAAGGTGTACAATGAGTGCTGCACAAACAACAAAAAGGGCAGTCAGCAGTCCTGTGGGCACAGATACCAGACATATGGGAAACACTCTTGATTTAAGTGACTTTGAAAGAAGTATGATAGTGGGCATTAGGTGGGCAGGTAACAAGCATCTCAGGAACAGCAAACCTCAGCTATGCAAGAACAACTGTACTGAAGATGTACAATGAGTGCTGCACAAACAACAAAAAGGGCAGTTCGCAGTCCTGTGGGCACAGATACCAGACATATGGGAAACACTCTTGATTTAAGTGACTTTGAAAGAGGTATGATAGTGGGCATTAGGTGGGCGGGTAACAAGCATCTCAGGAACAGCAAACCTCAGCTATGCAAGAACAACTGCACTGAAGGTGTACAATGAGTGCTGCACAAACAACAAAAAGGGCAGTCAGCAGTCCTGTGGGCACAGATACCAGACATATGGGAAACACTCTTGATTTAAGTGACTGTGAAAGAAGTATGATAGTGGGCATTAGGTGGACAGGTAACAAGCATCTCAGGAACAGCAAACCTCAGCTATGCAAGAACAACTGTACTGAAGGTGTACAATGAGTGCTGCACAAACAACAAAAAGGGCAATCAGTAGTCCTGTGGGCACAGATACCAGACATATGGGAAACACTCTTGATTTAAGTGACTTTGAAAGAGGTATGATAGTGGGCATTAGGTGGGCAGGTAACAAGCATCTCAAGAACAGCAAACCTCAGCTATGCAAGAACAATTGTACTGAGGATGTACAATGAGTGCTGCACAAACAACAAAAAGGACAGTCAGCAGTCCTGTGGGCACAGATACCAGACATATGGGAAACACTCTTGATTTAAGTGATTTTGAAAGAGGTATGATAGTGGGCATTAGGTGGGCAGGTAACAAGCATCTCACGAACAGCAAACCTCAGCTATGCAAGAACAGCTGTACTGAGGATGTACAATGAGTGCTGCACAAACAACAAAAAGGGCAGTCAGTAGTCCTGTGGGCACAAATACCAGACATATGGGAAACACTCTTGATTTAAGTGATTTTGAAAGAGGTATGATAGTGGGCATTAGGTGGGCAGGTAACAAGCATCTCACGAACAGCAAACCTCAGCTATGCAAGAACAACTGTACTGAGGATGTACAATGAGTGCTGCACAAACAACAAAAAGGGCAGTCAGCAGTCCTGTGGGCACAGATACCAGACATATGGGAAACATTCTTGATTTAAGTGATTTTGAAAGAGGTATGATAGTGGGCATTAGGTGGGCAGGTAACAAGCATCTCACGAACAGCAAACCTCAGCTATGCAAGAACAACTGTACTGAGGATGTACAATGAGTGCTGCACAAACAACAAAAAGGGCAGTCAGTAGTCCTGTGCTCACAGATACCAGACTTATGGGAAACAATCTCGACTTAAGTGATTTTGAAAGAGGTATGATAGTGGGCATTAGGTGGGCAGGTAACAAGCATCTCACGAACAGCAAACCTCAGCTATGCAAGAACAACTGTACTGAGGATGTACAATGAGTGCTGCACAAACAACAAAAAGGGCAGTCAGCAGTCCTGTGGGCACAGATACCAGACATATGGGAAACACTCTTGATTTAAGTGATTTTGAAAGAGGTATGATAGTGGGCATTAGGTGGGCAGGTAACAAGCATCTCACGAACAGCAAACCTCAGCTATGCAAGAACAACTGTACTGAAGGTGTACAATGAGTGGTGCACGAACAACAAAAATGGCAGTCAGCAGTGCTGTAGGCAGAAAAGATTGGTCAGTGTTTGTAGGCCCCAATGGCTGAAGATAATTTCACAAGGTAACAGATAAACATCATTGTTTCAAGTGATAGCAGAGTAAAACAACAGTATAGAGATCAGTATGCACGGACCAGCGTCTACCACACGTCCCCTTCATGTAGCACTGATCTCTGCTATAAATCAACAAATTTGTTTACAGTGGGCGCTGCGGGCCGTAGGTGGCTTGGTGTTTAACGTTCGTGACCGCCACGGAGGAACCTCTGGTTCGATCCTGGGCAGGTACGAACGCTTGAACCGCTAAATATCCGCCATGTATCGGATGGGCACGTTAAGCCATGTGACTCTGGGAGCTGCCCCCCCCCCCCCGGTAATCAAAATAAGGGCGTCTTCCTTACCCCTTTCTACCTCACTTCCGTGTCACTTTCCTATTGGGCATACTAGCCCAAATCTCCTAGCTTCCTATTTCCAAGGGTTGTGTAAGACCTGGGGTCAGACAGTCTCTTCGTTATATCCTCTACATATGATCTGATCTGATCAGTAGGCAGTGCACCACCAAAACAGGACTCTTGAGGATTAGGAAAAGGGCTCTGGTCCCATGATTCATATTAAAAACATGTTGATGGATGGGCCACAATATGCCATCAACAACAACAGTAGATGATTTCCAGTTGCCTAGCATTAACTGAACAAGATGATGGTAGCAGTGTAATGCTCTGATCTCTGTTTTCATGGCAGGCATTGAGATTCTTAAAACTTCTGTAACGGCATTGGGATGCCACAAGGTATTTTAATAGCACTGCGGCCATTCATATCTGTGTGTGTGGTGTGTGTGTGTGTGTGTGTGTGTGTGTGTGTGTGTGTGTGTGTGTGTGCATGGTGTTTCATTATAGAGAGGGTGGGCTAGTTCCAGCAGGGTAATGAACCACATCTCAAGGCTTGGGTTGTCACAGAGTAGTTTAAGAGTGTTGACACTTACTTTAGATGGCTAAAATGGCCACTCAGATCCCCAGACCTTAACCCAATCGAACACTTGTGGGATGAGATTTAGAAACCCATTCATTTGCAATTAAAATTCAGCAAAATGTTGGCAACAAATGGATGTCACCACATCTGCTTGGTTGAATGGGCCGTGGATGGCCTTGTGGTCAACTTTCATGACTGCAGCAGAGGGACCTCAGGTTCGACCGCTGGCAGGTACGAACGCCACTAAATATCACGCCACTACCTATACCACTAAATATCCACCGTGCGTCGGATGGGCACTTTAAGCTGTTGGACCCCGGGTACTGGCCACCTAGTAATCAATAATAGTGTCTTCCTCCCCCTTACTACCTTGCTTCCGTGTCACTTTCCTATCAGGCACTCTAGCTCAAATCTACTAGTTCCCTATTTCTAAGGGTTGTTTAAGACCTGGGGTCAGACACTCCCTAAAATCCTCTACATGTGATCTGATAATCTGCTTGGTTGAACAAACCTGTAAAACGGTATCAGGAACTCCTTGAATATATCTCACATGGAAGCGCGAAACTTCTTTGATGGCCAAGGTGACCCAACATGTTGTTAAATAGGTTTTCTTGATAATTTGCTCCTTCAGCGTATGTATCAATATTATATTACTTTGTGTGTTTAATAATTCATGTGAAATTATTAACAACTTCTAGTAGAACACCTTATCTATGTTAAATCTGTCTTTGACAATCTCTTATGAGTTTTCATCCTCTTTGTAAGGTTTTTCTGGTGTCTGTTCAAAAAGTACACTAAAACTGCAAAAGATGTGAAAACAAGTATTTTATATATTTACAAGCTATATATATTTTGTCAGTATAATCTGTAAATCAAAATTTGATTTATCTGTACTTTAGGAGTTCCTATATTTTTTATCATTTCAAAATAAAGATTTAAATCTTAAGTGTGATGTTATCCTTTGATTTCTCTACTGTAAAACTATCTTCTTAATTTGAGGATGATTCCAATACATTTCAACAGATCTGAATATATGTGCTTGTTTGCACAATTTAAGAAACTGTTTAAGTAAATAAAGCTACCTATACTGAGGTGCCAAAAACAGTTGCAGGCTTTCCAAAATGTAGGACCTGCGATTTATAAGGAGGTGGAGTGCAGGGTCTAAGATAATAATGATCTAAAATGGACTCTGCAAGATAATTTGCTATTTTGTTTTAATTTCTAAGCTTCAACAAATAATAACTTCAACCAAAAATAAAAACTATTGCCCCCATAGCCACTATGGTGTTATCATTACCAACCATTATCAATCCACTGCTGGATGAAGGTCTCCCTAAACCTGTTTCACAATTGTCTGTCTTGAGCCAGTCTCCTTCATGTCAGTTCAACATGCTTTCAAATTTCTTCCACCCATCTCCCATGTGGTCATTTTCCCTCCCTTGGAATCCAGTGCAACATATGTCTGTTGTCCAGTGGTGGTTAGCCACTTAGGTCAGTTCTTAGGTGGTTTTGCCACGTTCAAAGAATGAGATCCTTACTAAGAGTATTAATTTAGCTCAAGTGGCTGATAGAAAATAAGAGGAACGCCAAGGAAATCATGGAAGGGCTATATTCAGAAAAGAGGAAAAGACAATGAGTGTGAAGTACAAAAGGTGCCTTGTGTGAGACTTGTGATGGATGTCAATGAAGCTCCACTCCAATTGTGTGCCAAAATTGTTGCCAATGCAGACATTTGATACATTAAGCAAAATCTAGCACCATCAGTTTTAAACTTTTATCATACACAACTTTCTTTGAGAACCTAACCTCTGAATCTCAGAGAACAGTTTAGTGATATACAGTATGTGTGTATGTCTCATGAATTTTATACTGCTTTCTCCAGAATAGAATGCTGAAATAAAGAGCAAACCCCTCCCTCACTGCCTCCCTATTCAATAAGCATGATTAATTGAACAGCAGTACAAATGGGGTTAAATTATCCAATATCGGGGGGGGGGGTTTGCATGACAGTTTTGATTCAGTCTGCTAACTTTAAAAATACTGCACTTGTGGAAATGATTGTTTTTTAACAAATTTGTTTGAGCCTTTTCTTACAATAGGAAATTCTGAATTTTTTAGAAGACGAACATTTGTTTTTATGAATTTTAGGAAACCCAGTGCATTTCATTTTGATATTTTACTTTCTTTTGGTACTTAAACAAAACATCATTTACAGCAAAAATGACAATTCATATACCCTCATTGACAAAATTCTGAAATCTTACATTTGTTAAGATTTATAATGGTATTTTATGAAAAGTGTTACCCATTTAAAAATTCTTAAATGCACTCCCCTTTTCTCTATCATAATAAATGTTTTACACATTTTTTGTCCTGTAATAAAAAAAATTATGGATCAGAACTCCTTGACAGACTTGTCAATGCTGATAGAAAAACAAAGGACTATGAGGAACACTTGTGATAGCTCAGTCCTGAGGAAGGGTGGGGGTGCTACTTGAAAAATTTACTTAAAAATCTCCTTTATTCCGTAGTAAAAATTCCATATTTTTGAAATAGTTGTGATGAAAAAAAGAGAATAGAGTCTGTAATGTTGAAATAAAAGATAAAATAACTAAAAATCCAAATTCCTACAAAACATCAGGGCAAGTGTGCAGTGAACTTAAATTTGTCTTTTAAACTGGTCTTTGTGAGAGAGGGGTTTGCCTCCACGGGGTGCTTCCCTGGGCGACAATGGTACAGACGACAGCAACAAGGGCCTCTATGAATTTTGAAAGCTGACACAAATTTAAGCTTCAGTATTAAATATTGTTGAGGTACCAGCTGTAGTTTTGTGTGACATTGTCTGAAACACTCCAACTCACTGGGCTTTGTTCCAAACCCCAGGTTTGAAATGACCAACTGGAACTGTCAGCTGTAGGCTAATATCCTGCAGTGGTGTACTTTTATGATTAAAAAGACACAAAAGCGCAAGTGAACTCTTCATTGAAAGTCAAAGCTTCTTTAGGAGGAGTTCATAGAAATGATGGGTTTTCAAAAAAGTTCCGAGTGGCTGTGTATGAAAGTGTAATTGTTCCTACTTAGGTGTACGGCAGAGGAACCTGGACACTGCAGAAGAGAGACATAGGACTCGTTTTGTGTGCTGGAAAGATGATTTACTTACTGGGGGGGGGGGGGTAAGACACGCTCTGATCATATGAGGAATGAAGAATTATTGCAGACATGTAATGTGAGGCAAAAAGTTGGCAAGGTGGAGAATGTATATACTTGTGGATATTCTTAGGTGGTTTGGCCATATTGAAAGAACAAGTGATTAGATGCTTACTAAGAGAATGTTTTCAGCCCAAGTAGCAGGAAAGAAAGGTAGATGAAGGCCAAGGAAATATTGGGAGGACCAGATTCAGGAACGTGTGCTTGATAAAAAGATTATGGTTATGAAGTACAAAAGGTCTTGTGTGCATCGTGTGATGGATGTCTTTGAAGCTCAAGCTGTGTGCCAAGATCTTTGTAAATGGAGACATTTGATACAATAAATAAATTCTAGTTCTATCAGTTAAACATGTATCTGGCAGACTGTCTTTCTTTGAGGAGTTAGCCTCTGAATCTCAGAGAACAGCTTAGTGATATGTGTGCATTTATGTAACTGGGTCATTCCACGCCAAATCGTCAGATGCTATCCACCACACCATCTCCGATTCTTACGATTTTTTTCATGAATAGATCACCTCAATGTATGAAAATCCTGAGAGTTTCATTTTTTTATTTCCCATAGATTTGAAGATATTAATTTTCGAATTCTGGTGCATGGCAGCCTCAACCGCGTAAAAACGCGAATATCTCCGTTGTTTGGATTAAAAACAGTACGAAAATCATCACTCCTTCGTAATATCCACCAAGGAATCGATTGGTGCATTGCACGAATTTCTATCTTCTGTAGTTTTTGAGTTACGTGCAACGACAGATACTTTTTTCAAAACGTAATAAAACAATGTTGTACAGCACTTGTTTTTCGTTTTTAAAGAAAAGTTTAGTATAACAAATGAAGAAAAAAAACCTTGGGCTTTCGCGTGCGCGTTGAGAAATAAATGTTTAAATATGGTGCACGGCTCGTATTTTGCCACTGTGAAACCGCGCGCGGCGAATAGCGTTGGCAGCCAACCAAACGGCAGCGGGGAGTGGATGGTTCGCCTTCGGACGGGCGGCAGATCAAGATACTATTGCACGCGTTGGTCAGATCGCACGATAATTTGATGTAATGCTTGAAGGAGGAACGATAGTGAATTAATGTTATGTTTAAAGGCATTTCAAATAGTATAACTGTAAAATATTACTAAAGGGTCATTTCACTCCAAATCGTCTGATGCTGTCTACCACATTCTTGGCCATTCGACGACGAGGAAAATTAATATAAACCATTTTCTCGGTACAGCTTACCAATATGAGCTATACCGAGAAAAAGATTACACACAAATAACGCATATAAATTATGCAACAGACGTCGAAAATACACTTGACGAAAAAAAAATCCCAACACCACCAAAAAATAGTTGTAGAGGAATTAAATGGCGGCAATACATTTGTATAGGTAACATATTTAATCGATGAAGGTTTCAAGATCACAGCTTAATGTAAGCGCGAGAAGAGCCATTTTAAATGTGAAATGCTGGTACATTAATAACCGGTGTAACCGCCAGAATGTTGAATGCAAGCACGCAAACGTTCGTGCATTGTGTCGTACAGGTGCTGGATGTCAGTTTGCGAGATGGAGTTCCATGCCTGTTGCACTTGGTCGGTCAATACAGGGAGGGCTAATGCTGGTTGGGGGTGACGCTGGAGTTGTCGTCCAATGATGTCCCATACGTGATCGATTGGAGAAAGATCTGGTGATTTACCAGGCCACGGCAACACGTCGACACTCTGTAGAGCATGTTGGGTTACAACAGCGGTATACGGGCGAGCGTTATCCTGTTGGAAAACACCCCTGGAATGCTGTTCATAAATGGCAGCACAACAGGTTGAATCACCAGACCGACGTACAACTGTGCCGTCAGGGTGCGTGGGATAACCACGAGAGTGCTCCTGCTGTATTAGGAAATTGCTCCCCAGACCATAACTCCAGGTGTAGGTCCAGTGTGTCTCGGCCGCAGACAGGTTGGTTGCAGGCGCTGACCTGGCCTCCTTCTAACCAACACACGGCCATCACTGGCACCCAGGCAGAACCGGCTTTCATCAGAAAACACAACAGATCTCCACTCCGTCCTCCAATGAGCTCTAGCTTGACACCACTGACGGCGCAAACGGCAGTGGTTTGGAGTAAGTGGAATGCACGCTACAGGGCGTCTGGCTCGGAGCTGTCCTTCAAGTAACCTATTTGTAACAGTTCGTTGTGTCACTGTGGTTGCAACTGCAGCTCGAATTGCTGCCGCAGACGCAGTACGATGCGCTACGGCCATACGCCGTACACGGCGGTCTTCCCTCTCAGTAGTGCCACGTGGTCTCCCGGAACCCGGTCTTCTTGAGGCAGTACCTTCCCTTGACCACCGCTGCCAACAATCATGCACAGTGGCTACATTCCTGCCAAGTCGTTCTGCAATATTGCGGAAAGAAAATCCATCTTCTCGTAGCCCTATTACACGACCTCGTTCAAACCCCGTGAGCTGTTGATAAAGGCTTCTTCGCCTTCTTAAAGGCATTCTTGACTAACATCAACACACTACGTCCAATCTCAACGATAACTAACGCTCACGAACGTTACAGCGCGCATTTACAGCAAACTTGCTTTGCATGTTCCGAGGGGCGCTACTAGCGCCACACGTTTGCGCCGAGCGCGTAATTTGCATAGACGTCATCTTACAGATGTACTCTCACCGCCTACCAACTGTCGTTTATCTAACACAACCCCTTATTGGTGTTGGGAATTTTTTTTCCTTCAGTGTATATTGGTATTCTTACCCATTCAGTGAAGAGAAGAACAATATAAACTTTTTTCTCCCGGTATAACTTAACGATATACAGTACTGACGCTTATAAATTATGCAATTGACGTTGAATACAGTTTTTGGAATATTGATTTATGATTTCTTCAGCTCACGCAATATAAGACAGAATTTTTAGACATGAAATGGTTCTATTTCAGGAATTAATAACTTGTCTAGTTGTTCACGCCTGCCGTAAGAGAAAATCATCAAGGAATGACAGCTTGAGAAATAAAGTAATCGGGGATATACACTGCTGGACAATTGCTAAGGACGGATCATAAACGGCTATATAGCGCATAAAAAAGTAGGTGTGGTTGGATACCAAGTGAAATAAAATAATGTCAGAATGCCAGGACATTACAAGAAAGACAATTTATTGTGCTCTGAAATCCAGAAGGCTTTGGAACGTGTTCAAGGGACAAACAGGCCATTTTGTGCAGAATACGTAAACGTGAAAGAAATGCAATTACCGTCCGCAGGCGTTCCGGCGTAAGATGTCAATACGGGATATGGCCACCATGGAGGGCGATGCAAGATTCCACACTTCGTGTCATGCTTTGCACAACATTATCAAGCAGCTGTTGGGGTAATTTATCCCATTCCTCTGTCAGTGCACGGATGAGGGTGTCCTTGTTTATTGGAGGGCATTGGTGACCAGCAAGACTCCTCCCCAAAGCATCGCACACATTTTCAATGGGATTCAGATCTGGAGAACGTGCTGGCCATACGAGGCGTTGAATATCCTCGCTCTCAAGACACTCCTGGACAGCGACTGTTCGATGACATGTTGCGTTGTCGGCCATGAAAATGAATCTATCACCGACAGCACCACGGAACATGCGAACATGAGGTAGCAGAACATCATTAATGCATCGTTGGCCAGTCATAGTCCCAGATGGAAGCACATAGAGGGACGTACGGCCATTGATCATGATGCCAGCCCATACCATGACACTACATGTCGGATATCGGTCCCTTTCCTGTATGTTTGCTGGACAATATGCAGTACCACTATCACGCCAGATCAGTTGTCGTCGACAATCAGACGATAGACTGTATCTACTCTCATCTGAGAAGAGGACAGCAGACCAGTCGTTATCAGTCCAATTGCGATGTTGATGGCAACATTGCAAACGGACGCGGTGACGTCTGGACAACGGGATGCACACAACAGGACGGCGGGCGTACAGTCCTTCTTCGTGCAAACGTCTGGCGACAGTTTTTCGGGAGATCCGCTTGCCAGTAGCAGCCATAAACTGATTTGCTACCTCACTAGCTGTGCTGCGCCGGTGTCTTTTTGTTGATACCACTATGTACCGATCTTCTGCAGGTGTCGTACTGCGAACACGACCTCCCCCGTGACGTTTGCTACACTCTCCATTTGTTTGAAATGATTTCCAAAGCCTTGAAACAACACTGTGGCTGACGTCGAACACCCTGGCAACATCTGTTATTTTTCGCCCTTCTTCAATCTTACCAATAATACGACCACGCGTAAAATCATCTAGGTGATGTCGGGAAGACATACTGAAAATTGCAAGTTCGTCAATTGATTCTTTCGCTTTCAACTTTGCGTTTGTACTACAACGGTCAATACGCGTCAAATCCTTTATATCTCTTATCAGCGCTATGACGTCACGAACAAGTTCGGCAATCCAAAATTTGCATACGTACAACACGTCTTACTGTATCCCGCACTTATGCTAATTTCCACATTTTCCTGCCTTCATTTTATGGCTGCTATCGTTGCTATTGTCATCCGTCCTTAGCAATTGTCCGGCAGTGTATATATCTCGGTGCCTATTCTTGCGAGGTAGAAGAGATATATACTGCGTTTTAGTTAACGTCAGATACTTGACGATCACAGATGATGACGTTAGCAAGGCTCAGCCGTCGTGTTATAAAAAATGTTGTCGATTATTTTCTGGTAGATCTGGTCTTTAAATGAATGAGTATAACTCGCAGTGGTCATCTTGCCTTTTTTTTATTTATTTATATTTTATTTCAGTTGCTTATTTAAATATTACGGGTCAGGTAAGAGCTCACGAAACTCTCAAGAGCCCATATGAAACAAAACGCACCACAGCACCCTAAAATAAGGAAAACACATATTAACTGTTCGTAGTGTAGCCCAAAAATAGGAAAATACAGTTTGATGGTTACACTGAACGAAAACTTTAATGCCCCCTAATCACATCCCTGTGTGAGAGTGATAGCAATTGGATTTATTTCCGTTTTTATTATTTTTTTTTATTAATCATGCCAATAAATTTTAAAATAATGGGAGACATTAACAGACCTCGAACGTATGAGTACGTTTTCGTAAATGTAATACCCAGTGTATCGCAGTTATTGATTAACTATTTATGAAAAACAAGTATGGAACTTGTGTTACTATTTGGCGATCGTAATTTATCCGCTCTGTTTTATGAGCTTCTGTTTCTCTTTATCAGTAGCAACGCAGTTATCGTCCTCATATTGACAAGTTACTTTAGCTGTCTCTTGAATTAAGAATTATTTTTTGTTTTTTTGTTTTTGTTTAACACAATCACAATGCACAAAGACGCTGACAAACCAGGCAGCAACTTTCAAATCGCAAGAGAATAAAAGAGATCTGACAAAATACACTACGGAGCTTTTCCACTTGCGGTGCTCTCTTAGAAATTCATTCTCTGTTTGCCAGAGGTCGTAAATTAGGATCTGAGGGATTCGAGGTCTGGGGCTATCCTGCCTTTAAAAGAGAGAAGAAAAGAAAAAAACTAGAAACAAGCGTGTCGGCCATAGCACAGATAAAAAGAGTAAATCGTCTCTAAGAAAAATAAACAGTTCTACATCTGTGGCGAACAGAAAACGTTATATCATAATGGCAAATAAATTGACAAGTTTGTAAAATCATGCATATTATATATTGATTACAATACGCTTTCCAACATATCAGAAATCATTACTCAAGTTATGAGGATAATGGCTGTGGAATATCTCTGTCCTGTGCCCTGACCTTTGATCTCATTTCGATGATATTCAACAGAACCGGTTCAGTATACCTCCGAAATAACATGATAAAGTTTTGTAGCAATCGAAGCATTTTTACGTAAGTTATGATGCATAAGGGCTATGGATTAGATCCCGCTCCTGTGTCCTAACCTTTGACCGCGTTTGCCCATTTTCAATAGGATTCGTCCCCAGGCAGGCCCCTACAACATACTAACATTTCATCCAAATCGAAGAATATTTACGTAAGTTATGACGCATAATGGCGATGGAAGTGATTCCGCTCCTAAGTCCTGACCTTCGACCCCATTTCGCCCATTTTCAATAGGGTTTGTCCCCAGGTGGTCCCATACCAGATACTAAAATTAAATCGAAATCGAACCTTTTTTACGTTAGTTATGACGCATAAGAGCAGTGGAATGGATCCCGCTCCTATGTCCTGACCTTTGACCCCATTTCGTTCACTTTCAATAGGGTTCCTTCCCAGGTATTCCCCTTCCACATACTAAAATTTCATCGAAATCGAACA
Source organism: Macrothele yani (assembly GCA_039090855.1). Lineage (NCBI taxonomy): Eukaryota > Metazoa > Arthropoda > Arachnida > Araneae > Macrothelidae > Macrothele > Macrothele yani. The sequence continues at coordinate 41,915,714 of CM077031.1, forward strand.
ATTTTTACGCGAATTATTGTGTGGAAGGACATACGCACACAACGCGAACGCGTGACGTAATGAGGCAGATGGGAATCGCGACCATCTGCTCGCAAGAGTGTGACGACATTAAACTTTAATAGGAACCACACACAACGCGGGACGTAATGAGACAGATGGGTTGACCGCGCGCCAACATATCAATCGCGAGATTGTGACGTCATAAGATTTCTAAGCATGGATAACATCAATGGGACGATGCCATGACACTAAAAACGTGTTTATTCGGGGTGGTTTATTTAACGCACTAAACGAATTTTGCTAAAGTCGAAATCAAGCTAAATCGATTTCTAGTACCAGAAAACGGTATCTTAAACGACTTTCATCAAAATCCTTAGAGCTGTTTTCAAAATAAAATTTACATACATACAAGAATTGCTCCTTTAAGGTGGACGTCAAGTAATTTTGCTTCCTATACTTCCAATGGAAAAACGTCTGTACACATTTTCTTCACAATTAATGCGTTCCCAAGGATGAAAATTTGGACATCGATTAAAATAGCTTCATTTTATAACTTGGAATACTTAATATTTTCTAAAACATTACCATAATTATGAAATTCAACATTTGTTTGTCTACTGACGTCATCAAAGTACAGGTCGCGCCATCTTTTTTCTGGTTCCAACACCACCAAAGGAAAAGTTATTGATTTTTTATATAATTATGGTTATGTTTTAGGAAATATTAAGTATTCCAAGCTACAATATGAAGTTATTTTAATCGATGTTCAAATTTTCATCCTTGGGAACACAATAATTGTGTATGAAATGTGTACAAAAGTTTTTCCATTGGAAGTATAGGAAGCAAAATTACTTGACGTTCACCTTAATAGTATGGGATAAGAGCGATGGAATGGATCCCGATCCTATGTCCTGACCTTAGACCCCATTCCGTCCCCAGGTGGTCCCCTACCACATATTAAAATTTCATCGAAATCGAACCATTTTTACGCACGTTATGACGCATAAGGGCAATGGAATGCATCCCGCTCCTATGTCCTGACCTTTGACCCCACTTCACCGATTTTTAATAAGGTTCATTCCCAGGTGGTCCCCTACAATATGCTAAAATTTCATCGACATTGAAACATATTTACGCAAGTTATGACGCATTAGGGCAATTTGAATGGATCCCGCTCCTATGCCGTGACCTTTGAACCTATTTCGTCGATTTTCAATAGGGTTCGTCCCCAGTGGTCCCCTACCACATAATAAAATGTCATCGAAATCGAACCATTTTTACGCGAGTTATCGTGCCGACAGACGGACGGACGGACTGACAAAGCTGGAGCATATACGCTTCTTCAACCTACGGTTGGAAAGCGTAAACAAACGCAGGACAGTGGCGACGCTAGCCGTTCAGAACTGGGTGGGCCATTAAGGAAGGGGGAGGGGACTAAACGTGATGAGAGAGAAGGCACACACTTTGAAGTGTTTGGCAGAAATTTTGGCAAAAAATTCCGTTCATGTGCACTTTACTACTCGACGCTGATAATGTCAAAAAACGTTTTCAAGTGAATATTGTACGTAGTATTTCAACGTATGTAGTATTGGAACCATGGATACGAATCACTATGGCAAGTTACTATTCGCAATTTTAGCTTACTTAGGACTTTTCTCTCTCTCTGTCTCTCAGTATCTTTCATAAGGCTATTTATGAAGTACAGTTTGTAACCTGACAAGAAATCTCTCTCTGATCGTTTTCAACTATAATTCCAAAACGCGTATTTCTGCTGCTCTCTTAGAAATTCGTTCAGAGGACTCCCCCCTCATTTCCCTCCCATAAGTACATAAACTAACAGTCATGTGGAATGCCATTTTGCATTTTTATTTAAGAGGCGACATTTCATAAACTTCTAAAAGCCGAAAGTTTAGAACTGATTGGTTTATATCGATTACCCGAACATTAAATTTTCTCGCGGTTTGTTTTCCACGCTACAGAAAAAGTATCATATTACCTCACAGAAAATAATCGAAGATTTTGCGTGCGCATATAAAATCTTCCTAACACTTTATTTTCAACATCATTTTTCATTTTGCGGCGAATGACAAGTTTATACTTTTTTTTTTCTCGTTTATTGGAGCTTTAACGACCACTGTGAGCTACTCAGTGGGCTATAAGCAGTCGCCAGTCCCTAATTTGGGGACACTGGTTCCAGGGAAGGGAGAGAACCAGCGCCGTAAGACAAACACAACATCCATGCCTCACCGGGATTCGAATCCGCACCCATCTTGGACGAATGATCATATTCATAAGCCATCGCTTAGACCACTGCGCCACCGGGGCGGCAAGTTTATCCTTAACGATATCTTTACGAGGAGCAATAAATTTGCGGGATGTTGATCAGACAAAGTGCGCAAAAGGTCTGGAGCGTCAGGTCATTTCCAGTAACACTCTACAAACAACATCTTAAAAGGAAAGAGGCTTCATTTCATCGCCGGCATGATAAATCTGAAAACTAGCACGACGGAACTTTTTATCCATGTACACATACATATATACTCGCCAGAATAATAAAAAAAAAGCTGATTAAAAAAAAATACAAGATGATCCCCAAAATTAGCCAAAGAAATTTCTCCACGATCCCTCGTCTAGAGCGAAAGCATTGGCAGCAATACCCCCCCCCCCCCCAATGTAATTTTGGTTTTGCATCGATTTCAAGAAATGATTCAGATGATGACAGAAAACGCGGGAAAATCTCGCGAACACTGTAAAACCTTTAGATGTTAAATTTTATGATATTCGCCAAATTCGTTATCGGAAAAAAAAATGCGTTCCGTGGAAGCTGAATTTCCTCTTTTCTGATTGGATTAAATATAATCGAAAACTGACGTGGAAGTTGATCGAAGCTTTGTGAGACATCGAAATATAAACATCGTTCATGAACTAATCATGGTTTTTTTAAAATAAAGAATTCCTTTCCTTCAAAACGTGAGTTCAACAATACATGCGTCCGCGAGGTGTGGGGGGAGGGGGGAGGGGGTCGCTTCTTGCGTGCGGAAGGAATGCCGTTCTTCTTGCGGTACCGAGTCTCCGCACAGCCGTGGCCACGACGCAGCGTGCTTCGTCGATTGCGCTTTCGCTGTGGCAATGCATTTGCCATGCACCATGTTTAAAAATTATTTTCTCGGCGCTCAGGCAAAAGCCCAAGGTTTTTTTTCTTCATTTGATAGATTAAACCTTTCTTTGCAAATAATAATAACTGCAGCTTTCTAAGTGCTGTAACTACATTGCCTTTATAAGCATTGAAGAAAAGCTATCTCATTGCTCATAACTCAAAAACTATAGCAGATAGAAACGCGTGCATTGCACCAATGTGTTCCTTGGTAAAAATTAAGAAAGAATGATGATTTATGCATTTCTTTTTATTCTAAATAACGGAGATATTGGCGTTTTTACGCAAAATATGTCCGCCATGCACCAAAATTCACAAAATTATATCTTCTAACCTATCGGTAATAAAAAAATTGAAACTTTCAGGGTTTCTAAAAGTTGGGAGTAGCTACCCATTAGAAAAAATATCGTAAGAATCTGAGATGTGTTGGTGGAAAATTAATTCAAAATCTGACCACTTCGAGTGGAATGACCCAACTGTCAATCCCAAACCTATTATTGATTTTATGTCACTGCTGTCGAAAATAGGGTTTACTGCATACATGACCACACCTTTGTATGGACACTGTTCACGAGTATACTAGAATTGTACTACTGTATGGGTGTAAATCATGACCTCCATATATGTTGACAGGGTTTGGCTGGGGCTATTCTTCATAACCGTTAATTATTATGGATTTAATTTTTTAGTGTATGATATTTTCTGATACATTTACTTATTGATTTTTCCTTGAAAACTTCAAAATACTGTAGAATAATCTTTTATAGTGTGCTGTACCAATCTGTAAAACAACATAAGTTTAAAATCCACAAAAGGAGCAGCATTATTGTACCCACACCTTGAATCTATATTATTTCGTACACTATATCCCTTAATTTTTGCATGAAAGAACAGCTTGCTTGGTATTTATTTTAGAGCACTTTTAATAAATGTAAAAACTCATTTTTGGATATTTTCACTTCAGGTACTAACTAAAACAATAAGTTCTGGAGTAATAAAAACAAGAAGTACTTTTCTATACTAAAAGAAAAATTGTTTTTGTCATGGTACTGTACATACTATTGACTGACCATTCATGAATTATTCATTCACAACGAATGACTCTTCACCATAAATAGTGAATGATGTGCTCTCACCAATATAAATGACCATTCAATCCACCATTGCTGTAACACACACTGAAGTCACAGCTTGTTTAACTTTACTGCCCACATGAATTCGGAAACGAATTCCCAATGAATAAGTAATGTTGAGAGAATTTCTAAGTGTCATCCATTAAGTGAATACACAATCAGCAGTCACCTGGGAAATAGTGGTGAAACTGAAGAATGGGAATGAAACGTAAATGCCGTTCATTCAAATGGCGCTCTTAAATCATCTCATGGCCAATAATTCATCATGAATGGATGAGCTTTTTTGCTCTTCTGAATAGTTTGTGAAAAAGAGCTGTGACATTGAAAGCACTTTAGTCATAAACATGAGATCTGTGTAACTCTAGTTAATACACTAAGTGAGTGGACTAACAACATGGAAATTGAGTGGTCATTTGTGAATGACTTCTGTGTGAATGATAAATAAATTTCCAAGAATCACTAGTGCATACTTCACAATCATGAGTAAACTATCCCAATAATTTTACATTGACTATCCAATAATACAAAAATTTCTACAATATTTTTTAAATTGCATTAATTGCACATCAGTAGAATTTCATCAGAACCAAAGACACTGCCAATAATTTAATTTCCTGTGACTCCACAGTGAAATTTTTTTAAGATAATAAAGGCAGCATTTTTCAAAGTTTCTACATCTCAGCTTTGAAAGAATTTTGGAGAAGTAAATATCTCTGTTGATCAATAGATTTCTTTCTGGGCTGCATAATTTGAGAATGTATTTTAAAGAACAATGGCATAGTTCTGATTATAAAGTTAGCAGAATTTAATATTGTTGCTATGTGATCTGCAAAGTCCAGCATGTATTCCAAGATGCCATTTATTCTGACATATTGTGAGGTCAGAAAATCAGAAGAGAATTCAACTGAACAAACAAATTGCACTCCTGATTGAACTTAGAGCATTCAAAACTGGAGTTTTTCTGTGATCCCACAGACTAGAACCAAAAAAAAAAAGTTCTAATCTGAAGATGACAGTTAACCTACTATTCTGGCAATTTGATAAACAAAAACTTTCTGTTTTTATTAAACACAATCAGGCAAACTTGTTAAAAAAAAAGTTGATTCCCCACATTTAGAAATTAATTTCAATGTACTAAAATTTTTTTTAAATAAGAAAAAGAAATGTGAAGAATTAATATGCTCCTTTACAATTCGGGTATGTGAAATGCCAGTACTAGTATTCTCTTTTTGCTTAATGTTAACTTATAAACCTCTTCATAAGAAAATTAAGTCACCTTATGTTTGCTTCAAATAGTAACACTTCACTAAACCAGGCACGTACATTTTAATTTTTGAAATTAATGTTATATAAGTATTCTCAATCCCTGTAATACAGAATTTGAACATCACCTTAGATATTCACATATACTTTCCACTTGAAAGCAATCTGGCAATATAAGAACGCAAACAAATTAAATGATTCAATTGATATGGAATAGAAGATATATTTCACACATTCAAGGTGTTGCACTAAAAAGCCAACCTTGGGTTGAAATTTTGAATTCACTTCATATGAGTAGATGGTATAATGCTAATTCTGTTGATTATTATTAAGCAATAATTTTATTTCATGGTTCCAGGCTTTTATTATGTGGGATAATTTTATTTTTTATATTCATGTTCCAAGCTCCAGTCAATAGTTTTTCTTCCACCAGAGACTAGAGTATTTTTATTAGAAAAAACATTTATCTATGCATGTCTGGCAGTGTTTCATGCACCCACCATTTTAAATATGGAAATGTAAACATCTTACACCCCATAGTTTTGCATATATTGTGAAATTCTTGTGTAGTAAATTATATCAACATATAACATTTACAGGTAAGAGATCACAGTTTTGAGTAACGTTTTACCTTTGGGAGTGTCACACGTTTAAGTTTTGAGAATGCAAAGGCAAACACACATGGGTAAAAATTTCGTTTTCCTTTTCTAACAAATACAAGCCATTCTTGATGGAAAAAACTATTGAACCTCTGCATTAAACGTTATTTTCAGCATTTTAAAAATAAAAGTAGCCCACATAAATGTCTGGAAACATGAAATAAAATGTGCGTGTACTGATGATGTAGACCTTTATTTCAATAAAATAACAAACATGGAATTTCAGACATACTTGGCATAATATGCGAGTACAATATTTCAATAAGCCCACTCAAACACTTTGATGCAGTGCAGACCAAAGTTTGTACCAAATAACAGGCTGCATGAAATATATATATACATAAATATATAGTGGAAGCCGGATACGATGCTGTCGATTATACCACAGAATTGGATATAACGCAGGTCCAATTGTGTTCCCCAAAACAAAAAACATACACAGACAAATGCATACTCAGATTCAGATATACCACAGGTATCTCTATAATAATATCACAGTTCTCGCCTTACCTACGAATACCTGCATTATATCAGATGTCCACTGTATATATGTTATGAAGTTGTTGTTTTTTTAAAGGGGCACAGAAAAAAGAATTATGGCAGTGCGAGGAAGTAAAACTATCTAAGTCGCAAATACGTTTTTTTTTCTAAAGGACACTGCATTTCAAGAAATAACTGAAACAAAAATTAATCTTCCAACTTTTTTTCTATGGGATCATCACAGCACTTGATAAAATCATCACATCTTACCTGTTCATGACTTGAAACACTACGCATAGTAATACATATACACATAAACATAATTCAGCCAGTTGTGCACTTTTTCTATGTAGTTTCATTCCAGATCCAAGTACTGGTCATCCATGATCAGTCAGTGATTTCTTTCCATTTTGATGCTAAGAAATACAAACTGCAGTGCTTTTGCTATAATAACAGAATCTTTCTCTCAAACCATTTTGATGACCTTACATAGACAGCCGAAGGTCCTGTGTAGGTATACCCACACACCATTACTATCCAGGGTCCACTTTGGATCACTTTGCAGTATGGTTACACACTAGGGTCTGTACCTCACTGTATTGGAGGTCCCCAGCCCCATCACTCCCTGCATATCCAAGTGGGGAGGAGAGCCCTGCTGTGTGGGTAATGCCAACACAGGATCCATGGTAGTTTTAGCTGAGTATCAGAACCATTGTCCATGATGCAAATAATACTTTACTTGAAGATAAAATCCTCATTATTTTACACAGTACATGATTACAACAATTTACAATTGATCAACCTGTATATTTGCAAGTAATATCTGTGCCTGTTTCTCATTGTGGTACGGAAGTCAATGGTACCAATATTTGCACTTATATATACTTCACGAAAAAGCATTGGGTGTGAAATTAATCTATATTATTAATGGGTGCCCATAGTTTAGTTTTTCAGGAGGGAGCAGATATTGTAAACATATACAAACACCATATGCAAATCTCTGTTTTGCCTTCTTGTTATCTGTTTCTACCACACTTTCAAAGCACAAATTTTATTGACAGCCAGAAGGCCCAAAAATTACATAAAAAAGATTGGGTAAATGAAACTTGACACCATGTTAGGAAATTTCTATCATTCTCTCCACCGTTTTGGCTGCTTCTGTCGCATCCACTACGAAACGTCAAACATTATTCACTTGAATAAAAAAATACTCTCAAGACAAATTTTCTAGGAAAATATTCCAAATATCTTTGTCCACAGTGAATAGCTGCTGCACAGGAAAGTATATTTTTCATTCTTCATCTTTCATACTTTTTTATAAGCGATGGCTTCTGATCATGCTTCCGAAAGGGGTCCGGGTTCGAATCCTGGTGAGGCATGGATGTTGTGTTTGTCTTACCGCACTGGCTCTCTCCCTTCCCTGGAACCAGTGACCCTAAATGAGGGACGGGCGACTGCTTATTGCCCCAGTGGTCGTTAAACCTTTAATTAAAAAAAATACTTTTCCATACTGTACCCTGTTCTCCAACATGCAAAAGGAAGTTTCATTAATACTTTTTTACTGCAAATTTCCGCTTTTTCTACTGGAAACTTCCAACCTTCTTTTTTCTATTTTTACGCATGCATCCGGAAGTTTTACAGAAAAAATAGCAATGAGAGTTAGTGTTATCGGGAAAATTTTTGTAGAACCTTCCAAGAGCAGAAAAGGTATGATCTGACTTCCAGAGGAGGGGAAATGCTCCCTCCTGCCCCCCTATATATGGGTACCCATGGTAATCACATTCGACAACAATAAATATCTGAAAAAGATCTCGGATAATATTAATTTCGATCTTCTACATTAACATGTAGATGCATCTAACAAACAATCACTTGAAACTGATAAAAGAAAATGAAAGAGTTGTTTTGGTTTTTCTTTTGATTAATGCAAGCTGCCCTGACTATTATATGGGCTCCTGTTTAACAGCATGGCCTTTGAGATGTTGCTTTTAGAAGTTACTTAAATCTTTTATTAAACAGATTATTACTACAATAGAAAGTGACTTCACATTCAAATTTGATTTTGGAAATGTTATGACCAGTTTCACAGCTAAGATATGAGTCCTAATAACGGTTTAGTTTTGCAGCTAAAATATGAGTCCTAATAACGGTTTAGTTTTGCAGCTAAGAAAGCCAGAAATATAAATAGGCATTAATCAGGATTCAGGTTTCATTACCATGCTACTCACTCTAAAAGAATTCTCAGGAACAAAACAAACAGAAAATGAGGCCCCTAAGGAAACAAAATTTCTCACCAGTACATGGTGCTGTGGGGTGTCACTTGATATGAATATATATATATTGTTTTTAATTTAACTTTTGCATCTAATGGCTGAGATATTTCATCTTGTACAACAAATCTGATTGTGAGTCATTAAAAAGTGTTATAATTTGATTAATAATATAGGAATTTGTAATTATTTTTTATGTTAGAGTTTGTGTTACATTTTAAGGTGAAATTGCTTGCAATTCAGAACAGTAACAGAATTTTGTGAAAATTAAAGCTACTCTGTTAATGAAAGCACTAGAGATAGTGTGCCTGATAAGAAGGTGAACCAAAACCACACATAAAATATTACTTTTGACAAAATTAATCAGTTCAACTACAAATTCAGGTCATTTCTAGAAACACATTTAAAAACGGGGCTCAAACCCTGTGGGGCATTAATCAGGATTCAGGCTTTATTGGAAAAACCTGGGGCACTAATGAGGATTCAGGTTTTATTAGACAACTGGAATATCTAGTGGACACAGTAGCCTGTAAAATCTGTTGAATTGGCTTCAAATATTAGGTATAGGCCTACACTTATTTTTTAGCTATCCTTCCTATTATCAACGATTATCAGCACATCTACTAGTTCTGTTCACGGGCAGAGAAAGTTTGTCATTGAAATAATTGTTATAACTCAACATTTCATTTCCATAAAACAAATTCAATTTTTCTTTACAAAATTGCCACTTATTCTCAGATCTGAAATTAAAACAAAATTCTCACGAAATAGAAACAACTACTTGATGTGATGCTAATCGAAATGCTAGCCACTCTTTTTTTTGTTATCTTAATCACTAAAGGACACCCACTTAATCTGCAATGCTTTCACTTGAGGCGCATTTTTAATATCCACAAAACCGTTTTTTTTATTCCCTGAAAGTCCTGTCTCACTTCAAGATCACAATAAATTTTACTTTGCAATTTATTACAAATTTTAAGCAGGTCCTTACTTAAAAGGGAAAGGGGGGGGGAAGTCAAAATCCTCTGAAAAATTATATTTTGAAATTTTAGAATTTGATTCAGAGCTTGATAAATATAAAATAAGAGAAATTCGATTTTTTCCTATAGATTTGTAATCATGTAGATTGTATAACTACAAAAGCATAATAATCAAATTATTTCTTATATATTTTAATCCACGGGGCAAAATGTTTGGACATCATTTATAATGAATTAGCTTTGATACTCTTTTTGCTAAGCTAATTATTATGAATGAATAATGCTCTAAGCTTCAAAATAATGAATTCCCAAAAGGGTGTTGTTACTCGTTAATTATGAACTTAAACAAAGTCTCAACGCTGGTTATTTATATTAAGTAATCAAAGTCATAAACCTAACAGCCAGACAGAGGTCTGACAAAACTAAGAATTGAGAAAGACTGAACTTACTGAGCAACTATTTATTTCCCCGACTCGTGGTCAACTAAGGCACTCATATATCTTGTACATAATAATGAATAAACTTTCCTCTTATAGTACGCACACCACCAACACAACTCCAACACAACCTCAACTCCAACGCAACAACACAACACACCCACTAGTCTCGATGAACGCGCCTATATACGAGCTACCACCACGTCATGACTTACACTCATTGCCAGATCTCATTCAGCGGGTGAAATAATATTTCGTTCAGTAGGAAGATAATTTACATAGTAAAATAAAATAACCAGAGATAGTAAAATCAAAAGGAAAGTGAATATAGAGTATACGTTACATCATCTCCCCCTTAATTTTTTTTTTTTTTTTCCTTTTTTTATGTCCGAAAAACCTATCAATTTTGGAGTGTAAGTCTTACATTTCGATGATTGACGTTTCTCGATCTTTTTTTTTTTTTTTTGATTTGTTGTTTGGTGGTAGCCGTATTTACATTATCAACTTGGCATGACAATTTACGAATCTGTATTCGACTGTGAAATTTGTAGTGTAGAACAAACCAAACCTGCATCGGCATACTTTCCTTTTATTCTGCCTAGCAGGAATCACTTTTTTAATTTCAAATGACGTGCGCCTCATTCGTTGAAATACATAACAACTGTATCAGCAGCGAAGATTGCCTGAAGCTGCCTAACAGTAACAATTTTATTATTTTCATTTCAAATTACGTTCGCCTCATTCGTTGAAATACATAACAACTGTATCAGCAGCGAAGATTGCCTGAAGCTGCCTAACAGTAACAATTTTATTATTTTCATTTCAAATTACGTTCGCCTCATTCGTTGAAATACAGAACAACTGTATCAGCAGCGAAATTTACCTGGAGCTGCCTAACAGTAACAATTTTACTATTTTCATTTCAAATTACGTTCTCCTCATTCGTTGAAATACAGAACAACTGTATCAGCAGCGAAATTTACCTGGAGCTGCCTAACAATAACAATTTTATTATTTTACCCCTAAGCACATAGATATATACAAAAAAAAAGTGGATTAGTAGATGGACATAGAAGAAATATAAAAAAAAAACACACATATATACACAAAAAAGAATGCATAGGCCTACACGAAAAAAAGAAATTCTGACACGCCAACTGGTCGTGCAGGAAAAACAACAAACTGAGAAAAGAACCTGTCCACGAGAACTTACTTATCTCGAGGACGCATAAAAAATTCTAGTGCGGTAACGTTTTCCAGGCCTAATGGGACTGGTGAAATCAGGTGGCTTGGATCTCTTCCGGGACGGTAATGGAACATCGGTCTGTTGTCGGTCAGGAATCTGGCGGTCTGGAAATCCCTGCGGCTGAGAAGAACGGTCAGAAGTCTGGCGGTCCGGAATCCCTTGCGGCTGAGAAGAACGGTCAGGAGTCTGGCGGTCTGGAAATCCCTGCGGCTGAGAAGAACGGTCAGGAACGTCAGAAGTCTGGCGGTCTGGAAATCCCTGCGGCTGAGAAGAACGGTCAGGAACGTCAGAAGTCTGGCGGTCTGGAAATCCCTGCGGCTGAGAAGAACGGTCAGGAACGTCAGAAGTCTGGCGGTCCGGAAATCCCTGCTGCGGCTGAGAAGAACGGTCAGGAACGTCAGAAGTCTGGCGGTCCGGAAATCCCTGCTGCGGCTGATAGGAACGGGCTCCCCCAGGCTTTGGATATGAAGTCCCTTGGTGCTGGGGCCCGTTGTGTCCTTCCAGTATCTTTTTGGACGGACGTGTCTCCGGCCACATCGCTTGCTTTCGTTTACGCCCACGGGGCATGATAGTAGTAGCAGGCGTCGGCCCTGTTTGCCCTGAACGGAGGTTCCAGGGGCGAAACCCGGGTGGATGCAAAGATTTCTGCCTTCGTCGCTGTTGCGGCGAAGCAGATTGGGGAGACAAGTCACGTTTGCGCCCAGCTTTTGGTGGTGCTGGACGGTGTGGAATATGAAATGTTGGATTCATAACTGATAAATCAGAAATGTCCGACGCCTCCGAGTCGCTGCTGTAATTCAGCGGTCGTGCAGGGCGATGTTTAGATTTGCCCACAGGAATACTTTCCGATGAGGTATTCAAAGAAGAAGTATCCCGCGTTGATGCAGAGTGAGCCGGAAACGGCGCAGCAATAGTCTTGGCAATGGTTGGAGGGAAAGGAACGATACTAGTATTCGACGAACTAGATTCGAGCCTTGGTCTCACGGGAGAATCAGGTTGCGGTTGTAGAAACTCGTCTGGAGGAGGGGAGGGTGAAGGAAAAATCACTGGTGATTCGTCAAAAATGTTCGGTGGTTCGTCCACAATTTCCGGCGGTTGAACATGAGATATAGATTCTTGAGTCTGTGGAACAGAAGGCTGAGTAGGATTGATAATGAAATCGATATTCCGTTCGTGATATTTGCGACATTGATCAACATGTACATATTGAAAATGGTTGTTCGGTTTCTCCAGAACAATATTATTGTCAAGGACATTTGCCACCCGATATGGACCTTCGTAGCTGGGTGCAAATTTCTTCACTAAAGTATGCGAAACAGAAGACTGGAAGTGCGTTTCCACGAGAGTGAGATCTCCAACGACAAGATCTGGTTCCCTACGCCTAGAATTATAATATCGTGCTTGAGCCGCTTGTGCTCCTAGCATTGCAACACGAGCTTTTTCTGCCATAATGTGTACTGATTGCGGAGTTGGTCGCTGGTTTAATTCGTTAATAATCCCCGTTAAATTTTCAAAAGGGGTTTTAGTTTTGCGACCCAGAAAAAGTTCTGCAGGAGTAATTTTAGTAGACTCGTGGACAGACGAGCGGAGGGCGAACGCAAAAGTTCTAAATGGTCATCCCATCGTTCATGGTGATCCATTACAAACGTCGCAATCATTTTCACTAACGTTCGGTTAACACGTTCCGCAGGATTACTCTGAGGATGATATGGGGAAATGAATTTATGTTTAATGTGTAGTCTCGCACACATTCTTTCAAAAATGTCAGAAATAAATTGAGGACCATTATCCGAAACTACTTTATTAGGCGCACCATATCTAGAAAATACGTCATTAACTAAGACATTACAAATAATCTCAGCCGTAGCGGCTTTAATGGGAAAAACTTCAACCCATTTAGAAAAATTATCAGTTAGTACTAAAACATAACGAGCTTTATTTTTAACAGATAATGGATAAGGTCCCAATAAATCTATGGAAATAATATCAAATACATGAGAACTTGAACTAGATTTCAAGTGACCGGCCGGTCTTACATTACGATAATTATTAATCTGACACAAGTGACATGATTGAACGTATGCGAGCACACTTTGGTACATGCCAGGCCAATAGGCAACATCCCGCAATTTACAACGGGTCTTGCGAATACCTAAATGGCCTGCAAGAGGTTTGTCATGAAATTCATTTAAAAGAGCCATTCTAAGGGTTCGCGGAATACATGGGCGAAACTCTGCCCTAGTAGTCCGAGACTTTGTATAATAAAGAAGACCCTCTATGACTTCAAAATGTTGTGACCTTCCAGCCAGAGAAGGATCACTTTGTGGGGGCGAACCCGCAAGCAAAAAATTGTAAATATCCCCAAAATCTGGATCATTTATTAATTCTGCCATTATCTGCTCTCTGGATGTGATATCAGCCATCAGAAGTAAAGGCTGACATCCAGGAGTAGTTTCGGTGGGGACCCCACTAATCGGAACGCGAGATAATGCGTCCGGTAATTGATTCTTATGACCTGGCTGATACGAAATTTTGATATTGCTCTCTTGTAACTTCAGAGCCCACTTCATAAGTCTTTGAGATAAGTGATTAGCAGAATTTAAATACTGAAGGGCAGAATGATCCGTAATTATGTTAACTGTCAATTCATTAAGATAACATTGAAATTTATTCAGTGCATACACAACAGCAAGACATTCCCGTTCCGTAGCTGAATAATTGCGTTCAGCTTTGGCTAAAGTACGAGACGCAAAAGCTATTGGATGCCCAGCTTGTGACAAAACGCAACCAAGACCAACTCCGGATGCATCAGTATAAATATCAAATTCTTTAGTATGATCCGGGAAAGCCAACACCGGAGGCTGAGTCAATGCAGACTTCAGTGTTTCGAATGCAGCGTTAGCTTCAGGTGTCCAAATAAACTTCTTGTATTTACGCTTTAAAGCATACAAGGGCTCACATATTGTAGCATAAGCGGGGACGAATTGCTGATACCAACCGGTCATTCCCAGAAAACGGGATAGTTCTTTTGCTGTTTGAGGCCGAGGAAAGTCAACAATAGGCCTAATTTTTTCATTATCAGTGAATAAACCGTGGGGAGTGATTTTCAACCCCAGATATACAATCTCGTCCCTCGCTATCTGGCATTTACTAGGTTTTAACGTTAAGCCAGCATTGTATATAAGTTGGAACACCTGTTTGAGCAGAAAAAGGTGCTCGTCAAAAGTCTCTGATGTTATAATAATATCATCCAAATAGACATGCACATGGGGACCCAGGACAGGTCTGAGAACCGTGTCCATAAGCTTTTGGAAAGTAGCAGGTGCAGAAGCTAAACCAAAAGGCATACGTAAATATTCATAGGCCCCAAAAGGAGTCACAAAGCCTGTTTTATCGACAGAGTCCGGATGTACAGCCACCTGCCAATATCCACTCGCCAAATCCAAAGTTGACATCCATTTGGTTGACGACAAGTCATTTAGAATATGTGACATGACAGGTAGTGGATAATTGATAGTTTTTGTGACTTGGTTGAGTTTGCGAAAATCTGTCACGAAACGAAATTCATTTGGTTGTTTCTTTGGAACCAAGAAGGCAGGAGCAGCCCAGGCGCTTGTTGATTCCCTGATTATGCCCTGCTTAATCATTTCAGCAATTTGACGTTGCATTTCCTGTTTTTTATGTGGAGCACAAGGGTAAGGTTTCGTCGCAATGGGTTTCGAACCATCAGTGTCAATAACATGATAAACCACCTGTGTGAAACCAGGTTGATCCGAAAACAAACCAGGGCTTTCCTGTAAAAGGAGAGAAAGCTGGTCTCGTTGCCCCTCATTCAATTGGTCACTCAACAATAAACTCGTAATATCTACAGGAACCGTCGGAATCATTTCGACAGGTTCCGGAAAGGAAATCACATGTTGCACAAAATTCAAAGTTATTTGAAACTTGTTAATAAAGTCCATACCCATGAGACATTTCACGGGTAGCTCGTCTATAAGCAGGAAAGAATGTGTAAAACGAGCTTTTCCCAGCCCTAAAGATAATGTGACAGTTCCTGCGATACTGAAGATTTCATTATTGGCACCTCGCAAATACTGCGTTGCAGGCTGAACGTGTATTGCAGAAAAAACGTCATTGCAAAACTTTGTATTTAGGGCTGATATCTCAGACCCAGTGTCGAACTTTGTCTCGACAATAACGTCTTCAAGTGTCAGGAATACATCAGGCAACTGAGGAGTTTGAACAGTCACTAATACTGTTTTAGGGTCAGAATGTTTGGTATCAGGAAGAAGGACCGACCCTTCGTCTACTTCCTGTGGAAGTTTAAAGGAATTCTGGTGGTGTTATCATGTGGTCGGAAACCTCGACCCTGCCGGGTATCGGGAAAATTTTCATGATAAGGAAAATTGTGTGAACCCTGCGTCGGGAACTCCGCGTGTCTGTTGACAGTTTCATATTCGTTACGTCTGCCCTCAGCATGGGCAGAAAAATTATTATTGCCCTGAGCATGATAACGTTCCGAATGCTGCTGAGTGGAACGGGGTCGAGCATACTGTGCATTATGACGATATCCCGAAGCTTGCTCCGAAACTCGTTGCTGGTTCGCCACTCTTCTGTGTGGTGGAACGTATGAAGCTTGGGTGGGCACTTGTGTATGCTCGCGCTGAAAGTTTTATCTATTATGCCGCTGAGGGTTTTCGGAATAAGCCTCGCTGGGTGCCCGAGCATGGTGAGTTGAAGCACGTTTGCCATGTCGCTCTTCATACGTGCGTATGAGGCGAAGGCATTCATGAATAGTGGTAGGGTGTCGAACCTCAAGAAAATCTTGCAAGAATGGGTCGAGCTGCTGTACGAGGGTATCCAACATGTCAACATGACTGGCATGTGGATCCCATAGATTATATAGGCGTGTAGTTTCCAACGCAAATGCAACAGGGCTATCATTGGGACCCTGCTGACGAGAAAACAGCTGTTGAGCAAGGCTAGCTCGACTGAGGCCGAAAGGAAAGACCTCCAAGAATTCTGCACGGAAATTCTCATAATGAGAATCCGGGTTCGACCCTCGCCACTGCCGATACCAGGTCTTAGCGGTATCTCTCAAGCAAGTTCCGGCAATTTGGACCTTGCAGTCTTCCGGAATATTATAGAGATCAAAATGATCTTCCAGATCTTCAAGGAACTTTAAAGACCCCTCCAAACCATTGAAATAAATTGTTCCTGCATGCGGCACGAAATGAGCAAGCATTCTGCTTCGCTGAGAGGATTGAATTCCCTCAGCTACGACCCGCGACTCAGAGTGATAAGAAGCTGGTGCATTCCGAAATGGTGAAGAACGCTTGGGTATGTGCAGATCATTCATATCAAAGTCAGAGCCACAGGCTTCGTACAAATTGTCCAAAAAAACACCATCACCCTCGAGACTTGCCGGATGGTGGAAATTTGAAGTTGTCTCAGGTAAAGAAGCCATATGTAATAATATTCAGGATCTCGTGTTCGAGAAATGTTCGGGCGCCAATTATAATGAATTAGCTTTGATACTCTTTTTGCTAAGCTAATTATTATGAATGAATAATGCTCTAAGCTTCAAAATAATGAATTCCCAAAAGGGTGTTGTTACTCGTTAATTATGAACTTAAACAAAGTCTCAACGCTGGTTATTTATATTAAGTAATCAAAGTCATAAACCTAACAGCCAGACAGAGGTCTGACAAAACTAAGAATTGAGAAAGACTGAACTTACTGAGCAACTATTTATTTCCCCGACTCGTGGTCAACTAAGGCACTCATATATCTTGTACATAATAATGAATAAACTTTCCTCTTATAGTACGCACACCACCAACACAACTCCAACACAACCTCAACTCCAACGCAACAACACAACACACCCACTAGTCTCGATGAACGCGCCTATATACGAGCTACCACCACGTCATGACTTACACTCATTGCCAGATCTCATTCAGCGGGTGAAATCATATTTCGTTCAGTAGGAAGATAATTTACATAGTAAAATAAAATAACCAGAGATAGTAAAATCAAAAGGAAAGTGAATATAGAGTATACGTTACACATTGATTGTGCACTACTACTGTTGTGAAATCCTAAAACTTTGAGAATATACATTATTTCACTTCTTATGAATTCAAAATTAACTGAATATATATACACGAATGTGTGTGTGCATTCAAGGTAAAATCTTCAAAATGGGAATGCGCTGGACATATGGCTAGACCTGATCACTGTTGGACAACTGAAGTAACAGACTGGATTCCAAGGGATATAAGACCATGTGAGAGATGGGTGGATGAAATTCGAAAGCATAGGGGAGTGACTAAAAAGAAATTGGCTCAAAAGAGAAAGTTGTGGAAAATATTTGGGATACCTTCATGCAGCAGTCGATTGATAGCAGCTGAATGATATGTATCATGAAACTTAACATAAAAAGACGCAGTGAATGTGAACGACACAAAGGTACATGGAGAGAAAAATGCCTGCAAAGTGTAACCAGGAAAGATAAGAAAAACTCGCGGATCAGGAAAATGCCATTTGTTCACGACATAATGACCAAACTAAAGACCCTCAAGTGGCAATGAGCTGGATATACTGTTAGAACTGACCACGGTTGGATTTAACTTAAATAATACCCTGGATTCCAAAAGGTAGGAAAAGACAAAACAAGACCATGTGAGAGATGGGTGGATCAAATTTGAAAACACGACAGAGTGACTCAGAAGAGCCTGGTTCAAGATGTGTTGTGGAAAAGACTTGGGGAGACCTTCATCCAGCAGCTGATTAATAAGTGATGATATACTCCATATCAAATTCCATGTACAAGTCCAGTTGTCAAATTATAAAAAAATATTATGGATTTGTAGATTATCAATGAAATTCTAACTTTTCAACTATTACACAATGAAATGTGTTATGTAGGATCAAATCTGAAACAGCTTCTGTGTTTGATGCAAAAGTTTAATAGGATATATAAATATGTTACGTCGTGAGTAGCATATGACATACACTCCTAAAAACACTTAATTTCTTCCAAACTTTATAAGATGTGTTCTATCAGAGAAACTGTTCCCGCTCCTAATACTTTAATTTCTTTGTGTCCTTCCAAGAAGCACAAACGCAGCAGGTTGATTGGACACTGAACCTTGTTTAGATATTTCGTTCCATTTTGTTTAGTAGCATATGACATCTTCGGCACTGTACAATGGTGAAAGATTTTTTTTTCAAAGGGAAACTCTCTGTTTCTTGACCCTGAGCGTTTTAGTCGGGCCATGGTAATACCTAAACCATTGATGCAATTATTGATGAAGGCACAGCTTTGGAGGAAATGCATTTGCTTTGAAACAAAAAACAAAAAAAAACATATATATATCACAGCCCAACAAAAGATTCGACCGAAAAAGAAATTATCGGCCTAAATGGCTACTTTACTAACCTACTTGTAATGGTCACTCAGGTTCAATCAGAAAATGCTTTATTTTTTATTTGTTTGTATACATGCAAGCTGTAGAACGTTATTCAAAAAAATTATATATCTGGCATTTATTTAGCATATTTTAAAATAGTTAAGATATTATTTCCTTCCCAAACGTTATTGTATTGTATCTTTTCTTTTTCGCGTTTTGACGCAGAATGTGCTTCAAATAAAACGCATTTATCGAAACGCCGAATTTCTGTTCTCCGTCATATCATTTAGGTGTAATTTTTTTTACATTAATCTTTTATTTGAAACATTATTTTTCAATTGATCATTGAAAAATTTTTAAGTATGCGAAACAACATGGAACATGAAAACCCGAAGCGAAAACTGGGAAGATCTAACTAAAAATCAATTTGGATTCCAAAAAAGTACAACGCAACTTGCGCAGGCCTACCTTTCTTGAAAATCTTTTTTCCGCGGGAATATCCACACGCACTCACACCAACGTATTTCACACAACTGCGTTGATGCGACTCTCACGCTTGAATTCAAGCATATCATCAGCCAATCATATGGCAGGATTTCACACAGTGTTCTCTACCATTTGACAGAAACGCGAACGTTCTGCAACGACATTTCTCTGATGGCAACACCAAATTTACAGACGCAGAGAGTAAAGAAGTGAAAATCCGAAAAACATTGTAACATCTGCGTTTTAAAATGACTCGAGTATGGCGAGCTTTGTTTTGCATTTGTCCTTACGGGGAACAAGATGGCTTCCAAAAAATAATAAGCATGCCATCTGACAGTAGAAACACAAAGTGCACGGAAATTTAAATTGTTTTTTCTCCTTTTCTTAATTTTGTCAGCCAGTAAAGCTTCAAGTATACGGAACATATGTCCATGTTTATTGAATTTTACTGATAGAAGGAGTTGTTACAGACAGAATTTGCTGTCCTAATCGAGTATTAATAATGGGAGACGTCATGCACATGAAAAAACCAGTTGACAATCTTCAAACAGGAAAGTTTATAAGAAGGTGATTCAGGAGATAACTCCATTAAATATTTTCACATGTAATTTGAAACTGCTTGTAACTCAATTCATACCACAAACTTTTTTTAGCCGCCTTGGTGGCCAAGGGATACGAAGCCTTGTCTTCTAATTATTCAGCTTAGATGAATTCGGGTTCGAATCCCGATGAGACATGGATGGTGTGTTTGTCTTACGGTACTACTCTCACCTCTGCCCGTAACCATGTGGCAGGCAAATTAATTACAGGCAACTCCGTTTCTCACTGAGGTCGTTCCGCCCCCCCCCCCCCACTACAAATAAAGAAAAAAACCGGACATTTTCTAGACTACGCTCAGTTTTGTGAGACCGTAGCTGTATTTTTTTAGAATTGAATTTAAGGATACATTACCCGTAACATTTTTTTTTTTGCCGTCCCGGTCGCGCAGAGGTCTAAGCGATGGCTTCCGATCATTCGCCCAACGGAGGGGGTCTGGGTTCGAATCTCGGTTAAGGCATGGATGTTTGTGTTTGTCTTTCGGGGATTTATTTGCTGAGTTCCTTGTTCATTGCTGACGTTGAAACACCAAATATCTCTACTGCATACATTTGTGGACCAAGTCCAACATATGTTCAATCTATACGTCAATGTATCTGTCAACCAAGTCCGATAAATATATATATATATATATTTTTGCCGCCCTGATGGCACAGTAGTCTGAGCGATGGCTTCTGATCATTCGTCCGAAAGGGGTCCGGGTTCGAATCCCGTGTGGCATGGATGTTGTGTTTGTCTTACGGCACTGGCTCTCTCCCTTCCCTGGAACCAGTGACCCTAATTTAGGGACGGGCGACTGTTTATAGCCCATTGAGTTGCTCATGGTGGTCGTTAAACCTACAATTAAAAAAAAAATTTAACCTCCAATCAAAATACAACAAAAAAAAAGTATTTTGTTTCCGCAGGCGCACTGTATCTTTCTCTAGATGTACTTTGAAAATTTTACATCTTCTAGTCTCGCAGCGGAATGTGTGATAAACATCTGCAGTTTGTGAAAAGGAAATATCTCTACTCCTAAAAGCAATGAAAGCCTCCTTTTCTTAACCAATTAGTTTGTAAGCAACACAGCTTTGTTTCATGGGAATGTCAAGTAACATCAAGCGAAGTTTTCGTGCAGTATGCAATTGGAATGAAAATGTTTACATTTCAATGCTTTGACTTTGCAATGTGCTAAAGAATAAACTACAAACCTAACTCTCTATGCGCTTGGTATTACAATAGATCGTACGAAAACCTTGTGGATATGACTGTGGTCGTCTGTGTTTCAATTCTTTGTTGTCGGGCTGAATAAATTTGTTTGTTAAATAAAACACAAGTGAGAAATAAATAAATAGAAAATGAATTCAGTCAAATTTTTGCTTCAAGCCGCGGATGACCGAGTGGTGTGAAGCGCTAGCTTCGGGCAATTTTTCCTATGTTAGCACCAGTTAAAGAGAACTTGTGGTGTGTTTATCATAGGGCGTCTGTCGGGAATCAGTGACCTAAAATTAGGGACGGACGACTGCTTACAGCACCATGTTCACGGCGGTCATTTACCGCATTCCATCTCTTCCCCTTCAAAAAAAAGGGGGAAAGGAGTGTATCACTATATCTGAGGGATTCATTTCTTAATTTTCCATTTCTATTCCCATAATGCTTTCTTCTCATCCCAGAATATGTACATGACAGACGAATGGTATTTGCTGACTTGACGGCATTATTTGTGAAGTTTCTGTGCAGGCAAGATTCGCGGACACTACTCAGAAGGTAATTTTTATCACGAGTGCCTACTATTTCTGTACCGACTGCGTTAAGTACGAACGGATGTACAGGATTAAAAGAAATGCATCATAACCAGAGGTTTGACTGCCATGAGTAACTCTATGCTCGAGCAATACCCTGTCCATAATTGGCAACCGCAATTCCAGGGAAGGTAGAGAGAGAACGCCTCTAACCACTCGGTCACGGGGACGATTTATCCATTGGTTCACGGAAAAGAAGAGGTCTTATTCCGATCAAACAAACGTAACATTCTTGCCTTAGCTGGGATTCGAACCCAGACTCAGCAGTTCGAAGAGCCAAAATTCTGCGTGATACAGCAGCAGGATACATCTTTACAGCACATTCAGATATATCAGTGTGATAGTGTATCATGTTTATGCACCAGCCGCGTTACAACATTTGAAATGGAGGTTGCAACAGGAATCACTCTTGGTTTTTTTTTGGTTTTTTCATTGGAGGTTTAACACGACCACCGTGAGCAAAACTGAACGGGCTATAAGCAGTCGCCCGTCCCTAATTTAGGGTCACTGGTTCCATGGAATGGATAGAGCCAGTGCAGTAAAACAAACACAACATCCATGGCTCATCGGGATTCGAACCCGGACCTCTTTCAGACGAATGATCAGAAGCCATCTCTTAGACCACTGCGCCGCCGGAACGGCATTGTCATCGTCAAATTAAAGCTAACTTCAGGCATTTTCCGAATCAGACAAATAGTGTGGAGTGAAAAAACGCACAAATATGTTGACCCGACAGCATATATCACCGCCAAAGGAGCAATGAGCGTGGCGTCACCGACTATACAATCCACAGTGGAAGAGGCACTGTTTTTACCACCAGCCGCGCAACAACCGCAGCAGTGGATGGATATAACCACGGAAATAAATTCTGTGGCTGAGAATTAAAAACGCTCAAATCCCTGAGTGTTGTTTTTAAAATATAAGTTCAAGAGAGAGCGTTTCATTTTTTTTTTTTGGGAGGGGGAGGAATAACGACCATCATTTACGCCATAGGGAGTCACGTGCATCTAATTTGGAGCCACTGGTTTCGGAGAGGGAAGAGGACCAGAGAGAGAGACATTCTAGCAGTGGATTGATAATGTTATGTGCGTACACTGAAGAGCTAAAACATTATGATCACCTGCCTGATATGACGTAGCTTCTGCGCATGCAGCCAATGCAGCTCTTACCCTGCGAAGTATGGACGGTACAAGATTTCTAAAGGTGTACTGTGGTATCTGATACCAACATTTTACCAGCAGATCCTCTAACTCTTGTAATTCACGTGGTTGAGCCGCTGGAGATCCGATTTACTGTTCCAACACAAACCATAGATGCTCGATTGGATTGATGTCTGGGGAATTTGAAGGCCAGTGAGTCGTCCTGAGTGTGGCATGAAGCATTATCCTGTTGAAAGGAGGGACTACTAGAGCGTAAAGCTGTTGTTATGAAAGGATGTACCTGGTCTGCAATTATGATTAGATAGATGGCAGATGTCATAGTTTCCTGAACATGAATGACTAACCCAGGAATTCCCAGCACAACATTGCCCAAAGCATTACACTTACTTCACCGGCTTGTTTACGCCCCAACACTTTCCAAGGTAAACGACGAACACGTACCCTCCCGTCCACGTGGTGCAACAGGAAGCGAGAGTCATTGTTACACGGCACTAACAGTGTTCCTGCTGAGTCTGCCGGTAACGGTGCTTGAGACCTGAAGTACAATTTAGTTGGCTACGGCACCAGGTGAGAATCTCAGGTGCACTGCTGCACTCAAAGATTCACACCAGAACATAAAAAATGAAAAGTTGAAGAATGACCCGAAGCATAAGGCTTGGGTGAATCCGCCTTGTGAACAAAATAACAACAACAAATAAAAAATAAAATAATCTAAAAAAAATGATACTTTGGGATCAGAGTTGTGATGAGGTTCACCCGCAATCACCAATTCGTCACTGAGTGTAGTGGTCCGGATCTTACTCCGGTACATTCAATCCCCAACCAGCCAGTACAACACTCACTTTCGCAAATAACACATGATTCTCAAATACACAACACAACATTTAATAACGTTCTGCGAGATTTAAACAGATACGGCGCTCTCTAGGCGCATAGACAATTGCCCCTCATATGTGGGCAGCATACGGTGTCACACTTTACTGTCGGAAGACGCATAAGCCGTCTGAGTCTCCACCGGACTATCTTGTTACAGTGGACACCCCCCCCCCCACACCATCCTAAAAACCTGAAAACCTGAAGAAAACTTTAAAATTTGTCCGCCATGTCGCGTATTGTATGAGGCAGCTAGGAATCACAGTTCGGCAGGCTCACATGTTCTTTTACAGTTCAGTTTTTTTTATTTATTTCTCATTTACGTTGTTTTTTCTTTCGGATGTTCTCTAAATTAATTAACAAAATTGCGGGATAATTGGGAAGTCGCTCCAATGCTCTTGAAGGCAAGAAACGCAATATTTTTGCCATTTTGAATTGTTTCTACCTGTGGGAAAAGGTAGCACTCAATGGTTGCTCTGGACATTGATAAAGAGCAAAGCGATAGGCCAAGAAGAGGACTTCTGGATTTCTTGAGGAGGGGCCGATGTTACGACTCACCCCGCCATTAATTTAGTAATTAATGGGCGTGGTTGATGTGTGAAATTTATTAAGCATTAATTGTTGAAGCTTGATTGGAGTTTAAAGTGTAAACAGCAGATAAAGTTTTATCTGGGGGTTTGGAAAGAAAAGAGGCGAAGAATTCTCTCTCTGGCTGGGTGGTCTCAGAATAGCTCTGTTAGGTCATAAATATCAGGGCGCAGCTGACGGAAACTAAGCAACACGGAATGGTACCTTTCGAAGAGAGGTCCACTTGAGTAAATGAATGAAGATGGGGACAAAAGGTTTAGCGAATAATCGTAAATTCGTCGATTGTTTGGGGCATTTTCGAGAACAATTGCTCTCTGTGTGGTCCGTGCAGAAAAATAAGAGTTCGCACTTGGCATGAACATAAGGAAGAAAGTTTAGTTGTCTGTATGCTCTCCGATGTGAAAGGCTGGATGCCTTGGATCTGCAAAAAATGAATTGGGAAAAATGAAGCAGCAAACCTCCCCGCATTTGGTAAGAAATGGAGACAACTCGAGGCAGCTGGAGATGCCAGTTTGCCACAAAGACAGCAGAATGCCTAAATCCGCGTGATAACGAAGAAATTTCTAGGCTGGAGCGTAATGGAAATCAGCGACTGTTTGGCCTAATGAAAGCCAAGTTACGGGGAAATTAAGAAGTCTGCGAGTGGACAGTGGTCATTCCAATGAGAAGCGTAGCCAAGCAAAGTCGGGTTCGGATGCCAACCACTGCAGTGTGGAATCGTCACCCCCATTCATCCCCTACTGTGGAGGAAGTGAAGAGATGCGCTTGTCTTACGGGGCGAAGCGAGGCCCCCATGTGTGCGTGTGTGTGGTCACGTAAGCAGCGAAGCCACTACGTGTAAGTGCGACGGGATAAAAACATGGCGAAAGAAAAATATGAGCGTAAGAGCGATGGCTTCGATACCTAACAAATATACAGGTGAAATGTTGAGTTGCTGATATACGCTTAAGGTAAAAGCACGTCTGATTTCGCTCGGCCGAGAAAATTAATCTCAGGGCTGGCGGTCGCAACTCGATAAAAAATGGAAATAAAACCTGCGAGAGGCATATTTGAACTGCGTACTCAGGCAGGGTAGATGTTATGCTAACGGAAAGGAACTGACTGAATTGGGAATGAACGGTCAAAAAGGACGGAAGGTAGCGACGGACGGAATCAACTATAGCAGCAGCGGAATTGAATGTGTCCCACTCTCCAATTAGTTGATGGTCAGAATCATTTCTTCACGACAACAGAAATCATTTCCCAGGAACACAGAAAATCAATCTTGGAAACCGCAACAGCAGATGTGAGAGGGCCTATTTTGCTTAACGGCCACCTTCAAATCGTCACGAGAATAGATCAGTGTGCACTCTAATCATTGCAACAAAGTGCGGCGTGATATTACCATTTTTAATTGTGTGCTTCATTTACATCAAGCGTCAAAGTGAAGTGTTGAATCATCGGTGCTGCCACATGGTGCAAGTGTCTGTGTGTGTGTGCGCGTTTTTTTTGTCGTGTGATATTATGTGATGCACAACGGATTTGCACAGCAAAGTCACGAAACTGTAAGTAGATGAATATTTCCTTTTTTCTTTCTTCGCACATCTGCGAACTTGTGCCATCTCGACACCGAAAGCTGCATGGACATAGATGCAGTAATGCTGAGTGACTGAAACTCAGAGGAAATACCTGCACATACAGATTTCAATTTCTTACCGGGCCCGATTCCTGATTATTCTTTACATGAATAAGGGAGAGGGTGTGGCTACAAATTCCGCTGGGCGGGACAGTTTCTTTTAACTTTGGTTCAGGGCCAAAGCGAGCGGGGAAGGGATCTGCATGTGCATGCTTATTAGATTTAGTTAATTAACTTTGGCAGTATTTCGCACCTATAATCTTATACCGCAAATTAACGTGCTTGTGTATTTTGTGTCGCGAGTATTTTTAATGTGATCGTTTGCATATAATTTTTTTTCATTCTCTAAGCAATTGTATATGAATATCACCTGCAGCTCTATTTAGTGTGTAAACGAGTAGTATCTCTTGTTCAGATAGTCCGGTGGAGACTCAGTCGGCTGCGTTATCCGACAGTAAAGTGTGACACCGTATGCTGCCCACATATGAGGGGCAATTGTCTATGCGCCTAGAGAGCGCCGGATCTGTTTAAATCTCGCAGAACGTTATTAAATGTTGTGTTGTGTATTTGAGAATCATGTGTTATTTGCGAAAGTGAGTGTTGTACTGGCTGGTTGGGGATTGAATGTACCGGAGTAAGATCCGGACCACTACACTCAGTCACGAATTGGTGATTGCGGGTGAACCTCATCACAACTCTGATCCCAAAGTATCATTTTTTAGATTATTTTATTTTTTATTTGTTGTTGTTATTTTGTTCACAAGGTGGATTCACCCAAGCCTTATGCTTCGGGTCATTCTTCAACTTTTTCATTTTTTATGTTCTGGTGTGAATCTTTGAGTGCAGCAGTGCACCTGAGATTCTCACCTGGTGCCGTGGCCAACTAAATTGTACTTCAGGTCTCAAGCACCGTTACCGGCCGACTCGGCAGGAACACTGCTAGTGCCGTGTAACATTAATGGTGCCGTTGTCCCAGGATCGATACCTATATTTTGCAGCTAGCGGAACAACACTCATGTTCGTAAAATAAGTGCGAATTGACTGCCATTACTATTTTTATTTAGTTTTGTTCGGTGCGAATTTTGTATAATTTAGCATTAAGTAAGCCTTAAGCTGTTTTCTAAGAACTGCCATAATTTTAGTGGGTAAGAAAAACAAAATGGCTAAAACGAAGAAATCGTCATCTGCGAGTCACGTGGATTCAGATGATTCTGATGGTCACTCTGACGGAGAACATGTGAGCACTGGGGCTGCAATTGTTCCGGAAGAGAGTACACCTGTTACAAGTACAACGGGTACATCACAGCTGAGACAAACAGCTTTAGCCGCACCTATGGTTTACGGGGAATAGTCGAGATTATAGTGGATCCCCAGGAAGACTGTGACACCACGATTATCTACGATGTTGAGAAGGAACTCGAAGACAGTGGAACGCAAGAATTTGGCATCGAGCGCAGATAAAAGCGGGCGTAGGAGCATCGAACGTGAGAGATCTGTGGAACTCGTGGATTCTCGAAGCTATGCCTCATATTTAAATTTTCTTTCCGCCTATGTCGACGGGTAGCAATGAACGTGTGATGAAATCCTTAAACTTTCCTTCCGCTCTCAGGGCACTTAAGTCCGGAATTAGGTTCCTTGCGACGGTGGGAAAGGGTTGAGTGTATACAGTTAAAAAAAAATAGAATGATTGGATGAATAAACTTCATCCAGTCATCCCTTTTTTTTCTTTCATGGGGATGGAATGTTACAGTAGAAACCCCCTTCCCCCCACCATCCTAAAACCTGAAAACCTGAAGAAAACTTTAAAATTTGTCCGCCATGTCGCGTATTGTATGAGGCAGCTAGGAATCACAGTTCGGTGGTGGCTCACATGTTCTTTTACAGTTCAGTTTTTTTTATTTGTTTCTCATTTACGTTGTTTTTTTCTTTCGGATGTTCTCTAAATTAATTAACAAAATTGCGGGATAATTAGGAAGTCGCTCCAATGCTCTTGAAGGCAAGAAACGCAATATTTTTGCCATTTTGAATTGTTTCTACCTGTGGGAAAAAGTAGCACTCAATGGTTGCTCTGGAAATTGATAAGAGCAAAGCGATAGGCCCAGAAGAGGACTTCTGGATTTCTTGAGGAGGGGCCGATGTTACGACTCACCCCCGCCATTAATTTAGTAATTAATGGGCGTGGTTGATGTGTGAAATTAATTAAGTATTAATTGTTGAAGCTTGATTGAGTTTAAAAGTGTAAACAGCAGATAAAGTTTTATCTGGGGTTTGGAAAAGAAAAGAGGCGAAGAATTCTCTCTCTGGCTGGGTGGTCTCAGAATAGCTCTGTTAGGTCATAAATATCAGGGCGCAGCTGACGGGAAACTAAGCAACACGGAATGGTACCTTTCGAAGAGGGGTCCACTTGAGTAAATGAATGAAGATGGGGACAAAAGGTTTAGCGAATAATCGTAAATTCGTCGATTGTTTGGGGCATTTTCGAGAACAATTGCTCTCTGTGTGGTCCGTGCAGAAAAATAAGAGTTCGCACTTGGCATGAACATAAGGAAGAAAGTTCAGTTGTCTGTATGCTCTCCGATGTGAAAGGCTGGATGCCTTGGATCTGCAAAAAATGAATTGGGAAAAATGAAGCAGCAAACCTCCCCGCATTTGGTAAGAAATGGAGACAACTCGAGGCAGCTGGAGATGCCAGTTTGCCACAAAGACAGCAGAATGCCTAAATCCGCGTGATAACGAAGAAATTTCTAGGCTGGAGCGGAATGGAAATCAGCGACTGTTTGGCCTAATGAAAGCCAAGTTACGGGGAAATTAAGAAGTCTGCGAGTGGACAGTGGTCATTCCAATGAGAAGCGAAGCCAAGCAAAGTCGGGTTCGGATGCCAACCACTGCAGTGTGGAATCGTCACCCCATTCATCCCCTACTGTGGAGGAAGTGAAGAGATGCGCTTGTCTTACGGGGCGAAGCGAGGCCCCATGTGTGCGTGTGTGTGGTCACGTAAGCAGCGAAGCCACTACGTGTAAGTGCGACGGGATAAAAACATGGCGAAAGAAAAATATGAGCGTAAGAGCGATGGCTTCGATACCTAACAAATATACAGGTGAAATGTTGAGTTGCTGATATACGCTTAAGGTAAAAGCACGTCTGATTTCACTCGGCCGAGAAAATTAATCTCAGGGCTGGCGGTCGCAACTCGATAAAAAAATGGAAACAAAACCTGCGAGATTCATATTTGAACTGCGTACTCAGGCAGGGTAGATGTTATGCTAACGGAAAGGAACTGACTGAATTGGGAATGAACGGTCAAAAAGGACGGAAGGTAGCGACGGACGGAATCAACTATAGCAGCAGCGGAATTGAATGTGTCCCACTCTCCAATTAGTTGATGGTCAGAATCATTTCTTCACGACAACAGAAATCATTTCCCAGGAACACAGAAAATCAATCTTGGAAACCGCAACAGCAGATGTGAGAGGGCCTATTTTGCTTAACGGCCACCTTCAAATCGTCACGAGAATATATCAGTGTGCACTCTAATCATTGCAACAAAGTGCGGCGTGATATTACCATTTTTAATTGTGTGCTTCATTTACATCAAGCGTCAAAGTGAAGTGTTGAATCATCGGTGCTGCCACATGGTGCAAGTGTCTGTGTGTGTGTGTGCGTTTTTTTTGTCGTGTGATATTATGTGATGCACAACGGATTTGCACAGCAAAGTCACGAAACTGTAAGTAGATGAATATTTCCTTTTTTTCTTTCTTCGCACATCTGCGAACTTGTGCCATCTCGACACCGAAAGCTGCATGGACATAGATGCAGTAATGCTGAGTGACTGAACCTCAGAGGAAATACCTGCACATACAGATTTCAATTTCTTACCGGGCCCGATTCCTGATTATTCTTTACATGAATAAGGGAGAGGGTGTGGCTGCCAAATTCCAAGCTGGGCGGGACAGTTTCTTTAACTTTGGTTCAGGGCCAAAGCGAGCGGGGAAGGGATCTGCATGTGCATGCTTATTAGATTTAGTTAATTAACTTTTGGCAGTATTTCGCACCTATAATCTTATACCGCAAATTAACGTGCTTGTGTATTTTGTGTCGCGAGTATTTTTAATGTGATCGTTTGCATATAATTTTTTTTCATTCTCTAAGCAATTGTATATGAATATCACCTACAGCTCTATTTAGTGTGTAAACGAGTAGTATCTCTTGTTCAGATAGTCCGGTGGAGACTCAGTCGGCTGCGTTATCCGACAGTAAAGTGGGACACCGTATGCTGCCCACATATGAGGGGCAATTGTCTATGCGCCTAGAGAGCGCCGGATCTGTTTAAATCTCGCAGAACGTTATTAAATGTTGTGTTGTGTATTTGAGAATCATGTGTTATTTGCGAAAGTGAGTGTTGTACTGGCTGGTTGGGGATTGAATGTACCGGAGTAAGATCCGGACCGCTACACTCAGTCACGAATTGGTGATTGCGGGTGAACCTCATCACAACTCTGATCCCAAAGTATCATTTTTTTTTTAGATTATTTTATTTTTTATTTGTTGTTGTTATTTTGTTCACAAGGTGGATTCACCCAAGCCTTATGCTTCGGGTCATTCTTCAACTTTTCATTTTTTATGTTCTGGTGTGAATCTTTGAGTGCAGCAGTGCACCTGAAATTCTCACCTGGTGCCGTGGCCAACTAAATTGTACTTCAGGTCTCAAGCACCGTTACCGGCCGACTCGGCAGGAACACTGCTAGTGCCGTGTAACAATCTGAACAAGAGATACTACTCTTTAACACACTAAATAGAGCTGCAGGTGATATTCATATACAATTGCTTAGAGAATGAAAAAAAAATTATATGCAAACGATCACATTAGAAATACTCGTGACACAAAATACACAAGCACGTTAATTTGCGGTATACGATTATAGGTGCGAAATACTGCCAAAGTTAATTAACTAAATCTAATAAGCATGCACATGCAAATCCTTCCCCACTCGCTTTGGCCCTGAACCAAAGTTAAAAGAAACTGTCCCGCCCAGCGGAATTTGTGGCCACACCCTCTCCCTTATTCATGTAAAAAATAATCAGGAATGGGCCCTGTAAGAAATTGAAATCTGTATGTGCAGGTATTTCCTCTGAGTTTCAGTCACTCAGCATTACTGCATCTATGTCCATGCAGCTTTGGGTGTCGGGATGGCACAAGTTCGCAGATGTGCGAAGAAAGAAAAAAAGAAATATTCATCTACTTACAGTTACGTGACTTTGCTGTGCAAATCCGTTGTGCATCACATAATATCACACGGCAAAAATAAACACACACACAGACACTTGCACCATGTGGCAGCACCGATGATTCAACACTTCACTTTGACGCTTGATGTAAATGAAGCACACAATTAAAAATGGTAATATCACGCCGCACTTTGTTGCAATGATTAGAGTGCACACTGATCTATTCTCGTGACGATTTGAAGGTGGCCGTTAAGCAAAATAGGCCCTCTCACATCTGCTGTTGCGGTTTCCAAGATTGATTTTCTGTGTTCCTGGGAAATGATTTTTGTTGTCGTGAAGAAATTATTGTGAACGTCGACTGCTGGGAGAGTGGGACACATTCAATTCCGCTGCTGCTATAGTTGATTCCGTCCGTCGCTACCTTCCGTCCTTTTGACCGTTCATTCCCAATTCAGTCAGTTCCTTTCCGTTAGCATAACATCTACCCTGCCTGAGTACGCAGTTCAAATATGCCTCTCGCAGGTTTTGTTTCCATTTTTTTTATCGAGTTGCGACCGCCAGCCCTGAGATTAATTTTCTCGGCCGAGCGAAATCAGACGTGCTTTTACCTTAAGCGTATATCAGCAACTCAACATTTCACCTGTATATTTGTTAGGTATCGAAGCCACCGCTCTTACGCTCATATTTTCTTTCGCCATGTTTTTATCCAGTCGCACTTACACGTAGTGGCTTCGCTGCTTACGTGACCACACACACGCACACATGGGGCCTCGCTTCGCCCCGTAGGACAAGCGCGTCTCTTCACTTCCTCCATAGTAGGGGATGAATGGGGGTGACGATTCCACACCGCAGTGGTTGGCATCCGAACCCGACTTTGCTTGGCTTCGCTTCTCATTTGAATGACCACTGTCCACTCGCAGACTTCTTAATTCCCTGTAACTTGGCTTTCATTAGGCCAAACAGTCGCTGATTTCCATTCCGCTCCAGCCTAGAAATTTCTGCGTTATCACGCGGATTTAGGCATTCTGCTGTCTTTGTGGCAAACTGGCATCTCCAGCTGCCTCGAGTTGTCGTCTCCGTTTTTTTTACCAAATGCGGGAGGTTTGCTGCTTCATTTTCCCAATTCATTTCTTTTAGATCCAAGGCATCCAGCCTTTCACATCGGAGAGCATACAGACAACTAAACTTTCTTCCTTATGTTCATGCCAAGTGCGAACTCTTATTTTCTGCACGGACCACACAGAGAGCAATTGTTCTCGAAAATGCCCCAAACAATCGACGAATTTACGATTATTCGCTAAACCTTTTGTCCCCATCTTCATTCATTTACTCAAGTGGACCCCTCTTCGAAAGGTACCATTCCGTGTTGCTTAGTTTCCCGTCAGCTGCGCCCTGATATTTATGACCTAACAGAGCTATTCTGAGACCACCCAGCCAGAGAGAGAATTCTTCGCCTCTTTCTTTCCAAACCCCCAGATAAAACTTTATCTGCTGTTTACACTTTTAAACTCCAATCAAGCCTCGAACATAATTAATACTTAATTAATTTCACACATCAACCACGACCATTAATTGCTAAATTAATGGCGGGGGTGGGTAGTAACATCGGCCCTTCCTCAAGAAATCCAGAAGTCCTCTTCTGGGCCTATCGCTTTGCTCTTATCAATGTCCAGAGCAACCATTGAGTGCTACCTTTTCCCACAGGTAAAAACAATTCAAAATGGCAAAAATATTGCGTTTCTTGCCTTCAAGAGCATTGGAGCGACTTCCTAATTATCCCGCAATTTTGTTAATTAATTTAGAGAACATCCGAAAGAAAAAAAAAACGTAAATGAGAAATAAATAAAAAACCTGAACTGTAAAAGAACATGTGAGCCTGCCGAACTGTGATTC
Source organism: Macrothele yani (assembly GCA_039090855.1). Lineage (NCBI taxonomy): Eukaryota > Metazoa > Arthropoda > Arachnida > Araneae > Macrothelidae > Macrothele > Macrothele yani. The sequence goes on from CM077031.1 coordinate 41,948,973, forward strand.
CTAGCTGCCTCATACCATACGCGACACGCCGGACAAATTTTAGAGTTTTCTTCAGGTTTTAGGGATGGGGTGTCCACTGTAACATCATCGAATCAGAGGACCTTCTGATCATTGAAGGTCCAATTTTGATGCTCGTGTGCCCATTGTAGGCGCTTTCGACAGTATTATCATGGAAACTCGGGGCAGCATGTGGCTACACATCCCTTTTTTCAGCATGGTTTGATGTCCTGTGTGTTGTGATACATTACTCCCGTCACCAGCATTCACATTACCGTCGAGTTGTGCCACAGTATCCTTTCTGTTGGCTCGTATCATAAAATGGTAGCCTTCGATCACCTCATAAGCCATAATCGGCTTACACTTTACTGGCACTTCGTGGTTTACTCTCCACGAACCATTTCTTTTTTTTTTGGTTACTAACTAAGGCTGAAAATGAGCACCGCGTGGACCTTTATCGTCTCAGAAATGCTCTGACCAAGTGATTTGGAGACTACAATTTGGCCTTTCCCACTGGAAGAACAAGAATAATCTCGGCATCAGGTATTATTTATACCGTTTCATAACCCTTAATCCCGTCATCGTTTACTTTCTTCAATTGGCAGCATACTTTCGAATTTCATCCCTCCATCTCCCATGGGCTCTTCTTCTGGATCTTTTCCTGTCCCTCGGAATCCAGTCTAAAATTTCGGTTGTCCATCGTTGGTCCGTTCTTCTGGTAACATGTCCAGCCCATTGTCATTTCAGTGATTTCACTCTGGTCATGATGTCGTCCACTCCTGTCATTTTCCTTATTTACAAGTTCATCTTCTTATCTTTCCTGATAACACCAAGCATGCATCTCTCCAAACTTCTTTGAGCTGTCTGCAGTCTTTGTATGTCTTTCCACGCCTCTGCTCCATACTTAAGCACTGGTAGGATGCACTGATTAAACACTTTTCTTTTAAGACATAATGGCATACTGCTCTTAAAAATTGAACTGTTTATTCCAAAAGCTCTCCATCCAAGTTTTATACGCCGATTAATTTCGTCATTAATGTGACCCTCACTTAATATCTGCTGCCCAAGATAAATGTAGGTATCGGTTGTCTCAAGCTTTTCTCCATCAATCGATAAATATTCGTTTCTTGTAAAAGCATTGTACGTCACTTTTGTCTTCTGAAAGTTTATTTTTAATCCCACTTCTTTACTCTTGTCAGCAAGATCTCGGATCATACTCTGCAGCTGTGAAGATGTAGTTCCAAAGATGACTACGTCATCAGCAAAACGAACGTTAGTTAAGTAATGTCCGTTAATCTTTATCGCTTTGTTTTCCCAGTTTAATGATTGAAAGACATTTTGCAATGTAGCATTAAAGAGTTTGGGAGATATGGTGTCACCTTGTCTCACTCCCTTTCGAATTCTTATTTCTGCTGTATCCTCAAATATCCGAACCTTTGCACTTGCATTTTCATAGAAGTTATTAATAATGCTAATGTATGCATCTTCAGTACCGCAGGATTTCAAAGCCATTGTTACAGCTGAGGGTTTCACAGAATCGAAGGCCTTTTCATAATACGGTATATATACATACATATACTGTATGTGTAGGTCGTATAACGACCAATGCGAGTAACTTGATGGGCTATAAGCAGTCGACTGTCCCTAATTTAAGGTCACTGGTTGCAGAGAAGGGAGAGAGCCAGTGCCATAAGACAAACATAACATCCATTCATCACCGAGATCCGAACCCAGACCAATCTCGGACGAATGGTCAGAAGCCAGCGCTTCGACCACTGCGCCGTCGGAACGGCCAACGGTATACATATTTGCCTCTATTTAAACTTTAAATTCACTGGATTGTTTTATATCTCATGCTATATCGCAAATCTGATTGTGCAATAGTTTAAAAGTGGTAGAATGTGATTAAAAATCTACGAATTGGCGATAATAATTTCTAATAACCTTAGAATTGGTAAAAGAATTCTGAAACAAATTTTATTGTGATCTTTAAAGCCAGGCAGTAGTTTCAAAGAAGAGTAACAAAGGATTTTGTAAAAATCCTCCATGACGTCCCGGTGGTGCAGTGGTCTAAGCGATGGCTTCTGATCATTTATTTGTCCGAATAGGTTACGGGTTCGAATCCCGCTGAGGCATGGATGTTGTGTTTGGCTTACGCCACTGGCTCTCTCCCTTCCCTGGAGACATTGGCCCTAAATTAGGGACGGGCGACTGCTTATAGCCCAATGAGTTGCTCACGGTGGTCGTTAAAACTCCAATAAAAAAAAAAAATAGCGCTGCTCTTCCAACGAAAGCAATGCAGATCGAGTTGAAGCCCTAGAATGGTTAAGATAGTTAAAGAAATAATAATTACATACTGATATTTGAAGAAATAAAAGAGCCACTTCGACGAGAAGTTTACGGCCTTCTTTTTTTTTTTTTTTTTTAAGAAATAGTACAAGTTTTTCTGGACGAGCAATAAGATAGAAAAGCTTGAACTTTAGTTAGGCACAGGCATATTAGATGGAAGAAACAGCATAATTTTCAAGAGCAATATGCCATTATGTCTTAAAAGAAAAGTGTTTGATCAATGCATCCTTCCAGTGCTTACGTATGGTGCAGAGACGCGGACTTTAACTAAAAGAGACATACAAAGGCTGCAGACAACACAAAGCAGCAGGGAGAGGTGCATGCTTGGTGTAACCCGGAGAGATAAGAAGAGGAACTCGTGGATCCGAAAAATGACAAGAGTGGAAGACATCATGATCAGAGTTAAATCCCTGAAATGGCAATGGGCTGGACATACTGCCAGAAGGACAGACCATCGATGGACAGCCGAAATTTTAGATTGGATTCCAAGGGACAGGAAAAGACCCAGAAGAAGACCACATGGGAGATGGGTGGATGAAATTCGAAAGTATGCGGGAGTGACATGGAGGAGACTGGCAGAAGACAGACCGTTGTGGAGGAAACTTGGGGAGACCTTCGTGCAGCAGTGTATTGATAATGGTTGACATTGATGATGATGATGATGATGATATTAGATGGACATCTTTCTCGCTTTCTTAGCTGCGAAACGGGTCCACAACATCCTCAAACTCAAGTTTTCATGTAAAGTTACTTTCTATTGTAAAAAATTTCTAAAATTTGTTCAGATAATAATTAGAAGTTCATTAATGTTTAGGTCATTTCTCGAAACAATCTTTAAAAAACGGGACCTTGTTAAATAGGGGCCCAGGACCCCTGCAGTAACGAGTCCCTGATCGGAAAGAATCGATACTAACCCCTCAGCCACTGGTAAAGCTGCGTCTTATTTAAAGCGTTTGAATGTGCAATTCTGAATTTTACGAAGAATGGACATAGGGGTCTATCTATCTTTCTCTAAAACTAATATTTCGGTTTGAGACTGCCCTAGTTTCCTTGATAACTAAATTGTAGGAATTTAAGCTGTTTGATTTTTTTGGTGTACGCTACGATTTTTAAGCTCCCTGGGACTGAAGAAGTTTGAAAAAATCATACAAGTCAAATCATTACAAAATGTTTTTATCTTACATAATAAAGGCACCAGATATAGGAGATAATTAAGTATTAGAAAGAAAACAACACGAAAAAAGACTGCGTTCACAAATCTGTGCCAATGCCTTTTTTTTTTTTCAAAATGGCGCTTTTCTTCCATGACAGAAGCTTTCGTTTGCAGCCAAACATTCACAGGTGTCACGTGCTGTTCACGTGACACAATTTCCCAGCGAAGCTCAGAGAACGCAGATGGTTTCTGTTCGCCAAGAGAGTCCATGTGCGCATGCGTAACCGTGTAATTTCGTTGAGGAGTTGGAAACTCTGTGACAATCACCGAAAAACAGTTTATTTTCTTGGCCTTGAAGTTGCGAAGAATAAAATAAACAAGAAAACCTATTTTTCATGGAGTCTGTTATTCTTTGAGGTTGACGGTTTGATTAGCGACATGTTTTCTCGGAGAAATTTCTGATAAAAAAAAAAAAGAAGCTTTGACCATTTGCCGCCCTCTGAGTGCTTTTCCCTTCTTTTTTTATTGGACGTTTAACGACTACCGTGAGCCATTCAATGGGCTATAAGCAGTCGCCCGTCCGTAATTTAGGGTCACTGGTTCCAGGGAAGGGAGACAGCCTTTTTTTTTTTTTTTTTGATTGGAGGTTTAACGACCACCGTGAGCAACTCAATGGGCTATAAGCAGTCGCCCGTCCCTAATTTAGGGTCACTGGCTACAGGGAAGGGAGAGAGCCAGTGCCGTAATACAAACACAACATCCATGCCTCACCGAGATTCGAACCCGGACCCCGTTCGGACGAATGATCAGAGGCCATCGCTTAGACCACTGCGCCAGTCTTTGAGTGTTTCGGATAACGACAAAGGGAGGAATCTTTATGAGTCAGAATGCGAGTAAAACGGACAGTTGAAGTATTGATGACCGTAAACAATATTTTATTGTGCATGTTTATACACTTGATCGATGATAACCACTTTCACTACAAGAATAAAATAAACAAGAAAACCTATTTTTCATAGTCTGTTATTCTTTGAGGTTCCCCCTTGTTTTCTGTTTAACTGCTTCGAAAATGTGCCAACGCTGTGTGTAAATAAATTCTAGAAGAGTTTAATATTGCTTCATAATTCTGTTGCATGTACGCGGAAATTCTTCAACAAGGTACATTTAATTTTTTTTTTTTTTTTTTTTTATTGGAGGTGTAACGACCACCGTGAGCAACTCAATGGGCTATAAGCAGTTGCCCGTCCCTAATTTAGGGTCACTGGTTCCAGGGAAGGGAGAAAGCCAGTGCCGTAAGACAAACACAACATCCATGCCCGACCGGGATTCGAACCCGGACCCCTTACGGACGAATGATCAGAGGCCAGCGCCTTAAACCACTGCGCCACCGGGGCGGCACATTTAATTTTCTGCCAGTGTAATGTACCAATCATCAGTGTAAATACAGCATGTTAAAAAAAAAAAAGTTTGCATCACAATTGCTGATTGTTTAAAAGAATTTCAACAGGGACAAGTGCCAGGAAAACAGTTTCCCAAAACGCAAAAATATTTCTCCTACGGCGCAGTGGTCTAAGCGCTGGCTTTCGAACTTGAGTCCAGGTTCGACTCCCGAGAGAAACATGGATGGTGCTCTTGTGTTACTGCTGTTTCCCTCTTCTAGAACCAATGGCTCTAAATTAGGGACGGGCGACAGTCCCCATTGGGTCACTCATGGTGGTCAATCAATCCCCAAGCAAAAAATAAATAAATAATTTGTTGTTGTTTCCGAGGTTTAGTGATTTCAACCATGATGTGCCCTTGTTGTGTCCATATTATAGGAACAATTAGTAGTCTGAGGTGGACCAGAGTTCGAGTCTCGGATGATGCATGAGTGGTGTGCTTGTCCTATGGCAATGGGTCTCTCCTTTCCTTAGAGACGGTGACCCAATTAAGAACAGGCGACTGCTGATAGCCCTTAGAGTAACTAATCATGGTCATTAACTCCCTCCTCCCCGAAAATAAAAGAAAACATTTGAGGAACTGGGAATTGTTCGCCCATTTTCTTTTAACTGCGATTTTTGTAGTTAGTTCTCTTGTCGGTGTCCAAACGAAGTAAACAAAGAGACAAAAACTCGAATAAAAGTGTTTATGTTCTCGAGCTTTATTTCATTTTACTTTGAAAAAGAAAGAAGACTACTGTTCTGCATCCGTATTCCTTCGCGGAAGTAATAAAAGCTATGTAATATTCTGAAGCAAGCAGGCATTCACTGCTCATTAATTGTTAAAATTCATTGAGAAAATGAAAATCTCTGTCTCTCTCTCTCTCTCACACACACGCAAGCAAAAAGTGCTCTGTATGACATTTAGATAATAATGGAAACCCTAGGCTTTCATAAAAAGTGTTGATTGTTAATAAAAGTTAGAACAAAACATGGCATTATCATTTTCTCTATTACATCCGAAATTACGGCGTCCACGTTTTTGCAAAATAACAAATCAGAAGAAGTTTTGTAAAATCATTTGAAACTTCATCCAAAGTAAACAGAGTAAAATAAAAGAAAAAAAAATGGGGGGAGGGGGATTTCTGTGTTTTGTTTTGTAGATGTGTGAGGAATAAAGAATCACTAAACCGACAATGCATGCCTTACACTTGAGGAACTACCACAATTAAATGTTATTTAATCAAGGACATTATGTTTAATAATAGATTCATAAAACGCTCTGGTGCACTAAGTATTATGATTAATGTGATGATTTACACCCTGTGGAAATCAGTTCGGATGGCGCAGTGGTCTAAGTCCTTGCTAATGACCATTAGTCCGCGTTGGGTCCGGGTTCGAATCCCAGGGGCGAGCTGCTGCTTCTAGTCCGTTAAGTTTTTCACAGCGGTCGCTTAACCCCGAAAGCAAAAAAAAAAAAAAAAGATAAATCACTTAGTTCGCACTTTTCTACCTAGGTGGAGTAAATGCATTTCTTATTCGGGACTCAGCAACACATCTAAAACTGGGGTTCGATTTCCCCCCTTTTACTTCAATACCTGAATAAAAGAAACAAACGCCTCGTGAACCTTTGAGAATCTCATCCGTACAGTATTTCCAGGAGGTGTGATTATACCTCTTGTTTGGCCCTGTGCTTATATTTGTACATAGCATTTCAAAAATTCATTTTTTTTTTCAATTTCAACACGCCAGTGAATCATTGTTCATGTGCTTCCGATTTCTCAAGTCCCCAGCATTTCTGCTAGGTTGCGTAGATATAGTTTTTTTGTTTTTTTTTTTTTTTTTCACTATGGGTAACTTTTGAAAGTCAGATTTGAAAATATATTTATAATAAGATTGTACTAACCATGCTTATTAGTAGTTCCGATACTTTCGAAATTTTGCAGCTCGCAACATTATCACTATGTAGTGTTAACATATTGACGTGTGTCAGTACAGCTTGAGTTTTAAACAGCGTATTCGGATTCAAAAAATTCCTTTTGCCCCCTACGAAGAAAAATTTTCGCACATTTCCAAAAATCCATAATGCGCAGTTCCACAGTTAGGGCGCGCAAATGCGCACTGAAAGAAATATGTATTATATACACAGCATCCATCGACTCACTTGCCCACCCAGAGACAATAATGTCCCCCGCTCGTGGAGTGTCTAGGAGAAGTCAGGCACGAACGTGTAGTATATACTTGAGTCCGTGATGTTTGGCAAACACCGCAATTGCCGCGGAACTACTTCGTAGTTCGGGTCACATTGTTTGCGGCCTAATTAAATTTAAAGAGCAGGAGTAATTCACCTATATTATTTTTTTTTACTTAATTTAAATTATTTTTCATTTGCTCCCTTCCTGCCTCATAAACCCCCTTTTTCTCCACTGGAGCAGAAAACCGAGGTGGTCAAAACGGTTTGTCAGAGACCTGTGGAGAATGCCCATAGAATTCACCTTCTTTTCACTCTTGTGAGAAAAAGCACGGCATTCGCAAAATTTAAGAAATGGCCCCAGTGCTAGCGTTGCTGAGGGACAATACATCCCGGTATTTCAGAAGGCACAGGCAAAAATCCGAAACGCGGTCAGATGAATAGGCGAGTTGTGGTTTACGACTTCTCCTTGATGAAGGCGACACCAGCGAAAGTCGTAAAGTACATCGCGGTGTCACAGAAAAGTCGTAACTCTGTCAGAGGAAAGCCCCTTTAAATTCTTCGCTATTCATCTGAGCGTTAAAATAGGCCCTATTGAATTCACAAAAGGCATCACCTGCAAAACAGGCCAGCTGCCGCGAAAAGGTAGCCAACTGGACCAGAGGTCCAACCAATAGCCACTAAGCCCGAGCACTGGTCAGCTCAGCTGACCAATCCGGCCCCCAGGCGAAGAGTTCGTAGAAGGTTGTAGGCACGCCCCTATCACGTGAAAAATTAAAGGGACGGAAATATATATACAGACAGAGGTTGAGAAAAGGGGAGATATAGTCACAGGAGATGAGAACATGAGATCAGATAGAGGAGAAAAAATTCGTATCGGAGATTGAGACATGAGAGGAGAAGATAGGTAGCAGAGATAGAAAAATTCGTATCGAAGAGTCGTAGCTGGAACGGCGATCCGCAATTAGGAGAGATAGTTTTTCACGCATAGTAATCGGAGGACACAGTATGCGGTCCCAGCCGTGGTAGTCGATAGATACGGAGTCATTATCCACGCAAGTTTTCATCTACCAGCGTGGGGCTTCAACGAGAGACCACCCTATCCAAAAGGAAGGTAAGATTACGTTATTTTCCTCAATTCCTGTTCCCATGTTAATTAGATATATACATATGCATGGTCGCTATGCCTCCTCGAAATAGATTGAGGGAGTTAATTTAAAGTTAAGCTCAAGGGTGTGACAGGCGTACGCAGCAGGGACCAGTAAACATGGCAAATTGTAATATTTTTTAATTTAACGTAACTTTTATTTGGCCTCCACCTAAAGGATGTAATTGCTTATATATATACTTTTTCTATTATTAAACATTGTTAATTACTTAACCTGGTGTAGCTAACTTTATAGGGTGTATATTTCTCTAAACTCACAATTTGCGGCATATGGGATTTTTACGAATACCTCGTAACGAGCCCATATGAAACACAACGCGACGTCCGTAAACTTTGAAATTGGGTTCCGTACAGTTATAGGAATGCAACCTCACTGTTTATCCAATTAGACGAGTAATAAGTATTCCGCGACCACCGTACTACCGGGGCCGTGGTAATAACTTCAGCTAGTTCGATTACGAGCAGATAGTATTAGCGAGGGACATGGAGTGTTCCATATCTGCGAGTGCACAATGCCTAGAAATTTCCGAGGGCGCCCGTTGCACAAGGACTTCATCATAGTCTGTATTCTTGTTTCTTAAGGAAATTAATTATATGTTGCGCTGGGGTAAGATATACACTCAGTAAACAAAATATAGAGATAAGAGTGATGGACAGGTGACATGGGCATTCCCACACTCAGTGGAACACTCCCAAACTGAACGCAGGCGATAATTAGGTGGTCCCAACACTGTATCACAATCGACGAGCGTGGGTAAACGTGGTGATCTGAGCGACTTTGATCGTGGACGCATTGTTGGCGCAAGCCAGATGAGTCATTTTATCGCCAAAGTGATAAGAACCCTAGGATTCCTGAGGGAAACCGTATCAAGGGTGTACGGCGAGTATGCCATCGACGGACGTACCAGCGCTCAGGGAGTAATCGACGAGCGTGGGTAAACGTAGTGATCTGAGCGACTTTGATTGTGGACACATTGTCGGCGCAAGCCAGATGAGTCATTTTATCGCCAAACTGGTGAGAACCCTAGGATTACTGAGGGAAATCGTATCAAGGGTGTACAGCGAGTATGCCATCGACGGAAGTACCAGCGCCCAAGAAGCAAGCTACACGCCATTGATAACCAAGTTCAACGTAGACTATCCAGACATCAAACTCTTGGCAACGGTGGTGCAAATCACATCGAGTTTAAACGGCGGAGGTCCAAGGAGCGCTGCATACCTTGGGCTACGGGAGTCGACGGCCTGGTCATGTGTCACTGTTGACTGCTCGTCATCGGACATTACGCCTCACCTGGTGCTGGGAACATCAAAACTGGAGCTATGAAGGGTGGAGCTGCACCGTGTGGTCAGATGAATCCTGTTTTCAGCTGTATGGAGCTGACAGCAGGATGCGAGAGTAGCGTCGGCAACATGAGACCACGGCACCGTCATGCCAGGTCAGCATTGTTCAAGGCGGTTATGGCTCTGTGATGGTTCGGGGAGCCTTGTCATGGGACACATTTGGCCGCTTAGTGTGTCTGGAGAGGTCCTTAACCTCAGCGCGCTACCAGCAGTGTTGCCGCGGAACTACTTCCTAGGTCGGGTCACATTGTTTGCGGCCTAATTAAATACAAAGAGCAGGAGTAATTTACCTAAATTATTTTTTTTACTTAATTTAAATTATTTTTTCTTTGCTTCCTTCCTGCCTCATAAACCAACTTTTCCCCACTGGAGCAGAAAACCCAGGTGGTCAAGGCAGTTTGCCGGACACCCGTGGAGAATGACCAAGGAATTCATCTGTTTTTCACTCTTGTGAGAGGAAGCACGGCATTCACAAAATTTACAAAATGGCCCCAGTGCTAGCGTTGCTGGTGGGACAATACATCCCGGTATTTCAGGAGTGCACATGCAATAGTCTGAAAAGCGGTTAGATGAATAGGCGATTTGCGGTTTACGACCATCTCCTCGATGAGGGAGGCACCAGCGAAAGTCGTAAAGTACATCGCGGTGTCACAGAAAAGTCGGAACTCTGTCAGAGGAAAGCCCCTTTAAATTCTTCGCTTTTCATCCGACCGCAGCAAATACGTCCTATTGAATTCGCAAAAACCTCACCTGCCCAACATGCCAGCTGCTGCGAAACGGTAGCCAAGTGGATTAGAGGGCCAACCAATAGCAACTAAGCTCGAGCACTGGTCAGTTCAGCTGACCAATCCAGACCCCAGGCGAAAAGTTCTTAGAAGGTTGTAGGCACGCCAATATCACGTGGAAAATTAAAGGGACGGAAATATATAGTCACAGAGAAAGAAGATATAGTCAGGAGGAGGAGAGAAAAAAATCGTATCGAAGATTCATATAGTCAGGAGGAGTGATATTTGAAACTGTGATTCACAGATAGCGACACAGATGCTTTTTCACGTATAGTATTCGGAGGACAGAGGATAGATGTTCGAGAATGAGACGGATTAGGTTCAGTTAGGAAACGGACAGAGTACGCGGTCAACAGAAGGCTTCAACGAGCGACAACCCAACCGAAAGTAGGTAAGATGACGTTATTTTCCCCAATTCGAGTTCCAATGTTAATTGAATATATACATATGCATGGTCGCTATGCCTCCTAGAAATAGGTTGAGGGATTCAATTTAAAGTTAAGCTCAGGGGTGTAACAGGCTTATGCAGCAGTGGACCACTCAACATGGCTAATTCTAAAGTTTTTTAATTTAACGTAACTTCTATTTCGCCTCCACCTCAAGGATGTATTGCTTATATATACTTTTTCTTTTAATTAACATTGTAAATTACTTAACCTGGTGTAGCTAACTTTTCTAGGCTGTGTATATTTCTCTAAATTCACAATTTGCGGCATATGGTTTTTTTACGAATACCTCGTAACGAGCCAATATGAAACACAACGCGACGTCCGTAAACTTTGAGATTGGGTTCCTTACATTTATGGGAACGCAACCTCACTGTTTATCCAATTAGACGAGTATTAAGTATTCCGCGACCACCGTACTATACGGGGGACGTGGTAATAGCAGCATGTGCTGGCTGTTAAGCTAAATGTTTTCATGGCATACCACATCCTAAGGCCGATGCTCTGTTCCAGCAGCACAATGCGGGCCACAAGCATCCAGACATGTCTGGAGAAACACTCATCTGAGTTTCGAACCATCCATTGGCACCCAAGTTCCCCGGAATAAAAACCCTGTGGAAAATCTCTGTGATGCCATTTAGTCTCGGGCGGAGGTGTGGACAATAGTGCAACAGACATGGCTGTCATTACCTCCCGAAACTCTCCGTCATTTGGCGGAGTTGATGTCTGGGCGTGTACAGGATGTTATTCGCGTTAGAAGAGGGCCAACACTATATTACACACGTAATGTTTTCTGTACTGAATGTATATAAAACTTCCCTTAGATAATAACAACACAGACGATTGAGAAAGTAGTTTCGGGAAGTGCTTTGGGTATCGGTAAGCACCTCCTCGGGGAAAGTTTGTACTATTGATTAGAGTTTAAGAGTTCATTGAAAGGAAATTCTGTTTCATACACGCTTAAAAACGTTAATTTTAAGCGACATCAGACAGAGAATTACATGTTAGGAATTACTTTCGGGCTGAACCAAGAATCACCAACAACGCATAGCACCTAACAAAATGGCAAATTAAAATAGGGCATTTAAAACCACCCGTGTGGGTGAGGCGTTAGATTATGACCATTCATCCGAGATAGCCTGGGATCAAGTCGCGAGTCAGAAATGGCTGTTTCCCCCTCCTGGAATCAGTTGCCATAAATAAATTAGGAACGCTTTTTATTTTCTTGTTTCTGGTTTTAACGACCAATGTGAGCAACTCAAAGTGCTATAATCAGTCGTTCGTGCCTGATTTGGAACCACTAGTTCTGGGAGGGGGAAGGGAGCGCCCATGTTTTATCGGCTACTCCAACCAAGGCCCATCTCGAACAAATTATCAGGGGTACAGCGCCACGGACCACTCGGCCGCTACAGATATTTGAAACACAAAAACAATTCATCGTCTTTCACAGACAAATAATGCCAAATAAACACAAATGTTTTTTTTATTATTATTTTTTTTGTATTTTTGTATATGCCATAGCTGAGGCGTAACTAAGGTGGAGAGGGGCGCGCTGCTTTCCCGAGCTCAGTTCAAGAGAGGTCGCAAAAACCACCGCTTACGATCTGATTAAAATTGAAACTCAAACTTTTGCACTAGTTTCTGGTACACATTTTTCGCGTCATACTTTGGCATTTGTCCATTTACAGAATTTGCTTATACACTCATCTTCAATAAAATAGTTGCACCCAGAAGGAAGCAACCGACAGGAATGAAACTTGGTGGGTAGGTTTGACATCGTGAGACATGAAAATGATTCAAGTATCACGCTCGGCCGCGCTTCTGACGCCAACAAGGAGAGGTCGTGACGCTGTGTCTGACCTGTGGCTATATAAGGTCTTCCCGTTTCGCGTGCTTTCCATTCTAAGTCATGCTGTTGTGTTGGTTGCATTCTTTCTGAGTGAAGTATGCCTCAGAGAAAAGTTTGGAAGCAATACGAGCAGTCGGAGGAGTTTGAGAGAAGCCTCATCTTCGGGCTCCGGGAAGCGAGATGGTCTTACCTCCGTACTGCGCGCCATACCGGTTGCGCGGATATCACCATAGCACGCTGTTGGCGGCAGTGGATAGAACAAGGCGCGCAGCAGAGACAGGAGGAGTCTGGAAAACCTACACGACCCACGGAGAGAGAAGACCGACTGGTTGTCCAACATACGCAGAGTGACCCAGCAGCCACGATTGCCGATATTCAGTGAGCAGTGGTGCCCTCCATGCATCGTCCGATTAGTGCCAGCACCATTGGCAGACGGCTGCACGACGTAGGATTAAACGCTCTCTGACCGTTACGACGACTGCCCTTAACGCCATTGCATCGTCGCCAAAGACTGTAATGGGGATGTCAAGAAGCCACTCAGAATGGCAATGGGTGATCTTTAGCGACGAGTCCCGCTTTTGTCTTGGAGGAGACGACCAACGAATCCGTGTGTCGAGGCACCCTGATCCGCGCCTAGATAAACGGTTTGTTGTAGAGCGCCACACATCCAGAAGACCTGGTGTCATGGTGTGGGGCGCAATCGCGTACGATGCCAGATCACCTTTGGTGTTCATTACAGGCACTTTGACTGCTCAACGTTACGTTAATGAGGTCCTGAAAGCAGTGGCCCTACCTTTTTTGAACGCTCACTCCGGTGCGATTTCCCAACAGGACAACGCTCGTCCGCATACTGCTGCTGTCTCGTGAGCTAGCGTTTAATGCACTGACACTCTGCCATGGCCAGCCGATCCGCCAGACCTATCGCAGATTGAAAATGTGTGGGATGCTATTGGACTCACTAACCACACTCCACCGCACAATCTGCAGGCACAGCATGAGAAGATTCAAGTTGCATGCGATGACTTATCGCAGGTCACCATTAGGAACCTGTGTAACTCCATGCCGAGACTTCTGGAGTGCTGTGTTAGCAAACATGGCGGCCCGACGCCATACTGAGAGACATTACTTTTTGATGTGTAGCTCAATAAATATCAGTCACAATGTCTAATCATTTACTGTTTCTGGTAACCTTTACCTTCCTCCCGAATACCATTGGAATCGGGCACGTCCTTCTTGGTGCAACTATATTTTTTGACGTAAAGTGTATAATAATACATAGTAAATACATCGTTTAGTACTTTAGTTATGATCTATTGTCCTCTGGCCTTCTTCGTCAATTGAATAATTCATTCAAATGCATAAATTCCTTTGTTACTATCCGAACACCAGGAGAGAAATGTTCAAAACATTCACGTTTTTTTCTTCTTTGGAACTTTTGCTTAAGAAAAATATTTATGCTACCCAGTTAACTGATCAAACATACTCCTCAAAACCGAATTTTCGTCTTGTGCCTAAATCACCATATTTTTTTTTCTTATCATGTTTTGGTTTAATTTCTTCTTTTCGACTCCAAGAACAACAGCGTGGTTACTAATAAGCTAATGTTTTTTTTTTTTTTTTTTTGAGAATGTTGGTATTGAAAGCACACGCACAAACACATAGCACGCAGGCAGAAGTGTTGTTCCCGACAGATGCCACTTGTGTTCTCTGAACTTCCCTGGGAAAGTAGGTCACGTGACCTCCGCGAGACTCCTGTGTTGAGAAAGTTGCTTAGACATTTCGCTTCGATGGAAGAAGGACGCCATCTTGTCTTGACGCTGGGACACGGAAATGTTAGCAAATTTCAACATGTGATGGAAAGAGCTTGGAATTCTGTGTTTGAGTACACTATGAACTGCACCTTCAATCTTACGAACTAATTTCAAATCAATACTCTGATTTGTTGCTTTGTTGTTTTAAAATATGACAATAAAATTCCCAATTTTATTTTTCAAACTCCCAGGAAATATGTTCACCATCCAGTACAAAATGCTGACCCTGGATGATCCAGGGTCAGCATTTGTAACAAATCAATTTTTCTCTCTTACTGTTATCAAAATAACTGGGCACTGAAGTGATCGCACAAAAGTATTTTAACCAAATTTTGAAGCGACCCATTTCTGCGCGAATTAATAGCTATCAAATAAATGACAAAGAAATGGAATGAATAACGCTAAGAGAAATCTGTAGAATAAGTGAAATGCGAAATAAAATGCAAAAATGCATCGTCATGGACACATACGTGACATTTTTTTTTTGCTTGATTTATCTTCATGCATCTGATGATTTCAAGGATGCGCCCAGCAATTTCTCGTAGGGTATACGAGTTTAGGACATTTGGGCACCGGACATTTGGGCACCCGGACTTTTGGGCACCGGACATTTGGGCACCCGGACATTTGGGCACAAATCTTGAGGGGCCGTACAAAAATTGCGGTTTTTTTTTCGCTGTGAGGGAAATTGAATGGAGAAAACGTTTCCAGTAAGACAAACCACAATTATAATTGAATTTAAAAAAATATTACAATGCACAAATTTTGAAGATGACAATACATTTTTTTGTTTTTTTGGGTGTAAATATGACAAGCATAATATCCGAAAACTTGACAATTTCGTCATCCTGGATCGGGATTACATAGATTACATCATATTCATGAATACATATCATCAAGGGTGTCCATGGGGATGGGGAGCCCCCCCCCCGCCGCCGTTAATATAGCCAAATTTTTGATAAATTTAAAACACTAAAGTAGACGAAACCTTTTTTAAATGTTTGACAGCCTTGAAGGAAGTAAGGATTTTTCTTAGCAACCCCCCCCCCAAACACACATAAAATGTCCGTAATTTCGTATTTTCTTATTTACGATATTTTTCTATAAACTATAAACTAAACAAATTCTCTGCGAGTATGAGCAAACCCAGGAAATTTGTCTGGGGAGGGGGCTTAAAACCTAAAATATGAAATATAAAGAATTTCTGTTCCGATCGGAAGATTTTCAGCCATTACAAGCTACAAGTCATCGAATTGTCTGAGGGTATCTGCTGCCTCAGGAAACTAGTGCGGGGAGGGAGGGGGGACCAAAAGCGTAAAATATCAAGAATTTCTCATTACTCTTCCGATCGGGAGATCTTCAGCATTAACAAGCTGCCACTCGACAAATTTTCTCAGCGCATGTGCATTCTCTGGAAACCTGTGGGCGGTGTGTGTGTGTGTGTGGGAGAAGGGGGAGGGGGGGGGGTTAATACCAAAAGTGTAAAATATGAAAAATTCCTCGTCCGATCGGCAGATTTTTGGCATTTACAAGCTACAACTCGACACATTATTTGAAGGCATGTGCCTACTCAGCAATCCTATGTATGTGAGGGGTGTGTGTGTATGGGAGGGGGGAGGGGTGGATACCAAAAGTGTAAAATATGAAGACTTTCTCGTCCGATCGGGAGATTTTCAGTATTTACAAGCTGCAGCTCGACAAATTTTCTGTCCTGAGCGCATGTGCCAACGCAGCAAACCCGTCCGGGGGAGGAGTATTTTAAAAGTGTAAAATATGAAGAATTTCTCGTCCGCTCGGCAGATTTTTGGCATTTACAAATGGACACATTATTGGAGGGTATGTGCCTACTTAGCAAACCTGTGGGGTGGGGGTGGGGGGCATTCCAAAAGTGTAAAATATGATGAATTTCACGTCCGATCGGGAGATTTCTAGCATTTAGCAGCTACAACTCGACACATTATCTGAAGGCATGTGAATGATGAAAATCTCCGGGTAGGATTCATATTTTACACTTTTGGCAATCTCCCCCCCCCCCACACACACAATTTTGCTGGGTAAGCACGTGCCTTCAAATAATGTGTCGAGTTGTAGTGCTGAAAATCTCCCGATTAAACGAGAAAATTTTCAGATTTTACACTTTTGGTATTGACCCCCCCCCATTGGGTTTACTGAGTAAGCACATGCCCTGAGATAATGTCTCCAGTTGTAGCTTGTAAATGCTGAAAATCTCCCGATCGGAAGAGAAATTCATCATATTTTACACTTTTAGTATTACCCACCCCCTTCCCCGACAGGTTTGCTCAGTAGGTTCATGCCCTGAGATAATGTATCTAGTTGTAGTTTGTACATGCTGAAAATCGCCCGATCGAACAAGAAATTCTTTATATTTCACAATTATCATATAACCCCCCCCCCTGACAGGTTTGCTGAGTAGGCATGTGCCCTCAAATAATCTGCCGAGTTGTAGCTTATAAATGCTGAAAATCTCCCGATCGGGAGAGAAATTCTTCATATTTTACACTTTTGGTATATCCCTCCCCCCCCCAGCACACACCCACACAAGTTTTCAGAGCAGGCACGTGCGCTCAAACAATGTTACGAGTTGTAGCTTGTAAATGCTGAAAATTTACCGATCGGACGAGAATTTTTTTATATTTCACTCTTTTAGTATTACCCCCACCCACCCCGACAGGTGTGCTCAGTAGGTTTACGCCCTGAGATAATGTCTCCAGTTTTAGTTCGTAAATGCTGAAAATCTCCCGATCGGACGAGAAATTGTTCATATTTTACACTTTTGATACCCCCCTTCCCCCCGACAGGTTTGCTGAGTAGGCTCGTGTCCGTAAATATTTAGTGCCTAAGTAACTTACGGCGAACATTTTCTCGGTCAATCTCTTACTATTGGCCAAGAAACGGCAATTGTTTTACGGCCCCTTAAACATTTGTGCCCAAATGTCCGGGTGCCCAAATGTCCGGTGCCCAAATGTCCGTCCAGTCTTTCAGACAGAAATTCGCAAATATGTCTCAATTTTTTAATGATTATGAGATATAAGTGAAATTTATTTTGTGCACACCACTTGCTCAAGTAGGGAGAAATATAGGAACACTATAATTTTTAACGCAGCGCAATTTCATTGCTTTAAAAGGGAATGTGCCCAAAAGTCCGAACCCCGTCCACCCGGTTATCCCTGCGGTTACCCAGTCAGTTTTTAAGCTATTTTACCGACCACACTATCCCGTTCTGTGGAAAAATAGCAACTCAACCACCCCGTCCCCGGAGGTTTTATAGCCTTGTCCTCGCCTCCTGATGGGGGAGCCGCGTGGGGAAGGATCACCATGTATAACAGCACAGTCTAACCATATATTGAGATTTTTCCCTTGCTGAACAAAGGAGGGGGAGGGGAATGAAAAACTTAACTATACCCGTACGTTTAATGTAGAAAAGACGCCGGGAGACATTTCGGAAGTGAACTGATTGGACTTTCATAAAAGCGGCAGATCTAGAATCCAGATGTGGCTTTGGGAATTGTGAGCTATTCTCACAGATCACATGCCATCCAGTGATGAGGCGCATTTTCCCATTTTGGAAAGTGACATACTGACTGACATCTCATGGATTCTCGGGTTGCTTTGTGTATATCTTAAAATATTCTTGGAAAACAATTGTATGCCCGAAAGCACAAAATGAAAAACAAATTTAAAGTCGAAAGTCGGAGGACCAATTTCCCACGAAATAAATGTTTTGTTGCAATTATCTTTCCATTTATTAATCAATACATGAAGAAAACTCAGTCATTAAAAATAAATGAATAAATGAAAAATAAAGGTCTTTATCATTCGCTGAAAACAACTTAAAAACAGTATTGCATGACGGATATGCAAACCGGTCCCGGACGATTCGTCCAATGCCGATTCGTCCAAAGGGACGATTGATCCTTTTGAAAGATAATTTCCGTATATTTAGTAATTGTAAACATTTTACATAAACCTGGTAAAAGGCACTCAATGGAGCATTTCTCAGCTGTTTGCAAAGCACCTAGGCCGCGAGCATTTTTAAAAGATTTTAAGTCATAACCTAGATATTTGGTACTTGTAAACATTTTATAAACCCTTATAAAAGGCACTCAATGAATCATTTCTCAGCTATCTACCAGGCACCTAGGTCGCGGCCTTTTTAAAAGATTTTAAGTTACAACCTGTAACGTATACTCTAGATTCAGTTTCCTTTTGATTTTACTATCTCTTGTTATTTTATTTTCCTATGCAAATTATCTTCTCACTTAACGAGATGTTGTTTCTCCCGCTGAATGATATGTGGCAACGAGTGTAAGTCATGACGTGGTGGTATGCAGTATATATAGGCGCGCTCAACTATACCAAAGGAGCTTCGTTTTATGTGATAGGTTCTTCTTAATTATTGTTATGCGATTCTACGAAAGTTCGGATATTCAGTAGTAGTGTGATTTGTTGAGAGTGTGTTTGATAATACCAGGAGCTCTCCAATAAAAGGTTTAAAGTGAGTACGTTTTCTCAGTTCATATTATTGTCAGACCTCTGTCTGGCCGTTAAGTCTCTTTCATTAAGTGTCTCCATTAAGTCCAGGGTATATTGTGTTTACCGCTCTAATAAGGAGCCTTCAAGGTACTAATGTACTAAAACCGAAGTTATAATACTGATAGTCAAGATAATGAGGAACGCTGAGTAAAAATAAGTTCCATATTCAATGAATTTATTGCACGTGCTAGTCTTACCTAAACAAACTCTAGCACTTTGAAGATTAGGTACACTTTAGCTGCGTCAAGTAACCTTCCAATAACCCTAACGTGACTTAACGTAAACTTCCCTGCACTACACGACCAGCGGAGGACTTTATTCATTATAAAATCAGATATTTGTAAAAATTTTATAAAACTTTATAAAAGGCATTCATCGTATCATTTCTGAGGTCTCTGCTAGGCACCAAAGCCGCGGGCCTAAGAATTAATATTTCGTGCTTAAGTGAAAGCGCAATATTATTAACTTGATTTAATATGTAAACGTTATGGATATGACATCGGTAGAATAAAAATTCCTAAAAAGGCCTAGGCCTAGAGCCTATGAATTAATATTTCGTGCCTAAGTAAAAGCTCAATATTATTAACTTCATTTGATATGTAAACGTTATGAATCTGACATAGGTAGAATTAAAACTGTTAAAAAAGCCTAGGCCTAGGACCTATGAATTAATATTTCGTGTTTAAATAAAAGCGCAATATTATTAACTTGATTTCATATGTAAACGTTATGAATATGACATCGCTGGAATAAAAACTGTTGAAAAGGTCTCTGTCCAAACCCTGACAAGGTGTTTCCATTGGGCAGTTGGCGGAAAACCCCACTGCATTCTACAAACAGAAACGGTAAACTAGTATTTTATATTATTTCATGCAAAAGAGAAACATTAAAGTTGATAGAACGGCTCGTACATCAGTAACTTCATACGGCAGAAGGACAGTATAAGAAGAAAATACGATTTCAAAAAAAAAAAAAAGAAATCTTTAACCACAATAATACGCATAAAATGTAACATTATTTTACATTCTTTGGACTACCAGTACTTTCGTATAACATTCGAGATAGAATCAGAACAGATAAAACTTTTATAGCCCGAGTAGCACTTTGGACAGATAGGACGGCATTGGACCAATCGTACCTTTGGACCAATAAAGTGTCCATTGGACGAATCGGCATTGGACCAATCGGCATTGGACGAATCATACCAGACCCTCTGCAAACACATAAACTGAACAATTTAATTGAATCTTTATTGGATGTTTTTCTCACTTATGACACTAGACAATATAAATACTCGTATATTTACACACAATGTTGAAATAATTACTTTCTGTCGGAACTTTTTATTTTATTTCATTTATTTATTTATTTATTTATTCATTTACATACATACATACATACATATCACTAAGCTGTTCTCTGAGATTCAGAGGTTAGCTGCAAAAAAAAAAAAAAAAATACAAACTTCCAGATATTTTTACTTACTGTTGTCGTATCAAACTTCTCCATTTACAGCGATTTTGACATACAACTCGGGCTTCACTGATATCCATTACACGCCGTACACAAGATCTTTTTTACTTCATACTCATAATCTTTTTCTCATGCAGACACTCCTGAATCTGATCCACCCCCCATGTCTTCCTTGGCCTTCCTCTGCCTTTCCTTCCTGCCACTTGGGCTGAAAATATTTTCTTAGTAAGCATTTCATCACTCATTCTTTCAACATGGCCAAACCACCGAAGCATATTGGTCTCCACCTTGCTAACAACATTTTGCTTCACATCACAAAACTGCAATACATCTTCATTCCTCACACAATCAGATCGTGTCTTGCCACAAACCCCACGTAAGTAACGCATTTCTCCAGCACACAAACTTTCAAAATGTTTTATTCTGAGCGAAATTTACAGGGAACGAAGGTGGTAGGCGGCATGTGCCTTTACAATGCCTGAAATCATAATAACAGGAGTCAGATATATACAAAGTGTGTGCAATTTACATTATGCAGGGGGTATGTACAATGCAAGTGAAATAGATGAGCGGACTACAAAACATAATTACCGTAGTATGTATACAAGAAGTGCGCTATTTACAGTATGAGAGGTGTATATATAATACAATGCTAGTGAGATAGATGAGCGATAATACAACATAAGTGCAACAGTGCAGGGTGTGATAATGGAAAAGATATACGTGAGACTGAATAAATGTACAATTTACGCGAAGTATACAGATGTGCGTGAAGCCATATAGGAACAGGGAATGAACTATGTGCAGCAAGTGAGATATACATACAATGCAATGGAAATATAAATACAAATGACGCAGAACATAATGATGCAATTGAAATGTGTACTATATACAGATGTGTACAAAAAGTGCATGACTGAGATATGTAAGATGCAGACAGTAAAGAATGAGCTTGTAGGACAGCTCCGAAACGGAGCATACACAGTACCAAGGAATATGTATATGTACAGAATGTACAGCGAAATATATACAGGATGTGTATGTACAATTTATATGAGCAATATGACGAACGAATGAGCAGAAGATATATGACGAAATAAAAACATTGAATATACAGGTACAATGTGAGGCACACAGAAAAAAAAATCACTACAAAGATCTCTTATTCAGAAGAGGGCACCAAAAAGTAAGTGCACGTGAACACATTGCAAACACTAACAGTAAAAAGATGAACTAGAGATGGGAATAAGAAGAATGTACAGAAGAACTAAGTCTGACAAGCTTAGGGAGAAACTCTCCGGGTCCGGTGAGCCAGTCCAGGGTTCATCACAAAGATCAAAGCGGGGAAGGTCCCGACGTAGAGGATGGAATTCAAATCGGAAGATGTAGGTCAGCAGAAGGCCAGAAAAACCAGGGTGTAATGGGGACCATACACTCAGGAACTGCAGGCTCTGGTCAGTGGCCCTGGCAGCGGTAAACGCCAATCGGAGCCTGTAGGTCAGCCGATTGCGGAATTGCGCACAGAGGGTATCTCCTGCTTGAAGGAGCGTAGGCGCATTAGAGGTATGACGGAGTTGCAGATAGAAGCAGTAAATCACACGCTTTGCGTGTACACAGATGTATGTGCATGGCACATATAAAGGCACCGGTGGCGAACAAGAAACCAGCAACATACTGTACGAAGAAAACGGCAGCTCTTTGGCACAGAGACACTTGGCAACGGTAAAGGCTAGGTGTAGTAAAGGAAGGATCGCCGGGCAGTACTGGTAGATGTGTAGAACATCAGCATGCTCAGAACAAGATGCAGGTGGGTGCGGCTGCCAGCGTCATCCGAAATAACGTTGCCGGCACTAGCAGGCGGCGGTGAAGGAAGAGCCAGTGAATATTCCTTTCATCTGGTGTCGAGATGGGTGAAGCTGTTGCCGGCCACACACTCGGAAGAGCGGCGGGCGGCACTCCTGAAATGAGCTGGGGTGCGGGTGGCGATGGATCCAGAAGGAGAAAACGATAGAGAGTACGGACAGTGAAACTGGAGATCAGAAGAAAAGAGCCACGAACAGGAAGAAAAAAACTAAGGGGAAAAGAAGCAGAAGAAACGAGAAAGAGGCCAGCCGGAGAAGTGAGAGCAGGAAAAAGAGTAATGATCGAGGAGCGGAGAGAATCGTAGTGTGCAAGAAAGGCAGAGGTGCGTGGAAGGAAAGGAGAGAGGTCGGAAAAGGGTTTCCATGTTAGATCGGAGGAAAATAAGTCTCGGACGGATACGATCACAGCGGGGAGCCAGGAAAGGTCAGTGAAATACGGTGCGTTAGGAGGATAGAGGATGGAGGAGTAGAAGAGGGGTTCAGTTAGAAGTTCTGAGGTGGTAGCGCGTGGGGCACGGAGTAGTGGCAGAGAGCAAAGAAATGAAAGCGCCTCTGAATAAAGAGGGGAAAGACAGGAGCGGAGGAGAAAAAAGCGATCCATCAGTAGAAAAGTTGTGAATTTGAATCTGGGGTTCCGGGGAGAAATCATCACGTCTCGGAGAAGACAGGCTGCGGATCTTGGTTCGCAGAGTAGACGCAGAAGGGATACTATCCAGTGTGCTTTGTAGAACTGGCGGACATCCAGAAGCGCAATACCACCAGTGGAGATCGGACGACTTAGAATTGAGACTTGTATCCAATGATGAGCTGACCAGATCATAGTAGAAATGATCCGTGTGACTTCAGCAAGATAGTAAGCTGGCATTCGAGCAGCTGCCAACACATGAAGAGAAGGAGACAGAAGATATGTACGAGCAAGGCGTGCCCGGGTGACGTAAGAGGCGCTGAACTGAGCTTTCCGCCAGAAGGCAGCCGATCGAGCAAGGCGATTACAAAGAGCAGCCCATGTGTTATTTCGGGCAGCTATGGGAGCTCCCAGGTGTACACCAAGAAATTTCTGAGAATTGGCAGTCCAGGAGGCGCCCCATGGGGAGTCCGTCCTGGACTCCCAGGCACCACACCACAGGCCGGTACTCTTGGTAGTGTTGATCATCGCTGAGGAGCAAGAAGAGTAGAGTGCATATACATGAGCGAGGGTATTAAATTGCGACTCCATCCGAACGCAGAAAGTCGCGTCGTTGGCGTAGGCGGAGTAGGTTATAGAGAAGTGCCTGGTGCTTGCCGTGGGAGGAGGAAGAGCGGCAAGAAATGCACGATGAACTGTGCGTAGGAAAGGCTCAAACGCCAGGGCGAATAATTGCCCAGAAAGTGAACACCCCTGTCGTAATTCCACGACGGAAAGAAACGGGTGCTGTCAGAAAGGCGGCTGTCTTGACCTGAAAGACGGCGTCGCGATAGAGAGCAGGAATAGTGGTAACGAATACAGAAGGAAAGCCAAAAGCGTTTAAAGTAGTTGAGAGAAATGAATGGGAGATATTATCAAAAGCTGCACGTTGGTCTAAATTTAGTAGGGCAAGAGATTCAGAATTAGTTCGGGCAAGATACAGAAGATCACGAAGGAGGTGAAGGTTAGTAGCGATAGAACGACCAGGTACCGTGTAGGACTGGTCGTAAGAGAGAAGATAAGGAAGAACTTGATTTAGGCGGCGAGAGAGAATTTTAGTGAACAGTTTGTAATCAAGATTTATTAGTGAAATCGGACGCCAGTTCCCCAGGTCAAGGAGATCACCCTTCTTAGGGAAAAGTACCATGTGAACAACAGTGAAGCCTCTCGGAAGGGAGATAGATGCAAAGGCAGAAGAGTAAGCAGCGAGAAGGAAAGGAAGGAGAGAAGGTAAAAAGATAAGATAAAATGATAGAGGGAGGCCATCAAGACCAGAGACGGCTCGAGGATTGAGAGAGGAAAGTGCAGTCCTAAGTTTAGATGGAGAGATAGGCTGCAGAAGAGAAGCGGAGAGGTGAAAGGGGACTTGAGGGAGAGAAGAAAGTAAAGTATTACACGCAGAAGCAGAAGGTGGAGGGGTATCACTGTACTTGTCGGAGAAGTATTGACGAACATGGGAGCAAAGCACATCTGGGTCCGAAGCCACATGACCGTCAGGCAGACGCAGCACACGGAGTCGGTGAGAAGAACTGCGCTGATCCTCTAACGAAGACAAGAACTCAAAAGAGCAGTCTTCGGGAGACAAGTGCTGGAGACGAAGTCGTAAAGTGGCCTGCCGGGCTCGAGGTTCCAGAAGAGCACGGAGGTCTACCAAATATGCTGGCTAGAGGGGGTGAGAGGCTCCAAGCTGGGCGAGAACTTGTCGGAGATTGCGTTCTTCCATGGTGCGTAGATTGGCAACTGTGAACGAGTGGCTCTTGAGAAAGTGGAGCAGGTGTGACTTGACATCCAGCCAGTAACTTAGTGCACAGGAAGCAGTGGACAGTCCAGGGTGATAAGAGTGAAGGGGATTCCGGACGTTCGAACACAAAGCCTGGTCATCCAGGAGAGAGGTATCTAATGTCCAGGAGTGAAACTCGGAGCATTGACGGAAAGAAGAGGTGAAGGTGGCCACAATGGCACAATGGTC
Source organism: Macrothele yani (assembly GCA_039090855.1). Lineage (NCBI taxonomy): Eukaryota > Metazoa > Arthropoda > Arachnida > Araneae > Macrothelidae > Macrothele > Macrothele yani. The sequence continues at coordinate 41,974,003 of CM077031.1, forward strand.
AGAAGAGGCGGTGGGTAGATGCTGACAGTCCGTGACCACGGGCAGAAGGGCAGTGGTTGCGTAGAAACGGTCAAGTCTAGCGGAAGATGACGAGGTGGAAGCTGAGGACCTCCACGTATTTTTTTTTTTTTTTTTTGATTGGAGGTTTAACGACCACCGTGAGCAACTCAATGGGCTATAAGCAGTCGCCCGTCCCTATTTTAGGGTCACTGGTTCCAGGGAAGGGAGAGAGCCAGTACCGTAAGACAAACACAACATCCATGCCTGACCGGGATTCGAACCCGGAACCCTTACGGACGAATGATCAGAGGCCAACGCCTTAGACCACTGCGCCACCGGGGCGGCCCTCCACGTATGGTAGACTGTTGTAGGATAAATTTGACGAAAGACGTCCCGAAGATCAAACTCCGTGATGATTGAGTGTAATTGCTCCACAAGACGTAAGCGAGTTTTCTTATGAATTGGAGCACGATCGAGATCAGGGTCAAGCGTGCAATTAAAATCGCCGCCGATCAACACGTGATCCGACGGCAACGTTGACTTAAGAGCTGAACGGAGCGCCATGAAAAGGAGGGTGTGATGTTGAGGTGTGCACGGAACGTAGATGTTGAAAACGACATAACGACGCTCGTCCAAAACAAAGGTAAGGCGCTAATGCAAGTCACGGCAGAGAATCTGCACCGTCACTGAAGATAGAACTTGACGGAACTGAGTGCTGATGCCGATGGCCAGACCGCCGATTGTACAGTGTCGGAAAGCCTGGTGGAACTGATAGTTCCACGTACGCCATCAATTGAAGGGCGTTGTAGACAGGCAATTTGTCTCTTGGAGAAGGAGAATGTCTGCTGTGAGGTTATGGAGATCCTCACGAGCAAGCGAGTTCGCCAGAGGGGACCCAAACCCCCTACAGTTCAGTGTCGTTATCTTGAACGGAAATGTCCGACGGCGGTTCAAGGAGCTTGTCAGCGGCTCGTTGGAGCCAAGAGAGACGATCGCAGACTTTCTTAAGACAACCGCTTTCGCCGAACGATGTGGATGGTAAGACTTGGAGGTGAGATCAAACAACCGCCACTTGCGTCATAGTTGCTGCAAGCTCCGTGAGATAGGATTGGAGAAAATCATGAGACATGGTTTTCTACGAGGACTGATGAGATAGGAATATAACTCCGCACCAGAAATCGGTGTCTGTGGTAGTGAGGAATCTTCCAATTGCTGTATGAAATCCTCTAGAGTAAGTGGGATCAGTGTACTGTCGTCAGAGTCGGAGATGGAGATGCTAGAAGCGTCAGATGCGAGGGAACGACTTTCCGAGCGATCACGTCCTCCTTGAAAGGTGGGAGATGTGCGTGTCTTCTTATTGCGACGTCGAGTAGTCCGACGACGATTCGAGCGTACCCTCTGTTGCTCGGGAGTAAAGGCAGGATTGTCTGGCACTGTGAAGGCATCAGGCGCATCGACCCCATTATCGGGCTCAGAAGGGTGCTGTGGAGTAAATGTAGAGAGCAGAGGAGAGTTCAACTGGTCTCCGGTCGAAGAATTCTCCTGCTGTGGGCATGTTTGGAGTATAGGAGCTGAGTTAGAAGTGGAAGGTTGCGACGAAGTCACGCGTTGAACAACGGTTTTATGCAGACTTTCGGAATAACTCGACTGCCGCTGGTCAGAGGCGCCAAATAAAGATGCCTGGGGTCCAGTTGACCGTTGAGTAGGCTGTACTGAAGATTTGGAGGCAGTAGCTGCCCGATGAGGGTATAGCGCACTAGGGTGACCAGTGCTCTTACATACCGAACAAATGGTGCCCACAGTGATGTCAATGCGCCTAATATGAGTGTCACAGCGTACATTGAGTACCGATGCAATACGTAACATGGATTCCTCCGAGGGAAAGATCACACGTACGTTACAGCGAAATCCTAAGAGATAACGGTCCTCAGGGACTCTCAGAAAGGAGTAGTACGTGATGACCGATCCGACAGTGCGTCCATAATTCTGAGCGACGGAGAGCAATCGGTCGTCGGATACTTCCGGAGGAACAGGGCCGAAACTGACTGTAGTAGGTGCTTGTGTGAGTGGGGTCGCAAGGCGATGGCGATCGCCGATGGAAATGCCTTCGGTCAGAACTCGAAGAGCGAAGGCAGGAGTCGCAAGATAAGCAATTACTTGACTCGTTCTTCTACCCACGTGAGTAACAGCCTCTTTTGGAACAATTTGTCGAAGGGTAGCGCTGTACGCCGTCAGCTTTGTTTTGGGGAGGCTGCGGAAAAATACACCCAGCCCGATTTTGTCAAGAAAAAGCTGACCTTGAGGACAAGTAGTCGGAACATCCACGTAGATCTGGTCTGTACCATACGTCATCTGATAAGGGCACTTTTTTTTTTTGAGGTTTAGCGACCACCGTGAGCAACTCAATGGGCTATAAGCAGTCGCCTGTCCCTAATTTAGGGTCACTGGTTCCAGGGAAGGGAGAGAGCCAGTGCCGTAAGACAAACACAACATCCATGCCTGACCGGGATTCGAACCCGGACCCCTTACGGACGAATGATCATAGGCCAGCGCCTTAGACCACTGCGCCACCGGGGCGGCAAGGGCACTTTGAAGAAGGGGGGCTGGTGAGAAGAAGAAGAAGTTGACGCACCTGAGGTGACGGCAGCATACGACACACCTGGCGCGCGTTGTGATGACGCGGAAGTGGCTGGTGGAACTGTGACGTCCATGGCGTCATCAGAATGCACAGAGGAAGGCAATGGTTCACCACTCTTCGCCAGATGGGAAGGAGATTGCACCATTGGCAAGGCAACTTTGTCACGCTGCGGAGAGGAGGGGCTTATCAAAGGAAGCCCTCCATTGGCGGATTGTTGCTGAGCAGCTGTTAGGGATAAAGAGTCACTTCCGTAAGTGAGGATAGAAGCTCCGCTACCCCCGGAAGTCGCCATTTGCAATGACGATAAGATTACGAGCTTTGGCCAACTCGACCAAAGCAGGAAAAGGAGGAATACAACACAGAAAGGGTACTTACCGACCTGGTAAATGGATCAGAAGTAGGACGGCACCTTCACACACGCTGCACACACAAAATTAGGAGCTGTAGAATCGGAAATTATCCCAAACGGAACAAATTACGACCACGAAGTAAACAACGACTGTCGTGCAGCACACAAATGACTCCTATGTTTCTTCTGCAGTACCCAGGTTTCACTGTCATACATCAGAGTAGGAACAATTATTGTTTCATACACAGACATGCGGGAATCTCTAGAGAACCCGTCATTCCTGTGAAAACCTCCCAGAGCAGCTATGACTTTTAAAGAAGAATTCACTCGCCTGCTGATTTCACCATCCAACTTGTTATCTCTGTCAAACATGCTTCCTAAATACACAAACTCACTCACCTGGTGAATCACAGTGCCATTTATACTTACATTACATTCAGTGCTACCAGTTCCTCTCTCAAACACCATAACTTTGGTTTTTCCCTTATCTATAATCAGTTTGAATTTCACGCAAATTTCATGCATCCGAGTCAACATACTCTGCAACTCACTTTTGCTCTCTGCCAACAGGACAGTGTCATCAGCATACAGCAATCTGCACACACGAATATCACCAAGACATAAACCATTATTATCTATTTTAGCATCACGCATGCATGCGTCCATAAATATATTAAACAGCCATGGTGACATTACACAACCTTGTCTAACTCCTGCACCAATGGAAAACCATTTTGATAAAACACCATTCACTCGTACACAAGCTCGGCTACTACCAGCATACATGGCTTTTACACTATTAAGTAGATTCCCAGTAACACCATATTCATTCAATACCTTCCACAAAAGTGTCCTATTCACTCGGTCGTAAGCTTTCTCTAAATCAATGGAGGCAGTAAAAACTTTCTTCCCAACAGCCAGATACTTTTCAATCATCGTGCGTAACGCAAAAATCTGGTTAGTGCAGCCTTTACCAGGCATGAAACCACTCTGAACATCCCACACTTTCAATGATGTAAGAGCTCGAACTTTTTCAATAACAACCTTACCAAACACTTTCCCTGGCACACTCAGTATGCTGATACCACGATAGTTCTTGCATTCAGTCTGATCACCTCTTCCCTTATACAAGGGAACAATAATAACATCCTTCCAATCCCGAGGGACCATTCCTAACTCCCAGCACAACTGGCAAATTTCAGTTAACCAGTCAATTATAGAGGCACCACCATACTTCAACATCTCTGCAGTTATGCCATCAACTCCCGGAGCCTTACCATTCTGAAGAGATTTTAGAGCTTTACACACTTCTTCTCTTGATATCCCTCCTGTGTTTTCATCCCTCATTGTGACATCATCTGCATCTGTCTCAGAATCATCTTTGCTTTCCTGATCTAATAACTCACAGAATTATTCACCCCATCTGTCACTTAACTCATTGGGCTCCCATATCATTTCCCCAATCTCATTCTTCACACAACTTACAAGTTTTTTCCTGAGTCTCATGTACTTCCAGAAGGACTTCCTATCTTTCCCAAAAGCCAGTTCATGCCTTTCCACTTTCTCCTTCTGTAACGTACCAGGAGATGTGACGTACCTGCCGGAAGGACGCACGGGACATAAAGGCAGATAAGAATCAGAATAAAACGTCCGCGTAGCTCAATTGGTAGAGCAACTTGTTCCGGAATGAGAGGATCCGTGTTCGAATCCTGGCGTGGACAGAAATGACGGAAAAATTTACTTCGTTATAATGGTGCCCGAACTATCCGGATGACCCGAACGTTCAAAACCTTGCATTGGTGTGATGTTATTTCCACACCGCGAGATAGGAAAAATAAGAGAATCCTTTCTCCAGCACTTCGAAAAAAAAAATAAGGGGAGATGGTGTAACGTACCAGGAGATGTGACGTACCTGCCCGAAGGACGCACACGACATAAAGGCAGATAGGAATCAGAATAAAACGTCCGCGTAGCTCAATTGGTAGAGCAACTTGTTCCGGAATGAGGGGATCCGGGTTCGAATCCTGGCGTGGACAGAAATGACGGAGAAATTTACTTCGTTATACTTCCTATCTTTTGCCTTACTACGGCGAACCAGCTTAGCAGCTTCACGCTTCTTACAGCGATATTCATCCACAGAAACTCTACCTTGCAACATCCCCAAATATTCTTCCTTCTTTCTCTTTACTGCCTCTTCAATCTCACTATTCCACCAAGCATCACCTCTACTGTTACCCACTATTGTGGTGCCACAGACATCCTTAGCAGCAGTGACAACACAGTTCTTAAAACATTCCCACTTCTTTTCTACATCCCTCTCACCAGACTTCAGATCTTTCAGTCGTTCTCTGAGTAAGTCAGAATACCGCTGATGATCTTCAAGGAGCCTATCAACCTTTATTCTTTCTATCCTGGGTCTCATCCTATTCCTTTTCCTCCAACCAACATTAAGTTTCACTCGTGACACTACCAAGTAATGATCAGAACCAACATCCGCAACTCTCATCACACGGGTGTCAACAACTAAGTGTTTCAAACGCTGATCGTAGACAACAAAATCTATCACACTCTTTTGACCAAGAGTACGATTTTCCCAAGTATATGTGTGTATGTACTTGTGGTTAAATACACACAATAGATACACACAAACGATTCTTAAAGCAGAGTTCAATTAATCTTTCACCATTATCATTCACACAAGGATCATTAAACTTTGCACACATTTGCACACCTACTTTAGCATTGAAATCCCCTGCTATTATAACTTTTTCTTTAGCACCAAACTGTCTCAAAACAGCTTTTAGCTCATTCCAGGAATCTTCTTTCTTATCAGAAGGTTCCGAGTCACAAGGAGCATACGCTACAACAATTACGATTCTCTGAAGTTTCACTTTCAAACGAATCCAGAGAATTCTGGCACTTACACAACTATAGGGAATCAAGTTGTTCTTCATCTTTTTACTTAAAATCACACCTACACCAGCCTGTCCTCTCATATTGTCCAATACTCCAGACCACACACTCACCGTGCCATTCACTTCTTCTACCCCAATTTCCTTCTTTTTGGTTTCACTTACACAAAGCACATCCAGTCTATACTTATTCATCTCCTCAATCACCTCACTCATCTTGCCATTTATACCTCTAGTATTCCATACACCAATCTTACATTCACTCAGCCGAGATCTCTTTCTCATACGCCGTTTAGAAAGTCCAGGTCGATTCTGTGGTGGACCGTCCTTCTCAAGTGTGGTAGGTCCACCATATCCCACACTTGAGTCATTCTTAATATTTCTTTTTGTCTTTTTAATCACTTAAGTACATCAGTGTGGGGGATTAGCCCACAGCTGAGGGTTCCAGTTGGTCATTCAACCTAAGGATTCTGGAACAAAACCCAGTGGGTTGGGGTCTTTTCGCCAATGTCACGCAGAACTAGCTTACACCTCTCCAAGATTCACAGAGGCCCTAGTTGCTGTTGTGTGTGCCATTGTTACCACGGAGCGCCCCGAGGAGGCAAACCCATCGCTCATTTTAAACTACAACTCGTTAATAAGAACATGGGGTTACCATGTAAACAGTATTTTTTTTTTTTTTTTTTTTTTATAAAACAAGGTGTTTTTTTTCTGTGTGTTATCATTTAAAAAATTATCTCTTTAACCATAAAATAAAGTGCCTTAGCGCCGCTAAGGCTGTTGTACATTCCTGGTGAAAATTATTCTGCTCATTCACCCGTTTCTATCCGCCTTCCTGGTTCACAGATATTATAACAAAGTGAGGGAGGCTTCGTTTGTTCGCCCGAACAGAGTTCATGGAGTGTTTCAGAGAAACAGAAATGCTTCCTTGTGTCTGTGAGAAGCACATATAGCGTTGACGCCTCCGAGTCATAAGTAGGAGGTGGGGCCACGGCCCTTGACCAGTAATTTCGCTCTCACATTGTGATTAAAGTTCCAATAATGAATGTTCTTCGATACACACATATATCATTACACCAAAGTTTGTGTCTTCTCACTTTTGAGAAGAACTACCATTTTTTCAATAGTTCTAGTAAGCGCTCACAGCTTACCTTCGTAGTGCGTACGCTGAATTAAATGTACACTTCAATTTGACTATCAGAAGTGTTCCTATGCATAAATCACAGAGGAAATTTGTAATTATTTCTTAAATTAGAGTTCATCTATGAGTTGAGTTTTTGCACATGTAGGCACTGACATAATATTAATCTCAATCAAAATTCACTGCTAGGCTGAAAAAGTTTTTCAGTTAGTTCACAGTCTGGGTACGTTGAAGTTATAATACTTCTATGTGGTAAAAAACCACCACTGAAGATCACCAGTGTGAAAAAAAGGAAAAAAAAGCACAATTAAAAAAAATAATGAAATTGCAATTTCAGAGAGCTTCGCTCGTTTTTTCCTTTTTGTGAGCAAGCGGCCGTTTCTTTTGCAGCACTTTTTCTCACCTGTTAATAATATCCGCCAGCTATCGTACCTGTTCTTCCGTACAAGTTCTTAGGACGGAGATTATATTCGTGCTCAGTCTCAACCGAAGTTTCGGTAGCACCTTGACTGATCTGCTGTTGAGTGTGTGAAATCTCATTTGCGGAAGCATTAGACTACATTTCTCTCGTCACTAACGAGTTGGGGGGTGTTATCTCACCTGCATGAGAGCTTCGTTGAATACGTGGATTTTGACTGACTTCCACGGTTGGCGTTAAATCGTCGGTATTCTGCTGATAAGGATTTTGCTGTTCCCCCACTCTCATCGGGATTAAAACATTTTCTTCGGGGCACAGGAAATATTCGGTCACTGTGAACGAGCCTATTAATTGTGGGTGTTTGGGTCCAAATTTATTCATTCTTTCGTGAAAATTCTGGCATACTAAGAACAGGCGCTTTCTGATTTTAATTAACCCCTTTCTTTGCGAGACAGGAGTAACAGCTAGCAACAAATTCTTTAATATCAGCATACATGTTAAACCAGAAATACTTCGCTCTAATTGTTAGCAAAGATTTATCAAATCCGAGATGGCAATTCGCAAATTTCGATTCATGCATTAGCTTTCTCACTTCCTCCACTAAACACTGAGGAATACAGAGCTGTTCAGTAATTCTTCTGTCAAGTTCCCGGAATTAGGAGTGGTACAGTGATATAGTAAACCATTACTCACAAAAAATTGATTTCTAACTTTAGGAATCACCTCATGTTGATTAACTTCAAAGCTACGCAGAATCGTTCCTAATTTAGGATCTTGTAACTGCATTTCCGCTAGCTCTTCTTCCGAAACTATAGAAGTAACGATCTCATCTTCTTTAACTGTAGCACAAATCTCAGCAACATCAAAACACTCTTCAGAATCACTTGCGTTTGATTGGGAAATCACATTTCGAGATAAATAATATGGAACAGCGTTTTGATTTCTCGCCCAGGAATCAGTAGAAGTTATGCACGGATATTTGTTATTTCTATTGTGCGGAGCGACATTTTTTGATTCGACAATAACCGTATTTTCTCTTTTCTCTCGTAAGAGGTCCGAACCTCTAATCAGTAAGCAGTCTTGAGAATGTGGAGGTATACATAATTTCTTTATATTTTTTTCTTCACAGGGTTGGTATTCTATTTTATCTTCTCCCTGTATTTTTTCTTCCACACAATTCTTTTTTTCCTCGGTGTATTTATAATCACGGTTCCATCCCTGGCATTTAAAATAACTCCGTAGCTTCTCATAAAATAATTGCCTAATATTAAGTCATAGCTAGGATGAAAATCGGATTCAGCTACGTACAGAAAATGTTGGCATAAAACACCGTTCAACGTAAAACGCGTTTCTAACTCAGCTGTGGTCTTAGTGGGTAAACCAGTTACTCCACGGATAACAACATTTGACTTAAATTCTCTACACAATTTTTTGTTCCTAATTTTTCTGGCTAACGATTGTGATAGCAAGGAGACCATTGATCCTGAATCTAGAAGTGTATTTATCTTCTCTCCAGCTATCTCACAAGGAAAGGTAGATAGAGAGCCGCCTATTGGATATTCAATAGAACAAGATAACGGAAACGCATCATTCATGGCGAAATTCAGGCCCACGAACTTCGCCGAAGTTAATTTAAATATCTCTTTTTCTGAGAAGAGCTCACATGGTTTGCAGCGTAATCATTTCTGCGACTTGCAGCAAAATTTGTTCTCCCTCTGTTATTGCTTCTGAAATTTCTGTGCTGATAATTTTGAGAGCGCTCCTCTCGATACGGATTGCTGCGGTTAAAGCGGCAATTACGGGCAAAATGACCTGCATTTCCACATGACCAGCAGAGTGGTCCTCTGGATTCCGTAGACGGATGTAGCTGCTCGCCAACAGTTCTGTGAGGCTGACTCTGTCTCATTCGTTATTCGGCCTCGTTGTGCTGAATTTTCCACTCACGGAACTCATCTGCTAAGCTGCGTAACAGCGCGTCTGTGTCCTGAGATTTCTGGGGCAATTTCTCATACATAAATGTACACTCATCATTTTACCTACTTGGTAGTGAATTGGCTCCAAATTATGCTGATTGTGTGTGTCATGTTGAGGTAAATGGCTCGCCGTAGCAGCTACCGACGCTGGATAGAATGACATCTGAGCATACATATCTTGTGCAATAGTTGATTTTACACAGGACTCGAAATCAGGTTTTTCCGCACTTAATACAAAACGCTTAATTTGTGGTTTGAAACCTTGAACAAATTGCGCCATTTTTGTTTTATCATGCATAGCTTTTAACTGCGGAGAATCGTCAGGCTTCTCTTGTAAATATTTGAAAGCAACTGCCTTTAAACGCGTAGCAAATTCTCTGACGGATTCGCACTCTTTCTGAGTGTAGTTAGCTAGAGCAGATAGACGAACAGCAAGTGGCTCTTCTACCTCAAAATGATTCAAAAAGCTATCTTTAAACGAATTGTAATCAATCGTGGCTCTCAGTTCAGGACTTTGAGCGAAAAAAACAGCCGCGGCTCCTCGAAGTTTAGATTTTGCATTGAGAAGTTTATCCGTTTATCCACATCTCGCCAGTTCGCTAAATTAGCAACTTCCTCCAAATTTTGAAAAAAATGCGTGGCTTTGAAATGTTCGTGTGCCGGATTAAATTCTCCGATCAGCGGAGCACATAGCTATTAAAGCTGGAACACGATAATTATCGTTACTATGAGTCTGTGAATTTTTTTGTGTATTCATGATTACGACGTTTTAATATTAGCAGATGCAAAAATGAAAAGAATGTTCTTGACCAACCACTTGTACCAAATAAACAAAAAAGATAAATCTACTTACAGACTTTTTCTCTGTTGACGACGATGAAGTATAAATTAATCTACTCGGAAAGTAGTTGCACTAAAAAGTACCACAGAAAAATAATAGAGGGAATCACTCCGGCTGAAAAGTTCTACTCAACCTGTATGAAATTTTGTGGTCTCACCTGCGGTCTTGGCTCTTCTAATAAATGAAATTTCTTCACAAATCCCGCCGTTTCCATCCACGCCAAATTCCTTGAGTTGAGTTGGGTCACTAGTCGGATTGCATCTCTTTCAGTCCAATGGGAGAAGAAATCCAGACGTCGTCATCAGCAAGCAACTTCCTCCAGATCACTGTAGAAATAAAAATCCGGAATGCCAGGAAATGTCCTGTTATTTACGAAAATTCAGTCGCAGTTGAAGAATACAGTCATTTCCTAAAATACTATCTTATTACTTATGAAACTTTTATTGCGCATAAGTCGCGGACGCCATTTAGCAGTTGTCGCTGACTTCATTTATGTAGCAGTTGTCGCTGACTCCGTTTATGTAACAGTTGTCGCGGACGCCATTTATGTAGCAGTGCTATTTTATCTCTTTCCTTATATTACCGAAATAGGTTTGAATCAGAAGATTGACAGGTTCCTTGAGCACTGTACACATGAATAGAGTACTAATATATCATTTAACAGAAGAGAGTTGACATTTGATAAAATCCTTTAATGTCGTGATTTCGCTTAATTTAATTATTACTCCTGGTCACCTATGATTAGACCATCTCTCATGCTTCATAACTCCTAGATATTCATTCATGGTTACCGCTCGTACGCGGAGACAACCTCTCCTCTCAAAAACTTGCTCCTTCCCTTCCCACTTCTCGCCGCTTCGCTCTACTCCGTCAGACGACTTCTCCCCTAAAACACGTCATCCTTCCTACCCTCGAAGTCTCGTTCTCCTATTGTCTTCCGCACTACTTCCAAAAAATGAGCCTGAAGCCTCTGTCCGAACACCTTCTTCCCATTCCGTCCCCATTCCTAATCACCTCCCTGAAGGACCGTCTTACTTGAGAACGGAAGTCCTTCCAAATGAATAGCTTTAAAACTCTAAAAAAAGCCTTTTTCTATTATAGCTATCCATACACGAAATCCCGTGTTTTGTCCACTCCCAGAAGTTCGCCGATAACTAATCGTTTCTGGTGACTTACTGGCTCTCCCAAATCGAACTCAAAAATCATTTCCTTAGAAGTTTCCCACGATTACTTTTAAAACATTCTAAAACTGCAAGGATTTTTAATTATTTACATATTCATTAAAATTCAACAATTAAAAGATATTTACATTACATTACATTTCGTGAAATAAACATTCCCGTTCCATTACGCTATTAATAAAGGTTATTTACAATTACCACTCTTACAGATCTACGAAGAACGAATTTTTTCAATCTAGATTTTAGGAGCTCAGATTTTGTGGCAAATACATCAGAAGAAGAAATTTAACAGTTACGTCCCCTGGTGGTGAAACAATTCTTTACCAAAAATTTGAAATTATATGCAAAATATTTCCTATCAGAGGCTGTATTCGCTGAAGAAAACATTTTTCAAATTAGAGTTTTAGAAGTAGGGAAATCGGGTAAAACGCAATTTAATTTTACGTATGATAATAAAGAAGTTATTCGTACGAAATGGTCATAGTGATTTTAAAATAGCTGTCTACGTAAGACAACTTAAAATTACATATTCAAATTGAAAATTAAAACCACTTTATTTACAAATTAAAAACTAGTTAAAATGCGAGATCTTTCGAGACCCATGGCCCCATCATCAGGCTAAGTGCCACTAGACACAGAGATGCAAACATTAGATAACACAAACGATGACCCACAATGCACTCAATCACCATCACAAGTGATGCCATTTACAATGAATTAAAGTTCAAAAGAATACAATGAAAATAAAATGCAAATTCCTCGTCTTCTCCCCTATTTAACAGTAGGGGTTAAAGCAGTGGTAGTTAATCCTGATCGAAGAGCGTATTTGTGTTCAGACATCCTGATATTTAAAGTTCTAAGGGTTGATCCTATGTAGTACTTAAAAGCACCATTAGCATCCTCATGAACAAGTGGAATGCAGTATACATCCGGTTTGTTGAAAGTTGAGACTTTATCCCTGTCATTCCGTACCAAAGAGAAAATATTTCTAGTACTCACTCCAAAACTTAAGTTATGTTTATGGCAAGCTTTTTCAAAATGGACACTACAAGGAGGAGAAATTCAACTTTACTGACATACTTGGTTGAGTTAGTCGCAGTTAATATCAAAGTCGTAAATCTCAACCGCTGAAACTTTTCAGCGGTTGAGATTTGAAAGAAGGGTTCCGAAGGGCCAAAGACAAGACCCTGGACAATTCTTCATTTCTATCCCGGCAAGACGAACAATGCGTAAAAGCACGTTTTATTAAAAACCGAAGGGCAGAAGACTGATGTTCCGGAGGGTTAGAAGAGACAAAAGGGATAATGCAAGGGGTGAACGTCGGTTTTCGATAAACGGAAAACTTAATTTGTTGAGAATTCAGGTCTCGAGACAGTAAAAAATATCTAGGAAGGGCAGCTTCCCCTCTCTCTTCAGTTCCCTCGTAAACTTAATAGGCGGGAACTGGGAGGATAGACATTCAGTAAATTCATCAAGCAGAGGCAGGGAATGAGACCAAAATACCAACATATCATCTACGTATCTTAATAAAAGAGACGGTTGACTTAGCCAAAATGGGGGGGCGATGCTCGTTCTCTCTGCTGAAAGAAACTTTCCATCAAATTTAAAGTAAGACCGCTTTGCTACGAGCTTTAGTGCAGAAACGATAGCATCGGCTTCAAGTGGGGAAATAGAACTGTCCTCTTGCAATTTACTTGAAATAATGGAATGAACAATGTCAAGGCGGAGACTCGGGAATAGTGACATGACGTCCTATGGTTGGTTGGTTGATTGGTTTTATTGGCGCAAGGGCCAAATTTGGCCAAAAAGCGCCAGACACGATACCAACAAAACAACAAAACAAAGACGTTAAAAGCATGGTACAATAGTTAAAATCAGGCCAATGTAGGAAACAATTTAAAAGCTAGATGAGTTTTAAGAAGTCGATATGCTTAAAAAATGAAAAGACAGCTAAGGTATCGCACCGGTTTCCCAAAATCTTCCGCAGCGTAGCTGCGCTATCATCCAACAGATGAGTACGGAAATGCTGAAAACGATGTAAACGAAAACGAACACAAACACATAAAACATGAATGAGAGTAAGTCGGCAGTTGCAGGTCTCACACATAGGGGCAGTGTCGCCACACAGCAAATAGCGGTGAGTGAAGCGACAATGCCCAATGCGGAGACGTGGTTAGTTAGTTAGTTAGTTAGTTAGTTGATTTTAGTGGCGCAGGGGCCAGGTTTGGCCAAAGAGCGCGAGACACAGAACTATCAGTTAAAGAATTTGAAAAGTGGGGTGAAATGATTAATAGCAGACAGACTTGGTAAAGGTAAGAAAAGAGAATGATGAAGGCTGTGAGGACTAGTTAGTTAATTAAGTTTATATAGACCATCGATGGACAGCCGAAATTTTAGATTGGATTCCAAGGGACAGGAAAAGACCCAGAAGAAGACCACATGGAAGATGGGTGGATGAAATTCGAAAGTATGCGGGAGTGACATGCAGGAGACTGGCACAAGACTGACCGTTGTGGAGGAAACTTGGGGAGACCTTCGTCCAGCAGTGGATTGATAATGGTTGACAATGATGATGATGATATACATATTTTTATTATTTATTTATTTATTTATTTTTACTATTATTATTATCATCGGTTTTTTTTGTTTTGTTTTTTAAATAAGTTTTAAAACGTTAATCTGTTTTAAAAAGGAAAATACTGCGAAAGTGTCGCAGTGGTCGCCCAAAAGCTTTTGCAGTGTAGCCGCGCCGTCATCCAGCAGATGAGACTGAAAATAGTGAAACCGATGATTACGAAAACGAACACAACTGCACAAAACATGAGAGACGGTGAGTAAACAGTCGCACGTCTCACACACCGGGGCAGTGTCACCACACAGCAAATAGCTATGCGTGACGCGACAATGCCCAATGCGGAGACGCGCAAGAACAACTTCTTCCCTACGGTTCCGGCGACACGATGATTTCCAGACTCCAAGGAAAGGTTTTATATGGTGCAGTTTATTCTCCACCTGTTGGTCCCACAGACCCCGCCACGTTCGTCTGATATGATCGTGAACAAGAAAGCGAAAATCGCGGTGGAACAGTGGCAAGGGTGTGACGACCAAAGAAGAGGCAGATCTAGCAGCAGCATCGGCAGACTCGTTCCCTGGGATCCCAACATGCCCAGGAATCCAGCAGAACCGAATCTGGACATCAGCCTCGAGCAAAGAACGAAGAAGTCTCCGTACGGTAAAAAGAAGTGGGTGGCCAGTGAAATCCAAAGATGGCAATGATTGCACAACACTCAACGAATCAGTGTACACAATAGCACGCTGATGAGAGCTCGACTGCACGTGAACAAGTGTAAGATACACAGAATGCATCTCCGCCGAAAACACCGTGGCCTCAGTAGGAATTGCCAGCTTCCTTCGTAACCGCGTGTTCCAGGTGCGCCTGGGTACGACGCTCTCTGCCCTTTTCCATCAAGAACAAGGTGTCCCTCAAGGTAGCATTCTATCGGTGACTCTGTTCATCCTCCGCATAAACTGTCTTCTCTAAAATCTTCCTCCGGCGGTTTCGGCTACCATTTATGTTGACGACCCTCACATCTTCTGTTCGTCATCAAGCATGCATTTCGTTGAAAGGCAGCTGCAGTCTGCAATTACCCAGATTGTTATAGCGGCTAACAATAATGGGTTTGTTCTTTCTCCCGACAAGACAGCCTGTGTCCATTTTTGCCGGAGGCGTGGCCTCCATCCCGATCGAGAGCTCTATTTGGAACGTGCAGCGATTCCAGTTTTGGCGGAAACCAAGCTCCTTGGTTTGACCGTTGACCGTGCGCTCACCTTTTGCTCACACGTTCGACGGCTAAGGACTTCCTGTCTGAGAGCTTTCTCAATCCTTAAGATCCTTGCCTCAGTCTCCTGGGGTGCAGACAGGACTTTCTTGTTCCGTATTTACCATTCTCTCATTCGGTCTAAACTGGTTTATGGCTCTATGGTGTATGGCTCTGCGCGTACTTCCGTTCTCCGGCCATTAGATACCATCCACCATCAAGCGCTGCGTCTTTGTACGGGAGCATTTCGCACGTCACCCATTCCCAGCCTTTATGCCGACGCGAACGAACCGTCGCTTCATTTACGCCGTCATTTACGTCCTATGATGCCATGACAAACTCCGTGCCAAAAGAGTTAAAGGTTTTAATACGGGTCAATGCCTGCGTAGAACTTCCAATAGAGCAATAGAGACAGACGAATTTAAAGTAAGAGGTTTAAAAAAGAAGCTAACGCAGTGTCAAGCGAGCAGGTTGGGTTAGCATACCCGGAAACTAATAAACTGAGAGACTTGACCAGGTTATTTGTTTCTGGGTATTATAACCCAACCCGCTCGCTTGAGACTGCGTTAGCTTCTTTTTGAAACCTCTTACTTTAAATTCGTCTGTCTCTATTGGTCTATTGGCAGTTCTACTCAGGCATTGACCCGTATTAAAACCTTTAACTCCTTTGGCACGGAGTTTGTCATGGCATCATAGGACGTCATGTCACTATTCCCGAGTGTCCCCCTTGACATTGTTCATTCCATTATTTCAAGTAAATTGAAAGAGGACAGTTCTATTTCCCCACTTGAAGCCGATGCTATCGTTTCTGCACTAAAGCGCGTAGCAAAGCGGTCTTACTTTAAATTTGACGGTAAGTTTTTTCAGCAGAGGGAACGAGCACTAATGGGCTCGCCCTCTCCCCCATTTTGGCTGAGATTCTCCTCCAGTATCTTGAAGAAAGAGTTTTGGTGGACTTTCCTCGTCAGCCGTCTCTTTTATTAAGATACGTATAGATGACATGTTGGTATTTTGGTCTCATTCCCTGCCTCTGCTTGATGAATTTACTAAATGTCTATCCTCCGAGTTCCCGCCTATTAAGTTTACCAGGGAACTGGAGAGAGAGGGAAGCTGCCCTTCCTGGATATTTTTTACTGTCTCGAGACCTAATTTCTCAACAAATTAAGTTTTCAGTTTATCGGAAACCGACGTTCACCCCTTGCATTATCCCTTTTGTCTCTTCTAACCCTCCGGAACATGAGGCTTCTGCCCTTCGTTTTTTAATAAAACGTGCTTTTACGCATTCTTCGTCTTGCCGGGCTAGAAATAAAGAATTGTCCAGGGTCTTGTCTTTGGCCCGTACCTTTGGTTATTCGGAAACCTACTTTCATGGACTTTTCCAAAAGTTTCAGCGGTTGAGATTTACGAATTTGTTAACTGCGACTAACTCAACCAAGTATATCGGTAAAGTGGAATTTCTCTTTCCTCTTGTGTCCATTTTAAAACAGTTTGTCATAAACATAACTTAAGTTTTGGAGTGAGTACTGGAAATATTTTCTTCTTGGTACGGAATGACAAGGATCAAGTCTCAACTTTCAACAAACCGGATGTATACTGCATTCCACTTGTTCATGAGGATACTAATGGCGCTATTAAGTACTACATAGGATCTACCCTTAGGACTTTAAATATCAGGATGTCTGAACACAAATACGCTCTTCAAAGAGGATTCCCCTACCACTGCTTTAACCACTACTGTTAACCTGGGGAGAAGACGAGGAACTTGCATAGATTTTTCATTGTATTCTTTTGAACTTTAATTCATTGTAAATGGCATCACTTGTGATGGTGATTAAGTGCATTGTGGGTCATCGTTTATGTTATACACTATCTACCAACAAGTAATTGGACACCTGTGATAGCAAAGGAAAACGAAGTTTAATCACCTTCAATAGTTGGTGGAGCCTCCACGAGTGGCAATTACAGCTACGACCCTCCGAGGCGTACTCTCAACCAGGAGTTGTACGACGGCTAGCGGTATTTTCTTCCACTCGGCTTGGAGAAGACAGGTCAGTTTCTTCACAAATTTCGGACGGTGGGGGCACCCCTTAAGTCTACGCTCCAACTCGTCCCAGAGGTGCTCGATAGGGTTAAGGTCCGGGCTATGCGCAGGCCAGTCCATTCGATTAACCCCATTGTCACCATACCAAGCCATGGTGGACCTCACAACATAACAGGTGGCATTTTCATCCTGAAAGTAACATGGGTCCACCCCGTAAAACTGCCACAGTGTAGGAAGCGTATGGTCATCCAAAATGGTGCAGTAGGTCTCGGCGTTGATTCTACCAGAAATTGCGATCAAGGGTCTCGTGCCATACCAGGAGAAACACCCCCATAGCATAATTCCACCGCCGCCGAACTTCACAGTTGGCACCATACATTCCGGTAGGAGGCGTTCTCCAGACAAACGCCAAACCCAGATCCTGCCATCTGAACGGTAGAGGATGAACCTTGATTCGTCGCTCCAGTGAACCTGTTTCCATTGTTCAACGATCCACTGTCGACGTTCTTTGCACCACGTTAGCCGAGCAGCGCTATTGGACTTGGTGATCAAAGGCTTGTGGGCGGCAGCACGTCCACGATAACCGAGCATATGGGCTTCCTTACGGATGGTATTCATTGAAAGAACACTCCTGGATGCCTGTTGAAACTCCTCGCGGATGTGGCCGATCGATTTGGTGCGGTTCTTCCGAATTTCTCTGGCCAGCACCCATCGGTCTCTAACTCCCAGTTTTGTGGGTCTGCCGGGTCGGGGCACATTCCGACAGTCACCTCTCATCTTCCACTTGCCAATCACGCAGGCCACTGTCGATTTTGGGTACTTCAACTCGCTGGATATGTCACGTATAGATCATCCATTTCTGTGATACCCGACGATTAGACCTTTCTCGAAATCAGAGAGCTCCGAACTGCGTGGCATCTTGCATGCGACTGGTTGCGTTGTTGTTTCCCACACGATATTTAATGGCGGCTGCCGTGACGTGTATCAGGACCGCAGATATCGTCGATTGCAAGGGTGTCCAATTACTTGTTGGTAGATAGTGTATAATAGTTGCATCTCTGTGTCTAGTGGCACTTAGTCTGATGATGGGGTCATGAGGCCTCGAAAGACCTCGTATTTTAACTAGTTTTTAATTTGTAAATAAAGTGGTTTTAATTTGCAAATTTGAAAATGTGGTTTTAACTTGTCGTACGTACACAGATATTTGGAAATCACTATTAATTATACGTATCCTAGCGAAAAATCTATGCGTAACTTGAAAACGTGATTATACCTAAAATACTCTTCGACATAAATGAAATCGAAAGGTAAAAGAATCTTTCAATCGGATGTTTAGAAGTAAATATATGGAACAAAATGTATTTTGATTTCGATATCATCTACATTTACGCCCTCTAGTGCCGCAATCGTACATCGTAAAAAAACAAAAACGGAATGAAGGATCATCATTCGCATATTTCATGTTTCTTGATGCAAAAATAATTTTTGAAATCGGACTAATAGTTGCGGAGATGCCCACAGACGGACAAACTGATAACAGAAGCACGATATTTTTTACGCTTTCTAACCGTAGGTTGAAGAAGCGTATATGTTCCAGCTTTGTCCGTCCGTCCGTCCGTCCGACTGTCCGCACGATAACTGACGTAAAAATGGTTCGATTTCGATGAAATTTTAGTATGTGGTAGGGAAACACCGGGGGACGAACCCTATCGAAAATGGACGAAATGGGGTCAAAGGTCAGGACATAGGATTGCGATCCATTCCATCGCCCTTATCTCATATTATTAAGGAGGACGTCAAGTAATTTTGCTTCCAATACTTCCAATGGAAACACTTTTGTACACATTTCCTTCACAATTAATGTGTTCCCAAGGATGAAAATTTGAACATCGATTAAAATAACTTCATATTATAACTTGGAATACTTAATATTTTCTAAAACATAATCATAATTATATTAAAAAGAATCAATAACTTTTCCTTTGGTTGTGTTGAAACCAGAAAAAGGATGGCGCGACCTGTACTTTGATGACGTCAGTAAACAAACAAATGTTGGATTGCACAATTATGGTTTTGTTTTAGAAAATATTAAGTATTCCAAATTATAAAATGAAGCTATATTAATCGATGTTCAAATTTTCATCCTTGTGATCGAATTAATTGTCCAGAAAAAAGATGGCACGACCTGTATTTTCATGACGTCAGTAGACAAACAAATGTTGAATTGCATAATTATGGTTTTGTTTTAGAAAATATTAAGTATTCCAAATTATAAAATGAAGCTATTTTAATCGATGTTCAAATTTTCATCCTTGTGACCGAATTAATTGTCCAGAAAAAAGATGGCACGACCTGTATTTTCATGACGTCAGTAGACAAACAAATGTTGGATTGCTTAATTATGGTTTTGTTTTAGAAAATATTAAGTATTGCAAGTTATAAAATGAATCTATTTTAATCGATGTTCAAATTTTCATCCTTGTGACCGAATTAATTGTCCAGAAAAAAGATGGCGCGACCTGTATTTTCATGACGTCAGTAGACAAACAAATGTTGGATTGCATAATTATGGGTTTTTTAGAAAATATTAAGTATTGCAAGTTATAAAATGAATCTATTTTAATCGATGTTCAAATTTTCATCCTTGTGACCGAATTAATTGTCCAGAAAAAAGATGGCGCGACCTGTATTTTCATGACGTCAGTAGACAAACAAATGTTGGATTGCATAATTATGGTTTTGTTTTAGAAAATATTAAGTATTGCAAGTTATAAAATGAAGATATTTTATTCGATGTTCAAATTTTCATCCTTGGGAACGCATTAATTGTGAAGAAATTGTGTACAGAAGTTTTTCCATTGGAAGTATAGGAAGCAAAATTACTTGACGTCCACCTTAAAGTAGCAATTCTTGTATGTATGTATGCACATTTTATTTTGAAAACGGCTCTAAGAATTTTGATGAAAGTCGTTAACCTACCGTTTTCTGGTACTAGAAATCGATTTAGCTTGATCTCGACTTTAGGAGAATTCGTTTAGTGGGTTAAATAACCACCCCGAATTATAACGTTTTTAGTGATGACGTTGTTCCATTAATGTTACCAATGCTTAGAAATCTTATTACGCCATAATCTCGCCTTTAAGAATGTTGGCGCGCGGTCACGCCATCTGTCTCATTGCGTCACGCATTATGTGTGGATCCTATTAAAGTTTTATGACGTCACACTTGCTGCGAGCAGTTGGTCGCGATTCCCATTTGCCTCATTACGTCACGCGTTGTGTGCGTATGTCGGTCCGCAGGATAACTTGCGTAACAATCGTTCGATTTCGATGAAATTTTAGTATCTGGTAGGGGAGCACCTGGGAAGAAACCCTATTTAAAGTGAACGAAATGGGGTCAAAGGTCAGTACATAGGAGCGGGATGCATTCCATTGCCCTTATGCGTCATAACGAGCGTAAAAATGGTTCGATTTCGATGAAATTTCAGTATGTGGTAGGGCACCACCTGAGGACGAACCCTATGGAAAATGGACGAATTGGGGTCAAAGGTCAGGACATAGGATTGCGATCCATTCCATCGCCCTTATCCCATATTATTAAGGTGGACGTCAAGTAATTTTGCTTCCTATACTTCCAATGGAAAAACTTTTGTACACATTTACTTCACAATTAATGTGTTCCCAAGGATGAAAATTTGAACATCGATTAAAATAACTTCATATTATAACTTGGAATACTTAATATTTTCTAAAACATAATCATAATTATATTAACAAAAATTAATAACTTTTCCTTTGGTGGTGTTGAAACCAGAAAATGGATAGCGCGACCTGTACTTTGATGACATCAGTAGACAAACAAATGTTGGATTGCATAATTATGGTTATGTTTTAAAAAAATTAGGTATTCCAAGTTATAAAATGAAGCTATTTTAATCGATGTTCAAATTTTCATCCTTGTGACCGAATTAACTGTCCAGAAAAAAGATGGCGCGACCTGTATATTCATGACGTCAGTAGACCAACCAATGTTGGATTGCATAATTATGGTTATGTTTTAGAAAATATTAAGTATTGCAAGTTATAAAATGAAGATATTTTAATCGATGTTCAAATTTTCACCCTTGGGAACGCATTAATTGGGAAGAAAATGTGTACAGAAATTTTTCCATTCGAAGCACAGGAAGCAAAATTACTTGGCGTTCACCTTAAAGGAGCAATTCTTGTATGTATGTAAATTTTATTTTGAAAACAACTGTAAGGAATTTGATGAAAGTCGTTAACCTATCGTTTTCTGGTACTAGAAATCGATTTAGCTTGATCTCGACTTTAGGAAAATTCGTTTAGTGGGTTAAATACCCACCCCGAATTACCAAGTTTTAAGTGTAGTGTCATGGCGTCCCATTAGATGCTGGCGTGCGATCACGCTATCTGTCTCATTACGTCACGCGTTGTGTGCGGATCCTATTAAAGTTTTATGACGTCACACTCTTGCAAGCAGATGGTCGCGATTCCCATCTGTCTCATTACCTCACGCGTTGTGTGCGTATGTTCGTCCGCACGATAACTCGCGTAAAAATCGTTCGATTTCGATGAAATTTTAGTATGTGCTAGGGGAACACCCGGGAAGGAACCCTCTTGAAAGTGCATGAAATTGGGTCAAAGGTCAGGACATTGGAGCGGGATCAATTAGACTGCTTTTATGCATCATAACAACTTAAAAGAAGGTTCGATTTCGATTAAATTTTAGTAAGTGGTAGGGGACCACCTGGAGACAAACCCAATTGAAAATTGGTGAAATGGGATACAAACGTCAGCACCTAGGAGCGGAATCACTTCCATCGCCATTATGAGTTATAACTTACGTAAAAATGTTTCGATTTGGATGAAATGTTAGTATGTTGTAGGGACCTGCCTGGGTACGAATCCTATTGAAAATTGGTGAATGGAGTCAAAGGTTAGGACACAGAAGCGGGATCTATTCCATAGCTCTTATGCTTCATAACTTACGTAAACTTGCTTCGATTGCGACAATACTTTATCATGTTATTTCGGAGGTATACTGAACCAGTTTTGTTGAATATCATCGAAATGGGATCAAAGGTCAGGGCACAGGAGTGAGATTTATTCCACAGCAATTTTCCTCATAACTTGAGTAATGATTTCTAGTATGTTGGAAAGCGTATCATAATCAATGCATTGCCGGATTTTACTAACTTGTTTTACAAAAGACGTGCTAAAAATAGCTCGAACGAAATGAAGCAGCGGCACAAGTTTCTTTGCGCCTGGGTGGTGGGTGTCTACAGTTTTCACGTTCAGAAAGCGAGCGACCCACAGAACCCCTTGTAAAGTAGATAATTCGAATATGATTTAACTAAATTTTCTTAAACACTTTTCATCAAAACAAAATAACAATTTCACCCAATCTACCAGAAGCAACTGAGTTGGAAATGCTCTCCAATCCTGCAAAATATCTTGTATAAAACCCATTTCCACACTCCCCAGAATTTTCGAGACCACAATTATGCTGATCACACCTTTCGTTAAATGTAGCACATTATCTTCCTTATGACGTAAATCCAGAAGTACCAGACCAACCCAATCGAGTGATTGATTGTATGATAATCACTTACATGCAGTGGCTTAACCTAACCATGTTTCTAAATCTGGGGGGAGGGAGGGGGTCCGATCACACATACACACCTTATATATATACATATATATATATATATATATGGGGATCCCCGACTCTGAAAACCTGGGGAGTCCTACCCCCCCTCCCCTCCCCAGTGGTTACGCCTATGCTTGCATGCATCTGGTCACGAAAGTTTATTTTTGTAACAGCATCCAGCTATTACAAATTAACACAGCGAATGATTTAATGTTGTCTTTCCCAGATTATCTCTTACAATTACCTACATTACGGGACCTTAATATCTTGTAGCATGCCAAAAAATTAGAACTACAGGACGGAAATACATATGCTATATTCAAACGAAGCAGATTCACCGTGCAGAAATACGAGTATATTCTTACAACTTCGTGCTCCATGTTTATTATACTATCCAAATAAAATGGGTTCAGCACAATTACCCCCTGATTTAATATAAAACGGGAATTCCATGCACACTTTCAGTTCAGATAGCATCATAAATTTAGGAATTGGCTTACAATCAGCCGAATATTTTTCCAACGTGTCATTCTAACCAAATTTTATGTGACTTAAGTAATTAATTCTTTGTTAAATGAGGAGTGAGAAAACAAAGATTCGAGAAATCATCGTCAGTGCTTTGCTGGCGTTTTGATAAACAATGTGACTTTGGAAGCGAAGCTTGACAGCTACGACAGAGATGGTGTTGCCACCTTTCTTCTATCTTACCGTGGGAAAATTTTGCAAGCAGAGATCTTTGTTTATGTTAAAATCCATTAGTGCATTTTAGTGTCCTTGGAGCTGAGCGTTGGTCACGTGTTCACATTCTGTTTACAGCTGAAAACAGGTTGAAAAAAAAAAGAGAAAACAGTGTTTTTGTTACACTGGGAAGAGAATCGGTAACGTTTTTGTTTTTATTACTTTTTTTTTTTTGCAAGTGGGTTTGGAAAAAATACATGGTCTAAGCGCTGGGTCTAACCGTTGGCTTCTGATCATTCTTCCGAGATGGATCCGAGTTCGAATCCCGTGAATCATGGATGTTGTGCTTGTCTTACGGCGCTCGGACTCTCCCTTCCTTCGAACCAGTTGTCTTTAAATAGGGACGGGCGGTTGCTTATAGCACATTGAGTTGTTCGCGGTGGTCGTCAAACCTTCAATAAAAAAAAAGCATGTCTGTGATTTAGTGAGTGAGTGTGTGTGTGTGTGTGTGCGTGTGTGTGTGTTGAAGTACAGATACATTGCACTTTCCCCATATGCAAAGGTAAACAGATCCTTTTTTTCGGAAACAAACATGTTTAGGATTTGAAGAAAGGCTTTGCAGAACTCAGTTTAATCCCTGCAGTAGAAAAGGTGTTTCCTGTCCGAACTGAGTACCTACACTCTCTTTACTTAATGTGATTGTGCTATATATTCTATCAAACTTAGATGTCTTGTGCCAGCGTGTGTGTGTGTGTGTGTGTGTGTGTGTGCAATGCTCTTTAGAGGAAATGTTACCGTCGCACATTCTTCTTTACTGCTTTCTGATCTATTTGCCGAATTGGACAGTTTCGGTTTCAGCCTGTGCGTGGCGTCTCGAATCTGAATCAATGCTGCAGGCTATTAGTGAAGTAACAAAACACTGGTGATAAAAATGATATGCTAATCTACAAAACCGTATATATACTCGCTCCAATGGATATACACTGAAGAGCAATTGAATTAGAGACAGCTGGCGTTATGCAAATGTGGCGCTATGGGCGGCCCTGTAAACGGAAACGACATCACATGACGTATGCAGTGATCCGACAATATAAGGAGTAATGCGACGGGAATCAGTAAGAGTCGGACGCAGTATGATTAAAACGAAGGACCTAAGCGCACTTGATCGTGGGCAAATTGTCGGGGCCCGACGAATGAGTCACTCCATCTCGGAAGTCGTGCAGGCACTGGGATTTTCACGAGCCACTGTGTCACGGGTGCATCGTGAGTACATCGAATCCGATAAAACCATCCCTGCAAGTGCCAACTGCCGTGGAGAACAGCGTGTGGATGAGCGGGGTCATCGTTGGCTAGCTCGCATTGTAACAGCGGATAGACGGGCCACAGTGCAAGAAATCACTCGGCAATTTAACGCTGGTGCACAAAAACGTGTAAGCAGCCACACCATCCAGAACCATCTCCTCGCTATGGGGTACAGAAGCCATCGTCCCACGAGGGTACCGCTACTGACAGCAAATCAGAGGGTGCAAAGATTAGCATGAGCGCGGGAACATCGCCACTGAACCATAGATATGTGGGAAAATGTTGCCTGTACTGATGAGTCGAGATTCACGTTGGTGCATGCGGATGGCAGGATACGAGTACGGCGCAAACCACATGAAGCGATGGATTCTTCTTGCCAGCAGGATACTCTTCAAGCTGGTGGGGATGGCAGTCTAGGGACTGTTTACGTGGACTGAAATGGAACTCCTGGTACGTGTCACATCGTCCCTCACAGGTCATCGTTATCGGGATATCCTGGACGACCATTTGCTCCCGTTTGTGCGTCTTCAACATCGCACTGCGGACCTCATCCTGCAACAAGACTGCACCGTGCCATCGCGCCCGAATTGTATCCGAATGGTTGGATGAACACTCCACCGACGTGACCTCGCTTCCTTGGCCAACTAGGTCACCTTACCTCAATCCCATCGAGCACACCTGGGATGCCATCGAGAGAGATGTTTGAGGCTCTGACCCCCCTCCATCAAATGTTCTTGAACTATGGGAGCTTGTTCAGGGGTTGTGGATCCGTATGGCTTCCCAACGCTTCCGGTGTCTTGTCGAGTCCATGCCGAGACGAATCGCCGCTGTCATCAGGGCGAAAGGTGGTGCTACATGTTACTAGACAGGTATCTCTAATTCAATTGCTCTTCAGTGTAGTATTTCCACTGGTTAGCCAGAATATGCAATTCGGGATTGCGTAGAAAAGACACGCAGATCTACTCGCATGTTGTAATTGTTCTATTGGGTTGGCGCGAATGAAATGTCCGGAAAAGTACCAAAACACGTGGATGGCGATAACGGAAAAAGTAGGACAACTTACCTAGGCAAAATAACCCCCTCGGCATCGACACATAGTTGCCATATGTACGGCAAGGCCATAATCCCGGAACGAAAAAAGTCTTGTGGCTAAGACCCGAAGAAGTCATCAACTGCACGTTGAACCTCGTTGCCTGTCGTGAATTGTTTCCCGGACAGGAAGCGATCCATGCGACGAAACAGATGATAGTCTGTGGAAGACAAGCCGGGGAATAGGCAGATGAGGTAGTCCTTAATATCCAAAGGCACTTCCGTTGTTAGAG
This sequence comes from Macrothele yani, assembly GCA_039090855.1. NCBI lineage: Eukaryota > Metazoa > Arthropoda > Arachnida > Araneae > Macrothelidae > Macrothele > Macrothele yani. The sequence continues at coordinate 42,000,287 of CM077031.1, forward strand.
CTATTGCTTCCAAAGAACAAACACACTACCATATTGCATTTGAGAATTTAACCGAGATCTAAATCGAAGGACTATAAGAAGCCTCACACAATCACTTGGCTGTTACCGCGGAATTTTCTATATCCCCGTAACATTTAAATTTCATCCGTATAATTTTTATCATTTATTATTTTTTTAATTTTTTACTTAAGGCGGTAGGAAATAAATATTTAAATTGCCAAAATAGAATATCAATGATTAAAAATTACTTTCCGGTGAAGCTGAGCCAGGCTACCCGAAAGTTTAGGTTGATAATTAGATCAGTCCTAATTGCACTCAAGCCAAATGAAAAGGGCCGCCCCGGTGGCGCAGTGGTCTAAGCAATGGCCTCTGATTATTCGTCCGTAAGGGGCTCGGGTTCGAATCCCGGTGAGGCATGGATGTTGTGTTTGTCTTACGGCACTGGCTCTCTCCCTTCCCTGGAACCAGTGACTCTAAATTAGGGACAGGCCCATTGAGTTGCTCACGGTGGTCGTTAAACCTCCAATCAAAAAAAAAAAATCAAATGAAAAGGGGAAAATTATATTTTTTTTTCTCACGGAAACTTGATGAAAATCCCAGATGGGAAGGAAGAGAAAGGAAGACATTCACAGTTTTTTTTTCTCACGAAACTCAAAGAAGCTGAAGAAAATAGCAGGAGCGCAATAAATCCTTTTGGGGGCGTCACCCCTTTTCTCAAGCAACGCTTGCGAGCATCTCTGCATTGTCCACGGTAGCGAAAAAATTTGAGATCAGTCACGTCGCCGTAAATACCTACGTGATAATCTTCGCTTCTAAGTAGCTAGGAGAGGTCAATTAACAAAAAGGTGCGAGGACAAGTTGACAGCTGAAAGAAGACATAATTTTTGGGAAAGTGCCCCGAACTGAACGGATGGCCAGCGAATCGCATAGCAGGGCTATCTGTGAGGGCCAATGACATAACCCAACGAGATTCGGACGGCCGGGCCGTCACGCCCCAAGATGGACACTGGACACGGGAAAAACAGAATTATTAACTGAATGAAGACTAAGAGGACAGATCACTCAGACTCTAAGATAACGACAGAGGGAACACTGGAGAATTGCAGTCTGAGCAGAAGAGAGGTCTCAGCGGTTTTGGAGGAGAGATGTTTCCAAGATAGAGAAATGAGGTACTAAATATTTTAGAGTATAGTCCATATCCCGCCAATTGAGATGGTGAGCTGACTCTACGACCAGCCGGCAACCCAGTTTCGCGGTCGGGGTTTCTCAGGGAAAAGAGGGTATGATGACATTTATCTTACGCATTTCTGATTCGTGCCTCATAGCTTTGCATGTGCTATGCAGGACTAGTTACCCGAAAGTCTCTCACATAGTGCATTAACAATTTTTTCCTCTGACGCACCGCGCCGAGTTTAAACCAGTAACTAAGGTTTAAAGTCATGTATATAATATTAAGTGCATTATACCCGTTTGAAATTAAAACTAAATTGTTTAGCAAGCAACCTCACCGGTAATTGTACCTAGCTTTATGACCGTATTCTAAAAAGAAATAAACAGTTAAATTTTAATTCACGTGTCACTCAGATCATTTCTCCAAATATCATTAGAGTTCAATTAGTGATTTTATTATTGTTATTCATGCAACTTTTTATTTTAACTTCTTTGCGGCATATAAATGAGCATGGAAACCGCATGCTGATTCATATGAAACACAACGCGATGCATTTGTCGACCCTGAGTTTGGAGACCCTTATTTAGGGAATCCAAATTCATTGTTGACACCACTAGGCGAAATTTTGGGGGTGATTGATTAGTATTGAATTTTGACCTTTTTAACTTTTACCACTACGGCGAATAAGACGTAGTATTGGTTCGTTGATACCCGACAGGGAGCGGTAATATGGCAGTTTCTGCGTTCTGTCCTTGTTTAGTGGTTTGCATAGATTTGAGTAACAGTACCAAGAATTCATTCAGTGAACGTCATTACTATGTTTCGCCATCTTGCAATTCACTAAAATGAAAGATAGATATTCCAGATTCGAAGTCCATATTGAAATAAGCCCTTTCCAAAAAGCCAGGCATCATTTACTTTCTTCATTCTACGTAATTTTATAGCTCTTGAGTTTATAGCTCTTGAGTCAATGTTGCTTAAAACTGACTGCTTTCATGACACGAATGTTCTTTATTTGCAAACGAGAGTAGTGCAGTAGTCTCCTGGGAATAACGATATCTTTCTTGTGGTTTAAACGTTTTTCAGATTTTATCAACGCCATTTGATTTCACTCTTAAATAAATGCATGAATGCTATTAATAAACAGGCGGATACAACGCCAGTGAATTTTAATTAGGTTTTTTCCTCAAAAGTGGAATCAACACACTCTTTGCCATCTTGAATACATCTTTTGCCTACGAAATAATCTTTTTTCAGTATTTGAAATGTTGTGTTTACAAAGAAGTCCATGTTAAACGAATAGCGGGGCTGGTGTTTAAACAACGTAACATTCAAAATCGGGATTTTATGAAACGACAACAAGGAGGTTAACCTCCTTGAACGACAAAATGATTGCGTGAGAGAGAAATGATCGACGCAGACGATCAAGTCGTGAAGAAACAGAATTGAATGACGTCACTTCCTTTCACCTAGTGCATTTAAGCGCTGGGCCATCTGCGTTCTCGCGTGGACTTCAAGAGAGTTTCTCTAAAAGCTACTGGCAATTTTGCATTTTATTTTGCAGGACTTAATACTTGACCATATATTAATACCTAACCTAATACTTGGTCATAAAATGTTCGGAACATGAGATTTATGAAATCGTATGATATGTGTGCCACCTTTTAAATTATGGTGACATTCCCACATCCATGTGGTTCTGTTCCGTTAATGTTTTGTCTGCCGCCGCGGTGGCGCAGTGGTCTAAGCGATGGCCTCTGATCATTCGTCCGTAAGGGGTCCGGGTTTGAATCCCGGTGAGGCATGGATTATGTGTTTGTCTTACGGCACTGGCTCTCTCTTTTCCGTGGAACCAGTGACCCTAAATTAGGGACGGGCGACTGCTCTTAGCCCATTGAGTTGCTCACGGTGGTCGTTAAACCTCCAATAAAAAAAAAGTGTTTTGTTTACGAACATCGGATTTTTATTGAGGATCAGTGCGTACAGAGCATCCTTAGCAATGGTAATAAGATATACTAACGCATGTATACTTATCTTTTTAATATGAAATGACGTTATTGCTATTAGAAGCAGGGTTATTTTCAATATTTATCTTTAGGATTTCCCAGAGCATATGCATTTTGTTGCACCAGTTTTCTGCTTCGCTCATGCGTTTTAAAAGAACATGTTCATTACCTACTCTATAAAAAAATTTCTGAAATTCACTATCCACTTTCCGTCATTTCTTTCGTGAATTAACGAAGCATATTTCTGATACAACTTTTTCCGTGAAATGACAGAAAGAAGCCCGAATTTCATGGATTTTTCGTACCACGGGGAAATTGTGAATTTTCAGAAACCTTTCCGCAGTTTCTTTGTTAAATTAACGGTAAAGTATCGTTTTAGAGATGTGTTAACGGAAAATTCTGAATTTTCAAAAACCTTTTCGCAATTCCTTTCGTATATTAACGGAAAAATTTCGCTCTTACTTTTCCCCTATGAATATGACGAAAACATTCCGGTAACAGGACAGATTCGTGGGAACACTTGAGGTTTGATTACTTTCAAATTTCAATCGTCTATCGAATTTTGAAGTTCCGTGGCGAGATTGGATATTGTGGATGCATATAGCATGAATTTTGTTTATTGTAGAACAGGATATTTTTTCCCGTCTCCCCTATTTTATGCAACAGCTATTTATTATACATTGTGTTACTGTAAGAAACCCGTTACTCAACTTATTGTACAGATGATTATACGATGTCTATGTATTAGTCTTTGGACAACTTAAGACAAAAGCTATTATAGCTATCAAGAGAAAATTTTATATTTAGGAGGTTCTTTTTTGTGAAATGAAAAGTACATTTCACCTTTTTTAAAGATAACTGAAACTCATTGTCAGTGTAAAAAGTCAAGTTGCAAAGTTTTTGTTGCTTCGAAAAATCACGATGAAAAATACTTAATTTGCGAAGGGTCTTCCTACTAATAATAATATTACAAACCTATTCAGAAAAATCATAAGCTCCAACAGAAAATGAAATGAGTAAATGACTAGCATTAAAGACAAAAAAAAAGTTTCACCGTCGCGCAGTTTGTTTTGCAATGTACGTGATTCAGATTTCCGAGCGTTTTGTGGCTCAGTGGTTAAAGGCATGCGTCACCAATCCAAACGACGTGGTTTCCGTCCTGACTGTAGCGGGGTAAAGGCTGAAAATGCTGGGTCGTTGATTTTGAGGAATCACAGTTTAAATACGGAGAAACCTGAAACGAATTTTTCTGAAATAAACGGAATTTCTGTCTACGGAAAATTTGTGAAAATACGGAAGTTAACATAAACGGGCGCTTTTAAAATTGAAACTTTCTGAAAAAGACGGACTCTTATCGGCAACTTTCAGAAATTTTCCGTGAATTTACACCACTTATTTTTTACAGTGTAGTTTTAAAATGTGATGACGTCATCATTCCCAGATTTCCAGTAACGTTAAAACTTTTTCATATGTGTTGAAGCTTTTTCTTCGCATTTTCATATGTCAAGTTTCTTAAGGAAACTGGAATATAGTAGAACGAATGCATTGTGAGAAATCGCTTTACCTGGCATTTCCACTAAAAATATTTTGAAGAATGATGTTGGTAAGGGCAGATCAAAGGTCCGTATGAAACAGCATATTCCTACTTTTGCAACCCATGCATCGATCTTAAAAATCAATGGAAACTACAGCAATTTCAGTTCAGATTTTAAAACGGAAGGAGGACGAAAGTAAAGTAGTTTCGTTCTTTCCCACTCCTGGAAAGAAAGAAAAGCCTGTCCATAAATGACCAAATACATGTCTCATCAAGAGTTAAAATCAGTTATTCAGAGATAAGAATAGGAGCTGAAAGTAACATATAACAAACTGGGTCAAAAAGTGATGTTAAAAAGAATGAGTTAAGCAGATTCAAAGTTTTAAAAAATAATGAATAAAGTGCATAAAGAATTATTGCCATGCGAATTGTCTTCCGGAAACTTCTACGATCAGCAAGTGGGAAAATGCTTTTTACGCAGTAGTCATTGGCATTCTTATGAAGTCTAAGCTCCTCTTGCAGAAATAGTTTTTGACACAATGTCAAGAATTAGAAACAATCTGAGTGGCATCAGCCGTACAGTGAGACATTCCACAGGCAGACTGAATATTCGTTTAGTGTGACGCAATTTCGTGTTTTGTAATGTCGTCGGAGTATTTTAGCCTTAGCGGAAGATATTGACGAAGATGTCTCGTAAGTTGAAATTTAATCTGTAAATTTTTCAAAAATGGTTAATATGTGCATATTTCAGGACTGAGCTTTTCAGTACTTGGTTAAAATTCCAAAATTAGGATATTTGTGGTAGTATTGCGAACTTGAACTGAGCAGATGTGTTCAGGTAGGAGAGAAGAAAACATCTGCTGTGCAGAGATGATTTCGGTTTGCATATTGAATGAGAAATGAAGTCGTCTAACACTGATTTATTCTCAGTTTCAAACTTAACGCTTTATAAATGCGTCGCTATAATAGGTAATTTCATTGTCAGGTTGTATTCTATGTTTAAGAATTTTGCTTATTTACGAGTTATTTGTTTCGTTGTCATTATTCAATGTATGTTTAACGAGATGTGCTCAAGTGTGTTTTGAATTAAACTAGATTGAAGTAAAGATATCCGACAAAAAAAAAACGAAGATTTTTATGTGAATTATATTATGTGACATATTCCTGTCATATAGTTAAATTTCTCATTGGATTTTGCATTGTCTGTCGATTCTGCTCTAAAAACAAAATGGCGTGCTTGGTTACGTGTCTTGAGTCAGACATCTCACAGGCAGACGGAAATTTCGTTTAGTGTTGCGCAGTTAGTGTTATGTTAAATCGGAATTCCTCCACTATTCTCCAAGACACTAAGGAAGGCGTTGCATAAGTACAAATGTTTTGAAAAAGGTAAATATGTTCATATTTCAAGAATGAGTGACTGTATTTGGTTATTCAAAAATTAATAAGTGTATTGAGAACGTGACCTAAACAATGGAAGCATCGTTAGGTGTTGCGTTAGGAGTGGAGGAACCGTGTACTGAGCAGATGGTTATAATTTACATATCATAATGAAAAATGAAGTCGTATAATTCTGATTTTATTGTTTCAAAATTAATTTTTATAAATGTGCAGATATTTTCATTGTCAGGCTGTTTCACAATTAAGAATTTTACGTATTTATTTGTCTTTCGCGGTCTTTATTTGAAAATGTATGCTCTAACACGATGAGTTGTGTTTATCGAATAAGTGTTTTGTATCAAACAAGCTTGAAGTAAATAATATATTCGATCAAAATGAAGATTTATAAGCGAATTTTATCAGACAACATTTTTATGTCATTTATCAAAACTTCTTATTGGACACTGCTTTCTTTTATTCCATGTCGAATCTGCCCGAAAAACAAAATGGCGAGCTCGGTGGTGTGCTCAAAGTTCTGTTGAAGGGTCTCACCTTCTCTTAATATTTTCACTTCCTTGGATTTTGTATTGATTTGTCCAATAGATTTTCAGTTAAAATTACACAAAAAGCATAGGAATTCAAAAAGTTCAAAAAGTAGGAACTGTACACCAAATTTTATTCAAAATAGTATAACTATATACTAAAAATCCGAAAATAGGGAGTGAGATGTCCGGGTTTCATTGTGGAATAAAATCAAAATTTTATTTAAAGACTTCTCAATAAAATCAAAATTTCCAAGCTTTCGCGCATCAACCAGATGGCTTTCTCAAGGAAGGTAGACAGCTAACTGCAAACTGGATAATAGAACGTTTCAACATTTTGAACGCGGTGACTTGACTAGACAATAAATGATTAGAAGCAAACATGATACTTCGAAGAAACGAGGTCACGTTGGTTAGGCACGCGGTACAATGGTAGAGAACTCAGCATTATTTGAAGAACTGATTCCAAATACGTGGTAACTCCAGAGAGACGCTATCGTTGCAAGCCTCGCAGCTGGTTAAGGTTTCGCGAATGGCAGTAGATTTGGGTGTGGAGTATGAAGCTAATTTCTTTACATCACTCCATATAGGATCGGCGGACTTAAACTTGACTTCTCTTGATAGGGCAGTGGTTATTTTCCCGTCTCTTGTATCCCTTTTATGTTCGCTGATTCTAATTCCAAACGAACGTTTGGTCATTCCGATGTAGTATCGCCTGGAGTCGTCCGGATATTTTAGTGGGATGGCATAAACACCTCTCATTGAGAAAAGGGGGCTAGTCAATATTTTTCATAAGCATCTTGTATAAAGATGCCGGAGACCTTATGCCGACACCGAAGTTCATCCTCCTGAGTGCGTTTCTGAGTTGATAGGAATTTATGATAATTAACTGAAATGCATTTGGTTGTTAGACAAATTTCTTTTGTTCCTCTATTGTAGCAATTATATCAATGTATAGTATTTAAAAATTAATTGGCGCCTTCACGCACTAAGCCTAAATTACCACACAGTTTCAAGGGAGTGAAATAAGAAGGAGGGAGTGAGATGTCCGGGTTTCATTGTGGAATATATTTTCGGAGGGTCCTAATGAGTAACTATGCAGAATTTGGTACAGATCGGTCGAGGGATTTAGGCACAAAGTGTTAAGGGCATGAAATCTTGGGGAGGGATGATAGCAGATGAAGGGAGTGAGATGTTCAGATTTCATGTACCCTATATTTTTCCCTGGATCCTAATGAGTAACTATGGAAAATTTGATCCAGATCGGTCAGAGAGTTTAGTAGTTTATAGAGAACAAACATACAGACAGGCATTCTATAATATATATAAATAGATTTTTGAGTTCATAGGTAAAGATAGAAAAATTGCTTTTGCGGCAGAAAGCTGTTTCCCTGATCAAAGCATTTCTAGTCAGTTGGTGTGATAGTATAGGAGTACTGTCAGTTACAGTGCCAAAAGACCGAAGAAAAAAGTTTCATCGAAATCTTTTGTTCATGGCTGAGTTTTAAGAATGCAACTCAACCCGTCCCTGTAGCGCAGTTGTCAGTCCTGGCTTCTGACCATTCGTATAAGATGGGTCCGGATTCAAATCCCGTGAGGCATGGATGTTGTGTTTGTCTTACAGCACTGGCTTCCCTTCCCTGGAACCAGTGGCCCAAAATTAGCGACGGTAGACAGCTTATATCGCATTGAGTTCCTCACCGTGGTTCTTTAACCCACAAAGAAACAAACACTCTGTCGTATCTTCTCCGAGTCTCTAGGTTAAATCTAACGTGACATGCTTTCTGATACACAGCACAGAAGTCTCATGGGATATAGGTAGTTGTGTCTAACCTTATACCTCTCAGGGTGTATAGAAATCGCTGGGTGCACATTTGAAATGATAATATGTTTAAAGATAAATCAAGCAAAAAAGAAAAAAAGATAGCCGCGGACGTGTTCATGAATGTCGTATTTCATTTCATACACAGATTTTTTTTTTTTTTTTTTTTTTTTGATTGGAGGTTTAACGACCACCGTGAGCAACTCAATGGGCTATAAGCAGTCGCCCGTCCCTAATCTAGGGTCACTGGTTCCAGGGAAGGGAGAGAGCCAGTGCCGTAAGACAAACACAACATCCATGCCTCACCGGGATTCGAACGCGGACCCCGTTCGGACGAATGATCAGAGGCCATCGCTTAGACCACTGCGCCACCGGGGCGGCCCCCAGATTTCTCTTAGCGTTGTTCATTCCACTTCTTAGCCATTTATTTGACAGCTATTAATACGCGCAGATATGCGTCGCTTCAAAATTTGGGGAATTTTTTTTTGTGCGATGAGTTTAATGCCGACTTATTTTGATAACCGTTAGCGATAAAAATTCAGCTGTTACAAAATGCTGTCCGTGGATGGTGCGAATTTGAAAAATAAAATTATGAATTTTATTGCCTTATTTTAAAACAACAAAGCAATAAATTAGGGTATCGATTTAAAATTAGTTCGTAACATTGAAGGGGCAACCTAAATGGTGGTGTACTCCAATGCAGAATTCCAAGCTTTTTCATCATTCATGTGTCTCAGCGTCAAGACAAGATGGCGGGCGCCCTTCTTCCATCAAAGCGAAATGTCTTGCCTTAGGTGACATACGTTCTCAGCACAGGTGTCAAGCGAAGGTCACGTGACGTACTTTCCCAGGGAAGTGCAGAGAACACAGGTGGCATCAGTCGGGAGTAACACTTCTGCCTGTGTAGTATATGCGCGCATGTGCTTTTAACGCTAACATTCTCAGAAAAAAAAAAAAAACATCGGTTGATTTAGTGGCCACTCTCTTGTTCTTGAAGTTGAAAAAAACAAATTAAACGAAAACATGATAAGGAAAATATTGTGACTAAGCCGCAAAACGAAATCTCGGTTTTAAGGAGTATGTTTGTTTATTTGACTGTATAGCGCAAAATGATTTTAAGCAGCAGTTCTAAAAAAATGTGAATGCTTTGAACATTTCTCTACTTCTGGTGTTCGGATGGGAACAAAGGAATTTATTCATTAAAACGAGTTATTCAAGTGACAAAGAAGGGAAGAGAGCAATAGAATATAAATGTCACCCAAATGAAACTTAGGCTGTCGTTTTTTTTTTCCCGTAAGGTTTTATGGGGTGGAATATGCGAACTTACAGGAAGTAAGAGTGATACCCGCTACACATAGTAGGTTTAGGCAAATGTCCCAGCGCAGCAGGAGATTGTGGATACCCCGAGCAAAGAACGTCCGTAGTTGGATGTGGAACCAGTCTTTAATGGCGTCCCGGAACTCAGTGTCGTTAGCGAATCGGCGGCCCGTGAGAGCTTTTTTCAGTGGCCCGAATATGCGGTAGTCGCAGGGCGAGAGATCGGGGCTATAGGGGATGGTCCAGGACCTCCCAACAGAAGCTCGGCAGCAAATCTTTGCACACTGTCGCCACTTGCCGGCGTACGTTGTCGTGCATTAGAATAACCCCATTTGATAACATACCGGGCCGCTTACTGTTGATGGCTGCTTTAAGGTTGCGCAGCGTATCGCAATGTGTAGTTACCTTCACTCTACTGCCTGCGTCCAGCCAATCCAACAGCGATTGGCCATTCTCATGGAGCTCTTAAGGAGGACTGAGCCCGGGGGTGGGGGCGGGGGTCGTTGAGAGTTGGGATGCCGCTGCCGCCATTCCATACTCATCCGTTTTGCGACCGGATCGAAGTGATGACACCAAGTTTCATCCGTGGCCACAATCTTTTAAAGAAACTGCCCCTCCTCTGCATGGTTACGATGCAGATGCTCCAAACAAGCACCCATTCGCCGAGTCTTCAGCTCTTCCTGGAGATGCTGTATCCCAATCGGCAATGGAGAATGGTGTTACCAGTTCCCTTACTCACGGACGGTGTTGCCGCAAGCTCGAAAGTGAAAATTAATCGATTCTCCTTCACAATGTTGTCCACGGCAGCAATCGATTCCACGGTGATGGCCACGTGTGCTTGCCCAGGTCTCGGCATGTACTCCGTGCTCACACGTCCTTTACAAAATTCACTACACCAGCCAAAAACACTGTACACCGTGACTGACACTCATTCCCATACACATCCTTCATACGACGACAAATTTCGACTTCACTAACACCTACTGCCGTCAAAAATTGCATAACCGCCCGCTGGGCCTGTTTGGACGAATCCATGTCACGACTTTTTGTAATCAACTTACCTCCGCACGTGCAGGTACAGCCGATAACAGCGTGCTTCCTGACATGATACACCATCTAAGGGCGCAAATGCACGGCCCTGTGTAATTAGATGACTACGCTATTACACGAGTCTCATTTGCATTTCAGCGACCCTTATAACTAAAGTTCTAAACGATGTTCTCAGAATGTAGAATTATACAATTGGTGGAAGACTGATTTTATTATCCATGCTCACTATAAACGGCACGCATATACACTGAAAGAACAAATTATTACGTAGACCCACCTAATGACGTGAATCACCACCTTTTACACGCAGGACAGCATCTAAACGTCTTGGTACGGACGCAAGGAGGTTCCGAAACACAGACTCAGGTATCGCTGACCAACAATCTGAGAGTGCTTGGCGTAGAGTAGGCAGAGATGTAGGTGGGGATGGTTGATCACGAACAGCTTGTTCCCATATGCCACATAAATTCTCTATGGGATTGATGCCCAGTGAGCGAGGGGAGCCATGCGAGCGTGGTAAGCTCACTGCTATTCTCCTGGAGCCAGTCGGTCGCTATCCGGGACCGATGGGGTGGAGTGTTGTCCTCTTGAAAGATCGGAACTTAGTTTAGACAGTGGCACGTAATGAAAGGGTGGAGTGGGTCGGCCAGGAACTGCACAAAGCTGGAACTAGTGATAGAAGACACAAGAGGTACCAACGGATCCAGGCCGGACCACGTGGAAGCTGCTCAAACAGTTACACCAACAGTATCCCAACTTGGCATGCGGGGTCCATAACTTCGTGCGGTATACGCCACACACGCTGCCTGCCATCGGCGCGATTCGGAGTGAAACGGGATTCGTCGAACCACATAACGCGTTTCCAATCATCCCTGCTCCAGTTTCGATGCCTTCGCAAACTGCAGCGGAATGATGCAGTGCTGGGCCGTTAACATCGAGACACGATGTGGTCGTCAACTGTCCCAGTTCAGTCTACGGATTGTAATCTCCTTCATTAAACTGTGACGTCATTCATTAAACTGTCACGTCATTTTCAGCAAACAGCCTTCCCATTCATCTGTACGATGCGGGCCAATCGTCGGCGCCTTTGATCATCCAATGCACTTTTCCGGCCGCATTTTATCCGACTGTTAGCGGTTTTTCCGGATTCCACGTACTCCTGGAACACACTTGCTACGGTTTGTCGCAGAATTACTAAGAATTTCACCGTTGCGGTGATTAAACATTGTAGAGTGATTTCCCTGGTTCTCCCGACTTGACCTCGATCAAACTCACGTAAGTCTCATCCTCGATCCATGACGGAATCTATTCCTGTGCGTACCGACCCAATCTATTTATAACCCTAACCAGTTTTCCTGCACACCATGATCTGCTGCTGTCCTGATGCTTTGCGTATTTTCTCCGAAGTGTAAATAATAATTTGACCTTTCAATGTACATGTATATACACGGCCTTATCGCAATAATATAACCACCCAAGAAATCACAGTGTACTCGCCCAGGCGCGTCACAGAGTGCACGTGACAAGGTCGACCACACGGAGATGTAAGCGGCCTGTCACGACAGATGAGCCACAGTGCGTTAGGTGAGCACAATAGGCAGAGGTAATGATTTCACAGAAATTCAAAAATAATGATCATCATCGGCTACCGCTCCAAGGGTGGAAACATCTCAGAAACAGCAGACTTCGTGGGCTGTTCCCGAGGTGCTGTCGTAAGGGTGAACCAAGCTGTCATACCGAGTACCTCCCGACGTCATAACTGTGGAGCCTCAACGGTCATCGACCCCAGAGGAGAACGTCGCCTTTGTCGACTAGTAAAGGGCAATTGACGTGCAACAGTGCAGCACTTGGCGACGCAAATGAACGCTGGGGAACCCCAGGTACGTGTCCGCATTAATAGTAGAGTGAACCCTGTTACGCATGGGTCTCTGGAGTCGACGTAGCGTCAAGGCGCCCATGTTAACCCAGGTCCATCGGCAACGACGACTGCAGTTCGCACGGGACTACCGACATTGGACAGTGGAAGAGTGAAAAAGGTTGCATTCTCCGACGTATCAAGGTTTCTACTCCACAGAAGTGACAGGTGGTGGCGGAAACGGTGTCAGATATACGAAAACCAACATGCAGACACACTTGTCGGTCACGTACAGGCCGATGGTTGCAGTTTGCATGTCTGGGGGATGTTTTATTGGTATGAACAAGGATCGCTGGTACCACTGGATGACTCCCTGAGCGCCAGTGGGTACCTGTCCATCGTCGCTGACCACATACATCCCTTCATGTTGGACGTCGGTGGTAATGGTGTCTACCAACAGGACATAGCGCCATGCCACTTCGCTAAGGGGATGATTGGCTGGTTCCAAGAACACGACAGCGATGTCTCTGTTCTCACTTGGCCTGCGAAATCGCCCGACCTCAATCCCACAGAGCACTTGTGGCACTATTTGGATCTACAGGTTCGACGTGCTGACTCTACAACCAAGTCACCTCCGGGACCTCCGTGTTCTGCTGCAGTCCGAACGAGCACGTGTGCCTCGAGCAGCATTCAAGTGTCTCTCAGCGTTCATGCCACGCCATCTGGAACTCTCTATTTACATTGCATTGTATTTCTGCCTGATGAAGCCTCCCGTTGGTGGTGAAAGCTACGGTTTATCCAATTGTGTTTTTAAGATATCATTAAACTGATATTTTTGCACTTTATTGTTATCTACGGTCTCTAACTTCGACCGTAGATTAGGTATTACAGTGCTGAATTCTGTTGCAGTTCTAAAAAGAAAAAAGTGGAACTTCTTACGGAGATTTTGCGTGGGGCTCCTTGACCCCAGGCTCTCACCCCATCTGAAAACCGTCTACGGTCTAAGGTAGAGTTCCATGAGATAGTCTACCAAATTTTGTGGTTCTCAATTGAAAACTGTAACTTTCCAGCTGATGTATATACCGCTGTATTTATTGGCAGAATTCCATTGTCATGTACATAGAAATGTTATTTTACTGAAGAATAAAGGCAATTTTGAAATGTAGATTTTACAGACATTTTGTGTTGGGGGGCTTAACCCCGGGCTCCAACCACTTCCAAAAACCACCTAGGGTATAGTTACAATACCATGCGATAGTATACCATATTTGGTGGTTCTAAATTGAAAACTGTCATCCGGTGGTGTTGTCAACCCTGACATCACTTCCGGTGATCTCGGCACTTTGCCCAGCGGTGGCGTTGTCACGTTGCCCTCCGGGTTGACGTCAACCGTTGGCGGCGTATCGTTTTCCTCCCCTGACGTCACTATTACAGCTCTTGCCCCAGCTGCTTCTCATATAGTGACAGAAGTCGTCATGGACACTATGGATGGCGGTGCTCCTCTGCCTTCAACCTCCACTTCTACTGCTCCTCGCTCCTATTCTTCAGCGGTAACTTCCCAGAGGCTTCAGCCCAAGTCTAATTCTCTGCGAGCGGAAGCCGCAGCTTTAAAACCTCATGTCCGTCGCTCTGGTAATGAGGTTGTGCTCGAAATTCCAGTGGATTCTCCAGCAGGTACTTCTTTCACCACGGCTACTGAGTTGGGTGTGTTCTTTGAGGCGCTCCCAGACACACCACTCAAAATGTACTCTACTGCTCTGAAACAAAAGTTCTCTCCGTCAGCGATACGTCATATGTCGCGCAGAGGGCCGAGTGTCGTTGTTTATTTCTTTCATGCGGCAGATGCTACCTCAGTTTTACAGACTGGGCTGATTGTTGGTGATCACCAATTATTTCCTGAGCCTGTCGCCCAAAGACCAGTAACGGTCTCGATGTACCCAGTACATCCTGAAGTCACAGATGCTATGCTTTGTGCTTTTCTTATGCAATCCGGTCGTGTTGTGGGTAACATTACCACACACTCCGCTGCTCCAAAGGACGATGATGATCGTTCAATTGAAAGTGCCCGACGAGTTGCACGAGTAGTATTCTCTTCGGATGAACATATCAAGACTTTTCCTACTCTCGTCACTGTAAAATGCGGAGACCAGATACGACGCATCGACGTTTTGACCTCCTTTCATTGTCAGACTTGTAAGGCGTATGGCCATCAACGAAGTGAGTGCTTCCGCCGCCCTGCTGTACCTCAGTCTTCGGGACCAAAAGCCACTCGTGACGACCCTGTTTTCTCAGTCCCTGCAGCTTCTAAGGAGGTGTCTTCAGAACTTCATCAACCTGCTCTACCATCGGACCCTTCTCCACGGGGTCCTGTCCCACAATTATTGACAGTGGACTTTCCTCCTCTGGTGCCGACTGCTCCGCCCACGTTCCTTGCAGCTCCAGCTGACCTGACTGCTGACCTTCATCCTCCGTCGGATGAAGACACCCCAAGTACAATTACTGACATGGACTGCCCTACTGCTAGTGACTATTCTGGCAATGACTCTGACCCTACAACTACCAGCAAGCCTGCTCAACGGGAGTCCTGGAGTGCTCCGCAGTCTCCGCCCCCTCCTCGCACCGGTGCTGCAAGAGGTCGTTCTGTTGACTCATCTTCCCGCTCCTCCTCTCAACGTCGTACTTCGCCACGAATAAGTCGACATCCTGCTGTGATTCCAGGTGCTAAGACTCCACCCCCAGTGCTTTCCCTAGATTCTTTTCTCCGATACCTAGCTGAAGCGAGGGCGGATATACCGGTAGGTCCGCTTTCTCTTCATAAAATGTATGAAGTATTATGCTCTCATAAACATCCTAGATTCTTTAATCAGTTTGTTGCACGTCATATGCTTGATCTTCCTACTGTTTTAACCCAAGTTTCTAGTGTGACATCTGTGTTTCGAAATCTTGTGCTTTCCTATCCCGATCTCAAATTTAGTGTTGACAGAATGAAGAAGCAAGCGAAGAAAATAACAGATTCCAGTGCACGTGCGTGTCGACCTGGGAAGGACCTACCGATTCCAGGTGGTCACACTTAACTGCAGAGGGTTCTCTGCTTCTCCTAGAAATGCCCTAGTGTATGAGGACTTGGCGCCTCTACACGCAGATCTTCTCTTGCTCCAAGAGACCAATTGCTCTGCTACCACTTTGTTCTCTCGTTGGCGGGCTTGGCCCTACGATTTTCACCATGCTTATCGAGTTGGACGGAATGGTGGCCTTGCAATTGGGATCCATCACCGATTACTCCCTCTGATAACGACGCCAGTGATTCGTGCATTATATGTGGACAACCTCCAGGTCGTTGTCTTTTGCATTGAAAACGTGACCTATCATGTTTTTAACATATATGTCCCCTGTGATGAGCGTCTGTTACCTGATCTTCTCTCCACACTCCGTACAGAGCTGTCATGCATCCCACCGTCTGAATATATTCTCATCGGCGGAGATTTCAATTGTACGTTGTTGCCGGCCCTTGACCGCAATTCAACCGTTGGCGAATACCGCAGGCAACGTGTATTACAGATTTCTCAGCTAGTTGATGATTTTCAATTGGTTGATGCGTTCCGGCATCTACACCCGTCGGAAATCTCTTTTACCTGGCGCTCTTCCATCCATGGCAGCACTACGGCAGCACGGCTGGATAAATTTTATGTTTCGACTGCTCTTCTCCCGTCGATCGCAGCTGCTGCCCATCATCCTTCCGCCGCTTCAGACCACAGTATTGTCAGTCTGTCGGTGTGTGTTTCTCCTTCACCTTCCCGGACTCGACGAGTATGGACTTTTCCGGACTCGCTCCTGGATGATCAACAATTTTGTGTTGCTGTGCGTGAGTTCCTCCGTAGTCGTCAGCCCCTTCTTGATACTACGTCAGACGCGATGCAACTGTGGCTCAGTGTCAAACACGACTTGGTCCTTTTTGTACGGCGCTTCTCCCATGCCTCTCGGAATGAGAGCGATATGAAAATTGCGAATCTACGTGTTCTATTGTCGATGCTCTCTCTTGATGATTCGCAATACCCCGGCTATCTGGCAGATCTTCACGCCGTGCTTCTTCCTCGCGCATCCGATGCAGCCTGCAGGATGCATTTCTTGCATCTCTCCCCTACAGCTGATTCTCACGATTACTTAACCGCCTTGGAATCTCAACATCGCTCTGCTACATCTTTGCGTCATCTTCGCCTCCAGGATGGTTCCATCACTTCGAACCCATCGAAGCTATGCACTTTCACTAAACAGTATTTCACCGCCAAGTACAGTGCAGTAACGCAGTCTTCATTCTCATTAGCTTCTCCTCTTCTCTCCTCTCTTCCTCAGGTCCCCTCTACTTTATCTACTTCTTTACTTTCCCCTTTCTCTCTTCGCGAACGCCGTGAGGCGTTCGCTACTCTCAATCCTCAAGCTGCTCCTGGACCTGACGGCCTTCCTCTGTCCTTTTACCGTGCTTTTCTACCGTGCCTTCTGCCTTTTCTGTCTGCGTGTTTCTCGTCTGCTTTTTCCTCTCCTGCGTTACCGCCCGACTTTACTTTGGCACACATCATCCTCCTTCCTAAGAAGGGTGACCTCTTGGATCTGGGAAACTGGCGCCCTATCTCCATCCTAAACACTGACTATAAGTTCTATACAAAACTCTTATCCCGTCGCCTTAATTCTGTTCTCTCTTTCGTTATTTCTCCTGACCAGACATACACTGTGCCTGGTCGGACTATTTCCACTAACGTTTCTCTTCTCCTTCATCTTCACTTCCTCGCTCGCTCTTTTGATGAACCTCTTGCCTTTCTCAATCTGGATCAAAAGTCCGCTTTTGATAACGTGTCTCACTTTTATCTCTCTGCTGTCCTTTCACGATTTGGCTTTCCTGCTGCCTTTTCTTCCGCTCTCTTGGCCCTTTATCAGGGCGCCAGTTTCCATGTTCGAGCGGCCACATTTCTAACCGCTCCAATTCCGTTTAGGCGAGGCATCCGACAAGGATGTCCGCTCTCCGGCCAGCTATTCGCTCTCGCTTTTGAGCCTTTCCTGTTAGCAGCCCAAAGATCACTCCTGGATGTCCTACCGCCGACAGTGGCTAGTACTCGTCATCATCGGATAATTTTCACCGCCTATGCTGATGATGTGACCTTTTGTGTCCGGGATGAATCTCAATTTGATCGCCTGTATTCTGTATATCAACAATATGTTGCAATATCTGGAGCTGCGCTGAATGCCACTAAAAGTACTGGCTTGTGGTGCGGGGCATGGGCTGTCCGCACCGATGCTCCTTGGGGTGCGCAGTGGACAGCCACTACACAGAAGATCCTCGGTGCGTATGTCGGTTTGCCCTTGGCTTCTGCATCTGCCACCTGGACTGCTCTTCTTCCCCGGATACAACGGGCTGCTGCCTACTGGAGTAAGGCCCGCCCTTTCACATCGTTCCGTCAACGAGCAGCCATTGTTCGTCGACAACTTATCTCCCTATGCGAATACTCTTGGATGTCGACGGTTGTTCCCGTGTCACAAATGATGACCATCACTCGCCTCTCAACTTCCGTCATCTGGACTTCACATCACTGGGTTAAACCTGCCGCGCTTCATCTACCAACCTCATTAGGTGGCATCCAGCTTCCTGATCCAGCAGTCCTTTATAAAACACATCGCATTATTCATTTCATTCGCCTTGCCACTTCAACTGTTCCGTCCCTTACCGCTACCTTGAATGTTCTTGCTTCTTCTCGTGACCCATCTTTCACCTTCTTACTGTTTCTGAAGATGGATTCATACTCTCTTCTTCCGTCCCACCTCCCTTCTGTCCTGCGAGAGGGCCTTTCTCTCTTTCGTTCGCTTCCTCTTCTCCGTTCATTTCCTTCTTCAACTCTTGATCTTCTAGATGAACCTCTCTTCTTCTCTTCTCTTATTCACCCTCCTGACCTCCCTTACTTTTACTTTCCTCATTGGATCCGCTCTGGTGTGATAACTGTCCGTTCTCTCGTAACTTCTGATCTAACCTGGAGACCTCTTTCTTCCCTGTTTCTATCTAAAACCATTACTCTTACTAACGAATATCTTCTTCTTCGCACAGCGCTTTGGAGCCTCTTTCCACTCCTCGCTTCCCCTGATGTTCTCTTCTCGGTCCCCTCCGCCCCTCTTTCTCTACCGTTCTTTCTCCTCATTCGTAGCTCCCCGGTTCTAGTTACTTCTATCTCCTCCTCTTCTCTTTATTGGCTCCTTCTTTCCCCTCCCGCACTTCCACTTTCTGTTCATTCTGCTTCTCCTTCTCTTCTCCCCGCCATCTGGACAGCGTCTACCTCTCCCCTTTCCTCCCCTCTTGAACTCAATGTCCATTGGCAATTTCTTCACCTTCGTCTCCCCGCCCCATCAGTACTATTTCGCATGACCCTTCTCACCTCTCCACATTGTTCCTTTTGCCCTGAAGTCAGCGACGTCCAACATCAATACCTCTTCTGCCCCGTACTCCTGCCAGTCCTAAACACTGCATTTCGTCTTGCTGATCGAATTTGTGCTCGATCGTTACCATTTCTTGCATATGCTTGGCTACTCCAAACTAAGCATCCACCTACTCACTTACCTCTTGTGTGCCGTTACATTTTTCTTCTTGTGAAGTTCACTGTATATGCTTTCCATCTTGAACAACGCCTCCCTGCTCTTACTCCACCTCCTCAGGAGGCAAGTGCTATCATTCGGAGACGCTTCCTAGCACGGTTAACCACTCGTCTCCGAATGGAGCACTCTCGTGCTGCCTCAACAAACACCGATAACGTTTTTCAATCCACCTGGGCCCAATCGGCTGGGTGGTTCCATATCCACAATTTGCAGCTACATCTCAACTTATAGGTGTGATTTTTGTTGTCGCCCACATTCACTGTCACAACTCATGATTTTACGTATTACTTTTGGTGGTATGAGGCTCCTAGGTGGAGTCTCCTTTTTCACCCACATGATTCGCTATTTGTGATTATTCTGTTATATGTGCTATTGGAGATAGCTCACCATGTTTCCCATGATCTCTTCGATTTTGTTGTATTTTATGTTGTATATAATTCTTTCTTCTGCACAGTTTACTGCACACGCAATGTCCCCTACATTATGTTGAATATATTTTGAAATTTTATTGTCCCTGTGTATATAATTTAATGTAAGAAGATGCTCTTCTGAGCACTTTTAGCGATTCTCCCCCTTGTCACTGAATACTTCTGTACATATGATGTAAATTTTGAGTGTAGCACCACTGTTACATTTCTGTTTTATGAGAAGCTGCCCTTCTGGGTATGCTTAGCGGCTTTCTTTTTTTGTCACTGTATTGTTCTGTACATATGATATGACACTTATGAATTGCATTACTGTTCGATTTCTGTTTTTTTTTTTGTAAAGTTGCCCTCCTGGGTCCGTTTAGCGTATTTCTCTCTTGTCACTGCATAATTCTGTGCATATAATAAGTATTTGTGCTTAATTGTTTCTACCATTTCTGTCATATTTCTGAATACTGTTGCACCTGTTAGTTCCTTCTCACCCATGGTCTTTTATGTGAATTAGTACCTTGTGCATATTTAATCTTGAGTATGGTAGTAATACTTAATTGGAATTTGTGAATAGTATAGCATCATGTCTTTTCTTGTCTACAATACTGTAGTATACATTTTCATTTGCATCGCTCGTGCTTTATTGTCTGCCTCTCCATCGCCCTTCGGGGCGAAATAATTTTATGATTTTACAATATTTTGTTTTACGTTTCACTGGAACTTTCCAGTTGTTGTATATATCACTGTATTTATTGGCAGAATTCTACTGTCATGTACATAGAAATGCTATTTTTATTTGAAGAATAAAGACAATTTTGAAATGTAGGTTTTACGGAAATTTTGTGGGGAGGGTCTCTTGACCCCGGGCTCCAGCCGACCGTGGGCTCCGGCCCCTTAGAAAAACTGTCTAAGGTCCAAGTTAGGGTACCATGAGGTTGTATACCAAATTTGGTCGTTCTAAATTGAGAACTACAGATTTTACGAAAATTTTGCATGAGGCCTCCTGGACCCCTCGCTCCCATGCTATCCAAAAACCGTCTATGGCCTAAGTTAGGGTAAAATGAGATAGTATACCAAATTTTGGTGGTTGTAAATTAAAAACTGTATATCTGTGTAGCGGAATTACAAATAAACAAAGAAACATTCAATTTTATATACACTGCTGGCCACCCAAAATACAACACCAAGAAAGACACGAGATAGCAAAGCCAGATTTACTGGACACATAACAACAGATACTAAGATGAAACGATTGAGCTTACAGGCCCGTGCGACTAGCGGAACACGCAGACATCCATAGTTCGTGTGCCCCCCCCCCCCATGGCTGGCAATAACGGCCGCTACACGCCGCGGCATCGAACGAAAGAGACTTCGGATGAGGGCTTGCTTCCACACGTTGCCACAGTTTATCAGGCGTAGCCACGGGTAGTGCTTGCCGGGCCACTCGGTTGCCGATCACCGACCAGACGTGTTCGATGGGTGACATATCGGGAGAACAGGCGGGCCACGGCAGCAGTGACACATGGTGGTTCGTGAAAACTTGTTGCACGATGCGTGTGTCACGTGCGGGCGCGAATTGTCCTGTTGAAACGTGGCGGCTCGCAGGTCCTGCAGGAAAGGGAGGACTACAGGCTCCAAAACGTCGGAGATGTAGCTGTGGCTGTTGAGTGTGCCGGCGATGCGTACCAGAGGGGTGCGGGTGTCATATCCAATTGCGCCCCAAACCATAACACCAGGTGACGGACCGGTATGGCGATGCATAATGCAGGCGTCATGCAGTCTCTCGCCGCGGTGGCGCCACACGCGGATCCGACCATCGTGGTGTTGCAGGCAGAAGCGGGATTCGTCGGAGAACAAAATGTCGTGCCATTCCGTAGTCCAGGTGCGGCGTTCAACGGCTCACTGCCGCTGCACTCGCCGGTGGTGTAACGTCAATGGTAATAGGAGCAATTGGCGCCATGCGACAAGTCCCCGCTCTTCCAGACGACGTCGAATGGTATGTGCTGACACAGGTTGTTGCGCAACACACCCTAATTCCTGCGCTAACGTTCGTGATGTGGCAGTGCGAGCCGTCAATGCCCGCCGCACAACATGCCGGTCCTCTCGTTCGGTGGTGTGCCGCGGCTGCGGCAATCCCTCACGTCGGTCCGTCCGTCCCTGCTGCACCCACCGAATCCATACTCGCCTCACTGTGGCTAGATGTCGTCCCGCACGGGCGCCGATGTCTCGGTACGATAAACCGCTGTCGGGATAAGCCACTATTCGTCCTCTGTCGAACTCCGAAAAGTGCTGGTATGACGGCCATACTCTGCGACGAGGCATCAGGAAGCTTCCCACGCACAGGTCCGGCAGCACAACACACTTCCACTACTTACACCCCGCCTTCTGTGCATCCTTCTTATAGTGCTTCTCGGTGGCGTGCCGGTCGCACATGATTTGCATTTGCCCTGCAATACTAATCGTTTGCATGTCCTCTCGCGGGCGACGCATGCTGCGAATTTCAGGTCAATCGGATGCTTCCTTCTTGGTATTGCATTTTGGGTGGCCGCCCCGGTGGCGCAGTGGTCTAAGCGATGGCTTCTGATCATTCGTCCGGAAGGGGTCCAGGTTCGAATCCCGTGAGGCATGGATGTTGTGTTTGTCTTACGGCACTGGCTCTCTCCCTTCCCTGGAACCAGTGACCCTAAATTAGTGACGGGCGACTGCTTATTGCCCATTGAGTTGCTCACGGTGGTCGTTAAACCTCCAATCAAGAAAAAAAAAAAAAACATTTTGGGTGGCCAGCAGTGTATATAGATTATTGACGGGCTTTCACCTGGTAAATACTACCATGTATACGTACACACTTGTCACAAAGAATTAGGGATATCGCGGTTTCGAAGGGAAAAAGTTGGTGTTATGCAAATTCAGCGAATACTGGAGATCGGTTATCAGCGTAGGTAGCTACGTCTTATGTAAATTAACATCATGACAACACAGCACAGGGAATGCGAGCCTCGATATAAGTACCCTACGAGAAGTGGAAAACGTGTTGTTTCACAGCTTGTTTTAAAAGTTTCCTGAATGATCTGCCTTCAGTGCGAAATTAACCTGAAATGATGTCCAGATGCCCTTTAAGTACTGACCACAGAAATAGGGTTGTTGACATGTTACAGACAGATGGACTTTAGGCAGCTTTTTAGCGGATACACACAAGATTCCTAAGCCATGGAAATGTTGAAGATCGAATCAGGGGTGGTCGCCCGAGAATAACTACCAGGAGGAAAGATCACTACCTAATAGTAAGAGCTCGGAGAAATACTAGTACCACCACTAGTCAATTCCGGAAATCACATGGAGCTGCTTCTGATGTCACAGTATGTAAACTGTAACAAATAAATGGTGTGAAATCAGGGAAAACTCCTGAAAATAACGTGTAGCAAAGTTGCCGTTAGGTATCCAAGTTTTTCAGAAACTTATTTTTTAAAAGTAACCCTTTATTGTAACTTCCGTATTTTTAGTGGTTTTCCGTAGAAAAAATTCCATTCATTTCAGAAAAAAATCCATTTCAGGTTTTTCCGTATTTAAAGTGAAATTCCTCAAAACCGACGACCTTTGTAGCCCTTACACAAACACTCCTTCTGCTGAGGTGAGAATCGAACACCTGATGTTGAAGCTGCTCAACAGGAAACTTGTTTGTGCCTTTAACCACTAAATCATAAATACTCAACATCCTGACTCACGTGAATAGTGAAATGAATTCTGCGAAGATGAAACTTGTTTTTTGTCATTAATGCGAGTGATTTAGTCATTTTATTTTCTGTTTGAGCTTATTATTTTCCTAAATAGGTTTGCAATATAATTCTTTTTCTGTAGGAGGACTTTTCGCGAACTAAGCATTTTTCATCCAGATTTTTCTGAGCAACAAAAAGCTTTGCAACTTGATTGTTTTTAAACTGACAGTGACTTTCAGCTATATTTAAAAAAGGTGAAATGTACTGTTTTATAATATCATTTTACCAAAAAAAAAAGAAGAAAAGAAACTAAATATAAAATGTACTCTTGATAGTTATAATAGCTTTTGTCTTAAGTAGTGCAAAGACATACATACAATCATCTGTACAGTAAGTTACAGTAACACAATATATAATAAGTAGCTGGTGCACCAAATAGGGAAAGGAGAAAAACTATCCTGTGCCAGAATAAACAAAATCCATGCGATATGCTATCCACAATATCCGATCTCGCTACGGAACTTCAAAATTCGACACACGATTGAAATTAAAAAATTAATCAAACCTCAAGTATTCTCACCAATCTCTCCTATTGCCGGTAATTTCTCGTCATACGGATACGGAAAAAGTGAGAACAGAGATTTTCCGTTAATATGCAAAAGGAATTTCGGAAAGGTTTCTGAAAATTCAGAATTTTCCCGTGGCACGAAAAATCCGTGAAATTCAGGTTTGTGTCCGTCATTTCACGGAAAAGCTGGTATTAGAAACATGCTTCCTTAATTCACGAAAGAAATGACGAAAAGTTTCCCGTAGATTTCAGAAATTTTTTTACAGTGTACCCAAACGGTACGAAACGATCTTCACGAGAACAGACTCACAGCAAGGAGGCTGATGAGATGCATAGCGTTGACATCAGCTCATCATCGTCAGAGATGATCAGATCAAATGCACAGGGTTTTAGGAAGGGAAAGTTTGACCCCAGCCAGGTCTTAAACAACCCTTAGAAATAGGAAGGTATGGGATTTGGACTAAAGTGTCCGATAAGAAAGTGACACGGAAGCGAGATAGAAAGGCGGAGGAAGACGCCCTTATTTATTTGCAAGGGGCCAATACCCAGGGTCCGACAGCTTAACGTGCCCGTTCGACGCACGGCGGATATTCAGTGGTTTTAGCGTTCGTATCTGCTGGGATCGAACCTGAGGTTTCACCGTGGCAGTCACGACGATGACCACTAGGCTATCTGCGGACCTTGTTTTCCACACACGTACTAGCTATTTATAATAACTCTGTGTCGTAATACCCGCAATACCTGTGGATGTTACTATTCCGCTGTGGTGGGGGCCTGTCTCCACTGCTCGTTCGCTGCGGACATATATACATCAAATCCTTCTCTACAAAATTTGGTTTTATTTATTTTTCATAACATATATGCTATGGGCTGGGTCTTTGCCTCACCAACCGAGCCGCCACTGTTTTGGGACAACTCTTGTACATCATCACATTAATCATAATACGTTCTTATCCAGAGCATTTTTGTTAAACTATTAAACATAATGTCCTTAAATAATATTTCCTTGTGGTAGTTCCTGAAGTGAAAGGTAATGTTCACGCATTTCCGGTTCTTATTCTTTATTCCTGACATATTCTACAAAACAGGACACAGCGACCCCCGCCTCCCCCCCCCCCCCCTTCCACCCTAATTTTTTTTTTTTTCGTTAATTTAGTCTGTTTGCTTTGGACGAAGTTTAAAATGATTTCACAAAACTTCTTTTTATTCGTTATTTTGCAGAAACGTGAACTCTTAACGTAGGAGTTTCATACGCAGTAGAGAAATTGAAAATGCTGCATTTTTTGTTAGAGCTTTTATTGAGTATCGTTTTGTGTTGTAGCTTTTATTGATTTTTTTGTGAAAGCCTAAGGTTTCCATTATTATCTAAATATCACACAGAAGCACTTTTTACTTGTGTGTGTGTGTGGAGGGCCAGATAAAACTTTGGACGGACCGGGACGAAATTTCAATGTGGTCCCTCAAAAACAATCTTATTGGTGAAAAATACTGTTCGTAAAGAACACACAAGAAAACTGTCATAAAGACAAAATGGTTATCTTAAAAAAGTATTATCTTTAAGCTTTAGAAACAGACCATAATATTTATTCAGAGTTCCGAGAGAGAAAGAGAGAGAGAGAGAGAGAGAGAGAGAAGGGGGTGGGGGAGTAAAGTGTGTTAAAACTACGATTTGTTTTCCGACGTGAGGGGGTTGAGGTCGTGCTTCTTATAGAAACTTCTTTACAAAATGATAAAATGATAACTTAAACTATTCTGCGAAGCGAATACTCCTGCACTGCCAATATTCGTGTGTACAAAAATATTAGGATCCCTCTAAAATAAATTCGTATAATTAGTTCTCTTCCCGATACAAATTTTAGTGGTCGACTTTTAATGCAAAGTGGAGTAACTGACAAATTAGTGACTTTTTAAACTTTCATACCCTCTCATATACACTGCTGGCCACATAAAATGCAGCGCCAAGAAGGACACGAGACAGCAAAGCCAGATTTACTGGAAACATAACAACAGATACAAAGATGAAACGATTGAGCTTACAGGACCGTGCGACTTAGGGAACACGCCGACATCAATAGTTCGTATGGCCCCCCTGGCTGGCAATAACGGCCGCTACAGGCCGCGGCATCGAACGAAAGAGGCTTTGGATGTGGGGTTGGGGTATGTCGGTCCCGGCTCCTTCCACACTTTGCCACAGTTTATCATGCGTAGACGCGGGTGGTGCTTGCCGAGCCACTCGGTTGCAGATCAGCGACCACCGTTACCGCCTGACTAGCAGCGTCCTGCCGAGTCAGGCGGTAACGGTGCATGGAACCTGTCATACAATTTTGTTGGCCGCGACACCAGGTGTGAATCTCATGTGCACCGCTGCACTCAAAGATTCACGCCAGAACATAAAAAATGAAGATTGGAAAAATAACCTGAAGCATGAGGCTTGGATGAATTCACCGTGTGGACAAAAATAACAACAACAATTAATAAAAAAAAAGCGAAACTTGGGGATCAGAGAGTTGTGATGAGGTTGACCCGCAATCACCAATTCGTGACTGAGTGTAGTGGTCCGGATCTTACTCTGGTACATTCAATCCCCAACCAGCCAGTACAACACTCGCTTCCGCAAATAACACATGATTCTCAGATGCACAACACAACATTTAATTACTTTGTGATTCAAACAGTTACGGCGCTCTCTGGGCGCATAGACAATTGCCCCTCTTATGTGGGCAGCACACAGTAACAACACTTTACTGTCGGACGACGCAAGCTGACAGAGTCCCCACCGGACTATCTGATCAAGAAATATTACTCATTAACACACTATATAGAACAGCAGGTGATATCATACACAATCGCTTAGAGAACGAAAAAAAAGAAAATACATATGCAAAAGATCACATTAAAAACAAACGCGACACAAAAATACACAAGCACGTTAATTTCCTTTATGCGCGATTATAGGTGCAAAATACAGACTAAATAAATTAACTATATCTAATAAGCATGCACATGCAGATCCCTGCCTCGCTCACATTGGCCCTGAACCCGAAGTTAAAAGAAACTTTCCCTCAAAGCGGAATTTGTGGCCACACCCTCTCCCTTATCCTTGTAAAAGATCAGGAAATCAGCCCTGTAAGAAATCGAAGTGCTTATGTGCAGGTATTTCCTCTGAAGTTCAGTACAAAGGAGCCACAGTATTGTTACATCTTTGTCGATGCAGCTTTGGGTGTCAGGATGGCTTAAGTTCGCAGATGTATGAAGAAAAAATAGAAATATTCATCTACTTACAGTTTCTTGACCTTGTTGTGTACGTCCAGAA
The DNA here is from genome assembly GCA_039090855.1 of Macrothele yani. NCBI lineage: Eukaryota > Metazoa > Arthropoda > Arachnida > Araneae > Macrothelidae > Macrothele > Macrothele yani. The sequence continues at coordinate 42,027,601 of CM077031.1, forward strand.
TGCGTCACATAACAAAACACGACAAAAAAAAAAGCACTCACACACACACACACACACACACACACACACACACACAAACACTTGCACCATGTGGCAGCACCGATGAATTAACCCTTCGCTTTGACGCTCGATGTAAATGAAGCACACAACGTAATTTCGAGCACACTATGTAAATGTGATAACACACCGCACTTTGCTGAGCTGATGAGAGTGTATACCGATCCACTCTTGTGAAGATTTGAAGGTGGCCGTTAAACAAAATAGCCCCTCTCACATCTGATGTTGCGGGTTCCGAGACTGATTTTCTGCATTCCTGGGAAATGATTTCTGTCGTCGTGAAGAAATGATTCTGTCCGCTAGTTGCCTTAGAGATTGGGACCTCCTCACTTCCGCTGCTGCTGTAGTAGGATTCCATCCGTCGCTCCCTTCTGTCCTTTTTGACCGTTCATTCACAATTCAGTCAATTCCTTTCCGTTAGCATAGCATCTATCTTGCCTGAGAATGCAGTTCCAAATATGACACTCGCAGGCTTTCTGTTTCGATTTACCATTGAGGTGTGACCGCCAGCCCTGAGATTAGTTTTCTAGGCCGAGCGAAATCCGATGTGCTTTTTATTTCAGCGTACATCAGCAACTGCCTCCCAAAAAGGACGCTCAAATTCACCCTTACCCTTTTGTCCTTCGCAGACGTCGGAGTATCGTTCTTGCTGACAGAGTTATGTGTCTGCTGATGGTCTCTTGGCCACCCACTGATGTAAACATACCACATACGGACCACAGAGTTTAAGCTACAAGCGGAAAGAAGGAAAAAAAAAAGAAAAGTGAAAAACCACTTCGAACATTGCAGCTCCCATCCGCATTCGAAAGCACATTTTCCCTCGTTTGTGTATCAGCCTCTCGAAAAAACCCTTGATGTAGGAATTTTTATGTTTCACTCGAGGGCTATGTGTGAGGTCTCGCAATTCAAAATGGCAAAATATTACATTTCTTGCCTTCAAGAGCATTGGAGCGACTTCCTAATTATCCTGCCATTTTGTTAATCAATTTAGTGAACAGCCGAAAGAAAAAACAACGTAAATGAGAAATAAATAAAAAAAACTGTAATCTGTAAAAGAACACGTGAGCCTGCCGAACTGTGATTCCCAGCTGCGTCACACAATACGCGATATGGCGGACACATTTTAGAGTTTTCTTCAGGTTTTAGGTTGGGGAGGGGGGGGGGAGGTGTCCACTGTAAAAGGAGAACAGGCGGGCCACGGCAGCAGTGACACCTGGTGGGCCGTGAAGAATTGTTGCACAATGTGTGCCACGTGCGGGCGCGCAAGGTCTAGTTGAAACGTGGCTGCTGGCCGGTCCTGTAGGTAAGCGAGAACTACAGGCTCCAAAAAGTCGGAGATGTAGCGGTGGGTGTTGAGTGTACCGGCGATGCGTACCAGAGGGGAGCGGGCGTCATATCCAATTGCACCCCAAACCATAACGCCAGGCGACGGACCGGTATGGAGATGCATAATGCAGCGGTCATAGAGTCTCTCGCCGCGGTGCCGCCACACGCGAATCCGACTATCGTGGTGTTGCAGGCAGAAGCGGGATTCGTCGGAGAAAGCAATGCCGTGCCATTCCGTAGTCCAGGTGCGGCGTTCAACGGCCCACTGCCGCTGCACTCGCCGGTGGTGTAACGTCAATGGTAATCGGAGCAATAGGCGCCGTGCGACAAGTCCCCGCTCCTGCAGACGACGTCGAACGGTACGTGCTGACACAGGTTGTTGCGCACCACACCCTAATTCCTGCGCTAACGTTCGTGATGTGGCGGTGCGACCCGTCAATGCCTGCCGCACAACATGCCGGTCCTCTCGTTCGGTAGTGTTCAGCGGCTGCGGAAATCGCTCACGTCGGTCCGTCCGTCCCTCCTGCACCCACCATATCCATACTCGCCTCACCGTGGCTGGATGTCGTCCCACACGGGCGCCGATGCTTCGGTACGATAAACCGCTGTCGCGATAAGCCACTTTTTGTCCTCTGTCGAACTCCGAAACGTGCTGGAATGACTGCCGTATTCTGCGACGAGGCATCAGGAAGCTTCCCACGCACAGGTCCGGCAGCACGACACACTTCCACTACTTGCCTTCTGTGCACCCTTCTTATAGTGCTTCTCGGTGGCGTGCCGAGCGCACATGATTTGCATATGCCCTGTATTACTAATGGTTTGCATGTCCTTTCGCGGGCGACGCATGCTGCGAATTTCAGGCCAATCGGATGCTTCCTTCTTGGTGTTGCATTTTGGGTGTCCAGCAGTGTATGAAAATTGCTTTTTTCAAATTTTTAGTAATGTTTTTAAAGTCACTGAATAATTGGCTTCCGTATGTATTTAGCCACAAAACAACTTTGACATTGTTCTCTTTTTTTTTTTTTCATTTAGTTATTTGGTTTATACACAAATTGTTGAGTATATGAAAGCAGAGGACACAAAATGATGCAATTTAATTTGCTATGTCATGAATGCGGATAATATTAATTAAGGTGGCTACAATAATCAATAGAAATCTGCAAATCTCAGCATGTGTACGGCGAAGGGCTGTAATCTATTCAAAAGTGGAGAGGGGATTAGAGAAACTAGGAAAAATATTTTAAAAATTAAAAAAAAATCTCTTAAGGGCCACGCGCCTCAAAACGTACAATAAATAATAACAATATAAAAAATTCGACTGAAACTTTTTTTTTATTTCTTTCCTGAACTGCGGGCGTCCGTTGCCCCTATGGTCTAGCTGGCCCTCTGTGTCTGTGTGTGACAGAGAGAAAGACACAGAGAGAGAGAGAGAGATCTCAATTTTGCCACTGGGCATTTCAAATTAACGAGGAGTGCATGCCTGCTTGCTTCCGAATGTTATAAGCTTTATTACTTCCGCCAAAGGAGGAAACGGCTGCAGAACAGTAGTCTTCTTTCTTTGTCAAAATAAAATGAAATATGAAATAAAGCTCGAGCACATAAATACTTTACTCGAGTTTTTGTCCCTTTGTTTCTTTCGTTTGGACACCGACAAGGGAACTAGCTACAAAAATCACAGTGAACATAAATAATGGCCAAACAATTCCGTGTTTCTCAATTTTTTTTTGGGGGGGGGTGTAATGGCCATCATTAGTAACTCCAAGGGCTATAAGCAGTCGCCTGTCCTTGATTGGGATCATTGGCTCTAAGGATACGAAAGACCCATCACCATACGACAAAATATATCCCACCCATGCATCATCTTTTTTTTTTTTTTTTTTTTTTTTTTAATTGGAGGTTTAACGACCACCGTGAGCAACTCAAATGGGCTATAAGCAGTCGCCCGTCCCTAATTTAGGGTCACTGGTTCCAGGGAAAGGAGAGAGCCAGTGCCGTAAGACAAAACACAACATCCATGCCTGACCGGGATTCGAACCCGGACCCCTTACGGACGAATGATCAGAGGCCAACGCCTTAGACCACTGCGCCACCGGGGCGGCCATGCATCATCTAAGACTCGAACTCGAGTCCACCTCAGACGACTAATTGTTTCTATAATATAGACACAACAGGGGTACGTCATAGTTAAAATTACGAAACCTCGGGAACAACCACAAATAATTCATTTATTTATTTTTGCTTAATGATTTAATGACCACAGTGAGTAACCCAACAATGACTGTCGCCAGCCCCTAATTTAGGGTCATGAATTCCAGGGAGGGGAAAGAGCTAGTGCCGTAAGACATGATCATCATCCATGCTTCGAACGGAATTCGAACCTGGAGGAATAGCCAGAAGCTAGAGCACTTAGACCACTGCGTCATAGGGGAAATGGTTTCAGGTTTTGGGAAACGGCTTTCTTGACTTTTGTCCCTGTGGAAATTCTATTAAACAATCAGCAATTCTGATGCCAACTTTTCGTTTTTAAACATGTTGTATTTACACTGACGATTGGTACATTAACACTGGCAGAAAATTTAATGTACCTCGCTACAGAATTTCAGCATACATTCGGAAGAATTATGAAACAATATGTAAATACCTCTAGGACTTTTATTTAGACATAGCGTTGGCACATTTTCGCAAGCAGAAAAAAAAAAAAAAAGGAAATACCTATATATGCCGTTTATAGAGAACATCTTTTATTGTTATTTAAAATGTTATCATTTTACTGATGACATTTTAAACTTGGATAATGTGATCATCGATTAAGTGTTTAAGCATACATAAAGAAAATAATTCATGGTAATCAGTACTTCAATCATGGCTTTTATTTACATCAAGGTCTAGATTCCTTCATTCCTTCTTTTGTTGTATACGAAACACTCACAGGGCGGCAAATATTCAAAGCATTATATATTTTTTTACAAATTTTTTCTTCAAGAGAACATATCGCTACTCAAACTGTCAACAGAAAGAATAACAAACCGCTTGATAATTTTTTTTATTCTTCGCAACTTCAAGACCAAAGGTGATGCCCACAAAATAAACTATTTTGCAGCTAACAATCAACAGTGTTTTCAGCTTCTCCACGAAATTACAAGGTTACGCATGCGCACATGCACTCTTGTCGCGAGATGAAGCCATCTGCGTTCTCAAACTTCGCTGAGAAATTATGTCACGTGAACAGCGCGAGACACCTCTTAATATTTGGCAGTTAACGCAAGCCATGGGAGAAAAGCGCCATTTTGTATAAACGAAATAAATGTATTGCCACAGATTGGCGACGGCATTTCTTTTCACACGTTTTTTTCTGATGCTTAAATTACCACTTACATCTGATACCTTTTTTTATAAAAGGTTAAAGAATTTATAATGAGCTGATGTGTATGATTTTTACAAAACTTCATTCAGTCCCTGGGCGCTTAAAAGTCGTAGGTAGCGTAAACCAAAAAATCTAACCGGCTGAATTCCATCAATTTAGTTATCGAGGAAACTAGGGCAGTACCAAACCGAAATCTTCGTTTTGGAGAAAGATGGTTACACCTCTAAGCACATTCTTCGTAAAATTCAAAATTGTACATTCAAAGCTTTAAAAATCGTAAAACGATCTTCGGAGCATATCCGCAATTCACGGTAATTGTCTGTGCGGAGGGGAGGCAAGCAGATCTAAAAAACAAAGTGTGCAGACTGACATGTCGCATTCTGTACTCCAAAGTGAGCCATTTACGCCACAAGACGCTGCTGCACCAGTGCCTGAGTGGTCAGAAGCGCCTGCTTCTAGCCAGGACCTCATTACCGCACGGGCTCTAGACCCCCTGTTAAACAATGCCCACTTTTAAAAAATTGTTTCTACAAATGGCCTTAACATAACTGAACTTCTTCTTATTGTTATTATTTTCTAACGAATTTTTGCGATTTTTAAAAATAGAAAGTAACCTTACATGCAAACTTGATTTTGAGGATGTAATGCACCAGTTTAGCTGCTAAGAGAGCGAGAAAGGCGTCCATTTAATATACCTGGGCTCTAATGAAGGTTCAGGTTTGTTCATCTTACTGCCCGTCTAGAAAAACCTGGACGATTTCTTAAAAAAACAACAACTGTAAAAATATCTTTTATTTCTTGAAATATTAGGTACGTAATTATTGTTTTTTTAACTAACTTTACGATTCTAGGGCATCTATTCCATCTGCAATTATTTCTTTGGAGAACCATTCAACTTTCACAATATCCTTTGTTACCCTTCTTTGAAACTGCTGCCTGACTTCAAGATCACAACGAATTTTGCTTTAGAGTTTTTTACCAATTCTAAGGTTATTACAAATTATTATTGCCAATTCGTAGATTTTTAAACAAATTCTACCACTTTTAAACTATTGCACAATCAGATTTGCGATATAACATGAAATATAAAACAATCCAGTCACTTTAAAGTTCAAATAGAAGGAAATATATATACCAGTGGCGCAGTGGTTTAAGCGATGGCTTCTGATCGTTCGTCCGAGATGGGTTCGGATCTCGGTGAGGCATGGATGTTGTGTTTGTCTTTTGGCAGTGGCTCTCTCCCTTCCCTGGAACCAGTGACCTAAAATTAGGGACAGTCGACTGCTTGTAGCCCATCACGTTACTCGCAGTGGTCGTTATACGACCTACATAATACGTATATATACTGTATATACCGTATTATGAAAAGGCCTTCCATTCCGTGAAACTGTCAGCAGTAACAATGGCTTTGAAATTCTGCGGTATTGAAGATGCATACATAAGCATTATTAATAACATCTATGAAAATGCAAGTGCAAAGTTTCGGATATATGAGGATACAGCACAAATAAGAATTCGAAAGGGAGTGAGACAAGGTGACACCATATCTCCGAAGCTCTTTAATGCCACATTGCAAAATGTCTTTCAATCATTGAACTGGGAAAACAAAGGGATAAAGATTAATGGAAATTACTTAACTCACCTTCACTTTGCTGACGACGTAGTCATCTTTGCACCTACCCCTTCAGAGCTGCAGAATATAATCCAAGAACTTGCTGACAAGAGTAAAGAAGTGGGATTAAGAATGAACTTTCAGAAGACAAAGTGATGTACAACGCCTTTACAAGAAACGAAGATTTATCGATTGATGGAGAAAAAGCTTGAGACAACCGATACCAACATTTATCTTGGGCAGCAGACATCAAGTGAAGGTCACATTAATTAAGAAATTAATTGGCGTATAAAACTTGCCTGGAGAGCTTTTGGAAGAAACAGTTCAATTTTTAAGAGCAGTATGCCATTACGTCTTAAAAGAAAAGTGTTTAATCAATGCATCCTGCCAGTGCTTACGTATGGAGCATAGACATGGACCTTAACTAAAACAGACATTCAAAGACTGCAGACAACTCAAAGCAGCATGGAGAGATGCATGCTTGGTTGTAACCAGGAAAGATAAGAAGATGAACTTGTGAATAAGGAAAATGACAGGAGTGGACGACATCATGACCAGAGTGAAATCACTGAAATGGCAATGGGCTGGACATGTTGCCAGAAGAACGGAACACTGATGGACATCTGAAAATTTAGACTGGATTTCGAGGCACAGGAAAAGACCCAGAAGAAGACCCCATGGGAGATGGGTGGATGAAATTCGAAAGTATGCTGCCAATCGAACCAAGTAAACGATGGCGCACATAAGGGTTGTGAAATGGTATAAATAATACCTGATGCCGAGATTGTTTTTGTTCTTCAAGTGGGAAAGGCCAAATTGTAGTGGCCAAACCACTGGGTCAGAGCATTTCTGAGACGGTAAAGACTTGTGGGGATGCTTACGGTCATCCGTAGCTAGTAACCAAAAATAGTGGTCCCACGAAGAAAAGACCACGAACCGCCTGCAAGGTGTGAGCCGATTACGGCTCATGAGATGGTCGAAGGTTATCCCCGAATGATACCAGCCAACAGAAGGGCCACTCGACGGTAATTTGAATGCAGGTGACGGAAGTAATGAAACACAACACATAGGGCATCAAACCCTGCTGCAAAAGGGGCTGCGTAGCCACAGTCCGCCCCGAGTGGCCATGCTAACCTCTGTTCACAGTCGGAAGTGCCGACAATAGGCCCACGAGCATAAAAATTGGACCTTGAATGATCAGAAGGTCCACGTATTCGATGGTTCTCGCTTCCTGTTGCACCATGTGAACGGGCGGGTACGTGTTCGTCGTTTACCTTTGGATGTGTTGGGACGAAAACAAGTCGGTGAAAGAATTGAAATGCTTTGGGCAATGTTGTGCTGGGAATTCCTGGGTTAGTCATTCATGCTCAGGAAACTATGACATCTACCATCTACCTAATCATTATTGCAGGCCAGGCACATCCTTTCATAGCAACAGTATTCTGCTCTAGTAGTGCCTTCTTTCAAAAGGATAATGCTTCATGCCACAATGAGGATGATTCCCTGGCCTTCAGATTCCCCAGACATCAATCCAATCGAGCATCTGTGGTTTGTGTTGGAACAGTAAATCGGATATCCAGCGGCTCAACCACGTGACTTACAAGAGTTAAAGGATCTGCTGGTAACATGTTGGTATCAGATACCACAGTACACCTTTAGAAATCTTGTACTGTCCGTACCTCGTCGGGTAAGAGCTGTATTGACAGTACGACCAGGAGCTACATCATATTAAGCAGGTGATAATAATGTTTTAGCTCTTCGGTGTACACACATACCATCATCGATCCACTGCTAGAATGTCTCTCTCTCTCTCTCTCTCTCTTTGGTCCTCTTCCCTCTCTAGAAACAGTGGCTCCAAATTAGAAGCACGTGACTTGCTATGGCGTAAATGATGGTCGTTAATCCCCCCCCTCCCTCCCAAATGAAACGTTCTCTCTTGAACTTGTAATTTGAAAACATCACTCAGGGATTTTGGCGCTTTTAATTCTCAGCCGCTGATTTGATTTCCCTGGTAACATCCACAAATTGCGATTGTTATGCGGCTGGTATTAAAAACAGTGCCGTCTTCCACTGTTGAGTGTCTAGTCAGTGGCGCGATGCCCATTGTTCCTTTGGCAGTGATATTCGCTGTCGGTTCGGCATATATGTGCGATTTTCCTCTCCACACTATTCGTCTGAATCGGAAAATGCCAGGAGTTACCATTATTTTGAAGACGGCAATCAATCTTTAAAGTAATAACGATGAACACGAAAAAAAAACACTAGTTAAATCATGCAATGCATTGCTCATGATACGCTTTCCAACATACCAAAAATCATTACTCAAGTTATGAGGATAATGGCTGTGGAATAAATCTCGCTCATGTGTCTTGACCTTTGACCCTATTTTTATGATATTAAACAGAATTGGTTTAGTATACCTCCGGAACAACATACTAAAGTTTTGTTGCAATAGAAGCATGTTTAGTAAAGTTATGAGGATAATGGCTGTGGAATAAATCTTGTTCTTGTGCTATGACCTTTGACCCCATTTCGATCATATTCGACAGAACCGGCTCAGTGTATCTCCGGAACAACATCCTAAAGTTTTGTCGCAATCGAAACATTTTTACGTAAGTTATGACGCATAAGAGCAATGCAATGTATCCCGCTCCTATGTACTGACCATTGACCCCATTTCGCCCATTTTCAATATGGTTCGTCCCCAGGTGGTCCCCTACCACATACTAATATTTTATCGAAAGCGAACTATTTTTACGCGAGTTATCGTGCGGACGGACAGACGGACAAAGCTGGAGCATATACGCTTATTTAAACCGGCGTTTGGAAAGCATAAAAAAATGCAAGAAAAGGGTTCAGTTTGGGCAAAAAAGTTATTCCTGGTTCATTTACTCAGCGAGATAGCCTGGTGTTCACGCGCCGGAGAGATTAACTTTACTTGTTGGACGAATACCCTACTCTCCGCTAAACCGTTTGGCATGTTGTAATCGGCGTTTTGCTAAACGAGAGCGATTCCTGTTGGGACCTCTATTTCAAATGTTGTAACGCGGCTGGTGCAGAAACGTGATACACTAGCTCACTAATATATCAGAAATGTGCTGTAAAGATGTCTCCGGCTGCTGTAGCACGCAGAAGTTTATCTATTCTTACTGCTGAGTGTGGGTTCGCATCCCAGCCAAGGCAAGAATGCTACTTTTTTTTTTAATAGGAATAAGACCTCTTCTTCTCCATGAACCAATGATAAATCGTCCCCGTGACCGAGTGCTCAGAGTCGCTGTATCTCTCCCTTCTCTGGAACTGTGGTCGCCAATAATGGACAGGGTATTGGTAGCCCTTAGAGTTGCAATAATGGACAGGGACAGTCAAACCCCGGGTTCTGATGCATTTTTTTTAAATTCTGTACATCAGTTCGTACATAACTCAGTCGGTCAGTCGGTACAGAAAATGTAGGCACTCGTGAGAAGAATTCCCTTCTGAGTAGTGTCCGCGAATATTACTTGCAGAGAAACATCACAACTAATGCCGTTAAGTCAGCAAATAGAATTCTTCTCCCATGTACGTAATTTGGGATGAGAAGGAAAGCATTATGAGAATAGAAATGGAAAGGTAAGAAATGAATCCCTCAGATTTAGTGATACACTCCCCTCTCCCCTTTCTTTTTAAAGGGGAAGGGAGGGGTGTGTGTGTAAATAACCGGTGAACATGTTACTTCAAGCAGTCGTCCGTCCTTAATGTTAGGTCGCTGGTACCAGAGAGCCCTATGATAAACGTATCACACGTTCTCATTAACTCGTGCTAACATCGGAAAAATGGCCCGAAGCCAGCGCTTCACACCACTCGGTCATCCGCGGCACGAAGCAAACATTTGACTGAATTCATTTTCTATTTATTTATTTCCCCCTTGTGCTTCATTTAACAATTTTATGCAGCCTGACAACAAAGAATTGAAACATCAAGGAAGGAACAGAGACGACCACAGTCATGCACACAAGGTTTTCGCAGTGGTCTAAGCGATGGCCTCTGATCATACGTCCGAAAGGGATCCGGGTTTTTTTTGGTTTTTTTATTGGAGGTTTAACGACCACCGTGAGCAACTCAATGGGCTATAAGCAGTCGCCCGTCCCTAATTTAGGGTCACTGGTTCCAGGGAAGGGAGAGAACCAGTGCCGTAAGACAAACACAACATCCATGCCCCACCGGGATTCGAACCCGGACCCCGTTCGGACGAATGATCAGAGGCCATCGCTTAGACCACTGCGCCACCGGGGCGGCGGGATCCGGGTTCGAATATCGGTGAGGCATGGGCGTTGTGTTTGTCTTACGGCACTGGCGCCACCCTTTATCGCTTAGACCTCTGCGCCACCCTTCCCTGGAACCAGCTGCCCTAAATTAGGGACGGGCAACTACTTATTGCCCATTAAGTTGCTCACCGTGGTCGTTAAACCTCAAATTAAAAAAAAAAATCAAACGCATAGAGAGCAACGTTAATAGTTTATTCTTTAGCACACTGCGAAGTGAAAGCATTGAAATGTTAAAACTTTCATCCCGCTGGTTGTATTCTGCTCGAAAACTTTGCTTGGTGGTGCTATTTGACATTCCCATGAAACAAAGCTGTGATGCTTACAGGCTAATTGGTTAAGAAAAGGCGGCTGTCATTGCTTTTAGGAGTAGAGATTTTTTTTTTTTACAAACTGCTGAGATGTTTATCACACATTCTGCTCCGAGACCAGAAAATGTAAAATTTTCAAAGTACATCTAGAGAGAAGAGAGAGAGAGAGATACAGTATGTCTGCGGAAACAAAATGTTTCTTTTTTGTTGTTGTTGTTGTATATTTGTTTTTTATTCGAGGTTTAAAAAATTATTTGTTGGATTTGGTTGACAGATACATTGAACATATATTGGACTTGGTTCACAAATGTATACAGTAGAGATATTTGGTGTTTCAAAGTCAGCAATGTACATACATAGGTGAACAAGGAACTCAGTAAATAAATCCCCGAAAGACAAACACAAACCATCCATGCCTTACTCGGGATTCGAACCCAGACCACTCTGTTGGGCGAATGATCGGAAGCCATCGCTTAGACCTCTGCGCCACCGGGACGGCAAAAAAAATGTTTCGGGTAATGTATCTTTAAATTCATTTCTAAAAAAATACAGCTACGGTCTCACAAAACTGAGCGTAGTCTAGAAAATGTCCGTTTTTTTCTTTATTTCTATTCAGGGGCAGGGGGCGGAACGACCCCGCCCCCCACTACGCCCTTACCTCTCCCCGTAAACACTGCCACTGGTTACGGGGAGAGGTGAGAGTAGTACCGTAAGACAAACACACCATCCATGTCTCATCGGGATTCGAACCCGAACTGATCTAAGCTGAATGATTAGAAGACAAGGCTTCGTATCTCTTGGCCACCAAGGCGGCTAAAAAAAAAAAGTTTGTGGCATGAATTGAGTTACAAGCAGTTTCAAATTACATGTGAAAATATTTAATGGAGTTATCTCCTGAATCACCTTCTTATAAACTTTCCTGTTTGAAGATTGTCAACTGGTTTTTCATGTGCATGACGTCTCCCATTATTAATACTCGATTAGGACAGCAAATTCTGTCTGTAACCCCCCCCCCTCCTTCTATCAGTAAACCTCAATAAACATGGACATATGTTCCGTATACTTGAAGCTTTACGGGCTGACAAAATTAAGAAAAGGAGAAAGGGTAATTTAAATTTCAGGGATCTACTGTCAGATGGCATGCTTATAATTTTTTGGAAGCCATCTTGTTCCCCGTAAGAGCAAATGCAAAACAAAGTTCGACTCACTGGAGTGATTTGAAAGCGCAGATGTTAAAATGTTTTTGGGATTTTCAGTACTTTACCCTCTGCGTCTGTAAATTTGGTGTTGCCACCTGAGAAATATTGTCACAGAACGTTCGTGTTTCTGTCAAATGGTAGAGAACACTGTCCGAAATCCTGCTATGTGATTGGCTGACGCTATCCTTGAATGCAAGCTTCAGGGCTTCACCAGCGCAGTTATGTCGAATCCAGTGGTGGTGTGAGTGTGTGTCTGCCTGTTGATGTTCCAGCGGAAAAAAACGTTTCAAGAAAGGTAGGCCTGTGTTGTACTTATTTGGAACCCAAATTGATTTTTAGTTAGATCGTCCCAGCTTTCGCTTCGGGTTTTCTAGCTCGATGTTATGTCGCGTACTTAAAAAAGTACTTCAGTGATTAATTGAAAAATAACGTTTTAAAGAAAAGATTCAAAAAAAAAAAAAAAAAAAAATGAGACCTAAATGATATGACGGAAAACAGAAATGCGGTGTTTCGATAGATGTGTTTTATTTGATGCACATTTTGCATCAAAACGCGAAAAAGATAAGTTATCTGTACAATAACGTATCTGAAGGAAATAATATCTTAACTATTTTAAAATATGCTAAATAAAGGTCATATTTAAAAAACAAATTTTTTGAATAACGCCGTACAGCTTGTATGGATCCAAATAATAATAATAAAAAAAAAACGTTTTCTGATTGAACTTGAGTGAGCATTACAAATAGGTCAGTAGAGTTTTTCCTTTTCGGTTGTATCTTTTATTTTTTTTTTAGAACATATATATATATATGTTCTTTTTTTTTTTTACCAAAGTAAAATACTTTTCCTCCAAAGTTGTGCCTTCATGAATAATTGCATTATTGGTTTAGGTATTACCATGGCCCAACTAAATAGAGATGCTCTCTTGAAAAGAAATCTTTCACCGTTGCACGATACCGAAGATGTCATATGCTACTAAACGAAACGAAAGATCTTCTAAACAAGGTTCAGTGTCCAATCGACGTGCAGCGCTTGTGACTCTTGGAAGGACAAAAAAAAAATTGCAATATTAGGAGCGGGAATAGGCCCCCTGATAGAACAGATCTTATAAAGTTTGAAAAAATTAAGTGTTTTAGGAGTGTATGTCATATGCTACTCACGACGTAATATATTTATATATCCTATTAAACTTTTGCATCAAACACAGAAGCTGTTTCACATTTCATCCTATATAACACATTTAATTGTGTAATAGTTGAAAAGTTAGAATTTGATTGATGATCTACAAATTAATTATCATTTTTAAAAATTTTACAACTGGGCTCACACATGGAATTTCCTTTCGAGTGGGGTGGGGATGCATACGTACATAGCAGTCTGTGCACATGTCATCATCACTTGTTGATCCACTGCTGGATGATGGTCTCCCCAAGTCTTTTCCACAACACATCTTGAACCAGGCTATTCTGAGTCACTCTACCATACTTTCAAATTTGATCCACCCATCTCCCACATGGTCTTCTTTTGTGGCTTTTCCTACCTTTTGGAATCCAGTGTATTATTTAAGTTGTCCAATAGTGGTCAGATCTAACAGTATGCATGTCCAGACCATTGCCACTTGAGGATCTTTAGTTTGGTCATTATGTCATCAACAAAAGGCATTTTCCAAATCCACGAGTTTTTCTTATTTTTCCTGGATGCATTTATCTTGCATGCATTTTATCTCTCCATGTTCCTTTCCGTTGCCCACATTAATTGCATGTCGTTTTAAGTTAAGTTTCATGATATAAATATATATATATTCTCGTGTATATTCAACTGTTATCAATCCACTGCTGGATGAAGGTCTCCCCAAAATTTTCCCAAACTTTCTCTTTTGAGCCAGTCTCTTGTAAGTCACTCCAGTATGCTTTTGAATTTCATCCACCCATCTCCCACAAGATCTTCTGGCCCTTGTAATCCAGTCTGGTACTTCAGTTGTACAATAGTGGTCAGTTTTAGCAATATGTATGTGCAGCCACTTGAGGGTCTTTACTTTCATCATTCATCAACTCATGATATTTTTGTGATCCAGGAGTTCCTTCCTGCATGATCTTCTTCAACAATGAGTCTCAGTCTCAATCCACTGGTGGATAGAGGACTCCCCAAGTCTTTCACAACTTTCTATGTTTAGCCAGCCACTTCCAACCCTCTCCGGCAGGCATTTGAATTTCACCCACCCATTTCCCATGTGGTCTTTTTTTTGGGTCTTTTCCTATCACTTGGAATCCAGTCTGGTATTTCAGTTGTCCAACAGTGATCAGGTCTAGCCATATGTCCAAGCGCATTCCCATTTTGGGGATTTTACCTTGAACTCACACACACATTCGTGTATATACCATATTCAGTTAATTTTGAATTCATAAGAAGTGAAATAATGTATATTCTCAAGTTGTAGGATTTTACAATAGCAGTATTACACACTCAATGATATCCAAGCATTTTACCCAGTGGAATAAATTATATAAAACATAATTTGATTAATATGCTGTTGTAGTTATACAATCTACGTGAACATTACAAATCTATAGGAAAAAATCGAAATTCTCTTATTTAATATTTATCCAGCTGTGAATCAAATTCTAGAATTTCAAAACCATTTTTCAGAGAATTTTGACCTCCCTCTCCCCCTTTTAAGTGAGTCCCTACTTAAATTGCAAAATAAATTGTAAAAGTAAAATTTTTTATGATCTTGAAATGTGGCAGCACTTTCAGGGAAGAATAAAAAATGGTTTTGTGGAAATTAAAACTGCTCTTCTAATGAAAGCATTGCAGATTAAGTGGATGTCCCTTAGTGGTTAAGATAACAAAAAAAAAAAAAGATTATCATCACATCAAATAGTTACGTACATTTCGCTAATTTTTTTGTTTTAATTTGAATACTAGTAAGTAGGAATTTTGTAAAGAAAAATAGAATTCGTTTTATGGGAATGAAATGTTGAATAATAAATTGCATAATTATTTCAATGACAAACTTTCTTTGCCCATAAACGAAACTACTTGATGCCCTGGTAAAATAGGAAGGGTAGCAAAAAAAAAAAAAAAAAAAAAGTTCATACCAATATTTAAAGCCACTTTCAACAGATTTTAAAGGGTTACAAGGGCACACAGGATTTGGGCCCCTTTTTAAAGATCGTTTCTAAGAATGACCTGAACTGGTAGTTGAACTCATTAATTGTGTCAAAAGTAATATTTTATGTGTGGTTTTGATGCACCTTCTTATATCCCACACATCTCCTGTGCTTTCAATAAGGAAGCAGTTTTAATTTTCACGAAATTCTGTTACTGTTCTGAATTGCTGCTGTACTTCAAGATACCAAGCAATTTCACTTTAGAATTTATCACAAATTCTAACATTAAAAATTATTATTACAAATTCCTATATTATAAATCAAAGTCCAGCACTTTTCAATGACTCACAATCAGATTTGCTATACAGAATGGAATATCTCAGCCATTTGATGCTAGAGTTAAATAAAAAACAATATGTGTGTATATTTATTCAAAACCCTGTTATTCAAATCAAGTAACATAACCATGCATTGATGAGAGATTTTGTTTCGATAGGGGCCTTATTATTTTTATGTTCCTCCAAACTTTTTTGGAGTGAGTAGCATGGTAATCAAATCTGAATCCTGATTAATGCCTATTTATATTTCTGGCTTTCTCAGCTGCAAAACTAAAACCTAATTAAGACTCATATCTTAGCTATGAAAATAGTGATAACATTTTCAAAATCAAATTTGAATGTGAGGTCAATTTTTATTGTAATAATAATAATTTGTTAAAATTAGGTAACTTCTAGAAGCAATTTCTCAAAAGGGTCATCCTGTTAAACAGGGGCCCACATAATCGTCAGGCCCTCGTTCAGCAGCTTGCGTTAATTAAAAAGAAAAAATTAAAAGACATCTCCCATTTCTCTTTTTATCCATTTCAAGTGACTGTTTGTTGGGTTCACCTACTTGTTAATGCGGAAACTGGGATTATTATCCGAGATCTTGTTAAGTTATTTATTGTTGTTGGATGTGATCACCATGGGTGTCCATATAGGGGGGGGGGGGAGCATGAGGGAGCATTTGCCCTCTTCCTGGAAGTCGTATCATAACCTTTCTATTCTTGCAAGGTATTACAGAATTTTTTTCGGTAACACCAACTCTCGTTGCTAGTTTTTCTGTAGAACTTCCAGATGCATGTGTAAAAATAGGGCAAATGTTGGAAATTTCCAGTAGATAAAGCGGAAATTTGCAGTAAATAAGTGATAATGAAACTTTCTTTTCATGTTGGAGAACATTGTACATTATGTGCAAAAAAGTATGAAAGACGAAGAATGAAAAATATATTTTCCTGTGCAGCAGCTATTCACTGTGGACAAAGGTATTTGAAAAGTTTTCCTAGAAAATTTGTTTTGAGAGTATTTTTTCATTCTCAAGTGAGTAATCTTTGAAGTTTCGTGGCACATGCGACAGAAGTAGCCAAAGCCAGAAGTAGCCAATCGAGTGGCTCAGTGGTCTAAGCGATGGCTTCTGATCATTCGTCCGAAAGGGGTCCGGGTTCGAATCCCGGTGAGGCATGGATGTTGTGTTTGTCTTACGGCACTGGCTCTCTCCCTTCCCTGGAACCAGTGACCCTAAATTAGGGACGGGCGACTGCTTATAGCCCATTGAGTTGCTCACGGTGGTCGTTAAATCTCCAATCAAAAAAAAAAAAGAAAAAAATAGCCAAAACACTCAAGAGAACCACAAAACATTTTCTGACATTCTGTTAAGTTTCATTTATTTATCTTTTTCGGGTCTTCAGGCTCCTAATAAAATTTGTGCATTGAAATTGTGGTAACAATGGTTGGATATCAATAAGGCACATCAGAAATTTGCATTATGGTGCTTGTATATGTTTACAATTTCTGTTCCCTCCTGAAAAACAAACTATGGGCACCTATGGATATTATTATACATGAATTTCACTCTAGATGTTTTTTCTTGAAGTGCATACAATCAAAAGGAGGCACAGATATTACTTGCAAATAAACAGGTTGACCAATTGCAGATTGCTGTAAGTAACCATATCATCATCATCATCATCATCATTGTCAACCATTATCAATCCACTGCTGGACGAAGGGCCCCCCAAGTTTCCTCCACAACGGTCTGTCTTGTGCCAGTCTCCTCCATGTCACTCCCGCATACTTTCGAATTCCATCCACCCATCTTCCATGTGATCTTCTTCTGGGTCTTTTCCTGTCCCTTGGAATCCAATCTAAAATTTCGGCTGTCCATCGATGGTCTGTTCTTCTGGCAGTATGTCCAGCCCATTGCCATTTCAGGGATTTAACTCTGATCATGATGTCTCCCACTCTTGTCATTTTTCGGATCCACGTGTTCCTCTTCTTATCTCTCCTGGTTACACCAAGCATGCACCTGTCCATGCTTCTTTGAGTTGTCTGCAGCCTCTGTATGTCTCTTTTAGCTAAGGTCCACGTCTCTGCACCATACGTAAGCACTGGAAGGATGCATTGATCAAACACTTTTCTTTTAAGACATAATGGCATATTGCTCTTGAAAATTATGCTGTTTCTTCCAAAAGCTCTCCAGGCAAGTTTTGTACGCCGATTAATTTCTTTATCAATGTGACCCTCACTTGATATCTGCTGTCCAAGATAAACGTACGTGTCTGTTATCTCCAGCTATTCTCCATCAATCGATAAATCTTCATTTCTTGTAAAAGCATTGTACATCACTTTTGTCTTCTGAAAGTTCATTTTTAATCCCACTTCTTTACTCTTGTCAGCAAGTTCCTGTATCATACTCTGTAGCTCTGATGGGGTAGTTGCAAAAATGACTATGTCATCAGCAAAACGAAGGTGGGTTAGATAATCTCCATTAATCCTTATCCCTTTGTTTTCCCAGTTCAGTGATTGAAAGACATTTTCCAATGTGGCATTAAAGAGCTTTGGAGATATGGTGTCACCTTGTCTCACTCCTTTTCCAATTTTTATGTGTGTTGTATTTTCAAACAGCTGAATCTTTGCACTTGCATTTTCATAGATGTTATTAATAATATTAATGTATGCATCTTCAATACCGCAAGATTTCAGAGCCATTGCAACTGCTGATGGTTTCACCGAATCAAAGGCTTTTTCATAATCGATAAAAGCCATGCACAATGGAAGCTCATATTCCCTCGCTCTTTCAATTAGTTCTCTCAGTACGTGGATATGATCTATTGTGCTGTAACCTATCCTGAATCCAGCTTGTTCTCTCGGTTGAGCCATGTCCAGTGTCACCTTCAAGCGGTGTGAAAGAACTTTAGTGAAGATTTTATAAACCACTGATAGGAGGCTGATAGGTCTGTAGTTCCTGAGATCCTCAATGTCACCTTTTTTATGTAGCAAGATCATTGTAGCGTTGTTCCAATCCTCAGGAATTTTCCCTTCATTAAGGCATCGAGTGAAAATTTGGGCGAGTACTGTTTCGATTTCTCCTCTTGCTTCTTGTATGATGTCTACAGTAATTCCATCTTCTCCTGGAGCTTTTCCCCGCTTCATGTTCTTGATTGCATGTGCAACTTCTGCTGGAAGGACTGGAAGAACTCTGGTACTGGTACCTTTCATGATGTCTGGAGTACATGTATCATCCCTTTCATATAATTTGGAGTAGAAATCTTTCACTCTTGTCAAAATTTCGCCTCTATTTCTTGTTACAGAACCATCTTCTTTTCTCAGTGCCATAATATGTTTTTTCCCCTTACTGAGACGTCCCTTTGCTATCTTTAGGCTTTGGTTGTTTTCAATTGCTTTCCTTACTACTTCACAGTTGAATTTCCTTACGTGTTCAGTGATACTTTTTCGTACTGTCTTGCATAGCTCTATATATTCCACTTTGGAAGTCACATCTTCTTTAGTTGTCCTCATCACTCTTCTTTTTTGCATCAACATTTTGGTTTTTCCTGATAATTTGTTCACATGCAATTTGTTCTTAGACCCAGCTAATTTTGTTGCTGTTTCCATAAGAGCTTTGGTTACTTTTCTGTTAACTTAAAAATATCCACTTCTTCCGATGTTAGGACTTCTAAAGCAGAGAATCTGTTCTTCAGTTCCAATTTGAAGGTATTATGGTGTTTTTTAAGGTTGGTTATGTCAATACATTTTGTTTGTCTTATGAGCTTGCTACGTTCGAGTTTAGTGTTGAGGTGCATCTTACATCTCACCAATCTATGGTCACTGCCTGTGTTGAACTTGTTTAGCACACTGCAGTCTTCTATGACGAATTTTTTGTTACACATAATAAAATCAATTTCACTTGTCGTCCCATTTGGATGTATCCATGTCCATTTCCTGTGTGGCTTTTTCTTGAAGAAGGAGTTCAAGATGAAAAACCCTTCTGCCTCTGCAAACTCTACGAGAGTATTTCCACGCTAGTTTCTGTTGCCGTGACCGAATTTACCTACTGAAGTTTCATTCTGTTGCCGTTGCCCTATTTTTGCATTAAAATCTCCCATAATTATCTTTAAGTGCTGCTTACCTTTATTATTTAGATCAAATAAACAGGTTGACCAATTGCAGATTGCTGTAAGTAACCATATACTGTGTAAAATTGTGAGAAGGATTTTAACCTGAAGTAACGTACTATTTGCATCATGGACAAAGGTTCTGATAAAACTTCCATGGATTTTGTGTTGACATTACCCACACAGCATGGCTCTCCTCCCCACTTGGAGATGCAGAGGCTGATGGGGTTGGGGACCTTCAATTCAGTGAGGTACAGACACTAGTGTGTAACCATACTGCAAAGTGATCCCAAGTGGACCTTGGATAGTAACGGTGTGTGAGTATATCTACACAGGACCCTCGGCTGTAACTATGTGTTACGATACCGGGCCGAGCTGGGTTAATCATCACACCGCTCGCCACCAATTGATCAGAATACCATATGTCGAGCTGAGTTAATCATCACACCGCTCGTCACCAATTGATCAGAATACCGTGGGTCGAGCTGGGTTAATCATCGCACCGCTCGCCACCAATTGATCAGAACGTGTCGTTCGGTATAAGTATATTTCTTCACTGATCTCTTTCGACGTAGTTCTTGGCGCGAAAACTGTATTATATGGGCATACACTTAAACAATTTCAACCAATCACCTGCGTACACATAAATAATGTGTTCTATAACTGCGCTGACTGCCTAAACAAATATTTAATTGGCTATGAAAACATTACAATGGCACACATATGAATAAAATTTAGCTGTCTTCTGAACATGAGTATTGGGTCAACTTTGACCTAAATCAGTTCCCGCGAGATAGTTTTAATGAACTTAAACTTCACAGTTCAGTCTCACTATTTCTCAGTTTAGTTCTTGAAATATATTAGTTCAGTTCCTCAACTAACTGCGTAGCAGATGTAACAATAAAAACAAAATGTTTCTACTTTCATGGATGCTGTCCAGAATAAATCCGAATTGTGAGTACACTAGTAAAGTAAAACACACCTTCCTTTTTTTTACATTGAAGATTTCATTGCAGGAGCTGCGTCCCCTGGGCGCTACCGTACTCATACACACACACACACATCCAGGCGTTTGTTGAGGGAGCCTTCGCCTCGTAAGACAAGTCAGTAAAATCATGCAATGCATTGATTGATTATAATACGCTTTCCAACTTACCAAAAATCATTACTCTAGTTATTACTCAAGTTATGAGAATAATGGCTGTGGATTAAATCTCGGTCCTGTGCCCTGACCTTTGATCCCATTTCAATGATATTCAACAGAACCGGTTTGGTATACCTCCGAAATAACATGATAAAATTTTGTCGCAATCAAAGCATTTTTACGTAAGTTATGATGCATAAGGGCTACGGAATAGATCTCGCTCCTGTGTCCTAACCTTTGACCCCATTTCGCCCATTTTCAACAGAATTCATCCCCAGGCAAGACCCTACAACATACTAACATTTGAGCCAAATCGAAGCATTTTTACGTAAGTTATGACACATAATGTCGATGGAAGTGATTCCGCTTCTATGTCCTGACCTTTGACCCCATTTCTCCCATTTTCAATACGGTTTGTCGCCAGGTGGTCCCCTACCACATACTAAAAGTTCATCGAAATCGAACCTTTTTTACGTTAGTTATGACGCATAACAGCAGTGGAATGAATCCCGCTCCTATGTACTGATCTTGACCCCATTTCGTTCACTTTAAATAGGGTTCCTTCCCAGGTGATCCCCTACCAGATACTAAAATTTCATCGAAATCGAACGATTGTTACGCGAGTTATCCTGCGGACCGACATACGCACACAACGCGTGACGTCATGAGGCAGATGGGAATCACGACCATCTGCTTGCCGCAAGTGTGACGTCATAAAACTTTAATAGGATCCACACACAATGCGTGACGTAATGAGACAGATGGCGTGACCGCGCGCCAACATTCTCAAAGGCGAGATTATGACGTCATAAGATTTCTAAGCATTGGTAACATTAATGGAACAACGCCATCACTAAAAACGTTATAATTCGGGGTGGTTATTTAACCCACTAAACGAATTCTCCTAAAGTCGAGATCAAGCTAAATCGATTTCAAGTACCAGAAAACGGTAGGTTAACGACTTTCATCAAAATTCTTAGAGCCGTTTTCAAAATAAAATGTACATACATACATACATACAAGAATTGCTACCTTAAGGTGGACGTCAAGTAATTTTGCTTTATATACTTCCAATGGAAAAACTTCTGTACACATTTTCTTCACAATTAATGCGTTCTCAAGGATGAAAATTTGAACATCGAATAAAATATCTTCATTTTATAACATGCAATACTTAATATTTTCTGAAACATAACCATAATTATGCAATTCAACATTTGTTTGTCTACTGACGTCATGAAAATACAGGTCGCGCCATCTTTTTTCTGGATAATTAATGCGTTCACAAGGATGAAAATTTGAACATCGAATAAAATATCTTCATTTTATAACTTGCAATACTTAATATTTTCTGAAACATAACCATAATTATGCAATTCAACATTTGTTTGTCTACTGACGTCATGAAAATACAGGTCGCGCCATCTTTTTTCTGGACAATTAATGCGTTCACAAGGATGAAAATTTGAACATCGAATAAAATATCTTCATTTTATAACTTGCAATACTTAATATTTTCTAAAACATAACCATAATTATGCAATTCAACATTTGTTTGTCTACTGACGTCATGAAAATACAGGTCGCGCCATCTTTTTTCTGGACAATTAATGCGTTCACAAGGATGAAAATTTGAACATCGAATAAAATATCTTCATTTTATAACTTGCAATACTTAATATTTTCTAAAACATAACCATAATTATGCAATTCAGCATTTGTTTGTCTACTGACGTCATGAAAATACAGGTCGCGCCATCTTTTTTCTGGACAATTAATGCGTTCACAAGGATGAAAATTTGAACACCGATTAAAATATCTTCATTTTATAACTTGCAATACTTAATATTTTCTAAAACATAACCATAATTATGCAATTCAACATTTGTTTGTCTACTGACGTCATGAAAATACAGGTCGCGCCATCTTTTTTCTGGACAATTAATGCGTTCACAAGGATGAAAATTTGAACATCGATTAAAATAGCTTCATTTCATAACTTGGAATACTTAATATGTTCTAAACCATAACCGTAATTATGCAATCCAACATGTTTTTGTCCACTGACGTCATCAAAGTACAGGTCGCGCCATCTTCTCTCTGGTTTCAACACCACCAAAGGAAAAGTGATTGATTTTTAATATAATTATGGTTATGTTTTAGAAAATATTAAGTTTTCCAAGTTATAATATGAAGTTATTTTAATCGATGTTCAAATTTTCATCATTGGAGACACATTAATTGTGAAGGAAATGTTTACAAAAGTTTTTCCATTGGAAGTATAGGAAGCAAAAGTAATTGACGTCCACCTTAATAATATGGGATAAGGGCAATGGAATGAATCGCAATCCTATGTCCTGACCTTTGACCACATTTCGTCCATTTTTAATAGGGTTCGTCCCCAGGCGGTTCCTTACTACATACTGAAATTTCATCGAAATCGAACCATTTTTACGCACGTTATGTCGCGTAAGGGCAATGGAATGATCCCGCTCCTACGTCGTGACCTTTGACCCCATTTGTCCCATTTTCAACAGGTTTCGTCCCTAAGTGGTCCCCTACCACATAGTAAACTTTCATTGAAATCGAGCCATTTTTACGCAAGTTATGACACATAAGGGCAATGGAATGATTCCGCTCCTACGTCGTGACCTTTGACCCTATTTGTCCCATTTTCAATAGGGTTCGTCCCCCGGTGGTCCCCTACCACATAGTAAACCTTTATTGAAATCGAACCATATTTACGCAAGTTATGACACAAAAGGGCAATGGAATGATTCCGCTCCTACGTCGTGACCTTTGACCCCATTTGTCCCGTTTTTAATAGGGTTCCTCCCCCGGTGGTGCCCTACCACATACTAAAATATCATCGAAATCGAACCATTTTTACGCCAGTTATCGTGCGGACAGACGGACGGACGGACGGACGGACGGACGGACGGACAAAGCTGGAGCATATACGCTTCTTCAACCTACGGTTGGAAAGCGTAAAAAAGCGCGACTCCTCACTTCCTCCACAGTAGGGGATGAATGGGGGATGATGATTCCACACTGCAGTGTTTGGCATTCGAATCCGAGCTTCGCTTCTCATTGGAATGACCACTGTCCACTCGCAGTCTTATTAATTACTCTGTAACTTTGCTTTCATTGGGCCAACCAGTCGCTAATTTCCATTAGGCTCCATCCTAGAAATTTCTGCTTTATCACGCGGATTTAGGCATTCCGCTGTCTCTATGGCAAACTGGCCTATCCAGAGCTGTCTCGAGTTGTCTCCATTTCTTACCAAATGCCGGGAGTTTCGCTCTTCATTGCCCAATTCATATGGCAGATCCAAGGCATCCAGCCCAGCCTTTCACATTGGACAGCGTACAGACAACTAAACTTTCTTCCTTATTTTAACGCTAAGTTCGAAATCTTATTTTTCTGCACGGACCACACAGAAAACAATTGTTCTCAAAAATGCCCCAAACAATCGACGAATTTACGATTATTCGCTAAACCTTTGGTCTCCCATCTTCATTCATTTCTACAAGTGCTCCCTCTTCGAAATGTACCCTGTTTAGACCAGCCGACAGCTGCGCCCTGATATTTATGACCTAACAGCGCTATTCTGAGACCACCCAGCCAGAGGGAATTCTTCGCCACCTTTCTTTCCTAACCAGCAGATAAAACTTTCTCTGCTGTTTACACTTTTATACTCCAATCAAGCCTCGAACATAATTAATACTTAATTAATTTCACACATCCATCACGCCCATTAATTACTAAATTAATGACGGGGTAAGTCGTAACATATGTAAGGTCATCAAAATGGTTTAAGAGAAAGATTATGTTCTTATAGCAAAAGCACTGCAGTTTGTATTTCTTAGTATCAAAATGGAAAGAAATCACTGACTGATCATGGATGACCAGTACTTGGATCTGGAATGAAACTATATAGAAAAAGTGCACAACTGGCTGAATTATGTTTATGTGTATATGTATTATTATGCGTAGTGTTTCAGGTCATGAACAGGTAAGATGTGATGATTTTATCAAGTGCTGTGATGATCCCATAGAAAAAAGTTGGAAGATTAATTTTTGTTTCAGTTATTTCTTGAAATGCAGTGTCCTTTAGAAAGAAAACATATTTGGGATTTGGATATTTTTACTTCCTCACATTGCCATATTTTTTTCTGTGCCCCCAGTTAAATACCTCATAATATATATATATCATCATCATCATCATTGTCAACCATTATCAATCCACTGCTGGACGAAGGTCTCCCCAAGTTTCCTCCACAACGGTCTGTCTTGTGCCAGTCTCCTCCATGTCACCCCTGCATACTTTCGAATTTCATCCACCCATCTCCCATGTGGTCTTCTTCTGGGTCTTTTCCTGTCCCTTGGAATCCAATCTAAAATTTCAGCTGTCCATCGATGATCTGTCCTTCTGGCAGTATGTCCAGCCCATTGCCATTTCAGGGATTTAACTCTGATCATGATATCTTCCACTCTTGTCATTTTTCGGATCCACGAGTTCCTCTTCTTATCTCTCCTGGTTACACCAAGTATGCACCTCTCCATGCTTCTTTGAGTTGTCTGCAGCCTTTGTATGTCTCTTTTAGTTAAGGTCCACGTCTCTGCACCATACGTAAGCACTGGAAGGATGCATTGATCAAACACTTTTCTTTTAAGACATAATGGCATATTGCTCTTGAAAATTATGCTGTTTCTTCCAAAAGCTCTCCAGGCAAGTTTTGTACGCCGATTAATTTCTTCATCAATGTGACCCTCACTTGATACCTGCTGTCCAAGATAAACGTACGTGTCTGTTATCTCCAGCTTTTCTCCATCAATCGATAAATCTTCATTTCTTGTAAAAGCATTGAACATCACTTTTGTCTTCTGAAAGTTCATTTTTAATCCCACTTCTTTACTCTTGTCAGCAAGTTCCTGGATCATACTCTGTAGCTCTGATGGGCTAGTTGCAAAAATGACTACGTCATCAGCAAAACGAAGGT
Organism: Macrothele yani; assembly: GCA_039090855.1. Lineage (NCBI taxonomy): Eukaryota > Metazoa > Arthropoda > Arachnida > Araneae > Macrothelidae > Macrothele > Macrothele yani. Next base: position 42,053,457 of record CM077031.1, read on the forward strand.
GGGTTAGATAATCTCCATTAATCTTTATCCCCTTGTTTTCCCAGCTCAGTGACTGAAAAACACCCTCCAATGTGGCATTGAAGAGCTTCGGAGATATGGTGTCACCTTGTCTCACTCCCTTTCCAATTTTTATGTGTGTTGTATTTTCAAACAGTTTAATCTTTGCACTTGCATTTTCATAGATGTTATTAATAATATTAATGTATGCATCTTCAATACCGCAGGTTTTCAGAGCCATTGTAACTGCTGATGGTTTCACCGAATCAAAAGCTTTTTCATAATCGATAAAAGCCATGCACAATGGAAGTTCATATTCCCTCGCTCTTTCAGTTAGTTCTCTCAGCACATGGATATGATCTATTGTGCTGTAGCCACTCCTGAATCCAGCTTGTTCTCTCGGTTGAGCCATGTCCAGTGTTACCTTCAAGCGGTGTGAAAGAATTTTAGTGAAAATTTTATAAACTACTGATAGGAGGCTGATAGGTCTGTAGTTTCCGAGATCCTCAATGTCACCTTTCGTATGTAGCAGGATCATTGTAGCGGTGTTCCAATCCTCAGGAATCTTTCCTTCATTAAGGCATCGAGTGAAAATTTGGGCGAGTACTGTTTCGATTTCTCCACTTGCTTCTTGTATGATGTCTACAGTAATTCCATCTTCTCCTGGAGCTTTTCCCCGCTTCATGTTCTTGAATGCATGTGCAACTTCTGCTGGAAGGACTGGAGGAACTCTGGTACTGGTATCTTTCATGATGTCTGGAGTGCATGTATCATCCCTTTCATATAATTTGGAGTAGAAATCTTTCACTCTTGTCAAAATTTCGCCTACATTTCTTGTTACAGAACCATCTTCTTTTCTCAGTGCCATAATCTGTTTTCTTCCCTTACTGAGATGTCCCTTTGCTATCTTTAGGCTTTGGTTGTTTTCAATTGCTTTCCTCACTAGTTCACAGTTGAATTTTCTTACGTCTTTAGTGATACTTTTTCGTACTGTCTTGCATAGCTCTATATATTCCACTTTGGAAGTCACATCTTCTTTAGTTGTCCTCATCTGTCTTCTTTTTTGCATCAACATTTTCGTTTTTCCTGATAATTTATTTACATGCAACTTGTTCTTAGACCCAGCTAATTTTGTTGCTGTTTCCATAAGAGCTTTGGTTACTTTTCTGTTAACTTCAGAGATGTCCACTTCTTCCGATGTTAGGCTTTCTAAAGCAGAGAACCTGTTCTTCAGTTCCAACTTGAAGGTATTATGGTGTTTTTTAAGGTTGGTTATGTCAATAGATTTTGTTTGTCTTATGAGCTTGCCACGTTCCAGTTTAGTGTTGAGGTGCATCTTACATCTCACCAATCTATGGTCACTACCTGTGTTGAACTTGTTTAGCACACTGCAGTCTTCTATGACGAATTTTTTGTTACACATAATAAAATCAATTTCACTTGTCGTCCCATTTGGATGTCTCCATGTCCATTTCCTGTGTGGCTTTTTCTTGAAGAAGGAGTTCAAGATGAAAAACCCTTCTGCCTCTGCAAACTCAACGAGAGTATTTCCACGCTGGTTTCTGTTGCCGTGACCGAATTTACCTACTGAAGTTTCATTCTGTTGCCGTTGCCCTATTTTTGCATTGAAATCTCCCATAATTATTTTCAAGTGCTGCTTACCTTTATTATTTAGATGACAAATTTCCTCATAAAATTCTTCAATTTTTTCTTCAGGATGACTTGTGGTGGGTGCATAAGTTTGAATAATCTGAGCCTGGTATCTTTTCGAGAGTTGGATAACCAGCCGTGCAGCTCTGTCAGAGGAACTTTCAACTTCTACAACTTTATCCTTCAGTTTCTTGTTTATTATAAATCCAACACCACTAGTTCTGCCAGTATCTGTCCCACGATAGTAGAAGAGGTGTCCACTTTTCAGTTCGATGAGATCTTCTCCTTTTCTCCTTACCTCACTTAGCCCGACGATGTCCCACTTGATCCTTTGTAGTTCCTCTTCCAATTCAAGAAGCCTTGAATCAGAAGATAGGGAGCGTCCATTGTACGTTGCCAAGGTCAGCATCAGATGGCAGCCTAGTCCGGTCCTCCGGGGATTCTTAGCACCCTCTGCCTTCATGTCGCACTGGCCGCTGCCTTGGCCAGGTACATTCCAGCTGCCGGAGACTGAGGGCCAAGATTTAAGTTGTGGAGTCATTTTGGAGGGGTTTGGCCATAACTCACCACGCTGGCCAAGCGGGTTGGTGAGTGTGGGATAGAATTTCCTCTAATCCCGATGGTATAGTTATACCGCTATTGGCGGTCGTCAGAGCCCCTTTAGTAGGAACAGGATGCACCACGAGAAGGCGGGGTTGACATTTGTCAAGGAGAGGCTGTGATGTTACGCATCACCTGACCTTACATCCCATATATATATATACACTGCCGGACAATTGCTAAGGACGGATGATAATAGCAACGATAGCAACCATAAATGGAAGGCAGGAAAATGTGGATATTAGCATAATTGCGGGATAGAGTAAGACGTGTTGTGCGTATGCAAATTTTGGATTGCCGAACTTGTTCGTGACGTCATAGCGCTGATAAGAGATGTAAAGGATTTGACGCGTATTGACCGTTGTTGTTCAAACGCAAAGTTGAAAGGGAAAGAATCAATTGACGAACTTGCAATTTTCAGTATGTCTTCCCGACATCACCTAGATGATTTTACGCGTGGCCGTATTATTGGCAAGATTGAAGAAGGGCGAAAAATAACAGATGCTGCCAGGGAGTTCGACGTCAGCCACAGTGTTGTTTCAAGGCTTTGGAAATCATTTCAAACAAATGGAGAGTGTAGCAAACGTCACGGGGGAGGTCGTGTTCGCAGTACGACACCTGCAGAAGATCGGTACATAGTGCTATCAACAAAAAGACACCGGCGCAGCACAGCTAGTGAGGTAGCAAATCAGTTTATGGCTACTACTGGCAAGCGGATCTCCCGAAAAACTGTCGCCAGACGTTTGCATGAAGGAGGACTATACGCCCGCCGTCCTGTTGTGTGCATCCCATTGTCCAGATGTCACCGTACCGCCCGTTTGCAATGGTGCCATCAACATCGCAATTGGACTGATAACGACTGGTCTGCTGTCTTTTTCTCAGATGAGAGTAGATACAGTCTATCGTCTGATTGTCGACGACAACTGATCTGGCGTGATAGTGGTACTGCATATTGTCCAGCAAACATACAGGAAAGGGACCGATATCCGACATGTAGTGTCATGGTATGGGCTAGCATCATGATCAATGGCCGCACGTCCCTCTATGTGCTTCCAACTGCGACTATGACTGGCCAACGATACATTAATGATGTTCTGCTACCTCATGTTCGCATGTTCCGTGGTGCTGTCGGTGATAGATTCATTTTCATGGGCGACAACGCAACATGTCATCGAACAGTCGCTATCCAGGAAAGTCTTGAGAGCGAGGCTATTCAACGCCTCGTATGGCCAGCACTTTCTCCAGATCTGAATCCCGTTGAAAATGTGTGGGATGCTTTGGGGAGGAGTCTTGCTGGTCGCCAATGCCCTCCAATAAACAAGGACACCCTCATCCGTGCACTGACAGAGGAATGGGATAAATTACTCCAACAGCTGCTTGATAATGTTGTGCAAAGCATGACACGACGTGTGGAATCTTGCATCGCTCTCCATGGTGGCCATATCCCGTACTGACATCTTACGCCGGAACGCCTGCGGACGGTAATTGCATTTTTTTCACGTTTAGGTATTCTGCACAAAATGGCCTGTTTGTCCCTTGAACACGTTCCAAAGCCTTCTGGAATTCAGAGCACAATAAATTGTCTTTCTTGTAATGTCCTGGCATTCTGACGTTATTTTATTTTACTTGGCATCCAACCACACTTACTTTTTTATGCGCTATATAGCCGTTTATGATCCGTCCTTAGCAATTGTCCAGCAGTGTATATATATATATATATATATATGAGGTATTTTGCAGTGGAAGTTTATTATAATGCAGTTATATGTGGGCAAGGCAAGAACTGTGTTATAGAGATAGCTGTGGTACTGTATATCTGAATCTGAGTATGCATTTGTCTGTGTATGTGTTTTGTATTGGGAGACACAATTGGACCTAAATTATATCCAATTCTGTGGTATAATTGACTGCATCATATCTGGCTTCCACGATATACTGTATATATATTTCATGCAGCCTGTTATTAGGTACAAATTTTGGTCTGCACTGCATCGAAGTGTTTTGAGTTGTGCTGATAGAAACAGTGTACTAACATATTATGCCAAGTATGTATCAAATTTCATGTTTGTTACTTTATTAAAGGTCTAGATCAGTTGACACACATTTTATTTCATATTTCTAGACATTTATGCAGGCTACTTTTATTCTTAAAAGGCAGAAAATAATGTTTAAAGCAGAGGTTCAATAGTTTTTTCCACCAAGAATGGTTTGTTTTTGTTTGAAAAGAAAAACAAAATGTTTACCCATGTTTGTTGCTTTTGCATTCTCAAAACTTCAACGTGTGACACTGCCAAAGGTAAAATATTACTGAAAAATGTTACCTCTTACCTGTAAGTGTTTTCTGTTGACATAATTTACTACACAGGAATTTCACACATTATGTGCAAAACTATGGCAGTGCAAGGTGTTTATATTTCCATATTTAAAATGGTGGTGTGCATAAAACACTGCCAAACATGCATAGGTACTTTTTTTCTAATTAAAATACTCTAGTCTCTGGTGAAAGAAAAACTATTGACTGGAGCTTGGAACGTGCATTTAAAAATAAAATTAGCCCACATAAAGGTCTGCAAGCCTGAAATAAAATTAATTCTTAATAATAATCTACACAATTAGCATTAAAATGAATGGTTAATAATAATTCACATGAAAATGAATTCAAAATTCCATCTACTCACATGAAATGAATTCAAGATTCCAACCCGAGTCTCGCATTTTAGTGCAACATCATAGGTATTAAAATACTGCTAGTGCAACATCATGAATGTGTGAAATATATATTTTTTATTCCGTATCAGTTGAATCATTTGTTGAATTCGTTTGCGTTTTGATATTGCCAGATTGCTTTTAAGTGGAAAGTGTATATAGATATCTAAGGTGCTGTTGAAATTCTGTGTTACAGGGATTGAGAATACCTATAAAAATTTAATCTTAAAAGTTAAAGTATATGTGCCTGGTTTAGTGAAGTGTTTACGTGTCTATTTGAAGCAAACATAAGCTGATTTTCTGTGAAGAAGTTTATAAACATTGAGCAAAAAGAGAATACTAATACTGGTATTTCACATTCCAGATTTGTAAAGGTACATGCTAATTCTACATTGTTTTTTTTCTTATTCATAAGATTTTTAGCACACTGAAACAAAAAAACAAAAACAAAAATCTAAAAATGGAGAATGTCTTTTTTTTTTAACAAACTTGCCTGATTGGGTTTAATGAAAACAGAAGGTCAGAGTATTTGTTTAGCAAACTGCCAGAATAGAAGGTTAAATGTCGTCTTCAGATTAGAACTTTTTTCTTTTTTCTTTTGGTTCCAGTCTGTGGGACCACAGAAAGACTTCAGTTTCGAATGCTCTAGTTCTACCAGGAATGCAATTTGTTTGTTCAGTTGAATTCTCTTCTGATTTTTCTGACCTCCCAATATTTTTAGAAGAAATGGCACCTTGCAATGCATGCTGGACTTTAAAGATCGCATAGCAAAAATTTTTTAATTCTGTTAACTTTATAATCAGAACTATGCCCTTGTTCTTTAAAATACATTCTCAAATTATACAGCACAGAATGAAATCTATCGATCATCAGAGATATTTACTTCTCCAAAATTCTTTCAAAGCTGAGATGTAGAAACTTAAAAAAAATGCTGCCTTATTATCTAAAAAAAGGTTCACTCTGAAGTCACAGGCAGTTAAATTATTGACAGTAGCTTTGGTTCTGTTGACATTCTACTGATGAGCAATTTATTCAATTTAAGGAGTATTCCTTGTAGAAATTAATTTTATTGGACAGACAATGTAAAATTACTGGGATAATTCACTCATAATAGTAGTATCCATTAGTGATGACATAAATCATTCCTTTTTAGGAGTTTATTCATTTTCACACAAAAGTCATTCTCAAGTGATCATTCAGTTTCCATGTTGTTAGTACAGTAACTAGAGTTACAGGGATCTCGTGTTTATGTGACCAAAGTGCTTTCAATAATGTCACAGCTCTTTTTCAAACTGCCCAAAAGAGCACATCCATTCACAATGAACTACTTACCAAGAGGCAATTCGGGCGCACCATTCGAATGAATGGCATTTATGTTTCATTCTCGTTCTCCAGTTTCACCACTATTTCCCAGATGACTGCTGATTGCTGATTCATATAAAGGTGGACACCTAATTCTCACCATTTCTTTTCTAATTGAGAATTCGTTTTCGAACTCATGTGGGCAGAATAAAGTTAAGCATGAGACTTTAGCATGTGTTGCAGTAATGGTGCATTGAATGGTCATTCACAGCGGTGAGAGCAAACCATTCACCATTCACAGTGAAGAGTCATTTGGTTGTGAATGAATCATTTATGAATGGTCCTTACTAGTATGTACAGTACCATGACAAAACAATTTTTCTTTGAATATGAAGAAATACTTGTTCTTTTTATTACTCCTGAAATTACTGTTCTAGTTAGTACCTGAAGTGAAAATATTCAAAAATGAGTTTTTATACTTATTAAAAAAAGTATTCTTATAAAATAAATACCTTAAAAGATAAGCCGTTATATCATGCAAAAATTAGGGATATAGTGTAAGAAATAATACTGATTCAAGCTGTGATTTCCAACAATAACGTTGTTCCTTTTGTGGATTTTAAACTTAAACTGTTTTACAGATCGGTACAGCTCACTATAAAAGATTGTTCTACAGTATTTTGAAGTTTTCAAGGAAAAATTAATAAGAAAATGTATCAGAAAGTATCACACTCAAAAAAATTCAATCCATAAGAATTAATGGTCATGACGAATAGCCCTAGCCAAATCCTGTCAACGTATACGAAGGTCATGATTTACACACATACAGTAGTAAATTCTAGTGTACTCGTAAACAGTGACCATAGAAAGACATGGTCACTGTATGCAGTAAACCCCATTTTCCACAGCAATGACATAAAATTAATAACAGTTTTGGGATTGATAGTTACATAAACGCATAGATGTCACTAAGCTGTTCTCTGAGATTCAGAGGTTAGCTCCTCAAAGAAAGACAATCTGCCAAGATAAATGCTTAACTGATGGAACTAGAATTTACTTATTGTATCAAATGTCTCCATTTACAGCGATCTTGGTACACAGCTCGAGCTTCGCCGACATCCATCACACGATGCACACAAGACCTTTCGTTCTTCGTATTCATAATCTTTTTCTCAAATACATGTTCCTGAATCTGGTCCTCCCAAGATTTCCTTGGCCTTCCTCTACCTTTTTCCACTTGGGCTGAAACAATTCTCTTAGTAAGCATCTCATTACTCATTCTTTCAGCATGGCCAAACCAGCTAATGTCCTCAAGTAAATACATTCTCTACTTTACCAACATTTTGGCTTACATTAAACAACTGCAACAATTCTTTATTCCTCATATGATTAGAGCGTATCTTATCCCCCGCGCCGCCCCCGCACCCCCGGAAGTAATGCATCTCTCCAGCACACAAACAACTTCTATGTTTCTTCTGTAGTACCCAGGTTTCACTGCCATACATCAGAGTAGGAACAATTACACACCAATACACAGCTATGTGGGACTTCCTTGAGAACTCATCATTCATGTGAAATCCTCCTAAAGAAGCTGTGACTTTAAATGAAGTCACAGCTTCTTTAGGAGGATTTTTCTGATTAAAAAGACAAAGAATGCCTTTTTATCTTTTTAATCAGAAAAATACAACCAGTGCAGGGGATTAGCCCACAGCTGATAGTTCCAGTTGGTCATTCCATCTAATAGTTCTGGAACATAACCCAAAGAGTTGGAGTCTTTTGGACAATGTCACAGAAAACTCCTTAGCTGGTACCTCAACAATATTTAATACTGAAGCTTTAAATTTGTGTCAGCTCCCAAGATTCATAAAGGCCCTTGTTGCTGTCATGTGTACTATTGTTACACAGCAGAGCACCTCGTGGCGACAAACCCGTTTCTCACTAAGATCAGTTAACAAGACTAATTTAAGTTCAGTGCATATTTGCCCTGATGTTTTGGAGGAATTTTGGAAGAATTCCTAATATACTCATATCACCCATAAGTTATGTAAAAAAATTATAAGTGGTGGGATGTTTAGGTAGTGACTTCTATCTTCATCAGTAATGGAATGAAACACGTGAAATGAAACATGTAGTATAAGCAATAGTTGTTGCCAGATTTCAAAATAGCTTTCCAAATGATAGGGATTTTATTTATTTTTATTTGAGCTGTTTAGTACAAATACATGCAAAATAATTGACAGTATTATGTTTATTAATACAAAACAGCTAGGAAGACAGGGGAAAGCCCAAACAAAGACCTGGCATAGCCCCAGTCTCGCTACGTATATATATCCAGTCAAGAACCACAGAGACAGCAATCTGAATTATTAGTGTAAGTTAGTAAACATGTTAGTTAACTCAAAAGGAAAGAAGAAGAGATAATAGTTAGAGAAAAAAAGAAAAACAAAGAGAATAAAAAAGAGAGATGTAAATGCAAAAATCTTTCTCCCCTAATCCCCCATCATGTTCACTGTACCCCTGCATTCTCAGATTAATATCCCCCCTTACCTCCCCCTCATTTCTAATTTTTATGTAGCAGATGAAGTTTTAATTTCCTCTTAAAAATATTAAAGTTATTCAAATGAGTAATTTCATGTGGTTGTGAGTCCCATTATTGTTGTCCCATGTAGTTTATACATGTGGTAGTAAGTCTCATTATTTCATGTGGTAGTGAGTCCCATTATTGTGGTCTCATGTAGTTTATACATGTGGTAGTGAGTCCCATTATTTCATGTGGTAGTGAGTCCCATTAATGTGGCCCCATGTAGTTTATACTTTGCATTATATAATTAGTTCTGGGGAAAACTGGTTCCACTAATTCTTGATTCCTGGTATTGTAGCTGTGAAAAGATTTAGAAATTAGTATAAATTCATTATTAACATTTTTTTAATCTTTTTATGCATTATCGTACCTAAATTAAAATTATATAACTGGCTAATAGTTAAAAAACATATTTCGCAGGGTGTGCTCTAGCAAAATGTCGAAAACTAAATTGTGCTTCATTTATAGATGAAAAAGTATTTTTAATCCCAAAAATCTGACAAATTTATTCTGTAATATCTAACGTCTGGAAATATTAATTAATGCAATCTGGCCCATGCCAGAATGCAGTCAAAGTGAGACTGTAGTAATATGAGGGGTGTGAATGATAGGAGTAATTTTGATTTTTGTTATCTTTTATTTCAACATTACAGATTCTATTTCCCTTTTTTTCATTACAAATATTTTAAAATTATGGGTTTTTTACTGCAGAATAAAGGACATTTTTAAGTTAAGTTTTCCACCAACACGATTACCCTTCCTCAGGACTAAACTATCGTAGGTGTTCCTTACATTTTTTTATAAGTTAGAACACCTACTCAGAGTCAGAGCTGCCTACAATTCCTCAGGACTGAACTATCGTTGGTGTTCCTTATAGTTTTTTTAAGTTAGAACACATACTCGGAGCCATTGCTACCGACCCTTTCTCAGGACTTAACTATCGTAGGTGTTCCTTATGGTTTTTATAAGTTAGAACACCTACTTAGAGCTGCCTACCCTTCCTCAGGACTGAACTATCGTTGGTGTTCCTTATAGTTTTTTTAAGTTAGAACACATACTCAGAGCCATTGCTACCGACCCTTTCTCAGGACTTAACTATCGTAGGTGTTCCTTATGGTTTTTATAAGTTAGAACACCTACTACGGGTGTTCAAATGAAAAGGTACGAAACGTCATAAGAACATAACCGTTAACATATTTGCTTATGCCGCTATGGGAGAACGTAGCGACACATCTAGGGATGCGATTGGAGTCGCCGGCGTGGATCAGAGCATGCGCGGGCGCCCGCATGCGCAGAAGAGAGCAGACGCTCTTATAAAGAGCGCAGTCCAATTGACGCGGCAGTGCGTGTGAGGACAGGATGGCGTTCACATTGCAAAATTCGACGATTGGGGAGCAGCGAGGCGTTATCCGATTTCTGATATCGGAAGGTGTTAAACCGGCCGCTATTCATCGCGGAGGGTGTGGTTCTGCTCCATGATAACGCGCTTCCACCCGTCTCCAGGGTCACACACGCGGAACTGGCCAAGTTCCAGTGGGAGCAGCTTGACCATCCGCCCTACAGCCAGGACATGTCGCCCTGCGATTTCCATGTGTTTGGTCCCCTGAAAAAACATCTGAAAGGGAAGCGCTTCCACTCGGACGACGAACTCAAGGACGCTGTGCAGGACTGGGTCTCGTCACGGCCACAGGAATTCTGGGAACAAGGAATCCTTCGGCTCGTTAATCAATGGGATCGTTGTGCTACGGCCTATGGTGTATACTTTGAATAAAGTCTTCATTTATACCCACAGTGTCGTTTCGTACCTTTTCATTTGAACACTCCTTGTACTTAGAGTCAGAGCTGCCTACCCTTCCTCAGGACTGAACTATCGTTGGTGTTCCTTATAGTTTTTTTAAGTTAGAACACATACTCAGAGCCATTGCTACCGACCCTTTCTCAGGACTTAACTATCGTAGGTGTTCCTTATGGTTTTTTTATAAGTTAGAACACCTACTTAGAGTCAGAGCTGCCTACCCTTCCTCAGGACTGAACTATCGTTGGTGTTCCTTATAGTTTTTTTAAGTTAGAACACATACTCAGAGCCATTGCTACCGACCCTTCCTCAGGACTTAACTATCGTGGGTGTTCCTTATGGTTTTTTTATAAGTTAGAACACCTACTTAGAGTCAGAGCTGCCTACCCTTCCTCAGGACTGAACTATCGTTGGTGTTCCTTATAGTTTTTTTAAGTTGGAACACATACTCAGAGCCATTGCTACCGACCCTTTCTGAGGACTTAACTATCGTAGGTGTTCCTTATGGTTTTTTTATAAGTTAGAACACCTACTTAGAGTCAGAGCTGCCTACCCTTCCTCAGGACTGAACTATCGTTGGTGTTCCTTATAGTTTTTTTAAGTTAGAACACATACTCAGAGCCATTGCTACCGACCCTTCCTCAGGACTTAACTATCGTGGGTGTTCCTTATGGTTTTTTTATAAGTTAGAACACCTACTTAGAGTCAGAGCTGCCTACCCTTCCTCAGGACTGAACTATCGTTGGTGTTCCTTATAGTTTTTTTAAGTTATAACACATACTCAGAGCCATTGCTACCGACCCTTTCTCAGGACTTAACTATTGTAGGTGTTCCTTATGGTTTTTTTATAAGTTAGAACACCTACTTAGAGTTAGAGCTGCCTACCCTTCCTCAGGACTGAACTATCGTTGGTGTTCCTTATAGTTTTTTTAAGTTAGAACACATACTCAGAGCCATTGCTACCGACCCTTTCTCAGGACTTAACTATCGTAGGTGTTCCTTATGGTTTTTTTATAAGTTAGAACACCTACTTAGAGTCAGAGCTGCCTACCCTTCCTCAGAACTGAACTATCGTTGGTGTTCCTTATAGTTTTTTTAAGTTGGAACACATACTCAGAGCCATTGCTGCCTACCCTTTCTCAGGACTTAACTATCGTAGGTGTTCCTTATAGTTTTTATAAGTTAGAACACGTACTCAGAGTCAGAGCTGCGATTGCATTGTTACCAAGCTGGGTCCTAGGAACCCACAGATTTTAAAAAAGTGGGTACTTTGTGATATGTTCTGGGTCCTTTTAAAACGTCAAAAGAATCAAGAGATAATGAATATTTATATTTATATAAGCAAATGGAAAATAAATGTAAGGCACATTGTTCGACACTTTAATTTATGCTCTTTGAAAGGAATCTTTTAAAAAAATCAAGTACTAACAGAATTAAATTTTATCATTTTCAAATAAATTTTATCATAATGGAACTAGACAAAACAATGCATTTTTAAGTCAGCTCAGAACACCAGAGCAGTTTTTGTTTTTCAAAACACAGGAATTTTGTGATAGATGACTGCTCTTAAACAGTTTTTTTTTTTTTTTTTTAACAAACAATCATTGAAGCAGACGTACAACTTTTAGTAGATTATAATCGTTCACAGTGCTCTCAATAAATGTAAGTTAGTTTGTTTTCAAATTTTAATTTTCAGCTGTCCCAATATTGATTAAAAAAGCTGAAAGGTTTAATAAATTAATCAGGACATTTGTCCATTTACATAATCTTGTATGTTTACATAATCTCGAGGGACAGTGCATTGCTAGCTGTTTTCGTTCTTTCCCTAATCCTCACAAATTTGACCTTTGCCAAACGGTATGTTAAAAAAAACACCCAGAAATAAAATGTGGGTCCCAAAAAACGTGTAGAATTTGTAATTATGGGTCATTTTTTTTTGGGGGGGGGGGGGTAATTTACGCGCTACAGCTAATCAGTGGCAGAGCTGGCTACTATAGCTGCACTCTTGAGGAAGGGTAGGATTGCTACCTGAAAATTGTACTTAAGAATCTCTATTCTTTACAAAAAAAAAAAATATTTTGAAATAGTCATAATGCATTAAGTTTAGGAATAGCCATGTCATCAATTATCCCCCTCTTTTTTTTTGTTACTTTTACTTTCTCCTAAAACTGAACTCAACACTAAATGATTCGCTCTTTTCTCTCCTTTCTTTTTCAATCAGCATTGACTAGTAGATCAAGGAGTTCTAATCCATATTTTTTTTACAGGGCAAAAACGTATAAAATATTTATTATGATAGAGAAAAGAGGATAATATGCGTGTGTGCAGATTGATGTATGCTTATGACACAGTCCTGTTATTAGAGAGCAAAAGTTAGTTGCAGAGTATGTTGTCCCGGATGTATGAAGTTTGTATGGAATTCAAACTGAGTATAAATACGAGAAAAACTGTTCGTACTGAATGCAAAATAAGTCTTAAAGGCACAGACATTGGCCAGGTGAATGAGTTTCTATATTTAAGAAGTATGTTTGACAGAGAGAACAAATCAGATGGTGAAATTAATAGGCAAGTGAATTCTTCATTGAAAGTCATAACTGTCTTAGGAGGATTTCAGAAGAATGATGGGTTCTCAAGGAATTCCCGAATGGCTGTGTATAAAAGTGTAATTATTCCTGCTCTGATGTGTGGCAGTGAAACCTAGGTACTGCAGAAAAAACAAGTCATTTGTGTGGTGGAGAGATGAGTTACTTACTTGGCTTTGTGGTAAGACGCGCTGATAATGTGAGGAATGAAGATATGTTGCAGATGTGTGATATGAGAGATTAATAATCTTACGTGGTTTAGACATGTTGAAAGAATGAGTGATGAATTGCTTACTAAGAGAATTCTTTCTGCCCAAGTGGCAGGAAAAAAATAGAGGAAAGCCAAGAAAATCATGCGAGGACCAGATTGAGGAATGTCTCCTTGAGAAAAAGGTTATGGTTATGAAGTACAAAAGGTCTTGTGTGATGGATGTTAATGAAGCTCGAGCTGTGTGCCAAGATCGCTGTAAATGGAAACATTTGATACATCAACAGTAAGTAAATTCTAGTTCTATCACTTAAATGTGTACTTGGCACGTGGTCTTTCTTTGAGGAGCTAACCTCTAAATATCAGAGAACAGCTTAATTGTATGTATGTGTGTATGAAAAGGGGAGTGCTTTTAAGAATTTATAAATAGGAAACTTTTTATAAAATACTACTTTAAACCATAACAAATGCGATAACGGGGAACAGCTATGCATCATTGGTGCCCATTATCACCTGCTGTAAAAAAACCCAACAGATGTTGATTGGTCTCCAGAGTTTTATCAATGGAAGTATACATGAATTGTCATTTTCTTCTGTTGGTAATGTTTATTTAAGTAGCGAAAGAAAGTAAAATACCAAAACGAATGCCCTGGGTTTCCTAATATGCATGAAAACAAGTGTGTCCGGCTTGTAAAGAATTCCCGAGTTTCCTACTATAGAAAAGGATCAAACAAAATTGTTAAACAATCACTTACCCCAGTGCGGTATTTTTCAAGTTAGCAAACTAAATCAAAACTGTCATGCTTACTCCCCCCCCCCCCCCATTTTGGATAATTTTAAACTCCTTTGTACTGCTGGTTAATCATGTTTGTTGAATAGTAAGGGAGGGGGCTGAGCTCTTTATTTCAGCATTCTATTCTGGAGAAAGCAGTATAAAATTCATGAGACACACACACATACTGTATATCACTAAGCTGTTTTCTGAGATTCAGAGGTTAACTTCTCAAAGAAAGTTGTGTATAATAAAAGTTTGAAACTGATGGTGCTAGATTTTGCTTACTGTTAATGAATCAAAGGTCTGCATTTGCAGCAATTTTGGCACACAATTGGAGTAGAGCTTCATTGACATCCATCACACGTCCCACACAAGACCTTTTCTACTTCACACTTATTTATCTCTTCCTCTTTCCTGAATGTGTCCTTCCATGATTTCCTTTGCTTTCCTCTTCCTTTCTATCTGTCACTTGAGCTAAATTAATACTCTTAGTAAGCATTTAATTTTTTTCGACGTGCAAAAACACCTACGAACTGACCTAAGAGCCTAACCACCACTACACAACAGAAATATGTTGCACTGGATTCCAAGGAACGGGAAAAGACCACATGGGAAATGGGTGGAAGAAATTTGAAAGCATGTTGAACTGACATGGAAGGGACTGGCTCAAGACACAGTTCTGGAAGAGCCTTAGAGAGACCTTTATCCAGGAGTGGAATGGTTGATGATGATAACATCAAAGGCCACTATGGTGAATATAAATATTATTTATAACGAGGAACAGTACACCAATTAAGTAGTAAATAGTAACACTGTACTAGTGATTCGATTTATTGGCGTTGGAAATAAACACATAAGCGTTTCCAAGCTTTCTCACATCAACCAGATGGCTTTTTCAAGAAAGTTAGACAGAAACTGCAAACTAAAAAATAGAACGCTTAACAATTTGAACGCGAGAACTTGACAATAAATAGATGCGACGTTAAATTCATTAAAGATACGAGGCATCACGTTGGTTGCACGCGGGATCTAGGCAGAGAAAAGGTGTTACTTGAAGAATTGGTTCCAAATTCGTGGCAACTCAAGCGAGACCGAATCATTGCAAGAATCGCTGTTGGAAATGATCTCCAAGGTTTCCCGAATGGCTGTACATTTAGGGGTAGAGTAGCTAGCTAATTTCTTTATATCATCCCACATAGAAGTAGCTGACTTGAATTTGACTTCTCTGGACAATGCCGTGGTTACTTTACCGTATTTTGTGTCACTTTTATGTTCGTTGACTCTGATTCCAAACGAACGCTTGGTCATTCCAATGTAGTAACGTTTAGAACCGTTCGGATATTGTAGGGGTTCGCATAAACGCCTGCTTCGCAAGAGAGGTGGTTTTTCACTATTTCTCTTTAGTATAAGTATGTAAAGATGCAGGGGACTTTATGCCGACGCCGTGGTTCATCTTCTTGACGGCGTGTTTGAGTTTGTAAGACACACTTGGTATGTAGGGAATTGAGCCTAAATAACGTAGCTGCGGCACAGGAAGATTGGAATGTTTGGCTCTGGCTTTTCGGATAAAACTAGGTATCTGATTGATTCAATGAATATCCTGCATCAGTGGCTAACTTGATGACGCTTTCAATTTCGTGTTGTCTAGAATGGGTATCCGAAGAAACAGCAAAGGCTGCTCTTTGAATTCGAGAACGGAAGATAGCTGCCTTTGTATTCTGCGGGACAGAAAGAGCTGCGGAGCATCAGGTTAGGGACGGACGTGGGTTTGTAGTAGACTTGAGTACCGAGGCGGTTGTCAGACGATTTCCTCAATAAAACATCCAGATAAGGTATAGCTTTGTTGCTTTCAAGCTCCATCGTGAAATTGATCGTAGAATGTATATTATTGATTTTTATCAAGAAAAATTGGAAATTTCTCTCTTTTCCGTGGGGCCATACAAACAGTACGTCGTCTGCATAACGCAGCGAAGTGGTAGGCCGTGGGGTAATGCTGGAGAATATATTCCGCTCAATTGGGCGAAGTATTGCTTCTGCAAGGACGGGTGAAAGTGAGGATCCCATCGGAGCGCCATTTTTCTGTTTATATACTTGTCCTTGGAAACTGTAGGAGCTAGTATTAGTGACCAAGTCTGTTAATTTGAACATGCTGAGGCATGATTCCTGGGTATAAAATGTTGAATTAGATATGGCCTCCTTTAATGTTCTGATGGCTTCAAGAACGGGAATTGAGGGGTAAAGGGAAACTACGTCGAAGCTGCCGATAATGTCATTTGGCAAGACAGCGAGTTTCTTGGCTTTCGTTATAATATCCAGAGTGGAATTTATTACCAAGTCTGATTTGGGAAGAAAACTACGCAGGAAATTGGATAGTGCTTTCTCTAAATGGTACGTTGGTGTAGACTTTCTGGATACGATGGGTCTCAGTGAGATTCCGGGCTTATGGTACTTACGTATAACGGAAAAATCTGGCCAGATAGCGATTATGGACGCAGAAGACTACAAGACGAAGATTGAAGATTTTATCACTGACTCTGGTTCTATTGCCCTTCAAAGAAACCCTATGAATTCTTGGATTGCACAGATACAAAGAGCAGCCCGGTTACCAGCTATTCCTGACTAGCTTAGGAAAGCCGCCAGATTACCACCAGGACCTCAGATCCCGAAGCTCTTCGGAAGACTTAAGCACCATAAGCCCGGAAGAGAAAGCACTATCCAATTTCCTGCGTAGTTTTCTTCCTGAATCGGACTTGGTACTAAATTCCACTCTAGATTTTAAAACAAAAGCCAAGAAACTCACTTTCCTGCCAAACGACATTATCGGCAGCTTCGACGTAGTTTCCCTTCACCCCTCAATTCCCGTTCCAGAAGCCATCAGAACATTAAAGGAGGCCATATCTAATTCAACATTTTATACCCAGGAATCATGCCTCAGCATCTTCAAATTAACAGACTTTGTCACTAATACTAGCTTCTACAGTTTCCAAGGACAAGTATATAAACAGAAAAATGGGACTCCGATGGGATCCTCACTTTCACCCGCCCTTGCAGAAGCAATACTTCGCCCAATTGAGCGGAATATATTCTCCAGCATTACTCCACGGCCTACCACTTGGCTGCGTTATGCAGACGACGTATTGTTTGTATGGTCCCACGGAAAAGAGAGAAATTTCCAATTTTTCTTGATAAAATCAATAATATACATTCTACGATCAATTTCACGATGGAGCTTGAAAGCAACAAAGCTATACCTTATCTGGATGTTTTATTGAGGAAATCGTCTGACAACCGCCTCGGTACTCAAGTCTACTACAAACCCACGTCCGTCCCCAACCTGATGCTCCGCAGCTCTTTCTGTCCCGCAGAATAAAAAGCAGCTATCTTCCGTTCTCGAATTCAAAGAGCCTTCGCCGTTTCTTCTGATACCCATTCTAGACAACACGAAATTGAAAGCGTCATCAAGTTAGCCACTGATGCAGGATATTCATTGAATCAGATACGTAGCTTTATCCAAAAAGCCAGAGCCAAACATTCCAATCTTCCTGTGCCGCAGCTACGTTATTTAGGCTCAATTCCCTACATACCAAGTGTGTCTTACAAACTCAAACACGTAGTTCATCCTCAAGAAGATGAACTACGGCGTCGGCATAAAGTCCCCTGCATCTTTACATACTTATACTAAAGAGAAATAGTGAAAAACCACCTCTCTTGCGAAGCAGGCGTTTATGCGAACCCCCTACAATATCCGAACGGTTCTAAACGTTACTACATTGGAATGACCAAGCGTTGGTTTGGAATCAGAGTCAACGAACATAAAAGTGACACAAAATACGGTAAAGTAACCACGGCATTGTCCAGAGAAGTCAAATTCAAGTCAGCTACTTCTATGTGGGATGATATAAAGAAAGTAGCTAGCTACTCTACCCCTAAATGTACAGCCATTCGGGAAACCTTGGAGATCATTTCCAACAGCGATTCTTGCAATGATTCTGTCTCGCTCGAGGTGCCAAGAATTTGGAACCAATTCTTCAAGTAACACCTTTTCTCTGCCAGGATCCCACGTGCAACCAACGTGATGCCTCGTATCTTTAATGAATGTATCGTCGCATCTAGTTATTGTCAAGTTCCCGCGTTCAAATTGTTAAGCCTTCTATTTTTCAGTTTGCAGTTTCTGTCTAACTTCCTTGAAAAAGCCATCTGGTTGATGTGCGAAAACTTGGAAACGCTTAAGTGTTTATTTCCTACGCCAATAAATTGGATCACTAGTACAGTGTTATTGTTTACTACTTAATTGGTGTTCTGTTCCTTTGTTATAAATTTGTTTTTGCCATTCTCCGAGCAATGTGGAATACCTTCAAACATTTTAGACGTCTTCGACTCAAACTGAAGAAGAAACGCTCCCCCTCGACTTTTTATCCGCCTGCAAAACTTCGGGCCTAATCCCAAAGTTCCGCAACTTTAAATCAAAGGTTAAAGGTTCCTGGTTTGAAAATAAAAAGGACAAATTTCTTCGTCAGACCCTGTCACGTATAGTGAACCTGAAAAGAAAGGACGTTATGTCATTGGAGGCCAAGTGTTACACCCTCTACGTGAAATTGCACGAATTGTGCGACCCCATCACCTTCAACATCTTGAACCTCCGTGTAGATATGTTAGTTGATAAAATCAAACGTTCCTTATTCTCCACGCATAACAAAAAACTGAATTACTTGAGATCTTCCCAGACTCCAAAGGCTAAAGATTTCACAATTCCATTCGTCAATATTTCCAACCGGACGCTTTTCGAAGATGAAACGAAAGTTTTGGAGCTTGGACCAAAATTCTGCTTCCGAACCAGATCGAACCCAAAAAGCGTCGTTTCCGAATTCGAAAGCGTAATATCGAGAGTTCAAAACGACTCAAAATATTAATTACGCCAGCTCTGTTCTTCTAAATTACGATCTTGGTATGATACTAGTAAAATACCTAATAGATTTATAATTCCGAGGCCAGTTTCGATCCTTAGAAATGATCCGTCCATAATATTGTCTCTAACGGACAAATCTGGCCAGATAGCGATTATGGACGCAGAAGACTACAAGACGAAGATTGAAGATTTTATCACTGACTCTGGTTTTATACACCTTCAAAGGAACCCTATGAATTCTTGGATTGCATAGGTACAAAGAGCAGCCCGGTTACCAGCTATTCCAGACGAGCTTAGGAAAGCCGCCAGATTACCACCGGGACCTCAGATCCCGAAGCTCTTCGGAAGACTTAAGCACCATAAGCCCGGAAACCCACTGAGACCCATCGTATCCAGAAAGTCTGCACCAACGTACCATTTAGAGAAAGCAATATCCAATTTCCTGCGTAGTTTTCTTCCTGAATAGGACTTGATAATAAATTCCACTCTGGATTTTATAACGAAAGCCAAGAAACTCACTGTCCTGCCAAGAAACTCACTGTCCTGCCAAGAAACTCACTGTCCTGCAGCTTCGACGTAGTTTCCATTTATAATTCCTGTTCCAGAAGCCATCAGAACATTAAAGGAGGCCATATCTAATTCAACATTTTATACCCAGGAATCATGCCTCAGCATGTTCAAATTAACAGACTTGGTCACTAATACTAGCTTCTACAGTTTCCAAGGACAAGTATATAAACAGAAAAATGGGGCTCCGATGGGATCCTCACTTTCACCCGTCCTTGCAGAAGCAATACTTCGCCCAATTGAGCGGAATATATTCTCCAGCATTACTCCACGGCCTACCACTTGGCTGCGTTATGCAGACGACGTATTGTTTGTATGGCCCCACGGAAAAGAGAGAAATTTCCAATTTTTCTTGATAAAATCAATAATATACATTCTACGATCAATTTCACGATGGAGCTTGAAAGCAACAAAGCTATACCTTATCTGGATGTTTTATTGAGGAAATCGTCTGACAACCGCCTCGGTACTCAAGTCTACTACAAACCCACGTCCGTCCCCAACCTGATGCTCCGCAGCTCTTTCTGTCCCGCAGAATAAAAAGCAGCTATCTTCCGTTCTCGAATTCAAAGAGCCTTCGCCGTTTCTTCTGATACCCATTCTAGACAACACGAAATTGAAAGCGTCATCAAGTTAGCCACTGATGCAGGATATTCATGGAATCAGATACGTAGCTTTATCCAAAAAGCCAGAGCCAAACATTCCAATCTTCCTGTGCCGCAGCTACGTTATTTAGGCTCAATTCCCTACATACCAAGTGTGTCTTACAAACTCAAACACGTAGTTCATCCTCAAGAAGATGAACTACGGCGTCGGCATAAAGTCCCCTGCATCTTTACATACTTATACTAAAGAGAAATAGTGAAAAACCACCTCTCTTGCGAAGCAGGCGTTTATGCGAACCCCCTACAATATCCGAACGGTTCTAAACGTTACTACATTGGAATGACCAAGCGTTCGTTTGGAATCAGAGTCAACGAACATAAAAGGGACACAAAATACGGTAAAGTAACCACGGCACTGTGCAGAGAAGTCAAATTTAAGTCAGCTACTCCTATGTGGTATGATATAAAGAAATTAGATAGCTACTCTACCCCTAAATGTACAGGCTTTATATCTTTATATCATCCAATATGGGATGATATAAAGAAATTAGATAGCTACTGTACCCCTAAATGTACAGCCATTCGGGAAACCTTGGAGATCATTAACAACAGCGATTCTTGCAATGATTCTGTCTCGCTCGAGTTGCCAAGAATTTGGAACCAATTCTTCAAGTAACACCTTTTCTCTACCTAGATCCCGCGTGCAACCAACGTGATGCCTCGTATCTTTAATGAATGTAACGTCGCATCTATTTATTGTCAAGTTCCCGCGTTCAAATTGTTAAGCGTTCTATTTTTCAGTTTGCAGTTTCTGTCTAACTTCCTTGAAAAAGCCATCTGGTTGATGTGAGAAAGCTTGGAAACGCTTTTGTGTTTATTTCCTATGCCAATAAATCGGATCACTAGTACAGTGTGGCTATAGTTTTTATTTTTGGTTGAAAATATTGTTACACGGTGCCAGCAGTGGTTCTGCCGAGTCGGCCGGTAACGGTGCTTGGAACCTGTCATACAGTTTTTTTGGCATCGGCACCAGATGTGAATCTCAGGTGCACCGCCGCACTCAAAGATTCACGCCGGAACATAAAAAATGAAAATTGGAAGAATGACCCGAAGCATGAGGCTTAGGTGAATCCACCGTGTTGTTACGGGGGGTTTGGATTGCCCCGTGTCATTATTAGTAATAAGGGTAATCACTCGAATCTCAAAAACTATGTTTTCCCAGTATTAGAGAAAACACAGGCTCGCTATTCGAGGAAGGGCGTTGTGTTTCACCCAGCCGACGTTCCGTGTATCGGGGTCCGCTGAGTGCCGCAATGTTTAAAAGTAATCGTCTAGCTTATCATTTCTCTTTGAATAATTCGTTAACTTACAAATTTTGATTTTGTAGTAGCACTGATGTGTAAGTTACTCAGTATTGCACTGGAGGATTTTTCTGAACATTCATTCCAAATCATTTATTCACACATCCAACTCTCAATCGTGATTAACCTTTTTACTTTACAAAATTTTACACTCAAATGAAATTTAGCCGACTCATAATAACGTGAAAATAAAATATGTTTATTTTGCCTGATGAAGGCTTGAAAATCTAGAAAAATATACACTCAGTCATATGAAATTGTTTGAAGACCCTTTTAGCAAAATTATTTATTTAAAGGTTAACTTTAATTTCTTATTTTCATTTAATATAATTCTGAAATATTTCGAAACATAATTTACTAAAAATGATTCCCTATACTACACAATTTCCTGCTCTGATCAATGGTATTTACTTTACTCAACCATTTCATTTCTTCTATTTCTGCCCTACTTTTCTCAGCATTAATTTAGAGCTGGTTTTACTTTCAACCTTAACTTAGTCTACTATGCTCTTCTTTAATTTTCGGTTCAACATACTAATTATGTAAACAAGAGGAAACGTTAAGGTCGGGAATGTCCTACCTTCTATCCCACGATGAGGGCTGGCATTTCATTCTCCTCTTCCCGAAGTTTTCATGCTATCACTCAGAATTCTCTCATCATTCTCGAAGTTTTCATGCTATCACTCAGAATTCTCTCATCATTCTCTCGAAGTTTTCATGCTATCTCCTCTCTTTCCGAAGTTTTCATGCCGACTCCTATCTTTCCGAAGTTCTCATGCTATCTGTCTGAATTCTCTCGAAGTTTTCATGCTATCTCCTCTCTTTCCGAAGTTTTCATGCCGACTGTCATAATTCTCTCTGCTCCTCTTCCTGTCCTACGAAAAAATTTTCTTCCCGGATCCTCCTACCAATTTACAGATTGGTCACACAATTATCATTTCCCGATCTGATTTGCTCTGGGTTTCCCGCCATTTCTCTGACTTGCCATCCTTCGCCCCGTCCAAAATCTGTGTCCGCCCTTAAATTCTAGGAACTTCGTTGCCTACGGATCTCTGAGGTCGTAAATCTTCCTATCATAAAACTGCTATGGTTTTCCTTGGCCTGGCGTCAAGCTATTCTTTTCTTCCAGACTTGGTGCATCAATTCTCAAGACGACTGGCGCCGAGCTCCAATAAAATGTCTACCCGCTATTTCTCTGACTTGAATTACTTCGCCTTACCCAATATTGCTGGCTCGTAGCAGTTAGGGAAAGGATGCCCGCGGTCCCATGCCACAGCAAGCGGAAGGCTGGAAGCCCTTCGACTCTGAGAGAGAGAGAGAGGGTGGGGGAGAAGGGGAAAGAGCGGTACTTTCCTGACCTTCCTAGGCGCGAATCCACGGAAGAAAATCTAAGGGGAAAATTAAATTGTGAAATGCAGAGCGTCTGAAGAGCGTGAAGTTTATAAAATCCTTATTTTAATAATTCTTACACCAGCTCCCCAAAATCTCTCCCATTCATTTGATTAATTTTTTAAATCCCATTTCTTTTCCGCTTTTCCGATTACTTCTCAATTTCCAATACAGGGAAAAGGTGCGCTCTCGCTCACGAGTGCTGCAACATTACCTCCCTTCGCAGAACTGAAAGACGGAAATCAGGGCAAGAAGACCCTGATTTAGAATATCCCGTCTTCATTATTTCTGCCGATGCCCTACTTTGATCAGAGCAAGTAAATAACATAATCACATACATCACACTGCAATACATAAATGCACAATTTTAGAGTTAAATGACTATAAAGAATGGTTATTAGGGTCTTGCATAAATAATTGAAATATATGTACAGCTAGTCACTTTTTTGACTTTTCCATTAGTAATTGACGATGACAAGTAACACACTGCTTAGGTATGAATCATCTAAAAAGTGTTTTTTTTTTCGTGAACGCACATGCGCTTATCAGCATCGCACAACAATTAGAGTAGTGTTTTTTTTTCTCTTTCACTTTATCTGGTGCTCAGATTCAGCACAGAATTCGAAATCAGTGGACACTATGGTCACACTTGGAATGTCACACCACCTATTCCATAAATTCCAGGATAAGTGTACTTCACAGTTTTATAATACAATGTCCAAGACCACCACATTGAGTGGTCCGAGGTAACGTCATCTCCGTTGCTCAGTTCCACACAGGATACACGAAATTGTCCGCTCCAGTCACTCTGAGTAGCATTTGCCGTATTCCGTCAGTACTTTCCCGCAGTTCGTTGATCAGTTTGAATGCAGCGACGGTTGTTCAAGTGTCGCTTAAGTTCCTGGCTAATGTTATTTGCAACAAATTTATAGCACTCGCTCCTTCAGGCGAAGCCTTTTACGAAAACCGCAGACAGTATATCGTCTACACCAATGACAGTAGAGGTCCTTTATACCTCCATAAATAGCAGTAACAACGCGAACTGATGCTGCCAACACTACATAGTTCATGCATTGTTGATTTCGAACGGTTTGCACAACACTATTATCGTAATATTATCTACTGGAAGCTTCTTCTTTCGACGCTTTTCCGTCCTCGGATATTGACTGTCAGAGGAAAGAAAATTTTCCTCTTTTCTTTTTCTCTGCGTCCAGAGTCCTGGCAGACTCACTGCGCTTTGTACGCAAATTCCACTGAGAGGATGAGATCACTCACTTTCACAAGTCCCTTTGTCATCTCTCTGTGGCGCTTCCACTGTCCCCTCAATAGTGGTAGGAACGCTCACATTCTGGAGAATTGATTCTTTCATTCATAAGCAATGTCTGTCAAAGGGCATTGTCCCACAGGAATGTATATTTAGTGTTCTTTTCTTTTTTTCTTTTTTTCACAGCAGCAGTCCGAATACATCGACACGGACAGCTATTGGGATGAAGCTGCTATATGTATCTGCACATAGTCTCTGCTTTGCATGTAGCCACTACTCTGGTTATTGCTGACCTAGCCCTGTAAATAAAACTTCAGCATAGAAATAAGACACTCCGCCATACGGTTCCTCTTTTCTTAATTCGATTATTGTTAGAATTATGCCTAATCTGTTTAACACCTTTCCTTCTGGAAATCAATATGAGCATAGTAGAACAAGCTTATATTATACTAACACATATCTTTTTCTTTTTCGTGAATCCGTGGATTCTTAACATTACCTTGGCGCACGGCCACTAATCTCCTCGTTTTGACTCTGTTCTCCTTTTCTCTTTGCTTCTATTTTATTTTATTTACTTATTTCTTTTTATTATTATTATTATTATTATTATTATTATATATTTATATATATTTTTTTTTTCTTTTATCCTTTCATGTAAGTGTGCATTTTTGCGATTACGATTACAAGGAAATGACAAGAAATTTCGACGCTCTATAATTAAGCCAAAATCACTCAATCATTCACACACACACATCCATCTCACACATCACCTTCACCTAAACAACAATTTATTCCTGAAATTTCCATTGTCGGCGCGCAGAATGTACACGACCATGCTTCCGAATCAACACTGAATTTTCGCATAAGACACTATTTCTTCCATTTAACTACTTTCCCCCTTTGTGATTTATACTTTTACTTTAAAATATTCTCCCTTATTTGTTTTACTAACTGCTTAAGTGTTTAGCCCCTTACATCGATTTCGCTCTAAACACCCTTTTCTTTAGCTGGGTCTGAGAGAAACCCCTGCTTGCGTTCGGGGGGTCATATGAAGTCACCCCTTTCGCTCAGGTACTCACGCCAAAAGTTGGGAGTCAATCTTGACCTTTCTACCCAAGGTTATTACAACTCGTTTCCTGCCTGCCTTTTCTGGTCCTTTGAGGCTTGGGGTGTAGGAAACGCTAGGAATTACTTCCCGTTGCCGTTTCCTGTTTTTACTCCTTCGCTCCAGAAAGGAAGCCCCGTTGACTCTGCCACGTTTTTTTTCATTCTTCTAAAAGACACGCCGCATGGTCTTACGTTCTTGTCCGTTATGGTCAGATACCCTTTGCCAAAGTGCCCTGACCATAATGTCACCCAATATATTTTTTTCTCTACCCTCATTTCCCTTACACATGTTTTTTTTTTTCTTTCAGCTGCTTTATTTGGATTAAATACTGGATACACACAAGGTAAGTGAACTTTTATTTTTCGTAGGGTATCCCAGGCGTGCTCCGAATTATTATCTCTCCCATTCATCTGATTAGCCTAGTGAAACCGCTATTTTCTGCTTAACTGCCCTAAGCAAATCTTCCAAAAGGTAATACTCTCCTGATATCCTCTACTCACGTGCTTGTCAAGAAAATTACTAATTTGCTTTACAATACCGAGACTATATATCATTACTGAACTGATTGAAGAATTAGCGATGAATTATTCATTCGCTACTGTAAACTGCGAAATGCCGTCGAGAGTTGACATTGCTAACTATTCTTACTATCTTTACTACTCAAAATTGATATGCAACTGAATGTGCTAACTTTTAATAAGTATTGGTGACAATTATTATTCTATTATATAAGTGCCTCCAACTGCAGAATGTCCATATAATAAAATTCCGAACACTACGGATACTACTCTGATGCAAATTACTGTTATTACCTTTATTCTTATCTAGGTAACTGAAATTTACGCATAAATAAGTTGATACTACTTAACCTACTTGGACAATTATGTTAATCATTAACCAACGTAGCGAACATAATTTTAACCTGAAAGCACTGAACTCAATCATTTTTCTCCTGCAACTAAAGTACCTAAACTATTCCTGGCTGATGAGTACTTGCCTTTCACGTAATCAATATATGCACTGATATAACTGTTGGCTATTCAAAGTTACACCTTCCCAATTTATCGCATGAGAATTAACAATTACAAGTGATATACACAGTGAATTAGAAGAAATATACCTGAAGTAAAGTGACAATTATTATAAAGTGTGAACAAATCGTTAACATTATTTGCAAAATGTTTTCAGAGGAAAAAAAAATATTTTCTCTAAATTTTATCCCACCAATTTACTTAACCTTTACGAATGCGTCCGTGAAGACAAAATAACTCTGACACACAGGTTTTTAAATACAATGAAATTTGATACCATACTCTGGTTGTCAACAATACTCTGCTGTGCTAAACCTGCTGAATTGCCAATACTGAGTGCGATTAAAAATGTAGGCTTCCACTGATTTTGATTTTCAGCGTTCACAACCAAAATTGAGCACTCAAGTTTTTTTTTCTCTTTTTCTTCTCTTTTTTCGGCTCTCCGCTTCTGCCTAGCTCTCCATGCTATACCCAAGATTCCTGGGATGTTCGTCGTACCTCAGCATATTTCGGATACACATACCGTACAGTATCATCATTCGAATTTTCTGCTGTCGAGTTCTCGCTTACGTTCTGAATATCCTGTAAGCAATTTTCCGCCTGCTCGATCCACGATTCTCCCGATGATTTAGGTGCTAGCTTCAGTTGAGCAATAAATTTCCCTATTAAATCAGCCTTGTCCGTGGCTCCAAACTTTTGATTCCTTTTAGCCATCTCCTGCTGCTCTGGTTTTGTGACACTCACACCTTCCGGGATATTGCTATATATTGGAGTATACACTGTTTTAGGCTTCGTAACATGATTCACGGTCGGCTCTGGTTGCGAGTTACGGTTTCTCAGCATGTACGGTTCTCTAAGGAACGGCGTCCTTCTCACCTTTTCGGCGATCGGATTGCTAGCTTGCTGAGGCTTGCTCTGCACTGCCACCGCTGTCGGTGTAACCTCCAAATGAAATTGAGGAATAAATTCGTACTCTTCTGTCGAATCCGAATGAGCTGTTAAATCTTCTAACTCCTCATTATCGTTTTCTGCTTCTTCGACGTGCTCTCGCTCCGGTGAGTTATTCTCTAGGTGATGTCTCCGTAGAGGTGCTTTGAATACGCGGTTCTTATGCACTACCTGTTGTTTTCTCTCGTCCTTCAAAGATACTAGTCGCACATTGACGGCTGATGGAAAAGACACAATTTTCCACTCACCGCTGTTTTTTCTGGCAATTCTATCAGAAAGACCACGGTCGATATAAGGCGTATGCAAAAATACTCTGTCACCAATTCTCAGGTCCTTTTCTCTGGCAAACCTGTCTGCATACTTTTCCTGCTTTGCTGCAGCCTCCTGCAGATTTCCATGAACCCACTCGTAGGCTTTTCTCATCTTATTGTTGAATGACTCTACATAATCCTCTTTACTATAATATGTTTGTCGGCGAGGCGGAAGTAAAATGTCGGATGGAACCGTTAAATCTCTCCCAAACACTAAATAGCTTGGAGCATATTTGGTTGCTGAATGGTTTGTAGTATTATATGCTAGTCTTATCATAGGAATGTAGGTGTCCCAGTCGTCTTGTCTCTCATTAACTAGACAACTTAATGATTTGTTAAGAAACCTGTGGCTAGCTTCGTTTTGGCCATTACTCCAGGGTGCAAAGGATGTCGTATTCAATCTTCTTATGCCCAATCTTGCCAATAAATTGGTGAATACCTCAGAGATGAAGCATCCACCGTTATCTGACAAATTAGTTTCCGGTGTACCATAAATACTTATGACATGGTCGAAATATGCCCTTGCGACTGTAGTTGCTTTTTGGTCTGGCATAGGCACTAAAACAGCATACCTGGTGAACGAATCAATCATGACAAGTAGGTATTTATTTCCGTCAGCAGTTGTAGGATACGGGCCACAAATGTCTAAAGAAATTTTTTTGGAAGGGGTAAGAACCCGTTTCCACTCGCTGCAGTTTCTCTACTCCTTTTAGTTTGTGGTTTGTCCTTTCATTACATTTTTCGCAAGAAGCTACATAATTTTTGACATCCGCATACAAGTTTATCCAAAAATAACGTTTTCTAACATAGGAGACAGTTTTGTCTCCGCCGAAGTGTCCTACCGAGGGAATATCATGACAACGTTTTAAAACTTCATGTATCATAGCCTGAGGAACTACAAGTTGCTCCCAAAATTCATCTCCAGATGCGCTCCTGTCAGGATATTGGAAATGATATAACAATCCTTCAGAGTTTAGGAAAAAACTATCCTTAACCCTATGTTTGTCTACTGGGATGCGTTGTTTTTCCAGCATGTCAATGATCGGAGCGAGATCGGCGTCTGCTCTTTGCAGTGCTTTAACACGAGCTGTTTCCGATTGGTCCTCTTCAGCGGTCAGAAGAGACACGCCCCTGATTTCTCCTTCAGCGCTCTCCGGTGACTCAACTGCGTGCTGCCTGCTCAAATAATCAGCCACGACATTTTGCTTCCCTTGTTGATACAAAATTTTGTAAGAAAATTCACTAAGAGCCATTCTCCACCGATTCAATCTGCTATTTGCGTCTTTGATATTTTGAAGATACGTAAGAGGACGATGGTCGCTAATCACATAGAACTCTTTTCCT
This sequence comes from Macrothele yani, assembly GCA_039090855.1. Taxonomy (NCBI): domain Eukaryota; kingdom Metazoa; phylum Arthropoda; class Arachnida; order Araneae; family Macrothelidae; genus Macrothele; species Macrothele yani. The sequence continues at coordinate 42,082,487 of CM077031.1, forward strand.
AGTAAATAATGTCTCCAATGCTTTAGGGCACAAACTACGGCCAACATCTCCTTTTCGATAACTGGGTAGTTCATTTCGGCTGGATTTAATTTCCGTGACATAAATGCGATTGGCTGCAATATGCCATCCGATGAGTATTGTTCCAAGACCGAGCCCACTCCTGTATGACTTGCGTCACAGTGAAGGTAAAAAGGTTTGCTGTAATCAGGATGAATTAATACCGTGTCACTTAATAGACAATTCTTGATTTGAAGAAATGCTCGGTTGGCTTCTGGTGTCCATTTAAATTTCCCTTGTTTTGTCAAGTCGGCCATGGGTGCTACAATGTCAGAATAGGATGGTATAAATTTCCGGTAGTAATTGCATAAACCCAAAAATCCCCGTAAGCTCCTGAGAGTCTTAGGAGTTCCAAAAATGTTGACCTTATGCAGATTACTGGGATCTGGACGAATTTCTTCTCCACTAACCACATGACCCAAAAATTTTACTTCCGTTTTCATAAATGAGCACTTGTCCGGCGTTAACTTCAAATGGTGTTCTCTGAGACGTTTAAAAACAGCTTCCAATTTGATAAGGTGTGTCTCTTCATCTTTTGACGCGATAAACATATCATCTATGAAACACATTATGTTAAAATCTGCCAATCCGTACAGAAGAGCATCACTCAATCTCTGAAAGCTATTCGGAGAAGTTTTGTAGCCAAAACACAACCTCTCGAATTGAAACAAGCCCCATGGGGTAGTGAATGCTGTTTTGTGCTTGTCGCGCTCCGCTATCTCCATCTGATTAAAACCTGCTTTCATATCTAACGTGGTGAAGAATTTGTTGCCCTGAGCCTGCTCTAATAAGTCTTCTATTCTAGGCAAGGGATAGCTATCGGGTATAGCTGCTTCATTTAAAGCCCTGAAGTCTATACATAAACGAAATTGATGGGATGCTTTTTTAGCAACGAGCAACATTGGTGCTCTGTAGGGTGAAGCGCTCTCCGTAATAATGCCGGCATCCAACAAATCCTTGATTTGCTGTTGAGCTTCCTGCCTGAGGTGATGTGGAACTCTATACATTTTTCCTACGATTGGCACGTCCGTGTTCAGATTGATCTCATGGTAGAGTAAATTGCATTTACCCAACTCGCTCATAGAACGGGCAAAAACGTCTTTATAATTCATTATAAGAGAAGCGAGTGGTCGCCTCCACTTTGGATCCACTTCTTCAAGATTAAAATCCTTAGGAGTAAGCGGAGGTAATTTTTCTCTTTTACTCTCCTGGAGTGTCCCCGCATCAACGATAGGCTGAACGTACACTAACTTCGTGCTTTTGTTAAGGTGGAAGTGTTGCTCTGTTAAGTTAGCCATTAAAACTGGAATTTTACCCGAGGTTCCTAGAGTATTCACTGAACGCCCTACCCTAACACATCCTTGACTAAATTTTTCCACTGGCTGCACTAACACTTGCCCTAAATAATTCCTCGAAAAAGGTGGGCAATTGACCCAAACGATTTTCTCTGCGCTCGGAGGAATTATTTCCTTCCTAATTAGCTTTCCTGCTTTGGTTTCATCCGGAGGATAAGTAATCTCTTTCCTCTTTATCTGCTCTTCTCTTCTCACCACTGGTGCAATCTTATTCACACGAGCTGTCCTACGTTTCTCTTCTCTACGCTGCTTACGGGCCCTCCTCTTCGATACCGGCGTTCTTCTCTCTAAAATCCCTGACCCTGCATCAAATGCAAAACCGTGGGCCTTTAGAAAATCCCACCCCAAGATAAGCGAATAATCTGGGTGCAACTTCTTCCGAGTAACGTGATAGGTATGTTTAACAACATCCTTCCCTATCTGTATTGGTAACTCATAACAGGCTGCTATTTCTAAAGGGGTTCCAGTTATTCCTGAGATTTTCATTCCTGATTCCTGAGGCCTGCACTGCATTCTCTTGCAAATCTCCTGCAACGCTGTAGGACACAAAATTGACACTCCTGCCCCAGAATCCAGTAAACCGCGATATCGATGTCCTGCAATTTTTACTTCAATCAGTGGCAAAACTTCGTGCTCCTGGATTGAACAAGTGGTTAACACTACAGAGACCTTTTTCTTTCTATTTCTCCGGCCGAGAACGGTCCCGTTATCCCGACCTCCACCTAGTTTAAATTCCTCTGTCCTTGCCTCCTATCGTTTGCTCTGCCAGAATAATTATCCTGGAAGTGCACCTGCTGATTCTGCCTACTATATCTTTCCACATCATTTCTCCTTGAATCGTATCCTCTATCCCGGTAATTTTCGTGTTCTGCTCCTCTATCGTAATTCGCCCTGCGCCCGCTAGGATAGCTGCTGCGTCCTCGAGTTCCTTTTGCATCTGGCTGAGGAGGCGAATGCACCGAGCGCCCTCCCGTAGGGAAATCCTGCTCCCGATGGCTGCCTTGGCTTAATGGGTTAGCCGCTCGCCTTTCCCCGGAAAAACCTTGCTCCCTAAAATTATTGTCTCTGGCATATCCATATCTCCTTGAATTATTTCCTACGTATCTATTGCCAAAAAATGTTGGATTGCTAAGAGAGCATTCCTTTAAAAGTGGTTTGGGCTTCCACACCTAAAGCAAACTTGGTTCGGATCCCTTCTATCTACTCTTTGCTGATTATTATTTTCCTCTAGCCTTCTAATTCTTTGCACATGCTCCCGGTGTGCCCTCACCGCTTGTTCTAACCTCCTGTTTAACTCCGTTGCTTCATTTCTCAACGTATTGACCTGTGCCTCGTGGTCGGCCATCTGACGGGCAAGCAAGTTGCATAATTCAGATACCGCACTATCTGTGTTATCTTTCGGTACTCCTGTCCAAACTCTATCTTGGTTCCACTCTTCAGTGTCTGTTACGTTTACACTAGAGGCAATAAGTTCATTATTCTGCTCCTCTAAGGTCGCCCGCTTGACTGCTTCAGCGAAAGTGTTCGGTGCAAATGATAATACCGATCTTTTTAACTTCGGGTCTAGCCCGTTAAGGAATTGGAACATTTTTGCCTGGTCTGCCATTTCCCTTACCTCACGGTTCGACTGATCTACCTGCCCTAGGTATTGGTGAGCTAGCCCCCTCAATCTAGTCACGTATTCTGAAACTTTTTCTCCTGCTCTTTGACGGCACGTTGTAAACTTATGCATACGGACCATCACCGGTTGCTGGGATTCGAATCTTTCAATAATGGCTTCTTTGAACTTCTTATAATTGGTCTCCCTCCTGATATCAGCTACGTCTGTCAGAAATTGGCTCGCCGCTGCCCTGCATTTTGCTTTCGCCGCCAGAATTTTAACGGCGTCCGTCCATCCTGCTACCTCAGCCACACTATCAATCATCTCGAAAAATTGTTTTGCATTGATTCCCTCATCGGTATTTCCTGAAAAATTTGGCAAATAAGAGAGCATTACCGCCATTGATTGGATGGTTCTTTGAGTGTTTCTAATTGCGTCTACTTGTCTATTGCTGTCTTCTTGAATCTCGTTACTTTCTGCTCCCCTAGCTTCGTTTGAATTTTCCTCACCATCACTATCCCCCATCTTGATACAATTAGAATTCTTACTGTTCCACTGACAACTTTATCTAATAACAAAATTCCTTGCTACTCACTACCACATTTGCTACGCATATAAATACTCTGCAGTGACTACCCAACTAACTTCCTGCCTTGCTTACTAGTACCCAATTATTTTTCTCAATACTTACCTGAGGATCAAAACATAACTCTTAGGTCACCCCTAACCCAATTCGACATCTGGGGAAAATTCCCTATACTTATCATGAAGTACTGCACTTTACACACTATACAGAAATACAAATTATATACATACACTTATCAACTGAATGAAAAATGAATTTTTCTCTTCTCGTTAACTCGTCGCCTATATATTTCCATTTAATCTTCATTTGTTATTCCTATGTTGATTATTCTGAACTATTATCGTGAACTGTATTCTCATCACTAATATCAACCAACAAACAAATTTTTATTTTTTACTTTTAACTTCTAATATTTCCTTTCCAGTCTGCTATAAGTCATGGTTCGAAAAATCCTGGTGACACGGCACCATTTAATGTTACGGGGGTTTGGATTGCCCCGTGTCATTATTAGTAATAAGGGTAATCACTCGAATCTCAAAAACTATGTTTTCCCAGTATTAGAGAAAACACAGGCTCGCTATTCGAGGATGGGCGTTGTGTTTCACCCAGCCGACGTTCCGTGTATCGGGGTCCGCTGAGTGCCGCAATGTTTAAAAGTAATCGTCTAGCTTATCATTTCTCTTTGAATAATTCGTTAACTTACAAATTTTGATTTTGTACTAGCACTGATGTGTAAGTTACTCAGTATTGCACTGGAGGATTTTTCTGAACATTCATTCCAAATCATTTATTCACACATCCAACTCTCAATCGTGATTAACCTTTTTACTTTACAAAATTTTACACTCAAATGAAATTTAGCCGACTCATAATAACGTGAAAATAAAATATGTTTATTTTGCCTGATGAAGGCTTGAAAATCTAGAAAAATATACACTCAGTCATATGAAATTGTTTGAAGACCCTTTTAGCAAAATTATTTATTTAAAGGTTAACTTTAATTTCTTATTTTCATTTAATATAATTCTGAAATATTTCGAAACATAATTTACTAAAAATGATTCCCTATACTACACAATTTCCTGCTCTGATCAATGGTATTTACTTTACTCAACCATTTCATTTCTTCTATTTCTGCCCTACTTTTCTCAGCATTAATTTAGAGCTGGTTTTACTTTCAACCTTAACTTAGTCTACTATGCTCTTCTTTAATTTTCGGTTCAACATACTAATTATGTAAACAAGAGGAAACGTTAAGGTCGGGAATGTCCTACCTTCTATCCCACGATGAGGGCTGGCATTTCATTCTCCTCTTCCCGAAGTTTTCATGCTATCACTCAGAATTCTCTCATCATTCTCTCGAAGTTTTCATGCTATCTCCTCTCTTTCCGAAGTTTTCATGCCGACTCCTATCTTTCCGAAGTTCTCATGCTATCTGTCTGAATTCTCTCGAAGTTTTCATGCTATCTCCTCTCTTTCCGAAGTTTTCATGCCGACTGTCATAATTCTCTCTGCTCCTCTTCCTGTCCTACGAAAACATTTTCTTCCCGGATCCTCCTACCAATTTACAGATTGGTCACACAATTATCATTTCCCGATCTAATTTGCTCTGGGTTTCCCGCCATTTCTCTGACTTGCCATCCTTCGCCCCGTCCAAAATCTATGTCCGCCCTTAAATTCTAGGAACTTCGTTGCCTACGGATCTCTGAGGTCGTAAATCTTCCTATCATAAAACTGCTATGGTTTTCCTTGGCCTGGCGTCAAGCTATTCTTTTCTTCCAGACTTGGTGCATCAATTCTCAAGACGACTGGCGCCGAGCTCCAATAAAATGTCTACCCGCTATTTCTCTGACTTGAATTACTTCGCCTTACCCAATATTGCTGGCTCGTAGCAGTTAGGGAAAGGATGCTCCGCGGTCCCATGCCACAGCAAGCGGACGGCTGGAAGCCCTTCGACTCTGAGAGAGAGAGAGAGGGTGGGGGAGAAGGGGAAAGAGCGGTACTTTCCTGACCTTCCTAGGCGCGAATCCACGGAAGAAAATCTAAGGGGAAAATTAAATTGTGAAATGCAGAGCGTCTGAAGAGCGTGAAGTTTATAAAATCCTTATTTTAATAATTCTTACACCAGCTCCCCAAAATCTCTCCCATTCATTTGATTAATTTTTTAAATCCCATTTCTTTTCCGCTTTTCCGATTACTTCTCAATTTCCAATACAGGGAAAAGGTGCGCACTCGTTCACGAGTGCTGCAACAGTGTGAATAAAAACAACAATAAAAATAAAATAAAATAAAAAAGCGAAACTTGGGGATCAGAGAGTTGTGATGGGGTTGACCATCAATCACCAATTCGCGACTGAGTATAGTGGTCCGGATCTTACTCCGGTACATTTAATCTCAACCAGCCAGAACAACATTCACTTTCGCAAATAACACATGATTCTCAGATGCACAACACAACATTTAATTACTTTTGTTGTTTCAAACAGTTACGGCGCGCTCTGGGCAGCACACAGTAACAACACTTTACTGTCGGACGACGCAAGCCGACAGATCAAAAGTTAAATGAATCTGTCCCTCGAAGCGGAATTTGTGGTCACACCCTCTTCCATATTCTTGTAAAAGATCAGGAAATGGGCCCTGTAAGAAATCGAAGTGCTTATGTGCAGGTACGTATTTCCTCTGAAGTTCAGTCACAAAGGAGCCACAGTATTGTTGCTTCTTTGTCCATGCAGCTTTGGGTGTCAGGATGGCCCAAGTTCGCAGATGTGTGAAGAAAAAATGGAAGTATTCATCTACTTACAGTTTCTTGACTTCGCTGTGTAAATCCAGTGTGCATCACATAATAAATCATGACAAAAACACACACACAGACACAAACACTTGCACCATGTGGCAGCACCGAAGAATTAACACTTTACTTTGACGTTCGGTGTAAATTAAGCACACATCGTAATTTGGAGCACACAATGAAAATGGTGATATCACTCCGCACTTTGTTGCGCTGATGAGAGTGCACAGTGATCCACTCTTGTGAAGATTTGAAGGTGGCCGTTAAACAAAATAGCCCCTCTTATATCTGTCGTTGCGGGTTCCGAGACTGATTTCTGTATCCCTGGCAATGATTTCTGTCCTCGTGAAGAAATGATTCTGACAGCTAGTTGCTTTAGAGACTTGGACCTCTTCACTTCCGCTGCAGATATAGTAAGATTCCATGCGTCGCTCCCCTCTGTCCCTTTTGACCGTTTATTCACAGTGCAGTCAATTCCTTTCCGTTAACATAGCATCAACCCTGCCTGAGTATGCAGTTCCAAATATGCACACTCGCAGGTTTTGTTTCCATTTTTCTCAACGAGTTGTGACCGCCAGCCCTGAGATTAGTTTTCTCGGCAGAGCGAAATCCGATGTGCTTTTTCTTTCAACTGCCTCCCAAAAACGACGCTCGAAATCACCCCCTTTCTTCGGCGATTCTCTACTCTTAATTGCCCATTGTCCATCGCAGACATCGGAGTATCGTTCTTGCTGACAGAGTTATGTGTCTGCTGCGGGTCTCTTGGCCACCCACTGATGTAAACATACAACATGCGGAGCACAGCGTTAAAGCTACAAGCGGAAAAAAAGAAAAGAAAAGTGAGAAACCTCTTCGAACATTGCTGCTCCCATCCGCATTCGAAAGCACATTTTCCCTTGTTCGTGTATCACCCTCTCGAAAAAACCCTTTTCAAAATGGCAAAATATTACATTTCTTGCCTTCAAGAGCATTGGAGCGACTTCCTAATTATCCCGCAATTTTGTGACTCAATTTAGTGAACAGCCGAAATAAAATAACAACATAAATGAGAAATAAATAAAAAAAACTGTAAACTGTGAAAGATCATGTGAGCCTGCGGAACTGCGATTCCCAGCTGCCTCATACAATACGCGACAGCAAGGAAAATTTTTAGAGTTTTCTTCAGGTTTTAGGTTGGAAGAGGGGGGGGTGTCCACTGTATCATTATCATTTGGTGAAACTTAGAAATTAAAAACAAGCATCCAATTATCTTGCAAGAGTCCATTTTTAGATAATTATTATCTTAGCCCCTGCACACCACCTCCTTAAAAATGACAGGTCCCACAATTTGGAAAGCCTGCAATTGTGTTTTTGGTATCTCAGTATAGGTAGCTATATATTTTTAAACAATTTCTTAAATTCTGCAACAAGCACATATATTTAGATCTCTGAATGTATTGGAATCATCCTCAGATTAAAAAGATAGTTCTACAATAGAGAAATCAAAGGATAACATAACATTTAAGATTTAAATCTTTATTTTGAAACGATGCAAAATATGGGAACTCCGTAAGTACAGATAAATCAAATTTTAATTTACAGATTACACTTACAAAATATACATAGCTTGTAAATATATAAAATACCTGTTTTCACATCATTTGTCAGATTTAGTGCACTTTTCTGAACAGACACCAAGAAAAGCTGTACAAAGAGGATGAAAACTGTTAAAAATTGTCAAAGTACATTTCTACAAGGAAAACCGATTTAACATAGATAACTGGAAGTTGTTAATAATTTCACATGAATTATTAAACACACAAAGTATCTAATCTGTTTCTTCGTCAAACATGCTTCCTAAATATTCAAATTCATTCACCAGGTCTATCTCCGCGCCATTAGACTGGTCTTGCATTCAGTAATAACAGTTCCTCGCTCAAAATCCATAATTTTGACCTGTAACATCCAATCTGTTTCTCTGTCAAATATGCTTCCTAAATATACAACAACTGATTCACCTGGTCTATCTCTGTTTTATTAAGACTGATTTTGCATTCAGTAATAACAGTTCCTCACTCAAAACCCATAACTTTCCCTGTAACATCTAATCTGTTTCTCTGTCAAACATGTTTCCTAAGTATACAAATGGAATTCACCTGGTATATCTCTGTGCCATTTAGGCTGGTCTTGCATTCAGTAATAACAGTTCCTCACTCAAAAACCATAACTTTTCCCTGTAACATCCAATCTGTTTTTCTGTAAAACACGCTTCTCAAATATAGAAATTCATTCACCTGGTCTATATCTATGTGCCATTTAGACTGATCTTGCATCAAGTGCTATCAGTTCCTCTGTCAAACACTCTAACTTTTCTCTGTAATATCTAATCTGTTTCCCTGATAAACATGCTTCATGAATATTCAAATTTATTCACCTGGTCTATCTATGTGCCATTTAGACTGATCTTGCATCCAGTTCTATCAGTTCCTCACTCAAAAACCATAAGTTTTCTCTGTAACATCTAATCTGTTTCGCTGTCAAACATGCTTCCTAAATACACTGAAGTGCAATTGAATTAGAGATACCTGTCAAGTAACGTGTAGCACCACATTTCACGCTGGTGACGGCGGCGATTTGTCATGGCATGGACTCGACAAGACACCGGAAGCGTTGGGAAGCCATACGGATCCACGACCCGTGAACAAGCTCCCACATTTCACGATGATTTGATGGAGGGTGTGTCAGAGCCTCGAACATCTATCTCGATGGCATCCCAGATGTGGTCGATGGGATTGAGGTCAGGTGACCTAGCTGGCCAAGGAAGGAAGAGAGGTCACGTCGGTGGAGTGTTCATTCAGCCATTCGGATTCAATTCGGGAGCAATGGCACGGTGCATTGGCTTGTTGCAGGATGAGGTAGGTCCCCAGTGGGATGTTGAAGACGCACAAACGGGTGCAAACGATCGTCCAGGATATCCCGGTAAAGTTGACCTGTGAAAGACGATGTCACACGTACCAGGGTTCCCATTTCAGTCCACGTAAACAGGCCCCAGACGAGAATGCCACCCCCACCAGCTGGAAGAGTACCCTGCTGGCAAGTAGGATCCATCGCTTCATGTGGTTTGCGCCGTATTCGTATCCTGCCATCAGCATGTACCAACGTGAATATCGACTCATCAGTCCAGGAAACATTTTTCCACATGTCTAGGGTCCAGTGGCGATGTTCCAGCGCCCATGCTAATCTTTGTACCCTGTGATGTGTGGTCAGCAGCGGTACCCTCGTGGGACGATGGCTTCTGTACCCCATAGCGTTGAGATGATTCTGGAGGATGTGGCTGCTTACACGTTTTTGTGAACCAGCGTTAAATGGCCGAGTGATTTCTTGCACTGTGGCCCGTCTATCCGCTGTTACAATGAGAGGTAGCCGACAATGACCCCTCTCATCCATACGATGTTGTCCACGGCAGTTTGCCCTTGCAGGGATGGTTTTACCAGATTCGTTGTACTCACGGTACACCCGTGAAACAGTGGCTCGTGAAAATCCCAGTGCCTGCACGACTTCCGAGATGGAGTGACCCATTCGTCCGGCCCCGACAATTTTCCCACGATCAAATGCGCTTAGATCCTTCGTCTTACCAATACTGCGTCCGACTGTTATCGATTCCCATTGCATCACTCCTTATATTTTCGGATCGCTGCATACGTCATGTCGTTTCTGTTTACAGGGCCGCCCACAGCGCCGCATTTGCATAACGCCAGCTGTCTCTAATTTAATTGCTCTTCAGTGTGTACAAATTCATTCACTTGGTCTATCTCTGTGCCATTTAGGCTGTTCTTGCATTCAGAACTAACAGTTCCTCACTCAAAAACCATAACTTTTCCCTGTAACATCTAATCTGTTTCTCTGTCAAACATGCTTCCTGAATGTTCAAATTCATTCACCTGGTCCATCTCTGTGCCATTTAGACTGATCTTACATCCAGTGCTATCAGTTTCTCTGTCAAAAACTGTAACTTTTCTCTGTAACATTTAATCTGTTTCTCTCAAACATGCTTCCTAAATATACAAATCAATGCACATGGTCTATCTCTGCGTCATTTGGACTGATATTGCATTCAGTAGCATTCTTCCCCACTCAAAAACCACAAATTTTCATTGTAACATCTAATCTGTTTTTCTGTCAAGCATGCTTCCTGAATATCCAAATTCATGCACCTGGTCTATCTCTGCGCTATTTAGACTGATTTTGCATTCAGTAGTAACAGTTCCTCAGTTAAAAAACCATAACTTTTCTATCTAATATCTAATGTGTTTCTCTGTTAAACATACTAAATATGCACATTAATTTACCTGGCCTGCATCTGTGCCATTCAGACTGATCTTGCATGCCTCACTCAAAATCCATAACTTTTTCCTGTAACATCCAATCTGTTTCTCTGTCGAACATGCTTCCTAAATATACAAATTCATTCACCTGGTCTACCTCTGTGCCATTTAGACAAATCTTGCGTTCAGTAGTAACAGTTCCTCACTCAAACACCATAACTTTCCCATGTAACATCCAATCTGTTTCTCTGTCAAAAATGCTTCCTTAATATACAAATTCATGTACCTGGTCTATCTTTGTGCCATTAAGACTGATTTTGCAGTCAGTAATAACAGTTCCTCACTCAAAAACCATAACTTTTCTATCTAATATCTAATCTGTTTCTCTGTTAAATATGCTTCTTAAATATACAAATTCATTCACCTGGTCTACCTCTGTGCCATTTAGACAAATCTTGTGCTCAGTAGTAACAGTTCCTCACTCAAACACCATAACTTTTCCATGTAACATCCAATCTGTTTCTCTGTCAAAAATGCTTCCTTAATATACAAATTCATGTACCTGGTCTATCTTTGTGCCATTAAGACTGATTTTGCAGTCAGTAATAACAGTTCCTCACTCAAAAACCATGACTTTTCTATCTAATATCTAATCTGTTTCTCTGTTAAACATGCTTCCTAAATATATGAATTCATTCACCTGGTATATCCTGTGCCATTTAAAATGATCTTGTTTGAAGTGCTGAATTTCTACGCGGAAAACCATAACTTTTTTCTTGTTTATTATACTGAATTTGAATTTGATATACAAAGCTTTGTATGTCCAGGACAAGATACTCTGCAACTTGCTTTTGCCTTCTACGAAAAGAACTATGTTATTATCATGCAGGGACATCTGCCCACATGGATGTTACCAATAGATTATCCAGTACTGTCTACCTGTATTTCGGCATCACGCATGCATCCAGTCACAAATATAATAAATTACCATGGTGACATTACATATCCTTGTCTGGTTCCTGCACCAATAGTAAAACCATTTCCATAGAACACCATTCACATGTACTCTACTGCCAGAATACCTAACTTTCATACTTTCAAACAAAACCCACGACAATAATTATTCGAGACTTCCCACAGAAGTACATATCCTGTTATGTGAGTCACAACTTTTTTCTAAATATAAAAACGGAGCAAAGCCTTAACCAAAAAAACAGGTATTTCTAATTCATCATATGTAATGCTTAAAAATTTGGTTACTGCGGCTCTTCATCATCTTCAAACATTTTCAATCCACTGCTGGATGAAGGTCTCCCCAAGTTTTTTTCTACGATAGTTTGTCTGGGGCCAATCTCCTCCACGGCACTCCACCAAGCATGCTTTCCAATTTCGGCTACCCATCATCCATGTGGTCTTCTGCTGGTTCTTTTTATCATACCAGGCATGAAACCATTCTGAAGATCCCACGCATTCTTTGATGTAAGACCTTGTATCTTATAGATAATGACATTTCAATACACATCCCCTGAAACATTCAGCAGGTTGATACCATTATAGATCTTGCATTTATCTGATCACCTTTTCCCTTATAGAAAGGAACACTGCTAGCATCCCTTAAATTCCAAGTGACTATTTTCTTAACTCCCAGCACAACTGGAAAATTTCAGATAACCGATCAATTACACTCGCCATAGTATTTTAACATATCAGAAGTTATGCCATCTATTTCCAAAATGTAATAATTTCAAAGAGATTTTAGAATGTTACCAACTCTTCCCTTGAGTTCCCTGCTGCGCTTTCTCCTCTCAGTGACATCATCTACTTTATGCCTCAAAATCGCCTTTGCTTTTATGTTCTAATAACTCAGAAGTATTCACACCATCTTCGACTCATCTGATTAAGTAAGCTCGCATATCATTTCTACAATCCCATTCTTTACACAACTTAGAACTTGACCTATATTTCCTGCGTCTCGTGTACTGCCAGAGTGTTTTCCAATCTTTCCAAAATGCTAAAATGCTAACTCCGCTCTTCCACTTTGCTACTTCATACTTCTTACAACGACATTTGTCCTCATAAACTTGACCATGTGTCCTCCCTAAATATTCTTTTTGCTTTTTCACCAAGCATAACTTTATGCTCTTAAGTGTTTAACGCAGCATTTTATATTTGTTTGTTAATATAACACTTAAATCCTTCCAAACTAGGTATATGTATAAACTTATAGCAAAAAACAAGATTATAATTTATTTTTATATTTTTGTTGTTGTAGAGACCATGAACAGTATATAAAATAATTATTAGTAACCTGATTTATTGGCATCAAAATATATAAATATGTTTTCAGGCTTTGCTCATCAACCAGATGGTTTTTTCAATGGTAAATAGTCTACATTCCTTGAAAAAGCCCCCTAGTTGCTGTGCGAAAGCCTTAGAAACACTTATTTATGTATTTTTATGCAAATAAATTGAATTACTAGTTTAGTTTTATTATTTTGTGTGTTGTTGGTGTACAGTTCCCTGTTATTAATTTAATGAACAGTACATCTCTTTTACTATCGTGGGACAGATACTAGAAGAACTAGTGGTGTTGGATTTATAATAAACAAGAAACTGAAGGATAAAGTTGTAGAAGTTGAAAGTTCCTCTGACGAGCTGCACGACTCGTTATCCAACTCTTGAAAAGATACCAGGCTCAGATTATTCAAACTTATGCACCCACCACAAGTCATCCTGAAGAAGAAATTGAAGAATTTTATGAGGAAATTCGTCATCTAAATAATAAAGGTAAGCAGCACTTGAAGATAATTATGGGAGATTTCAATGCAAAAATAGGGCAATGGCAACAGAATGAAACTTCAGTAGGTAAATTCGGTCACGACAACAGAAACCAGCGTGGAAATACTCTCGTTGAGTTTGCAGAGGCAGTAAGGTTTTTCATCGTGAACTTTTTCTTCAAGAAAAAGCCACACAGGAAATGGACATGGAGACATCCAAATGGGACGACAAGTGAAATTGATTTTATCATGTGTAACAAAAAATTCGTCATAGAAGTCTGCAATGTGTGCTAAACAAGTTCAACACAGGTAGTGACCATAGATTGGTGAGATGTAAGATGCACCTCAACACTAAACTTGAACGTGGCAAGCTCATAAGACAAACAAAATCTATTGACATAACCAACCTTAAAAAACACCATAATACCTTCAAGTTGGAACTCAAGAACAGATTCTCTGCTTTAGAAGGCCTAACATCAGAAGAAGTGGATATTTCTGAAGTTAACTGAAAAGTAACCAAAGCTCTTATGGAAACTGCAACAAAATTAGTTGGGTCTAAGGACAAGTTGCATGTGAACAAATTATCAGGAATAACCAAAATGTTGATGCAAAAAAGAAGAGAGATGAGGACAACTAAAGAAGATGTGACTTCCAAAGTGGAATATATAGAGCTATGCAAGACAGTACGAAAAAGTATCCCTGAAGACGTAAGGAAATTCAACTGTGAACTAGTGAGGAAAGCAATTGAAAACAACCAAAGCCTAAAGATAGCAAAGGGACATCTCAGTAAGGGAAGAAAACAGATTATGGCACTGAGAAAAGGAGATGGTTCTGTAACAAGAAATAGAGGCGAAATTTTGACAAGAGTGAAAGATTTCTACTCCAAATTATATGAAAGGGATGATACATGTACTTCAGACATCATGTGAGGTACCAGTACCAGAGTTCTTCCAGTCCTTCCAGCAGAAGTTGCACATGCAAGCAAGAACATGAAGCGGGAGAAAGCTCCAGGAGAAAATGGAATTACTGTAGACATCATACAAGAAGCAAGTGGAGAAATCGAAACAGTACTCGCCCAAATTTTCACTCGATGCCTTAATGAAGGGAAGATTCCTGAGGATTGTAACACCGCTACTATGATCCTGCTACATAAAAAAGGTGACATTGAGGATCTCTGGAACTACAGACCTATCAGCCTCCTATCAGTGGTTAATAAAATCTTCACTAAAGTTCTTTCACACCGCTTGAAGGTAACACTGAACATGGCTCAACCGAGAGAACAAGCTGGATTCAGGAGTGGCTACAGCACAATAGATCATATCCACGTACTGAGAGAACTAATTGAAAGAGCGAGGGAATATGAGCTTCCATTGTGCATGGCTTTTATCGATTATGAAAAAGCTTTTGATTCGGTGAAACCATCAGCAGTTACAATGGCTCTGAAATCCTGCGGTATTGAAAATGCATACATTAATATTATTAATAACATCTATGAAAATGCAAGTGCAAAAATTCGGCTGTTTTAAAATACAACACACATAAAAATTGGAAAAGGAGTGAGACAAAGTGACACCATATCTCCGAAGCTCTTTAATGCCACATTGGAGGGTGTCTTTCAGTCGCTGAGCTGGGAAAACAAGGGGATAAAGATTAATGGAGATTATCTATAACCCACCTTCGTTTTGCTGATGACGTAGTAATTTTTGCAACTACCCCGTCAGAGCTGCAGAGTATGATCCAGGAACTTGCTGAAAAGAGTAAAGAACTGGGATTAAAAATGAACTTTCAGAAGACAAAAGTGATGTTCAATGCTTTTACAAGAAATGAAGATTTATCGATTGATGGAGAAAAGCTGGAGATAACAGGCACGTGCGTTTATCTTGGACAGCAGATATCAAGTGAGGGTCATATTGATGAAGAAATTAATCGGCGTACAAAACTTGCCTGGAGAGCTTTTGGAAGAAACAGCATAATTTTCAAGAGCAATATGCATTATGTCTTAAAAGAAAAGTGTTTGATCAATGCATCCTTCCAGTGCTTACGTATGGTGCAGAGACGTGGACCTTGACTAAAAGAGACATACAAAGACTGCAGACAACTCAAAGCAGCATGGAGAGGTGCATGCTTGGTGTAACCAGGAAAGATAAGAAGAGGAACTCGTGGATCCGAAAAATGACAAGAGTGGAAGACATCATGATCAGAGTTAAGTCCCTGAAATGGCAATGGGCTGGACATACTGCCAGAAGGACAGATCATCGATGGACAGCCGAAATTTTAGATTGGATTCCAAAGGACAGGAAAAGACCCAGAAGAAGACCACATGGGAGATGGGTGGATGAAATGCGAAAGTATGCAGGGGTGACATGGAGGAAACTGGCACAAAACAGACCGTTGTGGAGGAAACTTGGCGAGACCTTCGTCCAGCAGTGGATTGATAATGGTTGACAATGATGATGATGATGACATAATTTAAAAAGTCCAGATGAAATGTTTACTAATGGTAATGCACTGCCTCACAGAGCCGCGGATGGCTTAGTGGTTAGGGAGTCAGACTATCAACGCGAGGTTCTCAGGTTCGATCCTGGGCTGATTTTTCAGAGATGATGTGATTTACTAACAATCGCTGAATATCCGCCGTACATCGGACGAGCACGTTAACTGACGGCCCCCAGGCTGGTCCCACTGGTTAAATGGGCATCCTTTCCTATCCCCCTTCCTGAAATTCTCTCACCCTTCTATGTGCAACATCGCACTTGTACGGTGGCGCCATCTACTGTACTGTAATCTCACTACAAAACTGTTCTGTCAAAGTCGCTAGACTTGCTCTCATTCCTTCCGTTTCTGTGTCCTGAGCAAAAGGCGATCTCGATGTTGTAGGTGGCTGGGATTTAAACTCTACTCACTGTGGACGGAAGTCCTACAAGGAAATGACAAAAAAATACATACCATTCCACTGCACTGCCTCACATGTTTATACGTTGGAAAAAAGTTATATGTGTTAACAGAAAATCAGAGACATAATTTGCTTTCATCGAATTTGTCAAAAAAATCACTTTATTTTTTTTTTAGGCAATGTTATAGATGAAAAGCAGTACTTTTAGGAGGAAATCTATACACTTAGGTCCTACTACTGAAACAGTTTGAAACTTGTTAACGTGACCACATATTTTTTGAAGCATCAAAATCGCCTTTTTCTTTTAATTTTGGCAACCCTAAATGCAAAGTAACCTTAAAATATATACTTATTTTTAATTGTACAGACAAAGCAGTTCTAACTCATCAAATAGGACACATGGATTTATGTGATTATATGGGATTTTGTGATTTTATGGGATAATAAGACACGTGGATTTTATGGGATTTATGTGCTGAAACAAAATATTAAAAAATTAAAATTAAAATCGTTATTTTACACTAATTTTTAAAAGATGATAATCTTGGCTTCCAAAATGATACCTGCAGTATATGATTAGGTTTGTGCAAATGCGAGTAATTTCAGGAATAAAAAATTAACTGCACTTCAAAAATATGACTTTGAAATGAATCTAAGAACCCACTCTTTTGCTTTGAAAAAAACAATGAGATCCCAAAATCTCCCTTTATGTTTTACATACTTGCCAATCATTTAAATTACAGCAGAATCCATAACTGGAATTGCCCAATTAAATTCAGTGCTGAATGTGTTTACAGTGTTAGAAGGAAATAGATGGAAACCAGCTGTTCAGTTGATGGCTGCAGATTCAGTTAATGCTGCAAGTAAGATCAGTTCATAGTATGTACTTGGGTTTTGGGGTCTGACAGTTTGAAGGTATAGGATTGTGTGTGAAGAACATGGACTGATGTTATTTACATGAATAAGGCTTCCTGAAAACAAAAATTGTGTTAAGGCAAATGAAACTATTCCATAGTCATGATGTAGCACAAAAATCAGGCATTTTGTGCTACATCATGACTATGGAATAGTTATGATGTAGCACAAAATGCCTGATTACGAGTTGAAAATTCATATACACACATATAAAAATAAAACAGATCTAACTGGAGTTTGTATTGATCTTGTTCATATTAGTAGATAATAATGATTATTTTTATTTCTCTAGAAATGCACTGTCATCCTTTTAGAAATAGCTCTTTATTGCAGAAAATTGAAATTTTGGATATTTTGCAATGTATCTATATTCAGAAAACAAGAGGAAAAAAAACCTGTGTGGAAAAATGACTTTTGTCAATTCCTACACTTTTGAAACTTTTGTCGTCATATTTAACGTTTTTGCATATTCGTGAAGAAGGGGAACCTGGTTTTCTCCTTCTGTTTTTGTCATGGTACTGTACACACATTAAGTACTAAATTCTGAGTGGAAGACGTGGAAAATTTTGTAACACTGAGAGGAAAAGGGAAAGACATGTAACTATGAGAATTTTAACAGAAAAATACTAATTTCAAGTTTAAGTTATATAAACTTGAAATGAAAGTGTTCGAGCTTTTGAATATCTCTCTTAATCTTTTTTCAGCCAAAGTTTGGTAAGGAAACATTTATGCTTTTACCAGATCTCTAATCCCTTTCAAATGATTGCCACAATCAGAAACATCATGGATTATGAAAAACAAACAGAATGAGTGAACTGAAGTGCCTATAGTCTACTGGTTTCTGTGCAACATCTGAAGAGATGTTACATGGAGACATAACATCTCTCTTCTGAGGCGATGTTACATAGAGACCGGTAAACTACAGGCAATTTACTACACAATTCTGATCGCTTTGAATAATCTAGTGAATTTTCCATGTATTTCTGAAGGGTATTTCTTCCTTAATTTCTATAACAGAATTATCATCTCAAATGTTATAACTATAAACTGAAAATCCGAAAATTTTATTGGCGTAGAATAAATAATCAAAATTTCCAAGCTTTCGCACATCAACCAGATGGCTTTCTCAAGGAAGGTAGACAGCTAACTGCAAACAGGATAATAGAACGTTTCAACACTTTAAACGCGGTGACTTGACTAGACAATAAATGATTAGGAGCAAACGTGATATTTCGAAGAAACGAGGTCACGTTGGTTGGGCACGCGGTACTATGGTAGAAAGCTCAGCATTATTTGAAGAATTGATTCCATTTACGTGGTAACTCCAGAGAGACGCTATCGTTGCAAGCCTCGCAGCTGGTCAAGATTTCCAAGGTTTCGCGAATGGCAGTAGATTTGGGTGTGGAGTATGAAGCTAATTTCTTTACATCACTCTATATAGGACCGGCGGACTTGAAATTGACTTCTCTTGATAGGGCAGTGGTTATTTTCCCGTCTCTTGTATCCCTTTTATGTTCGCTGATTCTAATTCCAAACGAACGTTCGGTCATTCCGATGTAGTATCGCCTGAAGTCGTCCGGATAGTTTAGTGGGATGGCATTGTATAGGAAACCCCCTATGGCGCACACAATAACACCACGAAGAATCCCCTCGCCCCCTTTTGGGTGGAGTTGAAGGGGCTATCGAGCCCCCTTTTCAGATAGGGCAAAAAAGGTCAATTACAAACTTGTTCAGCGAGGCAAAAGTAGTACATAAATGTTTTTGTCCCATAACAAAAGATGGAATGGGACCGAGAATGTGGCCTCAAGAAAATTACAACATCCGGAAGCAACGCAGAGTATTTAGACAAGAACTTAGAACTTAGAACTTATCTAAACTGGGAAGTTCTAAGTAAATCAAAGCACGAAAGAAATATTTTTCCTACAAACATAATCAACAGTTCTTGTTCTGAAATAAAACGTAGTTCCTTGACATATTCAATCAATATCCGACTTTGATGTCCAATACGGTAAAACATACACTGAGACAAGCAGAAATAGTATAAAGTGGCAAAACACTCATCCAATAGGAAAACTGTTTGCTCATCTAATTGACTTATTTACGTGGAAAAGCTTTCGACTTCCCGTCACTGGTTCACGAAGTGTTAGCATGCCGACCATGCATATCATTTTTGTATTCTGACGACGGAGCAGGAAACACATTTGAAATCCATGCAAATATGCTTCGCACACAGCGACTCATGTAGCTTCCCCCTTTTTTCGCATTTGAAGAGTCCCTTTCCATTTTTTTGTTATGGGACAAAGCCATTTATGTACTTTTTTTGTCCTATCTGCAAATGGAGGTGCGATAACCCCCTCAACTCCACCAAATAGGGGGCGGGGGATCCTTCGTGGTGTTATTGTGTGCACCATAGGGGTTTTCTTATACAACTGCACAAGAAGTAAATCGCTAATTGCCATAGTTCGTGATCTATCACTTTGTAGAAGTTTCAAAATGCTTGGGGTCGATTTAATCGCAAGATGGTAACCAAAACTTCTGAAAAGAATTTGAAACTTATAAGCATAGGAAGAACCGGAGAATTTCAGGTTTTCTTTCTTTTGAGGATGGAGGCATTCAATTTTCAACTTGTTTTCATATTTATTTATGAGAGTGTTGACTGAAAATGCTGGGAAACCATGAGAGAGGGCTATTGTAGAAATTCTGGAGAATTCTTCTTGAAGAGATGGTTGTTGCAAATGGTATGAGCCCTGTGGATGTAAGACTTCAATGCTGCGAGCTTGTAGAGATGCAAAGTGAATTTTTCGAAGGGAATAATGTTGGTGGCTGCAGAAGGTTTCCGATGGACGGAACGAGTAATGGAGAGATCAGAGTTTCTGCAGAAAGAGACATCCAGGAAATCAATTTTGTTGTTTACTTCCTTAGATGTAGTGAGTTTAATAGATGGAAATTTTTCTGTAATGGAGTTAATCAGGATCTCTACTTCAGACTCGGTATGTGGCCAGCTAATGAAAATGTCATCTACACATCTTAACCACAGGGAAGGTTGAAAAGGGTGGTGAGGAATGATGGAAACTGTGGCATGTAGATCTCTGCAAGAAGAGGGAAAGGAGGTGAGCCCATGGGGAGACCAGATTGCTGTTTGTACACAATTTTGTTGAAAACAAAACAACTGTGTTCATGAATTGTGTGGAAACAATCATAAAGATCTTTGATAAGACTACCAGGTGGTTCGAAATGAGGAACCAATGTGTTCATGAGGAGCATGTAGGACTCAAAATATGGTACTGAGGGGAACAAAGATTCCATATCAAGAGTAATATAGATTTTCACTAGGAGAAAAAGAATTAGAAAATTTGTGGATGAAGTTTGAAGTCTAGACAACGGTATGAGGATGGTTGGCAGTCAGAGATTTGCATTTGAGGACTAATTTATTTTCAAGTTTATTGCTGGAGAAAAAGAATATTCAACCAAAGGTCTGATGGTGTTACCAGCTTTATGTAGTTTAACTTGCAGGAAAAGCCTGGGAGTTCTAAAGTAGGGAGGAGACGATATATCTCTAAGGAAGGATTGAATTGTTTCTTTCTTTGATAATCTATAAACTGAGTTTTTGAGTGAGTTGGTGATGTCTGACTGCACAGGAATGCAGTTAGCAGAAGTAAGAAATGAATGCACTTTTTGGTTTAGAATTTCTTTACCAATGAAGACTGAGCAACCAACTTTATCTGCTTTGCATATGGCAAGGCCATTTTCTTGAATAAATGACCTGAATTCTTTCAGACAAGAAGAAGAGTACTTGTTTTTAACATAATTTTGCTTGGATAAGATAACAGCAGCATTGGGACGGAGGATAGCTTGGTGTACAGTGTCAGTTCATTTCTTACTTCAGCATTCATTTCTTACTTCTGCTAACTGCATTCCTCTGCAGTCAGACACCACCAAGTCACTCCAAAACTCAGTTGACAGATTATCAAAGAAAGAAACAATTCAAACATTCCTTGGAGATATATCATCTCCTCCCTACTTTAGAACTTCCAGGCTTTTCCTGCAAGTTAAACTACATAAAGCTGGTAACCCCATCAGACCTTTGGTTGAATATTCTTTTTCTCCAGCAATAAACCTTGAAAATAAATTAGTCCGCAAATGCAAATCTCTGACTACCAACCATCCTCACACAGTTGTCTCCACGTCAGACTTCATCCACAAACTTCCTAATTCTTTTTCTCCTAGTGAACATCTATATACTCTTGATGTGGAATATTTGTTCCGCTCTGTACCATATTTTGAGTCCTACATGCTCCTCATGAAGAAATTGATTCTTCATTTCGAACCACCCGGTACTCTTATCAAATATCTTTATGATTATTTCCACACAATTCATGAACACAGTTGTTTTGTTTTCAACAAAATTGTGGACAAACAACAATATGGTCTCCCATGGGTTCACCTCTTTCCCTCTTCTTGCAGAGATCTACATGCCACATATTGCAGTTTCCATCATTCCTCACCACCCTTTTCAACCTTCCCTGTGGTTAAGATGTGTAGATGACATTTTCATTAGCTGGCCACATACTGAGTCTGAAGTAGAGATCCTGATTAACTCCATTACAGAAAAATTTCCATTTATTAAACTCACTAAATCAAAGGAAGTAAACAACAAAATTGATTTCCTGGATGTCTCCATCTGCAGAAACTCTGATCTCTCCATCACTCGTTCCGTCTATCGGAAACCTTCTGCCGCTACCAACATCATTCCCTTCGAATCATTCACTTTGCATCTCTACAAGCTCGCAGCATTGAAGTCTTACATCCACAGGGCTCACATCATTTGCAACAACCATCTCTTCAAGAAGAATTCTCCAGAATTTCTACAATAGCCCTCTCTCATGGTTTCCCTGCATTTTCAGTCAACACTCTCACAAAGATATATGAAAACAAGTTGAAAATTGAATGCCTCCATCCTCAAAAGAAAGAAAACCTGAAATTCTCTGGTTCTTCCTATGCTTATAAGTTTCAAATTCTTTTCGGAAGTTTTGGTTACCATCTTGCCATTACATTCACCCCAAGCATCTTGAAACTTCTACAAAGTGATAGGGACAAGGTTGAAAATCTGGATCTCCCAGGAATTTCCTGCATTCCTATTTCTACTTTGTGACGTACCTGCCAGCAGGACGAACACGACATAAAAGCAGATAGGATTCAGAATGAACGTCTGCGTAGCTCAGTTGGTAGAGTGACTTGTTCCGGAATAAGCGGACTCGGGTTCGAATCCTGGTGTGGACAGAAATGACGGAAAAATTTACTTCGTTGTAATGGCGCCCGAACTGTCCGGATGACCCGACCGTTCAAAATCTCGCATTGGTGTGATGTTCTTTCCACACCACGAGATAGGAAAAATCAGAGAATTCCATCTCCAGCGCTTCGAAAAATAAATGTGTGTGACGTTGCATTCCACACACCAGATTGACTGGGAGTTCTCAAGTGCATGTTCTATAGTGGATGGCTGCCTGCAACGATTCATGGTCACGGCTGACCCGTGGGCCATGCCCCCGGCCCTCTTTCGGGGGGGGGATGTGACGTACTTGCCAGCAGGACGAACACGACATAAAGGCAGATAGGATTCAGAATGAACGTCTGCGTAGCTCAGTTGGTAGAGCGACTTGTTTCGGAATAAGCGGACTCGGGTTCGATTCCCGGCGTAGACCAAAAATTACGGAGAAATTTACTTCGTTATAACTTCAACAGTGATAACTTATACATTAGAAGCACATACATTAGCATTAACCGCAGAATTTTGGAACACAAGAAAAATGTTTTGAAAGCCAACCAAAATACAGCCTTGTATATTTTAACAATGGAAGACACCTGGAATTTCCCGCTGGAACGAAGCAAAACGTATTGCTTCTTTTGACAGTCAATTTTCCCTCCGTTACCGCGAAAGCCAGGAAATTCTTTTCAACCCAAATACTTGCAATTCGGAATCACCTCTCTACATCCCGATGATCTCAAGATCGATTCTAAGATCTGGCAACGAAAATCACAAAAATTCAAATGTAGAATCTGGCAACAAAAATAACAACAATTCAAATGTAGAATCTGGAAACAATCTTAGTACTCCATTAGCGTGATGAAGACCTAAGACAAGGTCGAAAGCTCCCAACTTACAAACATTTTTGTAAAAGTTCTAATCTTAACATGACTAGCGTGATCGTCTTACCTTTTTTGTTAGTCTTGTTACGTATTTTGCCCATCATCGTCATTTTTCCTTGTATAAGGCACACCCCCTTATTTTTGGAGAAAAATTTAAGGAAAAAAAAAAGAACAAAATGGCATTTTAAAGATTTTTATTAAGAAAAAAATCAAATTTCATGCATCAAAGCAGCAGCTTATGGATTACTGAATCCCTGTGATTTGCAAGATTAGCAACGTTGTTAAACACAATATAGAGAAATGCCACTCAGTTCGTCAATCAAAGGCATACGTGCACTGCTGCTGGATTTTTGTGTCATGCTGTTCTTTGGTCTGGATAGTCATCCTTGCCATATGACTGATCTATCAAAGTAAGATGGCTGTAGTTTAAGTCTATCACCATTCTATGGCATATTAAAAATTTCTGGGACTGGATCTTTTTTTTTAATCTGATGATTACTAAGAACCGTTCAAAATACAA
Organism: Macrothele yani; assembly: GCA_039090855.1. Taxonomy (NCBI): domain Eukaryota; kingdom Metazoa; phylum Arthropoda; class Arachnida; order Araneae; family Macrothelidae; genus Macrothele; species Macrothele yani. The sequence goes on from CM077031.1 coordinate 42,106,429, forward strand.
AATACCTTCAAAGAAGCGAACGAGGAAACCTCTGCATATTGTTGGGGAACAACAAGTAAATCAAAATTACCTTTAAGGATGTCTAAAATCTTCTTAATAAGTTTTAAGTAAAAATGTGTCAAATCAAAATTAATCACACAAATAATCTCATTAGAATATGACGATAACTCACCTTCCTCTTGATCTATTCATTTTCCCACGTATAAGGCCACTCGGCGAGGCCTCAATTCGATGAGGTGGCGGATAGGTATCCTGGGGTATCTGGTACCATAATGTCAACAGCAGGTCCTCCAGTTCATGTACATTTCGGGATGGTGGTGATTTATCGTGAACCCGCTTTTCCAAGTCGAGCCACAAATGTTAAATTGGGTTCATGTCAGGTGAGTTTGGAGGCCAGAGCATTAACAGAACGTCACCAGCATATTCCTCAAACCACTCCTTGATGATTCTGGCAGTGTGGCATGGCGCATTTTGCTGTGGTAATGGCCATCACCAGCAGGGAACACAGTTACCATGAATGGGGGAACTTGGTCCGTAATGATGTTTTAGACACCTGACAGGGATTTTGTTATTGGAATAATGAGGTCTAAAGTTTCACAAGAAAACATCGCCCACAGCATAAGACTGCCGACGCCGGCCCTTTTCTGCCCAACAGCGCATCCAGGGGCCATGGCCTCCTTTGGTAATCGGCATATCCGCGCTCGTCCGTCTACGTGATGCACCAGGAATATTGATTTGTCAGACCAGGTCACTTTCTTCCGATCATTCATGGTCCAATCTCGATGATCTTGGGCCTATTTCATGTGTTGTTGGCGATGACGTGCAGTGAGCATGGGGACCCGGCTGGGTCATCGGCTACACAGGCCCATGCTCAGAAGGCTGCGATGAACTATGTGCTGTGACACATTGCCCTGAGCACCACTGTTGGAGCTGCGGGTGATTTTAACCACTGTGATCCAGCAGTTGCAGTGAACAATGCGCGACAGTCTCAGCTCCCCTCCGGCATAGATGAGCTGAGGACGAAACACGGCTGGACGACGGTTCGTCGTTTGGTTATCTGTGCACCACTTTTGATACGTACTCACAGCAGTGGCACATGACAACCCACAAGCTGCGCCGTTTCCGAAATCGTAGTTCTGAGGCACCGTGCAATCACAATTTGTCCTTTATCAAACTTCGATAAACCGGCAGCTTTTCCCATTCTGACTTTGAACACTTTACTAGCTCAGAGCCGGTTCTCGGGTTGTGTATATACTGCTCTGTGAGTTCACCTGCGCCACCGTTCGGTCTCCAGGAGCGCTCATTTCTCTAGGCTGGGGGTGGTAATAATATAACAGCTCATTGGTGTACTTGATCAGTTTAGATTATAATATTGGAATTTGCTAAAACAGGGTAATATTAAAAAAAAAGCTAACAATTAGTCCTTTGTTAAAAATCATTTACAAAATCAATAAAAACAAAAATAAAATGTATCTTAATACGTAACCTAAATTGATCAAGTATATATTTTTCATGTATAAAAAGCTCTCCCTCCCCAGTGACATAATTTAAATTAAACAGACAGTCTGAGGAAGTAATGTGATATAAATGTGGTAAATGAATAGATCAAGAAGAAGGTGAGTTATACTCATGTTCTCACCTTCTTGATCTATTTATGGTCATATGCAAGATTTTTATGTGTAATTAACAAGGAAGTGAAATTGTTGGACATGGCGGCATCTATTGTCGTAAACTGCAAATAAGAATACATTACCCCACTTAAAGTGCGCATTTTAATTATGAATTTTCCCAAAAAGTATTACGACTCTACAATATTTATGTTGCTGTGAATGAATAAGATTTCTACATTTGTTTACAAAAGTTCTGTGTAAACTGAACAAGTTGCAGCAGCAATCATGCACCCCTAGTTTGCTGGTAGGATATCTTAAGCATCTCTTGTTGTGATGTTTTATCCTGAGATGCGATTATTTCCCTTCTTTTTTTTTGTCACTTCACTTTTCAAAAAATGATAACAGTCCTTGTTCAGATTCCTGCATGAAAATATGAGGTATGTGCTTAAACTGTACTTTATTATTGTATATCATTAACTCATGAATGCACAGGTATGTACCCAGATACAAATGCATATGCCATTCTCATAAGAAAACATGCTTGCATAGTTAACAACAGATAAACAAAAATATAGTACATATAAGTTTTCATGATATTATACCATTGCAGAAAAAGTGCAGAAGATCATTTACTGTACCTAAGGTAAAGTAATAAGATTTTAAACTCATTCAGCAGTCTTTATAGCCAGCACACATATATTCATGGCAATACCAATGATATTCGGTATATACCCTGCTGGCCACCCAAAATGCAACACCAAGAAGGACACGAGATAGCAAAGCCAGATTCACTGGACACATAACAACAGATACAAAGATGAAACGATTGATCTTACAGGCCCGTGCGACTTGCGGAACACGCAGACATCAATAGTTCGTGTGGCCCCCATGGCTGGCAATAACGGCCGCTACACGCCGCAGCATTGAACGAAAGAGGTTTTGGATGAAGGCTTTGGGTATGTCGGTCCAGGCTGCTTCCACACGTTGCCACAGTTCATCAGGCGTAGCCGCAGGTGGTGCTTGCCGGGCCACTCGGTTGCCGATCAGCGACCAGACGTGTTCGATGGGCGACATATCGAGAGAACAGGGGGCCACGGCAGCAATGACACCTGGTGGGCCGTGTTGCACGATGCGTGCCACGTGCGGGCGCGCATTGTCCTGTTGAAACGTGGCCGCTGGCAGCTCCTGCTGGTAAAGGAAGACTACAGGCTCCAAAACGTTGGAGATACAGCGGTGTCTGTTGAGTGTACCGGCGATGCGTACCAGAGGGGTGCGGGTGTCATATCCAATTGCGCCCCAAACAATAACGCCAGGCGACGGACAGGTATGGCGATGCATAATGCCGGCGTCATACAGTCTCTCACCGCGGTGCAGCCACACGCGGATCCGACCATCGTGGTGTTGCAGGCAGAAGCGGGATTCGTCGGAGAAGACAATGTCGTGCCATTCCGTAGTCCAGTTGCGGCGTTCAACGGCCCACTGCCGCCACACTCACCGGTGGTGTAACGTCAATGGTTATCGGAGCAATGGCGCCGTGCGACAAGTCTCCGCTCCTGCAGACAACGTCGAACGGTACGTGTTGACACAGGTTGTTGCGCAACACACCCTAATTCCAGGGCTAACGCTCGTGATGTAGCGGTGCGAGCCGTCAATGCGCGCCGCACAACATGCCGGTCCTCTCGTTCGGTGGTATGCCACGGCTGCGGCAATAGCTTACGTCGGCCCTTCCGTCCCTCCTGCACCCACCGAATCCATACTCGCATCATTGTGGCTGGAAGTCGTCCCACACGGGTGCCGATGTCTCGGTACGATAAACCGCTTTCGCGATAAGCCACTATTCGTCCTCTGTCGAACTCCGAAACGTGCTGGAATGACTGCCGTATTCTGCGACGAGGCATCAGGAATCTTCCCACGCACAGATTCGGCAGCACAACACACTTCCACTACTTACACCCCGCCTTCTGTGTACCCTTCTTATAGTGCCGAGCGCACATGATTTGCAAATGCCCTGCAATGCTAATCGTTTGCATGTCCTCTTGCGGGCAACGCATGCTGCGAATTTCAGGCCAATCGGATGCTTCCTTCTTGGTGTTGCATTTTGGGTGGTCAGCAGTGTATATAAGGCACAAGATGATTTTGACACCATTTTTTTTTTTTGAGAAAAACTGTGTGTTATATTTCAAAACATACGGTATTTTTTTCAATTGATGAAGGTGTGATAATTTCACACTGGTCTGTATGATGGGAGAGGTTATATTTTATTTTTATTTTTTTAATATGACATTGAATGTTAAATCAGTAATTAATGTCACCTGGCAGTCATTTACAAAAGCTTTTTTCTCAGTTCATTAAGCATATTTTTATTCTGATGCATGCAAAATTACTTAGGTAGTTTTTATTTGGAATTGTTGCTCAGTCCTAAATGTTTCCTTCTTTAATTAGACAAGGTCCGCCACATTACTTTAAATTACCTTTTCCTCAGTTTGACCTGATTTATTTGATCCTTATTTAGTTTTTTTAAAGCAAAAATAGCTGCCCAGTTTTAATGTGCTAGAAGTGGACAAGTTTTCTTCAACAGCACCCACCACAAAGGTAGCATGTTTTTTATTTTTATTTATTTTATGGGAAAACAAAGTTCTATTATTTCATCCGTACCTCCATCTGCTCTGTGTGCTTTTCATTTTTCAAGGATTTTCTTTTTGCAATGTTCAGCTATCGCTTTCAGAATTTGGTTGTATAGACACATGGGGTTCTTCTCTATGAAAGGAATCAAAATAAGAGAAACGCATTTGGTTATTTAATTCTAAGACATTTATTCATATAATCTATGAAACACAGAAATTTAGTTTCACTGGCAAATTTACTGAGATCTGCAAGTTCCAAATTATAAATGAAACACATTTAGAAATCAGGAATAAATTGTTGTTTTCGTGGATATAAAGATTGTTAAGTGCAGTGTTTTTTTGAAAATCTGTAACTTAAAACAGTACAAGTCAGCACGGGGAAAATATTTTTGGTGCATACATTTCATTAGTCCAAATGTTGTATTTTAAAAAAAATATGCTGTTGTAAGTTTTTATGCATTTACAATATTTCTCTACTATGGGATTTCCATTTTAGTAATACAAACATGAAACTGCTCGATTACTTGCCTACAAAATCCTATTAAGGTAGATATCCTTTTTTGACATATGGTATGTTAATACTTATAATGCTTTGATGCTTATTCAATCAGAGAAGATGCCTTTTTAAAGAATTAGAATTAGTAAGGTAAGCAAAGTCTTACATCAATTGTCTACGCATATTTGCTCTGAGCACAGAGTCAGAGCAGATATGCGTAGGAAGGTCAAAGAACAAAGCTGGTTATTACAGCTAATTTCTGCTGCGCAATGAAAGTCAGAATATTAAGCAGTTACGTGGTGACATGAGGGTGGTAAGAGAAATTTAAGAAAAAGTGGATCTGTTTGTTAGTGTGGCAGGATTAGTAATGCCGATATTTTATCAGAGTTTGGTATTCTCCTCTGCAGAAGTAGGCCTAGTGTGGGACGTTTCACTGGCTACTCTATTGGCAAGCAGTTTGGACAGAAAGGGCTGTGTGAATTTAGAAATTAATTAAAAAGCATTTTACTTAAACTGGATATTGTGAAGTTTTTTGAGACATAGTGTTCTGCTTAATTTATTTTAATTAGTGCTGTATCATTACAATTGTATTATATTGATGCAACATAATTCAAGAAAAGGACGTCTAATAATAAAATAATGAGTAATATGGTGAATTCTGTTAAGATTAATAGTGAACAAAGTATAATTATGTTTAATTTCTTTCTTTGTATTAAATATCTTCAGTGAAACAGATAATTTCTCAAAAACATAAATCTCTATACTTTAGCTGCAAATTGTGTATCTGTAAGGTTGCATTTTTGTCCATTTATAAGTTTATGCTTAACATTGTTGTTGTAATACAAATTTTGAAGATTGAAACTTGGTCGGAAACTTGAAACTTGGTCGTTCTGGGTGGTGTAGTGGTTAGCATACCTAGGCGTTTTCTGGGAGACGCGGGTTCGAGTCCCGCTCCAGGACGATGAAAATCTTCAAGTTTTCAAATATTATCTGACTTGCCATCCTTGTCACATTTACGCCAAAAATCGGATTGTCATCTTCAAAATTTGTATTATATTGCGTAATCCCGTATTTCTTTCATGATTTATCTGCTTCTCCGGGCAAACACGGGATAGGATTATTAACCTCCAGATTCGCTAAACATGAATGCCGGTTGCTTCGACTAGCGAATCCTGTGATGGTTAAATTCAAATTGATCGGAAACTTGAAACTTGGTCGTTCTGGGTGGTGTAGTGGTTAGCATACCTAGGCGTTTTCTGGGAGACGCGGATTCGAGTCCCGCTCCAGGACGATGAAAGTTTTCAAATATTATCTGACTTGCCATCCTTGTCACATTTACGCCAAAAATCGGATTGTCATCTTCAAAATTTGTATTATATGGCGTAATCCCGTATTTCTTTCATGATTTATCTGCTTCTCCGGGCAATCACGGGATAGGATTATTAACCTCCAGATTCGCTAAACATGAATGCCGGTTGCTTCGACTAGCGAATCCTGTGATGGTTAAATTCAAATTGATCGGAAACTTGAAACTTGGTCGTTCTGGGTGGTGTAGTGGTTAGCATACCTAGGCGTTTTCTGGGAGACGCGGGTTCGAGTCCCGCTCCAGGACGATGAAAATTTTCAAGTTTTCAAATATTATCTGACTTGCCATCCTTGTCACATTTACGCCAAAAATCGGATTGTCATCTTCAAAATTTGTATTATATGGCGTAATCCCGTATTTCTTTCATGATTGTTGTTGTAAGTTGAAATGTGAGTTCCGCAACTCATTAAAAGCAAATATAATATTCAGGTTCAATCGCTTAAACGTTGCTTCCAGTTTATTAATACTGTCTGCATGCAATATTTCAATTTCAAAACAAATTTAAAATTTCACTACTTCAGAATTTTGAATGATGCAAATGTCTATTTTTCATAACAGAAAAAGTGTTCTTCTTCTGTGCTTTGTCAGTCATGAAACATATCAGTACAGTAAAAGTACTCAGAATGTAGATAAGCATTTTCACCTTTTAGTGTCCACTGTAACTGCATGGAAGATGTAAAAATTGTCATCCTTCTTGGTATGAATGTATGATGATCATTGTACTTACAAAATTAGATATTGATGGCGGGATTCTTATTAGGCAATTAAGCGGTCGCCAAAACGATATCAGAAGTGCTGTTTCCAAGTTCCAAAGTCATTGGAGCAGGGAAACAAATATATCAGTAAACAAATTGAAGACAAAAACAAGAACATTTTGTCTCACATGTAAGTACCTTTAGTTTTCTGATTGGGTGGAAATGGGAAGGTATTGATCCATCAAAATATGTGTTGCTTCCAGTAAGGAGATGGTTATTTTGGATTTTCAATTATATTTTTCCGATTAAAATTCGTTCCTTTTTCCTTCCAAGCTACATGCCTGGGAGAATCGTCCTACTCCTCCGAAGTTCTGAGTTTGAATACTTTTTCATACCTGCCAACTTTTGAGAATTGAAATCTGTGAAAAATTTCTAGTGAACGTTTCATCTATACATTCAATGACTGATGTATTTGGACGCATTGATTAAAAAGATGCTTTTTTATGCAAATAAATTATTTGTTGATTTTAGTCAATTTGATAAGCCATAGGTAAGATATTGGATGCTGTTTAGCACTTGCATGGAATGAAATGTAATCGCCAAATAACTATCTGCTTAGCACCTTATCATTAGGTAACATACACAGGTAAAAATTTCATTTGTAACTGCAAAGTTATTGCAATATTATATATTGCGGTAACTCTTTACTTTAACTTAAGTCTGGACCTGAAGTTTTATGCCACCCTGTTAGAATACCTTTAAAAAATGCAATTTCTAAAGTCTTGTTTTTTTTTCATTTTAGCAGTTATAACTAATATTAACCCAACAGCGTTTTTACTGTCTTTATGGTTAGGCAGCAAGCAAAGAGGGTTTGGATGGGGAAGTGGGTGAAAAAATGATCAGGTAAATCAGAGTATACCCAGGTACAGATGCAGTGGTCCTTGGGAACTCATTTTTCCTAGCGAACAAAAAAGAAAAAGCTGGAAATCTGCAAAATATGTAGTCTGTACTAAAATAACTGTAAAACAAGTAGAATTTCTATTACGTTTTACAGGTAAACCATAAAAAGTGGGAGGTATGCTTTTTACAACACCCTGTGTATTTTCCTTAGCTCCTTCTTTCTCACAGGCTCTTGAAGACAGATGTTGCCCATGATGTAAGAAGTTGTTAATTGGTGGGGATAAATTCTCACCTAGAGTATCTCTGAGGAAGTTTGTCCTTACAGCATACTGCATAGGAAAACAAGGGCAGTGTTGTAGCTTTTGTTACGTGGGTGGTCCCAGTCAATGAAGGAATTGTTTTCCCAAAGGACCTGTTAATATTAAGTGCCTTTTTCTCTGAAGGCAAATTTCCGTCTGCTGTTCTCGTTGTATAAACCCCAGTCCTTATTTAATATTTCAAATGTTTCTGTATAAAAATAACTGTTATTCTATTGTTGCAGAAAATAAGCTGTTCGTAAATACGTATACCCACAGCACAACATCTGTGACTTTGAAATGTTGCTGCCATCCAGAGGGACACATTCATATAAAAGTTTCCTTTAACTCTATAGTGACTAACAACTTGAGTCTTTATTTATTTATTTATTTAGGTTGTAGCCAAAATTTTCTTCCCCTTGATGTCATTATGTGATTTGTTTACTTTCTTTGTTCTTGAACTTGATTTTTTTGCCAACTTGATGTGTTTAAATGTTCCTTCAAAGATTTAAGTTGTGTAAGTTCCACAATGAAAGTGCAGGGCCTGGTTGTTATAATAGCTCAGTGGAGAAAACAAAGTTAGGGAAATCGTACTTAGTAGGGTCTTTAGTATGTATAAGGCAGGAATAGAAGGCTTGGTATATATAACAGGCTTTACATTCTGAAATACCTGGCCTTAGACCAAGGGAAAGGTCTAGAAAACGAAGAACAGATGGCCTAAAATTGGCCCTTATGAGCATTTGTCAGCGTCAGAATTTATTTCATGGAAATAAAACAGATTGGGAAAGTTTGTAGATAATCAGTTCTAATTTCTTTTCAATTCTTAATTCTCTGTTCTCATGTCTCTATATTCAAAATTACCATATACGCTATATGTCTACCCAACTTGGGCATTTACCTTTGGGTACACAGTAAAGAATAGCAAGTGAACTCGTTAATGGGATAATAATTTTTGGTTTGGCACCAATAATTAAGACATGAAAGATGGCGCCGAAATTTCAGTAGTGTTGTAGTAGTGAGCATGTCTTTTGAATCCTTTCCATGACAAATGAAATATTTTAGTTATTCCTGGTCAATGGGCACCCATTAAAAAAATAATGAACGGGATTTCTATAATCAGTTAAACATTTTAAAATATAAATAACTACTTTTTTCTACTAGCCACTGAAAAGTATGTTATGAAAATTAAGAAACTGTACACAAATTTCACATCACTGAAGGAAGGTGTTAGAGACAAAGGCATTTTCAAATCAAACAAAAGAGATATATAGCAAAACATCATATAACTACAGACCCCTAGCACAATCTTGTATAATGTGAAGGTAGAAAAGTACAAAAAGTGTTTTTTTATAGCAAAAGCTATGCTAAGGAAAAAGGATTTTTAAAATACCTCACCTGGAGCAAAGATGGAAAGAAAAAGATCTTGACATTTACACCCCCTAGCGAAAAAGTTGTGCAGTATTTAAAGAGGGTACAATAAACTCCATAAGCAAAGTGTTTCACATAGTTGTAAATGGTATCCAGTGTAAAAATAATATTTCAATGGCCACTTCAAAGCAGAGATATTGAGGGAAACAGATCATACATCTGTGCTTCGTAGCAGAGAAACTGTTTATTATTTTCGGAACAAAATACACACAAAATGTTTCCACAGTTAGTAGTATATGATCGAAAATGAATGTTTTCAATCCGTTTTTAGTACCACAGATATTGCTGCAATATGCTGTAAATGAAAATATGATTTCACAACCATTCTATTGGTCCATTTGTATGTTAAGAAAAATTTGAAATTGCATGCGAAACATTTTGCATCACAAAATTTCTCCAATAATATTTCGATACGGACTCTTAGAAGCCGAGATATTGACAAAAATATGATATACCCAGGTGGAAAAACTATGCACTATTTTAAGCAAAAGTTATCCTCTAAACGCTTTTCATAGTGAGTTGTATTGGTCCACGAAATAATTTTCTAAATTGAGTTCTCAGAATTGTAGTTTTTTCTGCAAATACATCAGACGCAGAAATATACACTTATGCCCCTATTGGCCAGACCCCATTCTTTGCCAAAAATTAGGAATTACATGCAGAGCATTTCCCACCAGAGGCTCTAATCAATGCAGAAATAATTTGCAGCATCTTTTTTTTTTACTACTGCCAAAAAAAGGTCTAAAAAATTATTCAAAACTATACAGCAAAAAAGTGCTCTTTACAAGTAAAAGTTCATTCAGGCACTGACTATTACATTCCCAACAAATACTTATAGCATTTTAACAAGCATTATTGATTACAAAATGTTGAATTAATGAGTAATCCAGTGGCGTGCTGTGCATTTCGCTATCATGTGGTAGGCATGCAAAAACAAACAAACAAACAAAAAACGTAAGTCATTTGTAGCGGAATTCCATCATGTGATTTTTTTGTGTTTTTGTTTCTTTGTCTTAAAACAGATTTCCACATCAAAATCTTCAGTAGAACTTTTTCAATTGTTATTAATTTTTTTTTCAGATGCTATGTCTAGTCTTTGAACACATTGTATGAATAGGTTTTTACTCACGGAATTTGATGACACATGTTAGCTCCATCAAGCGTTTATCCAAACATAGTTCATGTGAATCTTTGAAAAATCTACTCTTTGTTTTGCTGATTGATCCAGGGATGAGAGTACAAAACGCTTAATTCACTTTTTTACCGAACGAAATCAAAATGATTGGGATATGTTTCTTTGAGTGAATTCAGGCTCACTTCCCGATGGCTTTTGCATCACAATTTTTTGAGCCCATAAGTTTCCAATATAGAATAGTTATGGGAGAGATGATTATAATTTGTATGTTTTTGTATGTTTACCCTGCATACCAATGTTTAGCGACTCAAGTTTGTGGTTGGTGTTTCATTGCTTACACCTTCAGATTTTCCAATAAAACTTAGGGAATCAAAAGACTTATATCCATTTAATATTATTCCCCTTTAGCAGTTCGCTTAAATTATCTTGAAGTATTTCAGTGCTTCAGAAAGGCAAGGAATATACAAAAATGTAGCTGTACAATTTTCCAGCTGAATAAGAAAGATCCCTCTACTCACCAGATAACTGATACTTACCATCAAAAGAAAACGAGCTTTCCATTGGTGGATGCGACACTCTTTTGCATTTCGCTATGGCAGTTAATGAAGGCCTCAAACCTAGCGGGTATAAAGAGCGGGGACAAACGGAATGGACTTCTGTTCTCTGATTGGTGGACTGCCCAAGCCCAGAATGCAACGGTCGATTTTGCGTCAAATGTTATGTCCCTGGCAAGCACAGCACAATCTCACATGGGTATGGCATGATGACGCTAAGTTCTCATTCGTGCTTTGTTTCAGTTCCGGATAAAATACACACAAATATGTGAATGATTTTAAATAAAACTCTTCTGAACCAGGTATTTAGTTCAAATTTCTGATAAAAAAACAGCAGGATTTGCAACACTGGACTGGCAACATGGATTACTCCATGTATGTGTGCATGCCAGATTTTATGCTTTCAAGTAGCACGATGAAACAAGATTACATACAACACGTTGAAAAAGATTGCATACAACACGATGAAATAGGAATACATACTTTTATCCACACAATTTTCACTTTCCCCACACCAATTAGGCAAAAATGAAGTCCCTGTTTCCGTAATGTCTTTTTGTCTAGTTTGCAATGTTTTTCTAAAAACACAAAATATACATATAAGATGTGAAGTGAGCTTTATTAATTATTATTTGTTGAAAGAAATTCTTAGGGCCCTTTTTCTCCTAATCGTAAGAGATATACCATTAGGACATTGGAAATATTAAGCAAAATATTTTCATTTTACATTGTGCTAGTGTGGGCAAAATTTGGAATTTTAATTTACTTCAAAGCTTGTAATTTAATTATATGTAATAGCACTTCCAATTTATAAAATAGTTTATAAAACGGGGAAATACCTAGGTATTTTAAAAGTTAATCGCATACATACATACATATCATTAAGCTGTTCTCCGACAGTTAGAGGTTAGCTCCTCAAAAAGGACCATATCACAATTAAACATTTAACAGATAATACAAACCAGCAGATAAACTTTTAACTGATTATTTACTTACTGTTGCCGTATCAAACTTCTCCATTTACAGTGATCTTGACACACAATACAGGCTCCATCACACGACGTGCACAAGACCTCCTATACTTCATACTGATAAAATTTTTCTCATTCAGGCACTCATGAATCTGATCCTCCCATGACGTCCTTGGCTTTCCTCTGCCTTTCTTTACTGCCACTTGGGCAAAAAAAAATTCTTAGTAAGCATCTCATCACTCATTCTTTCAACATGGCCGAACCACTGAAGCATATTAGTCTCCACCTTGCTAACAATATTTTGCTACACATTACACAACTACAACGTATCTTCATGCCTCACATGATCTGAACATGTCTTACCACAAACCCCTCGTAAGTAATGCATTTCTCCAGCACACAAACGATATCTTATGTTTCTTCTGTAGTACCCAGGTTTCACTGCCTACATTAGAGTAGGAACAATTACACTTTCATACACAGCCATGAGGGACTCTTTTGAGAATCCATCATTCCTGTGAAAACCTCCTAAAGCAGCTATGACTTTCAATGAAGAATTCACTCGCCTACTAATATTTCACCATATAATCTGTTTCTCTGTCAAACAAGCTTCCCAAATATATAAACTCATTCACCTGGTCAATTATTAGGCCATGTAGACTTATATTACATTCAGTACTACCAGTTCCTCTTTCAAAAATCATAACTTCAGTTTTTCCCTTATTTATACTCAGTTTGAATTTCATGCAAACTTCGTACATCCAGGACAACATACTCTGCAACTCACTTTTGCTCTCTGCCAACAGGACAGTGTCATCAGCATACAGCAATCTGCACACACGGGTATTACCGAGACATAAACCAGTATTGTGCATCTTGGCACCACGCATTCATGCATCCATAAATACATTAAACAGACATGGAGACATTACACGACCTTGCCTGACTCCTGCACCAATGGAAAACAATTTTGATACGACACCATTCACTCGTACACAAGCTCTACTGCCAGCATACATGGCTTTTACACTATTAAGTAGATTCCCACTAACACCATATTCATTCAATACCTTCCACAGAAATATCCTATTTACTCGGTCATATGCTTTCTCTAAATCTATGAAGGCAGCAAAAACTTTATTACCAACGGCCAGGTACTTTTCAATTATCATGCGTAGTGCAAAAATTTGGTTAGTGCAGCCTTTACCAGGCATAAAACCACTCCGAACATCCCACACTTTCTCTGATGTAAGCCTCGCACCTTTTCAATAATGACCTTACCAAACACTTTCCCTGGCACATTCAGTAAGCTAATACCACGATAGTTCTTGCAGTTAGTCTGATCACCTTTTTCCTTATACAAGGGAGCAATGACATCATCCCTCCAGTCCCGAGGTACCATTCCTAACTTCCAGCATAACTGGAAGATTTCAGTTAACCAGACAATTACAGAATTGATCTCCATTATATTAAATCTTTTAGAACAATGAAAAGAAATGAGTTCTGCGAATTAGATTTGAAACAATCATACTACTGCTTAATACTGTATCGTGAATGCAGTGACCAAATGCATACATATCACTTAGCTATTCTCTGAGATTCAGAGGTTAACTCCACAAAGGAAAACAATCCACCTGATAAATTTTAAACTGATTGTTTACTTTCTGTTGTATCAAAGTTCTCCATTTACAGTGATCTAGACACACAATCATCCAGGCTTCACTGACACCATGATTTACACAAGACCTTCTGTATTTCATACTCATAATCTTTTTCTCATGCAAACACTCCTGAATCTGATCCTCCCATGATTTCTTCGGCCTTCCTTTGCCATTCTTTCTTGCCATCTTGCTGAATTTTTTTTTTTTCTTAGTAAGCATCTCATCACTCATTTTTTGAACATGGCCAACCCACCTAAGAATATACGTCTTGATCTTACTAACAACATTTTGCCTAACATTACACATCTGCAACACATTTTCATTCCTTACATGATCAGAAAGTGTCTTGCCACATCGCCCACCCCCTGTAAATATTGCGTTTCTCCAGCATACAAACGGCTCCTGTGTGTGTTCTGTAGTACCCAGGTTTCACAGCCATACATCAGAGTAGGAACTATTACACTTTCATACACAGCCATGCGGTACTCCCTTGAGAACCCATAATTCCCGTGAGCTACCAGCTAGTTCTGTGTGACATTAGCCAAAAGACCCCAACTCACTGTATTTTGTTCCAGAACCCTTAGGTGGAATGACCAACTGGAACTCTCAGCTGTGGGCCCTCACACTGGTGTACTTTCCTGTAGTGACTGAATGCTTTCCATAATGCCATAAATGTTTTTCGCATAAGAATTTTTTCCATTGTTAGTTAAAATTTTCTGCTCTAAACTTGCACTCTGAATTTATTTACATTACCAGTTTATACTAAAGAAAAACAGCTTGCATGTTGATTCTGTACGTTGAAATTGTGCAAATGTTTTCAAAAAAATTAAGAAAAGAGCTACTTGTTCAAAAACTTGTACAAGGGGAAAAATTAATTCATCAAACGAGAACTTGGTAGGTTCTTTTCTCCAGTTAATTTACAAATTTGTGTTGACCTAATTTTTATCCCAACAAATAATATGACTAGTACTTAATTAAATGTGAAATTTCCTGGAGGATGTTATATCAACTGTTAATGCAGGAAATCTTGTGTTTTATGAGAATTAGGTATAATGCAGCTCTAGGAAGAGATTTTGTCAAGTGAGGTCACTCTCCTCTCTAGACAAAATTAGTAAAATCAACTCCAAAGTATCCATTTAAAATAAGATCTTGTGAATGGGATATTATTCGCGTGTTAAATGAAAGCTGTGGGAATGATATTCTAATATGGAGCAGATAAAATGCTTCTTTCACAATCTAGACACATTTTTGGAATTGCCTTCTGCTAACTATCCCAATTACAAATCTGTCTTCCCAGCCTTCGATGGTCGCAGCCTTCCTTCCATCTCCGGGTTTGCTGGAAGTGCAGTAATGGAAGGAAAGAGGGAAAGAAAGATATATATATTATTTTATTTTGCATTTCTTTTGTTTCCCTACAAGATTCTGTGTTCTGATCTCATTTGCATTGTAAGGAAGTAGGAGTCACACTGCCGATTGTGATTGCATTCTTTGCAATTTGCAAAAAAACATAAATTAAAAAAATCATTTTGGCAAAAAATATATGCGATTACCTTTTGTTTTTATGATGTCACCTTTTTTTAATAATATTTTGCCAGTTAAATGTAAAGAATATACACGGTCAAGTTACATCATTGTGACTACCAGCTAATAACCAGAGTAACCGCAATGTGCAGCGCGGACAGCTGCTAAGTAGGCTGGAATTGACTCAATAAGGTGCTGGAAGGTGTTCACAGGTATATGGAGCCATGTTGACTGCAGTGCATCTGACAGCTGCTGGAGGGTGCGTGGTGGAGGATCCGTAGAGCGAACAAAAAGATCGAGGTGATCCCACAGATGCTCAATTGGGTTATTCTGGGGATTTAGTGTTCCAGGAAAGTACTTTGAAGTCTTCATCGTTGTCTTTCAGCCCCTCTTGGACATTTCTAGCTCTGTGACATGTCGCATTGTTGTGCTGGAGGATCCCATCCGCCCCAGGGAAGACAATCAGCATGTATGGGTGTATGTGGTCCGCAAAGGATAGATTCATAACGAATTTGGTCCATAGTGCCTTTCACAGGTATAAGTGGACCCAGAGAATGCCACGAAAACATTCCCCAGACCAAAGGTCTGCCCCCACCAGCTTCTGTTCTTCCAGCAGTGGTTGAACAGTGTTTGAAGAGTGTTTGTTCTCCGATGTGTCTCGCCTTATACGACAACGTCCATCTGTTCGATGAAGCACAAAACGGACTCATCGGAGAAGACAATCCTTTGCTAATCAGAGGAGGTCCAATTCCGATACTGCCGTGCAAACGTAAGCATTTTCTGTTGATGCACCTTCGTTAGCATAGGTGCAGTGACCATCCGTCTGCATCGGAGACCTATATACAGCAGGGTTCGCTGAACTGTTGTTTTAGACACACTTCCGGTAGACCCCGTTTCATTCAACAAGTGAGTTTCTCCGTTGTAGCATGTCGATTGGCCCTCACGCACCTTCGCAGCCGACATTCACCTCTCACATCAATGGCATGTGGTGCTCCGCAGTTTCCACATCGCTTATTCGCAATGATTCTATTTCTCCAATCACGATACACTTTAACCACAGCAGCACAAGAACAGTTCACAAACTGCACTGTTTCAGAAATACTATCATCCTTCGCTTGAAAGTAGATAATCATCCCTTTTTGGAAATCTGATAAATCGCTGCTTTTTATCCATGACAGTAACGAGTAATATATGTTTTCAGAATGCCTACAGCCCACCTTACGTACCCTCCAAGCCAGCTGACAGCACGTGCCTTCTTTCATTGGCTATGCACTGTTGACGTCAAAAGTAGGAGGTCATCACAATAATGTGACTCGACTGTGTATAGCCTATTGTTTTTGTACTATTATAAAACTTTGTTTTTTGTTTCCAATGGACAGTAAAAAAATGATGACTCCTGATTACATGATTACATTTGGCGAAAACCTTAAAAAAATGCCAGAGCAACCACTGAGGAAGGATAGAGATATCATCAGATCAGATAATATGTAGAGGATTTTAGGAAGGGAGGGTCTGCTCGACTGAAAAGGCACACGAAAGTGAGGTAGAAACGGCAAGGGGGACGCCCTTATTTATAACCGGGGAGCCGGAATGCGGAGTCGGTAAGCTTAATGTGCCCATCTGACGCTCAGCGTGTATTTAGTGGTTTCAGCATAAGTACCTGCCTTGGATCAAACCTGAGGTATCTCCATAAGCAGCCGCAAATATTGATCACTACGCGATATATGATCCAAGGAGGAGTAGAGAAACAGGAAAAACATGTTTATACATTGCATGTAAATATAAAATATTGGCAATGAGAAGTTACAAGATAACTTTAATGCAAATACATTCTTGATTGAAAGGAGGATCATTTTGTCTCACATTCTCACTCTTCAGCAAGCTGGGAGAAAGGGGATTGATTCAGTTATTTACAGACAGAAATTTAAATAAAACTTTAAATGTTATGTTGTTTGCTTACTTTCACCATCAAATCCACCACTTTTTTTCTGCATGCAAGTGAGATATTTTTGTTTTTGTTTGAAGGTTTACCATCGCCACGTATCTCTAAGGATTAAAGGAAGTAGCGTGTCTCTAATTTAGGAGCAGTGATTCCAGAGACAGAACCAGTACATTAGGACAAATACATCATCTATGCCCCAACTGGGATTCAAACCTGTGCCCATTCAGTCAAATACCATGCAAGATGCCAGAACGTAAGTCAAAGCATCACCAGGGTGATAACTCAAGTGTCATATGTGTTACACCACAAATTACTAAAAGAGGGGTTAAAAAAATAAAGGAAATTAGTTTTTAAAATTAATAGTATTTTATTAGCAAAGATCTTTACGTGATAAGTTTGGAACATTGTTCGTTTCTGTTTGAGTAAATAGGTTATTTAAAAAATTACTTAAAACCATTTTTAATCCCATAAATTTAGCTACCCAAATTTTTTTCGGGTGGTAAAGTTTGCAAGGGTTGGAAACAGTGCATCACTTTCAATTTTTTTTTTATTGATTGGAGGTTTGACGACTTCGGTGAGCATCTCAATGGGCTGTAAGCAGTCGCCCGTCCCTAATTTAGGGCCACTGGTTCCAGGGAAAAGAGAGAGAGCCAGTGCCGTAAGATAAACACAACATCCATGCCTCACCGGGATTCCAACCCGGACCCCTTTTGGACGGTATCACTTTCAATGGAGTGAATGATTCCATAATGATGTTTGCATTGGTCAAAAAAATTACTGAGAGCCTGGCATACTAAAGTGATTTTTCACAGACTTTATTTGGGGGGGCATGGATTTGGTTCATTGGTGAAAGCCTCATATATATCACTTTAAATTCATACTTAATCCACCCTCAAGGGCTCTTCGGACATGAGGACCCCCCTTCCTGCTACACCTATGATGCCCATACCTCTTAATCATGAAATGCACTCCTTAACCAAATGAAGGAGCAATGTGTGGTTTGTAATAATTAAAAGCGAAATGTCCTCTCTCTTGCAACATTTTGTTTCAGGGAAAACATGATTGTTTATTGGATGAATATAACTTAGAACTAGGAGGAGGATTTTGACCCCTTCTGTGTGGCTTTTAATGCATTCTCGTGCGGCTGTGAAGTTTTCAAGGTATATGCTAATTTGTTGGGAAATACTGTTTATACACTGGCGGAAAGTGAAAAAAGAACGCCAAGAAGGAATTGGCGCACGATCATGAAATTTACATATGTTAATGGGGTCGAGATTACGTGCGTGTGATGTTAATTTCGGGACCAACCGGTGAGCGCTTACGCCACAGCACGACATAATATACAAATTATCGTCGGTGGTATTTAAGGAGTACGGCGAAGTGAATGTAATCAGTCGTCGGCGTACGGACACGTGCGAAGACCATGAAGAAGCTGCAATGCCTGGACATGGAAAACGTGTACGATTTCAGCAGTTATCGGACAAAGCGAGGTCATCTAGTCGGACTCCGTGTGGCCGGGTGGTCGTATCGTCGTATTGCGGAGCGAATTGGACGGGAAGTATCAGTGGTTATATCAGTGGTAGATGGTCCGAGGAACATTCCCACACGAGAAGACGAGGAACCGGAAGTCACAGACGGACTGATGAGCGGACCGATCGACGCATAAGAAGAGCGGCGTTGTCAAGCAGAACATCCACTGCGACGCGAATCCGTCTGCCGTTGCACCTGAGGTGACTGTGCGAACAATCCGCAACCGTCTACTGGATGCAGGACTACGTGCACGTGTGCCTCAGGCATGTGTACCTCTGACTCCAGCCCACCGTCAGGAAAGGCTGTAGTGGTGTCGCCGACGTCTGCACTGGAGAACGCTATGGCGATCTGTCGTGTTCAGCGATGAAAGCAGATTCTGCTTGAGAGCCTCCGTGTTCGCAGACGGAGGCTCTCAAGCAGAATCCACCCTTCTTGCATCCGCCAGCGACACACAAGGCCTACACCTGGTCTCTTGGTGTGGGGAGCGATCAGCTATCACTCCCGTAGACAACTAGTGTTTGTACCGGGTACGTTAAACAGCACCTCCTACATCAACATCATTCAGCCCGTTGTTGTGCCATTTTTAAGGTCGGTCCATCGTGGTGTTTTCCAGCAAGATAACGCACGCCCACACACGGCACGTGCAACCCAACATGCACTTTAGGGCGTCAGACAACTTCCATGGCCTGCACGTTCACCGGATTTGGCCCCCATTGAGCACGTGTGGGATTTTATGGGACAACGACTTATCCGGTCTCCACGGCCAGCCACGACCATCCCCGATTTACGCGTCCAGGTTTGAGGATGCTTGGAACTCAATACCCCAAACTTACATCCACCATCTGTTAAAGATCCAGACTTAAAAATATTGCTAGTAGACATTGGCCACCAAGACCAAAATTGTTAGTGGCCATTTAAAAAAAAGTCAGTGGCCAAACTTTAAAAAATTGAATTGTATATTTCATGCTATTATTTTTATAAAATTGCTTACTATAATATCAATATGTTTTATTTTGCATATTTCAATTATAATATGCTTAAAAGTTGAAACTGAAGTAATAAAATACATAAATTAGTATTTGTAATTTGGTCAACAAGATTTCATGCTATCCACCCACTATAGTTTTATCCCATTTTCAGGGTCAACATTTCTCATTTTTATTCCTGATGTTTTGACCTTAATGCAACTTTTAAGTCTTTCATTAGAAGGCTTCTTTCACCTAATTGTGTTTTTAACTGCTGATCAAAGACATTCTACATGAGAATTTAACAGCAGTGCCGTTAAAAGCACAGTTACTGGATCTCTCATGATTTCAGAAGGCTCTAGATTATCTGAATTCTCCAATTCGTGTAACAAAGCATTTGAAACACATGAAATTCTGTTAGGATTCAAACTAACAAGAATCTTCTTGATTTGAAGCCACTATTCCAAAGCACAATCAGTTATTGCATCATCACCATGATTGTTTGGGTCTTCAGAAGATTTCGGAAATAACACCTTATCTAAAGAGCGACATATATTTGCAGAAAACAGATGCTTGGACATTATTATAAAAAACAAATTCAAGTTTTTGTGCAATTCTTTTTCAATAAATCAATGCTGTTTTCTGTAGAACTTAGTTCTATACCTTCATCATCTGCAACACATCTTCCTTGATTACATGCTGTGCTGATTTGGTGACCTTGAAATGTTGATGGCATGTCATCCTTTTGAGACAAAGATTCCTTAAAAAGGGACCAATTTGCCCCTTCATCTGCAGATTTTAAAACAGCCAACTCTAGTTCAGTAACATAGTGCAAAACACTACTGATGTCCATATCAGTTTTTTCCAGCTTTCCTAGAACATTCAACAACACATGAGATTATGTCAAAAATCCATTGATCCTCTGTGAATGGATATATATGACCAAAAGTTGATTTAAGAAAACTGAGCTAGAAATTGGAATTCCAAAAGATGATGATGTAAGAAGTTTTATGGGTTTCATTCATGTTTTTTAACTGTGATACCGCCTGTTTTTGCAATTTAGAAGTTTTTAATCATGTCTAAGAAACAATCAGATTCAATTATTTTTACCACAAGTATGTATTTTGGTAAAAAATTCATGTATGTAGGTTTAATGTGAATCTGTTTCACATTTTTCAAAAAGGAGTTTGAAAAACATGAAGAATGTTAAAAAAAACTGAATATTATGTTCCAACATAGATACTTCATCTTTCACGGAAATTAGGAAGTGGGATGTTTTTCTTGAGGTACTATTAAAAGCACACTGATTACAGTAAAAAGTGCTTGGGAAGGCAGATAATGTGAAAAAAAGTCTTTGCTTTTTGCTGACCGTGATAAGTCATAGATATAAATCAGGAAATGATATCCAGATTATCGGTTATTTGGAGTTACCACTCATTTTGCCAAATTCAATTCTCTGAGTTTTCCCATCTGCAGACAAATAGTGTTTTTAAAAGCCACGCAGACTGTATATGAATTGGATGAACAATATTACAGAGACAACACTAACGGACAAAACTTGAAATAAATCATCTGCTGACGGTAAGGTGAAAAGAAAGCAGTCTAACACACGAAAAAAAAATCTTCGCTGATGTTGTAAACATCAGAACTGGCGAAAAAAAAAAAAAAAAAGTACTTAGCACAGGAATACTAAACCTGCCAACATTGACAAGAGGCTTGTCAGTGGTAAACAGCATTATTGTGCGGCATACATAGTCGCATTTTTTTACGAAACTATGCATCTCTTTGTGAAAAAGAGATATGTGCCACAACAAAACGTTACAACAAACAAGGACGCGTATGAAACACAAAGTTGATTCCCCAAGCGAGGGCATAATAGGTAACATTGCGAGATTTAAGTTCAAAACTTCCACCAGTAAATATCAGTCAGATGTGTTCTAAATCCCACAACGCTTGACAGATTGGAAATCCAAGCAAGTGAACCCGCAGTGCATGAACCTCCACTTACTGTATGATCATACTGTCTCTAAAATTGTAGTTTATGTCAAGATGAGACCAAAGAAGGAAAAACGCTGAACGTTTTAACTGTATGAAAAATAAAAACACACAGCAAGAATGTGGACTACTGTCAGTTTGTCTTTTGTTAACTCTGTAGCTGCAGAGCATCCATTGCTTAATTTTTCTTCCTGCTATCTTTCTCTCCCTATTTCTTCATTGACGCTTTTCTTTCCTTTCTTTTTTATGCCCTCTGATAACAATAACTTCTTCCATCATTCTGAAAGAAATTTCAGCCTGGAGACCATGAGTGTGTGATATCAAAGCTTTAACTATTTTAGATAAATGGTGTAACTTTGAGAAAATATCAGTACTTTTGAACATCATGCATCAATTTTTACAAATTTTTTAAATTTGTCACTTCCATTTTCGTGAAATTCTCCCTCCCTTATCAAGCTTAAATGAAAAAACTTATGGGAAGGAACGGGGGGGGGGGGCATTACAGTAGAAATCTTTGCACCATCCGACTTCCGGTTTTAGAAATTTTCCCGTTATTTTCCAAGCTGAAAGACGAATATTTATGCAGTAAAATGTTATTTAACAATAATACTGCGCAGAGATAACATCGCGATAAAAAAAAAATTACGATTGCGGAAAAAATCTGAACTCCGTCGACCTTCCGTTTTCGAAATTTTCGTAAAGACGGAATTCCGTCCTCCGACGATCATCATCCCCCCCCCCCCGTCACACAGACCCCCTCCCACACAAAAAATTATGTGTTCACTTGTGCATTAATCTCGCAAATGAACAAAATAATAACGAAAAAGGTGTGATTCCTCGATTTCGCGGAAGAACGTGTTGCCTTAACATTACGGCGAAATTTCTGCTGCTTTTCTAACCTCCGTTTTCGCAAATTTCTGCCTACAGTTTCAAGCTGAAATACAAACATATATGCAATAAAATAATATTTAACAAGAAAACTGGACACAAAGGCAACATCGGGAGAAAAAGAATTACTATTACGGTAATGTTTTTACACCGTTAAACTACCGTCTTCGAAAGTTTTGAAACACGAAATACCGTCTCCAGACGGAAAACGCCCGCCCCCGCAAAGTTTTCTTCAGTTTTATACTGATCCTGAGAACGATCTAAATGATGACAAAAACAAAAAGGCGGAATTCCGCGAATCCTCTTTAGAATCTCATAAAACAATAGAAAAATTAAAAAAAAAAAATTAAGCAAAATGAAAATTCGTAGAATCCGTAATTTCGACAGTGAAGTTCCATAGTCAGACAACTAAATCCGTAGAAACTACGGACATTCTGTAGTAGTTGGCAGGCATGATAAATACTCTTACAGTACAACCTCGAAAATCCGAAATCGTCCGGACTTTGCCGATTCGGAAATTTACAAATTTCCGGATTAAAGAGAGTTTGGTTAAAATTCAAACTTAGTATTAACTGAATACACCATAAAACACTATATTTGGTAAAAATAATGACAAAAAAACGAAGTTAACCAATTATTATTATTTTTTTTAAGCGAACACGGAAAGCGGATGGAAACTCGGTCGGTATTAATTCGTAAAATAAATAGTTTCTTTTTACCCGGCCGCTTTGCGATGCTCAAAAGCCCGCAGTTGCACGCTAAATTCGGCACTGGAGACGGTAGTGTATAAGTTCTTTCAGCGAACATTCAGAAAAAATAAAAAGAAATGCCTAACTTCTAAAGTTTTAATCGGATTTTGACGAAATTTCACATGGAAGTTTATTTTGACGTGTCTTGGTTACTGTAAAATTTGCATTCGGTTATTTAAAAAATTGGAGAATATTTGTTTTATAAAAAATTCTCCCAGTACGAATTTCCCAAAGGGAAGAAGCTTTCATTCCCCCCGCTACCTTGCGAACTCTTTCTCCCACGATGACCCATCATCCTTGCAAGGCGCATTTTTTTGTGATCAAAAACCGACGCGACGTCCTCGCCTTTTTGTTATAACTTTTTTTTCTTTTCTGCTGTTCAAGCAGAATAGCTTCTGTACGCGAGATTTCCGCACATTTGGAGTAACATTTTTCAAAAACGTGAGAGCTCCGTACAAATTAAAAAAAAAAATTCCGTACAGCACAAGTTAAATAAAATTAAATATATATATTTTTTCCGGTTCGGTACAGGTCGCCAGAATTGGCGATTTAATCAAACATTTTTAGTCGCCACGACGATGAAGTTTATCACCAGTGGCGATCGTGAGTCTGGACTCCATGCCAGAATTGCACAGTGTGACGCAGTTCATGGCGGTTCAACCTGGTACTAACTATGTTACATGGAAATGTTATTTTTCAGTTTACCAGCAAATACAGCTGTATTTTGCCATAATGTTTTGATCACGTTATCCTCTCTATTATGTTATTATGCTGTATAAATTTCGTTGGTATCAGACGTCTCCATTGTGGTGTTCTTTTTTCATTTTCCGCCAGTGTATATATATACTAAATCACCTAGAAATATTTTTCATTCTTTTCCCGTGGTCTGGTATGAAACAGATGATCCTAAACTACTCACATACCATTGACAAAATAATTAATAGCTGTGTGAATTCGAAAACAAAAACAGACTTATCATCCAAATACAGCGGTAGGTGTAGAATTTTTTCGGGATGGGGTGGAGGGAAAATGGAACTTTTCTGAAATCCATCAGGACAAAATACAAGTTAATGAGAAATAGAAAAAAATTAAAGCATTATTTTGTAATGCAAGTTGAAGCATTTTATTAAATTAAAACATTTTTTGTAATGTAAGTCGCATTTTAACAAAAATATGACATACGACCTGCTTTAAATACGCCCCTGTGTGTGTCCAAATAAATAGGGCGTAGCTCTCTATTTCTGTGTCACTTTCAATAGACTGGATGATCTCTAACTGCTACACTGCCCTGAAAAATGCAGAAAAATGATTGAAGGACGAATATGCTGCTTCCCATGGTTAATAAGGTATGTTTACGTTATAAGCTCGCCTATGACATAACAAAGCATCACTTTCATCCACTTTGCAAATGAGGATACAATTACCATCGACAAAAATCCCGGCACAACATATAAACATTTCAGTTTATGTTGAATTTTAGCAGCCACATTTTGGACTGAGTGGGCGGCAGGGTGGGCAAGACAAATTTCGGAGTGCGCATCCTGGAGTGTTGCTCCGTCGTTTAGTTCCTTCTCCACAATGTCGTTCCACATTTGAACGCGTACAGGATCTGTTTCTTCCATAGCTATTTCTTCATTGTTAGCTCTTGGGGAAAAGCTTGCTTTTCGGAAGCAATTTTGTATCGTCAGTGGGGTTACCATATTCTATGCACGGCGAACAAAGTCAGTGGCCATTCGTATGTGCATTTTCATATCGGACCCGTTGTCTAAATTTAAGAGGATGCGTTCAACGATAAACCGTCTGTAAATGCTTTTAAAATTTGCAACTAGGCCTTGGTCCAGAGGCTGCAATTTGGATGTTGTATTGGGAGGTAAAAATACCCATTGTACTGCTGTCAATGCAGGAGCTACATAGTGTGCTGAGCAATTGTCCACTAGCAACAAGATTTTTTGATGCTTTGCTGCCATATCGCTGTCAAACGCGACAAGCCACTCACGAAACAATGTTTGGGTCATCCAAGCTTTTCTATTGTTGTGGTACATGAGATAGGAAGTGATGACATATCCACTCCTTTAAAACATCTTGGCTTGAAAGACTTGCCTATAATCAAAGGTTTTCCTTTGTCGCTACCATCCATGTTTACACAAAGCATCACTGTGATACGTTGTTTACTTGCCTTTCCACATTCGCACTTGTTTCCACGAATGTCCATTGTCTTAGATGGCAGTATCTGATAAAAAAAGTCCTGTTTCATCAGCATTGTAAATGTCTGACCTTGCATAATCTGTAAGTGTGTGGTCCAACTTATTTGTTATCCAGTCATTCATTGCGGCTACGTCTGCTTCTCCGGACTCTCCAATCACAGTTTTGCAAGTAATGTTGTGACGGTTTTTAAATCTTTGTAACCAGCAAGTTCCCGGATTAAAGTTATCATACCCCAAAGCCAAACCCAGATGGATAATTGGACCACTCACTGGCAAGTTTTGGGCCCTTGCAGCTGTAAACCAGTGAAATAGGGCATCTTCTACATCCGAGTAGAGAGCCGGGCGTACCTTCTTCCGATTTGCAGCACCTTCAGATTTCGCTAACTTCGCTAAAACGTTTTGTCGTTTCTTTAAAATTGTGGATAAAGAACTTTGTGCTATCCCATATTCTTTGGCTACCTCTGTTTTCTTTTGGCCTCCATCACATTTCCTTATTATGTTCCCTTTCGCCTCCATAGTTAGCACTTTACGGTTTTGAGACATCCCAAAATTTCGCACACGCTATGCTGTACTCCGAGCCAATGTAGCCAGCGGAGCCGGATTTCTATAACAGTGACCTCGGGAAACATATCATTTCTTGTGGGGAAGCCGAAGGTCACGACCAATACGAAGTAGCCACCGCTACTTCGTATTGGACCAATACGAAGTAGCGGTGGCTACTTCGTATTGGTCGTGACCTTCGGCTTCTTATTATTCTGCTCCTGCTGTTGATTGTTTTTTTTTGTTTTTTTTGGCGTCAGTTAGTTAGAGAGAGACTCATGAAGCATGGGAAAACCAAGCTACGTTTTTGTTTTTGTATGTAATCTTCTTGTAATGTCTTTTTGCAAAAATCTGCTTTGTTTTTAAGACATTCGTCAGTTTATTTTCAATTTTGGGAAGCACGTTAAAGGATATGCAACACTTCGTTAAATCCGTAACTGGGAATTTTGACTTCGTTATAAATAAATAATTTACCATATGTTTTTCTACCTAAATCAAGGGGAATGGCCGTTCCTACGCTATAACCGTAAATTCGTTATTAACGACTTCGTTACAAACGGGCGCGACTGTATATATCATTGCCATTTTATCGTTCGTCCTGCACTGGAGTATAAATATAGTATCTGGCGTGTCTGATGGTGTGTCTTCTCAATGACAAGAGAGGGCGCCACATTGCAGACGCAGATGTGAAAAAGCACGAGGTTCTTTCTCTGTTTTCAGCGAGCAGTGACTGTCTCAGCGTCAAAAAAGCGGGCTCCACAATGTAGACGCCAATGGCACTAGTCATTTAACCACATATGGAAAAATAATGTTTTTCTCGCAGTACTGTATATTATAACACTGTTTACTGCTATTGTCATGTATCATTGGTGGTTATATATGTATGTATACATATCATTATTATTTTATCGTTCTTCCCTCACTGAGGCATACATACTCTGTGGAGGGTGTTTTCTCTGAGCGTCAAGAGATGGCGCCACAATACAGACGCTGGTGAGGACTATGGACAGTCATTCAAAAAATATGGAATTTTTTTTCTTACCATACTATACACATATCACGTTATCATGTAGCATTGTTATTATATCTTATATCCATCTACATAGGTAGATATATCACTCTTATTTTATCGTTCGTCCCGCACTATCGGATTTTCCATTGGATTTTTGACTGTTTCTGTCAGAGTCAAGCGAGCACGCCACAATGCAAACGCTGGTGTGCAAAAGAATGATATTCTTTCTCTGTCGTCAGCGAAAAGTGGTTCTTGTGTGTTGTTAAGTGTGTGTGATGTAAACAAATGTCTCCCTGCAAATCTGTCCTGTCTCCTGGATTATGTTGTTGATGATGTTACTAAGATCGCCATTCTTGTAAAGGGATAGCACGCCATTCTGCATGTTCAATTTCCCCGTCGTTTCAAAACCGCTAGCATTACGTTTTCCAGTCTATGCTCCTCTAATGTCTTTGAACCTTTTCAAATGTTACAAATTGAGATTCAGTAGTCTGTTGCCACAGCAAAACAAAAAGAATAATTCAAGTAAAGTTTCATGAAGGTCTGAGTTTCAGAGAGGGTGGTACGTGAAAAAACAGTAGTGGGAAGAGTGTCCGGGCAGAGTGGTCGATGCAGTAAAACAAAGCAGTTGAAAACTACCAGGTTGTGCCAGTGGAGAGTATGGCCATCTTTATATGCGCCTAGAAGATGCCCAACACTGAGTCAAAAGACAGAGGAAGTCAGTCTGAGACAAAGACAGACGACATCCTAACGCACAGTCCCCCGCATACTGAGCTGTTTGTGTTACAACACTAGAAGTTTACTGCTTTTGAAAAGCTTATTATTTTACGAACAATTTGCGAATAATTTAAGGCAGTTCAGACTGTCTACACATGATAGGAATTACATGCTACCTAGCCCAGAAGGTTCAGTCCTGGGCATTAACTTACAGGGAATGCCCAGGCAGAAGTTAACACGTTTGAGCCTTACCCGGTGGCCGAGCGGTCAGAAGACCAGGTTTTCGGTTAACCTTCCGAGCTGCACATGGTTTTCAATTCCGATAAGACATGGGTGGCGATTTTCTTAGGGCGCTGTCTCTGTCTCTTCTCTGGAACCAGTGACCCCAAAATGATGGATCAGCCACTCCAAGGACCTGAGAGTGGTTCATAGTTGTCGTCTAACCAGAGCCGAATTAAGGGCCGGGTTCTATAGGAGCTGCAGCTTTCGTGCCCACCATGACCAAAGGCCCAGCAGGCATGATGGGACAAATAATAGGAACAGAGTGAGAAGTTTATACAATAGTTTTACTTTTGTCTCTTATGATTTACACTTGGTCAGAAACAGAGACTGGAAGAAGAACAGATTTCAAGGCGGTGTCTCACCAAGGAAGGGTAAAGCTTTCTCTTTATACAGCGGGGTCGGTGAGAGTGTTTCAGCTTTTTCTCTACAATCCACTCACACCTCACAATTTGCATTTCGACCGTTAATGGGCGAAGATCATTGTGGCGTTTTTTTTTTTTTTTTTTTTTTTTTTTGATTGGAGGTTTAACCCTCCAGGTGGCATGAACGCATATGTATATATGTTCGGAGTTTTCTGTGCCCAAAGCGGCGACGACGCAACAAGTTAATACAGGAGACCAGAAAGATTTCATTTGCAGGGAGACATTTATTTATAGTTACACGCACCTAACAACACACAAGACATTACTTCGAGTCACTCAATGTTGCAGTCCTGAAAAAGAAGTGGCCTGGAGCTGGCGCTCCAAAGACCGGTCCGTCAGGTATGTCGAGTTTAGAGCATATCATCATCATTGTCAACAATTAACAATCCACTGCTGAACGAAGGTCTTTCCTAGTTTCCTCCACAACGGTCTGTCTTGTGCCAGTCTCCTCCATGTCACTCACGCATACTTTCGAATTTCATCCACCCATCTCCCATGTGGTCTTCTTCTGGGTCTTTTCCTGTCCCTTGGAATCCAATCTAAAATTTCGGTTGTCCATCGATGGTCTGTCCTTCTGGCAATACGTCCAGCCCATTGCCATTTCAGGGATTTAACTCTGATCATGATGTCTTCCACTCTTGTCATTTTTCGAATCCACGAGTTCCACTTCTTATCTCTTCTGGTTACACCAAGCATGCACCTTTCCATGCTGCTTTGAGTTGTCTGCAGCCTTTGTATGAATCTTTTAGTTAAGGTCCACGTCTCTGCACCATACGTAAGCACTGGAAGGATGCATTGATCAAACACTTTTCTTTTAAGACATAATGGCATATTGCTCTTGAAAATTATGCTGTTTCTTCCAAAAGCTCTGCAGGCAAGTTTTGTACGCCGATTAATTTCTTCATCAATGTGACCCTCACTTGATATCTGCTGTCCAAGATAAATGTACATGCCTGTTATCTCCAGCTTTTCTCCATCAATCGATAAATCTTCATTTTTTGTAAAAGCACTGAACATCACTTTTGTCTTCTGAAAGTTCATTTTTAATCCCATTTCTTTACTCTTTTCAGCAAGTTCCTGGATCATACTCTGTAGCTCTGATGGGGTAGTTGCAAAAATGGCTACTTCTTCAGCAAAACTTAGGTGGGTTAGATAATCTCTATTAATCTTTATCCCTTTGCTTTCCCAGTTCAGTGATTGAAAGACATTTTCCAATGTCGCATTAAAGAACTTCGGAGATATGGTGTCACCTTGTCTCAATCCCTTTCCAATTTTTATGTGTGTTGTATTTTCAAACAGCTGAATCTTTGCACTAGCATTTTCATAGATGTTATTAATAATATTAATGTATGCATCTTCAATACCGCACGATTTCAGAGCTATGTAACTGCTGATGGTTTCACCGAATCAAAGGCTTTTTCATAATCGATAAAAGCCATGCACAATGGAAGTTCATATTCCCTCGCTCTTTCAATTAGTTCTCTCAGTACGTGGATATGATCTATTGTGCTGTAGCCACTCCTGAATCCAGCTTGTTCTCTCGGTTGAGCCATGTCCAGTGCTACCTTCAAACGGTGTGAAAGAACTTTGGTGAAGATTTTATAAACCACTGATAGGAGGCTGATAGGTCTGTAGTTCCTGAAATCCTCAATGTCACCTTTTTTATGTAGCAGGATCATTGCAGCGTTGTTCGAATCCTCAGGAATCTTCCCTTCATTAAGGCATCGAGTGAAAATTTGGGCGAGTACTGTTGCGATTTCTTCACTTGCTTCTTGTATGATGTCTACAGTAATTCCATCTTCTCCTGGAGCTTTTCCCCGCTTCATTTTCTTGATTGCATGTGCAACTTCGGCTCGGAGGACTGGAAGAACTCTGGTACTGGTACCTTTCATGATGTCTGGAGTACATGTATCATCCCTTTCATATAATTTGGAGTAGAAATCTTTCACTCTTGTCAAAATTTCGCCTCTGTTTCTTGTTACAGAACCATCTTCTTTTTTCAGAGCCATAATCTGTTTTCTTCCCTTACTGAGATGTCCTTTTGCTATCTTTAGGCTTCGGTTGTTTTCAATCGCTTTCCTTACTAGTTCACAGTTGAATTTCCTTACGTCATCAGTGATACTTTTTCGTACTGTCTTGCATACATCTATATATTCCACTTTGGATGTCACATCTTCTTTAGTTGTCCTCATCTCTCTTCTTTTTGGCATCAACAGTTTGGTTTTTCCTGATAATTTGCTCACATGCATCTTATTCTTAGACCCAGGTAATTTTGTTGCTGTTTCCATAACAGCTTTGGTTACTTTTCTGTTAACTTCAGAAATACCCACTTCTTCTGATGTTAGGCCTTTTAAAGCAGAGAATCTTTTCTTCAGTTCCAACTTGAGGGTATTATGGTGCTTTTTAAGGTTGAGGATGTCAATACATTTTTTTTGTCTTATGAGCTTGCCACGTTCAAGTTTAGTGTTGAGGTGCATCTTACATCTCACCAATCTATGGTCACTACCTGTGTTGAACTCGTTTATCACACTGCAGTCTTTTATGACAAATTTTTTGTTACACATAATAAAATCAATTTCACTTGTCGTCCCATTTGGATGTCTCCATGTCCATTTCCTGTGTGGCTTTTTCTTGAAAAAGGAGTTTAAGATGAAAAACCCTTCTGCCTCTGCAAACTCAACGATAGTATTTCCACGCTGGTTTCTACCGTGACCGAATTTACCTACTGAAGTTTCATTATATTGCTGTTGCCCTATTTTTTGCATTGAAATCTCCCATAATTATCTTCAAGTGCTGCTTACCTTTATTATTTAGATGACGAATTTCCTCATAAAATTCTTCAATTTCTTCTTTAGGATGACTCGTGGTGGGTGAATAAGTTTGAATAATCTGAACCTTGTATCTTCTCGAGAGTTGGGTAACGAGTCGTGCAGCTCTGTCAGAGGAACTTTCAACTTCTACAACTTTATCCTTCAGTTTCTTGTTTATTATAAATCTAACACCACTAGTTCTGCCAGTATTTGTCCCACGATAGTAGAAGAGATGTCCACTTTTCAGTTCAATGAGATCTTCTCCTTTTCTCCTTGCCTCACTTAGCCCAACGATGTCCCACTTGATTCTTTGTAGTTCGTCTTCCAATTCAAGCAGCCTTGAATCAGAAGATAGGGAGCGTCCATTATACGTAGCCAAGGTCAGCGTCAGATGGCAGCCTAGTCCGGTCCTCCGGGGATTCTTAGCACCCTCTGCCTTCATGTCGCACTGGCCGCTGCCTTGGCCAGGTACATTCCAGCTGCCGGAGACTGAGGGCCAAGATTTAAGTTGTGGAGTCATTTTGGAGGGGTTTGGCCATAACTCACCATCCTGGCCAAGCGGGTTGGTTGGTGAGTGTGGAATAGCATTTCCTTTAATCCCGATGGTTTATTATACCGCTATTGGCGGTCGTCAGAGCCCCTTTAGTGGGAACAGGATGCACCACGAGAAAGGCGGGGTTGACATTTGTCAAGGAGAGGCTGTGATGTTACGCATCACCTGACCTTACACCCCTTAGGGCATATATATATATATATATATATCATTGTCAATCCAATGCTAGATGAAGGTCTCCCCCTGTTTCTTCCAAAACAACCTGTCTTGAGCCATTCTCCTACATGTCACTCAGGCATGCTTTTAAATTTCATCCATTCATCTTCCATGTCGTCTTTTTCTGGGTCTGTTTCTGTTCCTTGGTATTCAGTCAAAAATTTCAGTTGTCCATCGGTAGTCCGTTCTTCTAGAAATATGACCAGCCCACTGCCATTTCAGGGATTTTACTCTGATCATGATGTCTTCCACTCTTGTCATTTTCCTGATAAATGAGTTCCCCTTCTTATCTTTCCTGGTTATACCAAACATGCATCTCTCCACGCATTTTTCAGTTATCTGCAGCCTTTGTATGTCTCTTTTAGTTAAAGACCAAGTCTCTGTTCCGCACGTAAGAGCTGGACGGATGCATTGATTAAACACTTTTCTTTTAAGACATAATGCTAAATTGCTCTTGAAAATTGTATTGTTTCTTCTAAAAGCTGTTCAACCAAGCTACATATTTGGTGCAGTCCTAAGAAAAAGTACCCTGGCCGTCTCCTAAAGCCTGTCTGGCACTGCCAACCACTGCCTAATTCGGCAGTGGGGAGGGTGTGTTAGTTGTAGCAGTGGGTCAACCGCAATTGGAAATTTCAAAAACTTTCCAATACTCCGTATTGTCAGAAACACAGGAAGCGACTTTCATCAAGGCTGTCCTATCGAGGGGGCAAGCACCGTTCCCCCAAATTCTCTGACTAAAAAAAAATTAGCACAATGCACTCTCGAAAGTCACGCAATATACCTACATAATAATTATGTTTTTTTTTTTGCCGTACTCCATAGAGTCTGGAATGTGGCAGTTTACTTGTGTGGCAGTAACCCGCCACACAGGAAAACTGCTACATGTTTTTCACTAAGGGGCTGGACACAAGTTGCTGTTTCTACGAAGAACACTTTGAATGTGTGACAGTTTTCCAAGGTTACTTCCTAACGACGGGGAAGCAGGTTTTGTTTGTCTGAATTTTCATGCCGGTCATTCGAGTTTAGGGCAACTGGCCACAACAGTTCAGGGGGGGGGGGGTGCACACAGATTACCGTTTCTTGGCCTATATTGAGAATTGAATTGGGAACTTCAAACAAATTACGAGAAAACGTTCTATGTAAGCCAAGCCAGAATTGTATTTTAATTTTGACAACTTCAGTGTTCGACGAAACAACAGAATTACAGCATGACTCATGCTGTATTCAGAAAAGGACGATAAGGTGGGATTTTTTTAAAACACTATACTTTTACTTACGCACTAAATATTTGCATAATATGTCAAGTTTGAAATATTTTTCTTTTACGTAATTAATTCGTAGGCCCTAGGCCTAGGCATTTGTAATAGTTTTTACTCTACCAATGGCATATTCACAACGTTTACGTATCACCTCAAATTAATAGAATTGCGCTTTTAGTTACGCACTAAACATTATTTCATAGGCCCCAGGCTTAGGCCTTTTAAACAGTATTTATTCTACCAATTTCATATGCTCAGCATTTACACAGAAAATAAAGTTAATAATGTCGCGCTTTTACTTAGACAAGAATTATTAAGTCACAGGCCCTTGGCCTAAGCCTTTTTAATAGTTTTTACTCTACCAATGTCATATTCACAGCGTTTACCTATCAACTCAAGTTAATATGTTGCGCTCATTAAAATTTTCTAAAAAGACCAAGCTTAGGAACTCTGAATTAATATTTCGTGCCTCAGTTAAACTAATATTATTAACTTGATTTGATGTATAAACGCTGTGAATATGAAATTGGTAGAATAAAAACTGTTAAAAAGGCCTAGGCCTAAGGCCTATGAATTAATGTTTAGTGCCTAAGTAAAAACGCAATGCTATTTACTTGATTTGATACGTAAACGTTATGAATATGATGTCGATGGAATAAAAGCTGTTAAAAAGGCCATGGTGTAGGGCCTATGAATTAAGTAAAAGAAATATATAATAAACTTCACATGTTATGGAAATATTTAGTGCGTAAGTAAAAGTGTTTGTAGCATTTTTAAAAAATCCCACCTTATCGTCTTTTTCTGAACACAGCATGAGTCATGCTATAATTCCGCTGTTTCGTGGAACACTAGTTTTAAGAAATGTACTAAGTCAAGGCAATTTATTTCTTCCAATTAAAGTACAATTCGTGCTTGGCTTACACAGAACGTTTACTCGAAATTTGTTCGGAGTTCCCAATTCAGTTCTCAATATAGGGCAAGAAACGGGGATCTCTATTACAGCCCCCCCTCCCTTCCTTGAACTTTTGAGGCCAGTTGCGCTAAACCGTCGTTAGGAACCTTGGAAAACAGTCACATATAATTCGGAAACTTGGAAAGCTGCTCCATTGGAAAACTGCCACACATTCAAAGTGTTCCTCGGAGGAACAGCCATTTGTGCCCGGCTCCTTAATGAAAACATGTGGCAGTTTTCCTGTGTGGCAGGTTTTCAATTTGTTGAAAGATGTATGGCAATTTTCCTGTGTGGCGGTTTAGTGAACAACAGCTGTAATTTCCGGTTATTAGCCGAAATATAACTGACCCCAATTAAATTTCTGTCGAAATATAAACGATCATATTTTTTGCAGTTTGCCATTTTAAATGTATAATATTTAAACTATTATACAATGCCCCTGCAGTTTTTCCACGCTTTCGAACCGTAGGTTCGAAAGCGTAGGTAGCATTTACGAACAGCGAGCCAGAACTTTGCAAAGCATAATTTTTTGTTGAAATCAAATTAATTTTTAGTTCATTTTTTATATAAGAGTTTCTTTAATTTTCGAAGTACATTGACTATTCAAAAAATTGTAAGATGGCTCATATTCACTTTCCTCTGTCAGCTTGGACAGTAAATGAAATTTATGAAATTGATTCATACACAAACAAGGCACCTTTCTGAACTGTTTAAGGTTTTTTTTATGGGTTTGGGGTGGGAGGGGGTGCTTTCTTCCTGATGCAGAAAGAAATTGGAACCATTTGTCTAATTTGATGAAATCTTTTCACGGGTCACGTTATTTAATGATTTTATACTTCGCACATGAGAAAGCGAAAAGATATATATATTGTGAAAATGACGTAAAATAAGTAAACTTATTTGAATCTAGGCTGAAAAATAGTTTGCCTCTTCAGTAATTTTGGTCGGGAGCAGCCACTGGTATGGAAGCTTATGTAAAGGAGGATGCATCTTTATGGTTTAATATTTATTTCATTACATTTTATTTCTTAAATTTTTTATTTGAGGTTAACGATTTTCATTCACTGTAAACATACAAATTAAAATGCTTATAATTATGTCAAGAATAGAATAATGTGAAATCCGTTTACTCTTTTGTATTGAAAGGGTCTTATTATGAATGCCAATTTGTCAATTTCGTGGTCGACGCATAGTACGCAACTTTCTGCTCAGCAAAGTTTAAAAAAAAAGACCATTGCTCATAATGAAACAGTTAACTTTCCCTCAACTTCCTCTCAACTTCCTCTCCCCCAGCGAAGCTTTTACTCTGGTTGTGCTTTTGGAAACACCAACGTATTAATAAAATTGAGTTAAAAAGGTGGCAAAACGTACAATACAAATAAAATCAGTTTTCACTTTTCTCTTTTGATAGATTACAATATACCTGCACCGCAACACAAAAGTCTTTGTGCTCTGGAGTTTAAGGTTTAATAAATTTGGTCGTGGACATTGTGGGTTAGCAATTAGCATTAGTTTTAGTAGTTTCATGGCAGTTTAGATAGTCAACATTCATTTAACATTTATTTTACTTCGCACATGAGTAGCCATCCCCTTAATACGGAAAAAAAGCATGACTTGAATTGGAAATTAAAGGAAAATGTGGACATAATTTTTTTTTTTTTTTTTTTTTGAAAAGTATGAAGCCAGTAACAAAATTATTCGGTGATTTTTTTACAAATAAAACAAATAAAAATAAAAGTTCGTACCTTTCTTTTCCTTCAGGAAAGCTTCCACAGCTCCCTTTTTTCCACTGATTTGATTTCTTCATGATCCACATGTCTGGATTTTGTTTCCTCAGCTGAGGAATGTTTTAAAAGTCAAGTTTTCACGTAAGGTAAAGGACCCCAGAGAGACACTGACGAGCCATTTAGCTTAATAAACATTAATGACGAAACATGTTTAATCAGAAGTCTGCTGCGCGTAGGGCTGATTAGGTTATTCATTGCACTGAATCCTTGTTCACACTCTGAAGAACTGCATGGCAAAGAACTTACACAATTTAAGTGAGGGCGCAAACCTTGTGGGATCCTCTTACCCCCATTTTCAAGATAATCCCTGAAGCAGATTAGAATTTTGGTTTTATCCAATCGGAACATTTCACACAATCGTTTTTTAGAGTCCCATCGTAGAGCACAGTGAGATCCGTTGGCCACAAGTTTGAATCAAGAACATTTATGTCGCTCATTAATTGATCGTAATTTTCTTTGTTGGTATATTTTCCTGTTTGCTTTACATTGGAACATTGAGTAGTATGGCATCGGTTCTCTAAGCTGTTGATTATGCAGGTTAAAAATTGCCCTTTTTCAGTTTCTTTTAACTTTCTGTTGTGGTAAAGGTGGACTCCCTTGAAGTTGCCTTTTTGAAGACCTGCCTTGCATTCTTCTGAAGCATCGCCTGGGTTGTCATTCATTGACTTCAGTACAAAGACTGATCTTCGAATAAGCTTATCAGCTCGTGATATGTTGCAGTTTTTCCTGTAACTGTTCAGACAAGCATCCAATTTCTTCTAAAACATTATGAAAAAGGGCTAAATCTCTCAAAAACTCCACTGATTGTAGTCTGTTTAGTAGGCCACAGTACTTTGACTTTTCACTTCCTGCTCTAGATGAATCAGTTGATGCCTGCTTGAAGTGTGCTGCTAGAGCAGGGTACTATTTCCATACAGTTTGCACAGTTCTGAAACTACTTGAAATCCACCTAGCATCGAAAATGCGACCAATCTTCTTTAACTGAATGCCTAACTCATAACCGAGAGCTTCCAATTCCCGGCAGTTCTTTGGTGATTGATGATAAAGACTGTACATCTCCTCAATGAAGACTTGGAAGTGATAGGAAGAATTTTGGTCACGCGATGCGTCACTGACAGCAAGTTCGAACCGATGGTTCAAACAGTGCCAAATCTGTATGTTTGAGAATTTTTCCTCTAATAGCTTAGCAACTCCAGATTTCACACCCAGCATAACACTAGCTCCATCACTTGCAAAGCATAATAAATTGTTTTGGAGGTAGTGTTCATCCAGTCCATAAGATTTTAAACACTGGAGCAGTGATGCTGCTATTTTAGAGGCTTTTTGATCTTGAAGTTCAACCAGATCAAGAAACATTGTTGTATCTTTATCGTTGAGATGTGTTCTGATATAAACTATTAAGGTGGATTTCTTACTGAGAGAAGTTGATTCATCGATTTGTAAAGAAATTTTAGCATTTTCCCTGACAAGTTTATTTCCTAGTTTCTTCTTAAATTCACTGGCGATGTGCTCAACAATTTCTGAAGAGGTGGTTTGAGAATGCAAGGTCACACCAATGTTCACACCATTTTTTTCTGAAGCTGAATCAGCTCCGTATGATCGGTCAAAGGCCGATAATTTTGTGCTATGTAGTAGGCAGTATTAAATATTTTCGAAGTTGTTTCGTGATTCTTATTAAGATGATGCTGCGTAATGTTTTCCAATTAAGTTTTATTAGTTGATTTTATAATTTCTTCAGCTTTTCTGTGCAAATCTGACCCACTATGAAGGCTAATTTTGTTTCTTAGCGATTTCAATTTCTTCTCCTTCTTGTGTCCACTATATGATATTTCGAAGTTACTCCACTCGAAATTAATATATAGGCCCTGAGATTTATTTGGCCCTAGGGACTTTGCCTTAAAACAGAAAATGCATCCCAAGCATCCATCCTTACTATCTAGCCAAGGAAGTTTCAGATTTCTTTCAACCCACTGCTGATGAGACCATACATCAGGAAAGGTTTCCATACGCTCAGCTTCATCACCAACATCACCCAAAATCATTATGGACATTTGCTGAATTACCGATAGCTTGGGTATCCTCTTGGCATACTCTCCAAAACTGCGTTCGATTTTGATGAGGCTTCACTTTTTGCAATAAAAAACCTTCTATTTTACTTTGCTTGTGTTTTATGCTATTATATTTGGAGGATAAACGCCTGTTCCCTTCATTGCTGGTTACCACAAGTTGAAGAACAAAAGTACTCTGATCAACTTCTTAGGTTGCGTAAATTCTAAACTACAAAAATAAATGAAAGAATGAAGGGAAAAAGAATTCCGCTGCGAGAAAAATAAAAACAGCTACTGCAAATCACAAGCTGCCTGCCAACAGAGTTTAATTACTCATCCCACTCTCACCCCCAATTCAAGAAAGACAGAATTCAGAAAATACAAGTCCTTCTCCCCCTTTTTCACCTATTGGGAGGAGACATTTAAAACTTCAAATGTCACCGCAAATGGAATGGTACCCAGCTGGATGAATTTGCAGCTCGTCTCAGTAGGGAAAGTTTTTGCCCATGGCATTTGGCATAAGAAAAGCGGCTTATCTCCCACGACCGCTTCATCTTAGGTAATGGTTTGAGGGAAGTTGTACAGCATTAACTAACACTTAAGAAATCCCGGATGGGATAACATCTGATTATATACAGTGGGCAGCAGGATCGGTTCACACCACATGCAAAGTAAAAGGGCATTTAACGCACTGCCATAAACTGTATGAGCGGTAGGTAGTATCACCATTTCAAAGCAAATGCTTTCTTTCTTTCGTTCCTTATAGCCTTTACTCAAAAACGACAAGGCGATTTCTTTAGGGATTTAACAACCATCTGACATCCCCTGTTCTGCGTGTGATGTTCTCCGTGACTGCAAGATGTGGGGTGGTGGGTCGCCTAATCCCTTGTCTCTGTGACTGATTCCTTCCTTTGTGCGGACTGTCTGGTACCCACTTCACTGGCTTTTTCTGAGGTGCTTTCGGTAAACAAAAGATATACGGAATTGCGCATACCCACCATGAAAAACAAATATAATAGTAAAAGAGAGAGAGAGAGAGAGTGAGAAGAAGAAGAAGAAGAAAGAGACAACAAAATCTCTGTTAAGATTATTTGTGTTAAAAAAATGTCGATTCCGACGGGTGACGATTGAATAAATAAATTTAATTTCAAAAAGACCTCTTCAGTTAGGTAAAAAAAAGTAGACTGGCTCCGCCAGGCCTTGAATTACAGTGGCCTTGGAGGCGCCAGGCCCCGCCAGGCCTCGACTGCACCTATGGCTGAGAGAAACACAGTCACAAACGCCAAAGTAGGCCCACAGTGCAGAGCGAACGGTAAAACAACAATGATAAATAGATGGATAGATACACTGCCGGACAATTGCTAAGGACGGATGACAATAGAAACGATAGCAACCATAAAATGGAAGGCAGGAAAATGTGGAAATTAGCATAAGTGCGGGATACAGTAAGACGTGTTGTGCGTATGCAAATTTTGGATTGCCGAACTTGTTCGTGACGTCACAGCGCTGATAAGAGATATAAAGGATTTGACGCGTATTGACCGTTGTTGATGCTGGGTCCCCAGTTTCTAGCCTGGGCTGATCCTTCAGAGATGGTGTGATTTACTAACAATCGCTGAATATCCGCCGTGCATCGGACGAGCACGTAAAGTGACGGCCCCCAGGCTGGACCCACTGGTTAAATGGGTATCCTTTCCTATGTCCTCCCTGAAATTCTCTCACCCATCTATGTGCAATATCGTACTTGTACGGTGGCGCCATCTACTGTACTCTAATCTCACTACAAACTGTTCTGTCAAAAGTCGCTAGACTTGCTCTCATTCCTTCCGTTTCTGTGTCCTGCCCAAAAGGCGATCTCGCTGTAGGTGGCTGGGACCTAAACTCTACTCACTGTGGACGGAAGTCCTACATGAAAATGACAAACTGCACGGCGTTATTATAACAACCAATTTCAATTTGACCGTTGTTGTTCAAACGCAAAGTTGAAAGGCAAAGAATCAATTGAAGAACTTGCAATTTTCAGTATGTCTTCCCGACATCACCTAGATGATATTACGCGTAGTCGTATTATTGGCAAGATTGAATAAGGGCGAAAAATAACAGATGTTGCCAGGGAGTTCGACGTCAGCCACAGTGTTGTTTCAAGGCTTTGGAAATCATTTCAAACAAATGGAGAGTGTAGCAAACGTCACGGGGAGAGGTCGTGTTCGCAGTACGACACATGCAGAAGATCGGTACATAGTGCTATCAACAAAAAGACACCGGCGCAGCACAGCTAGTGAGGTAGCAAATCAGTTTATGGCTGCTACTGGCAAGCGGATCTCCCGAAAAACTGTCGCCAGACGTTTGCATGAAGGAGGACTATACGCCCGCCGTCCTGTTGTGTGCATCTCATTGTCCAGACGTCACCGTACCGTCCGTTTTCAATGGTGCCATCAACATCACAATTGGACTGATAACGACTGGTCTGCTGTCCTCTTCTCAGATGAGAGTAGATACAGTCTATTGTCTGATTGTCGACGACAACTGATTTGGCGTGATAGTGGTACTGCATATTGTCCAGCAAACATACAGGAAAGGGACCGATATCCGACATGCAGTGTCATCGTATGGGCTGGCATCATGATCAATGGCCGTACGTCCCTCTCTGTGCTTCCAACTGGGACTATGACTGGCCAACGATACATTAATGATGTTCTTCTACCTCATGTTCGCATGTTCCGTGGTGCTGTCGGTGATAGATTCATTTTCATGGGCGACAACGCAACATGTCATCGAACAGTCGCTGTCCAGGAGTGTCTTGAGAGCGAGGATATTCAACGCCTCGTATGACCAGCACGTTCTCCAGATCTGAATCCCATTGAAAATGTGTGGGATGCTTTGGGGAGAGTCTTGCTGGTCGCCAATGCCCTCCAATAAACAAGGACACCCTCATCCGTGCACTGACAGAGGAATGGGATAAATTACCCCAACAGCTGCTTGATAATGTTGTGCAAAGCATGACACGACGTGTGGAATCTTGCATCGCCCTCCATGGTGGCCATATCCCGTATTGACATCTTACGCCGGAACGCCTGCGGACGGTATTTGCATTTTTTTCACGTTTACGTATTCTGCACAAAATGGCCTGTTTGTCCCTTGAACACGTTCCAAAGACTTCTGGATTTCAGAGCACAATAAACTGTCTTTCTTGTAATGTCCTGGCGTTCTGACATTATTTTATTTCACTGGGCATCCAACCACACTTACTTTTTTATGCGCTATATAGCCGTTTATGATCCGTCCTTAGCAATTGTCCAGCAGTGTAGATACATAGATAGATTAATAATAATGATACATAACAACGTGATATATACAGAATGGTAAGAAAAAAAATTGCCTCCATATGTGGTTAAATGACTGTCACTAGTTCAGTAAAACGACTAGTGACACCACTGTCTGTATTGTAGCGCCCTCTTACGACACTGAGAGAAAACAAACGCCACAGATGAGGGACGAACGGCAAAATACTAATGACATATGTATATAGACACTGAGAGAAAACAAACGCCCAGCGAGGGACGAACGGCAAAATACTAATGACATATATAGTATGCATATGTAATAACTACGATACATGATAATGACAATATACAGTATGATAATATACAGCATGGGAAGAGAAAAAAATGATGTCCACATGTGGTTAAATGATTATCATAAGTCATTCAGGAAAACTATTTGTGCCACAGGAGTCTGCATTATGGCGCCCTCTGTTGGTGTTGAAGAAACAGAAACATCAAATAGAAGTCATCGCTCTTTCCAGGTTTACAAGTGAGTCACGAAAAAATTCTCATGGTCTGTATTAATGAAAACAGAAACACGTGAGCCCATTGCGAACACGCGTATGTTAATAACGTATT
This sequence comes from Macrothele yani, assembly GCA_039090855.1. Lineage (NCBI taxonomy): Eukaryota > Metazoa > Arthropoda > Arachnida > Araneae > Macrothelidae > Macrothele > Macrothele yani. The sequence continues at coordinate 42,148,456 of CM077031.1, forward strand.
TCGGTTTTGTTTCTTTAACAAAACAAAAAAACGTATTTTACTGTAAGAAAACTATGGACGACCTCTTTAAATTTGCTGTTTGACTTACATAGTCTACGTAAAAGTACGGAAACAAGATGTTTTCGTTTTCTAAGAATCAATATATCTTCAGCATTTGCATTATTTTTGTGCCTAATCGTACTAAATGTATAAAGATCTCGATCTGTGGCGGCGAAGAAAGTGTGCATTGCCGCGAAATGTTCGCTTTTTCTCGGCAGAGCTTCTCAGATCTACGTGCATACAATACGATGAACAGATATTTGTTATCATGCGATAAATTAGTTATTGTTTTCCATCTGTTCGGTTTTAAAAGTTGATACAAGTTCTGTGCATGTCGTATAACCTGCCCAACAGTTTCGAACCAAACTTTTTCGCTCTATATCAGAAACATAAGAATTGAACAGATTCTAGTTTGACACACAGATGCACAAGAAATTTAAGTATCCTGTTCAATTAGAAAGAGTTGACGTACTGTAATTCCTGTAGAGAAATTTCAGTACCATATAATATAGCATGTAATTAAAAAATACTTGCTATGAACACCGATTTAGCACTGATGAAATCATAAGCACTTATAATTCCTCTGATAGTTAAAATGAACGATCGGCCCAGAACCCCTGCATGTCCCCTGGCGAGCTGTATCACCAGATTACCATACACTGTGATCAGTATAAACAAAAGTATTTCAATGATTGGTGGTCTCAAAACACATTTCTTTGGTTTCGTGATTGTAGTAATCGTAGCCTGCAACTCTAGCTGATAGAGTTTGCTAACCCTGTGCTTAGTGCTAAAACCAAACATAAGCTGAAATGATTATGTGTTGTCCCGGGATATTTGTCGACGGCGACTACATCGTCATTTGCAAGTTGGATGAAAGTGATCCTTAAGTATGTCATAGGCGAGCTTATAATATAACTTCACATACCTAACGGGAAGCCGTATATTCCTGCTTCAATAATTAATTTTCCTGCACGTTTCTTTAAAGACTTTCCTATCGGGTCACTGTATCTGTTAGGGATCATCCAGTCGAATGTAATGACACAGGAATAGAGAGCAATTTGAACGATAAGTATGTCTGAGGTCTATGTGGAAATTACGTGTCACATACAGTGAAATAATAAATATATAATCAAAATGTAAGAGATTTATAACTGAAATACTGCACAAATACGTACGTCAACACAGTAGTTACCACTCGAGAAACGCATATTGCGTATTAAATCCGTTTATTTTTATGGCGTAATAAGCACAAAGATTCGCCTAGGCTGCGCACTCCACTGGGAGGATTTTTCAAGGCAACGATAGACATAAAGTGCAGGGAATTGGAACACATAAGGAACAAAGATGAGTGTTGAAAATAACGTGGGTGATATCATTATTATATTACATGAAATTTTAGCACGTAATTACACGGCGCGCTGTGACGTGTTTCCGTCTTTTAATAACGCATGCCAAACCATTGATAGCTCAGTAGAAATCATATCAATGTATGATACTTTGCTGGACAGGATTTCGACAGTTTTCCTGATTGCAGTCTTTTTAAAGTTCGTGTAAGGGGCAATTTTTGTAATACTGTTCCATACTGGAGCGGCCGATGAATGCATGATTTCTCTGGCGAGGGCTGTATTCTGCATGTCCTGGTTGACACTTCGCACGTGTTCTTTACATCTAGTGTCCAAGGATCGCATTGTCATTCCAATATATATCTTTACCGTCTTGTCAGGATATACTAACGGTATAGCGTACACACCGGCCTTTTCTTTTTCACACTGTCTATCATTGCAGCTTGATACTATATGTGATAATGGGGTCGGGGATTTCACTACTATAAATATGTTGTATTTACGTAACAAATTCTTTAACCAATATGCAAAACCTGGGACATATATGATGGATTCCTGCGTATCTCATTGTCTTACTAGGTGAATTTGTTATTGCTGACATTATACGATTTCTTACAGTATAACGAAGTGAATTTCTCCGTCTTTTTTATCCGCGCCGGGGCTCGAACCCGGATCCCCTTATTCCGGAATAAGTTGCTCTACCAATTGAGCTACGCGGACATTTTATTCTGATTCCTATCTGCCTTTATGTCGTGTGCGTCCTTCTGGCAGGTACGTCACATCTCCTGGTACGTTACAACAGTTCTGTGTATTCGGTCTATTTCATCCTTCTTATATCCAACTTTTGAACATCACTTTTGTCTTCTGAAAGTTCATTTTTAATCCCACTTCTTTACTCTTGTCAGCAAGTTCCTGGATCATACTCTGCAGCTCTGATGGGGTAGTTGCAAAAATGACTACGTCATCAGCAAAACGAAGGTGGGTTAGATAATCTCCATTAATCTTTATCCCCTTGTTTTCCCAGCTCAGCGACTGAAAAACACCCTCCAATGTGGCATTAAAGAGCTTCGGAGATATGGTGTCACCTTGTCTCACTCCCTTTCCAATTTTTACTTGTGTTGTATTTTCAAACAGCCTAATCTTTGCACTTGCATTTTCATAGATGTTATTAATAATATTAATGTATGCATCTTCAATACCGCAGGTTTTCAGAGCCATTGTAACTGCTGATGGTTTCACTGAATCAAAGGCTTTTTCATAATCGATAAAAGCCATGCACAATGGAAGTTCATATTCCCTCGCTCTTTCAATTAGTTCTCTCAGCACATGGATATGATCTATTGTGCTGTAGCCACTCCTGAATCCAGCTTGTTCTCTCGGTTGAGCCATGTCCAGTGTTACCTTCAAGCGGTGTGAAAGAACTTTAGTGAAGATTTTATAAACTACTGATAGGAGGCTGATAGGTCTGTAGTTTCCAAGATCCTCAATGTCACCTTTCTTATGTAGCAGGATCATTGTAGCGGTGTTCCAATCCTCAGGAATCTTTCCTTCATTAAGGCATCGAGTGAAAATTTGGGCGAGTACTGTTTCGATTTCTCCACTTGCTTCTTGTATGATGTCTACAGTAATTCCATCTTCTCCTGGAGCTTTTCCCCGCTTCATGTTCTTGATTGCATGTGCAACTTCTGCTGGAAGGACTGGAGGAACTCTGGTACTGGTATCTTTCATGATGTCTGGAGTGCATGTATCATCCCTTTCATATAATTTGGAGTAGAAATCTTTCACTCTTGTCAAAATTTCGCCTCTATTTCTTGTTACAGAACCATCTTCTTTTCTCAGTGCCATAATCTGTTTTCTTCCCTTACTGAGATGTCCCTTTGCTATCTTTAGGCTTTGGTTGTTTTCAATTGCTTTCCTCACTAGTTCACAGTTGAATTTTCTTACGTCTTCAGTGATACTTTTCCTTACTGTCTTGCATAGCTCTATATATTCCACTTTGGAAGTTACATCTTCTTTAGTTGTCCTCATCTCTCTTCTTTTTTGCATCAACATTTTCGTTTTTCCTGATAATTTATTTACATGCAACTTGTTCTTAGACCCAGCTAATTTTGTTGCTGTTTCCATAAGAGCTTTGGTTACTTTTCTGTTAACTTCAGAGATGTCCACTTCTTCCGATGTTAGGCCTTCTAAAGCAGAGAATCTGTTCTTCAGTTCCAACTTGAAGGTATTATGGTGTTTTTTAAGGTTGGTTATGTCAATAGATTTTGTTTGTCTTATGAGCTTGCCACGTTCAAGTTTAGTGTTGAGGTGCATCTTACATCTCACCAATCTATGGTCACTACCTGTGTTGAACTTGTTTAGCACACTGCAGTCTTCCATGACGAATTTTTTGTTACACATAATAAAATCAATTTCACTTGTCGTCCCATTTGGATGTCTCCATGTCCATTTCCTGTGTGGCTTTTTCTTGAAGAAGGAGTTCAAGATGAAAAACCCTTCTGCCTCTGCAAACTCAACGAGAGTATTTCCACGCTGGTTTCTGTTGCCGTGACCGAATTTACCTACTGAAGTTTCATTCTGTTGCCGTTGCCCTATTTTTGCATTGAAATCTCCCATAATTATTTTCAAGTGCTGCTTACCTTTATTATTTAGATGACAAATTTCCTCATAAAATTCTTCAATTTCTTCTTCAGGATGACTTGTGGTGGGTGCATAAGTTTGAATAATCTGAGCCTGGTATCTTTTCGAGAGTTGGATAACAAGTCGTGCAGCTCTGTCAGAGGAACTTTCAACTTCTACAACTTTATCCTTCAGTTTCTTGTTTATTATAAATCCAACACCACTAGTTCTGCCAGTATCTGTCCCACGATAGTAGAAGAGATGTCCACTTTTCAGTTCAATGAGATCTTCTCCTTTTCTCCTTACCTCACTTAGCCCCACGATGTCCCACTTGATCCTTTGTAGTTCCTCTTCCAATTCAAGAAGCCTTGAATCAGAAGATAGGGATGAAGACTTATCGATTGATGGAGAAAAGCTGGAGATAACAGACACGTACGTTTATCTTGGACAGCAGATATCTAGTGAGGGTCACATTGATGAAGAAATTAATCGGCGTACAAAACTTGCCTGGAGAGCTTTTGGAAGAAACAGCATAATTTTCAAGAGCAATATGCCATTATGTCTTAAAAGAAAAGTTTTTGATCAATGCATCCTTCCAGTGCTTACGTATGGTGCAGAGACGTGGACCTTAACTAAAAGAGACATACAAAGGCTGCGGACAACTCAAAGAAGCATGGAGAGGTGCATACTTGGTGTAACCAGGAGAGATAAGAAGAGGAACTCGTGGATCCGAAAAATGACAAGAGTGGAAGACATCATGATCAGAGTTAAATCCCTGAAATGGCAATGGGCTGGACATACTGCCAGAAGGACAGATCATCGATGGACAGCCGAAATTTTAGATTGGATTCCAAGGGACAGGAAAAGACCCAGAAGAAGACCACATGGGAGATGGGTGGATGAAATTCGAAAGTATGCAGGGGTGACATGGAGGAGACTGGCACAAGACAGACCGTTGTGGAGGAAACTTGGGGAGACCTTCGTCCAGCAGTGGATTGATAATGGTTGACAATGATGATGATGATGATGATATCCAACTTTTAGACCTTTGCTGTAAATATTACCAATTTCCTTGTTATTTAGGTAGTCAGGTTTGCATACGTTATATGCTCTATAAAACCATGCTCCAAAGGCAGAAAGTTTGTGCTCTTTTGGGCATTGCGAATCAGGAGGGACATGGTACTTGTTCGAGTTCCCTGCATTTTATCTCTATCATTGCCTTGTAAAAGCTTCCCAGTGGAGTTCGAAAGCTTTGCGAATCTTTGTGCTTATTACGCCATAAAAATAAACGGATTTAATACGATATATGCGTTTCTCGAGTATTCACATTGTGGTGTATAAAAAAATAACGTTTACAGTAGTTACTCCGTACAATGGCGGCGTTCAATATATGGCGGAAATAGCGTGCTTTTTGCCAGCCTTTTCTCCTCTTATGTCTTTGATATTAATAAGCAGACTTTTCAGAGAACCGTTCGTTATTCTTTGGGCAATTATTTAGGCAATTCATTGTCGCAATTTCTCTAGTTAGGGTTTTAAAAACCCTATATTTGAAATTAATAGTGTAATTTTATTTGGAAAGAAAAAAATATGGTACAGAAATTTATCAAAATTTACGTATATGCGCACAATTCTTCTGAGCACTAACTATCTTCCCAAATTCTTAGTTAGCCATCTCGGTAGGCACCATAGCTGAGTTCCCGCCGGAGCCCGAATTTTGTATTGCAAGATAGAGCCCGGTCCCGAAGGAGCCCGAAAACTATGATTAACCTGTTTAAGCATTAAAAAAATCTCTTCTTCCAGACTTCCACTCTTTCCTCTCCGTGCAATTAACCGATGTCTTTCCCAACTGCGGATTAGGGAAGGGATGAATATCTATTTCTATATATATTTTTTTTGACCATTCATTTCTTCCTGTTTCGGGGGCAGGGCATCAGGAAACATCGGGAGACAACAATCTACGTCGAACGTTGCTCAATAGAATCACCTGGGAGCTGCTGATTCCATTGAGCAACGTTCCCTTCTGCAAAATTTCGTCAACTTGCTGTCTACTATCTATATTTCTTAAAGAAACTTTTTCTTCGCAGAAATTCAGTAATTCGTGGCCTATGGTATTTGTTACCCAAGCCCGGAACGAATACCCCTGCCCAGTTCCGTCTCCCCATCTAGACCCAGTTGCCGAAGAATTCTCTTTTAACAACTAGAAAGTGTAAAAAAGTCTCATGTGCTAAATCATACAAAAGCATTCGTTCGACGTTGAGTTGCTCACGGTATTCGTTAAACCTCTAATAAAACAAATTAATAAATAAGTAAATCATACAAAATCACTTTAAAAGGAAAAGGAGAACATTTATCTTTCTCTGAGAGCCCGAGCCCGCCCGAGCCGGAACTCCAGTAAGTATTGTGCAGCCCGATTCCGGTTCGGGCCCGGGCTGTGCTTCGTGCTTTCGGGATCGTGCTCTGCCCATCTCAGCACTGGTGGGCACGTGGTAAGAGAGCTACTTTTTGAGTAGTCGTCTTACTTGGTTTCTGGTTGGAGTCCCAGACGAGGCGTGTTTGGTGTACGGCACTACTCCTCTCCCTTCCATGAAACCAGTGACCGTAATTTTTTTCTATTCGGGTTGACCGTAAGGAGCAATTCTGAGAGCTCTACATAAGGAGTCTGCCGTCCTTCATTTGGGGGTCGCTGGTTCCGGGGTAGAGACACCTCGTAGAGTAAGTCAAACACAGGACCCAATTCGGGAGTCAAGTTCGGGCCCAAGTCGGGCAGGTGATGAGAAACGATAGCTTTAGACTAGGTGACATGTTATGGCTGGTACTAAAGGCCGACCAAGAATCATCAGCTAACGTCCGGCCAGGAAAACAGCATCTCGAAAACGCCCGCATCAACCGCTAATAAAGGTATTGCCATAAAATTGACATTTTTTAAGACTATCTGAGCACATGCGATGTGTGTTTGTGAAGTACTGCAGAATGAAATATATGGAGATAATATTCATCTGCTCGCCAGCTCGCCGTTAAGTTTAATATGCGACATTCTGTGTTCGAATCCAGAGGGAAACGTGCGTGATACGTTGGCTCTTTAGGCGATCATTTTCTCTCTATTCTACAACTACTAGCTCTAAATTAGGGATGGACGGCTTTAGGTGCTTTTCTGTGTCGTCAATAATACCCCTTCCTCTATGAAAATCAATTCTGGTCTTTTTAACTGAACGTTTTCCACGAAACCATTTATTCCAAACGTGCGATTTTGATAATTATGTAAAAGTCACTTTCATTCCGAATACTATTAAGCGTGAAAAGCGTATCTTTACCAGATGATTACATTATACAATAGTGCTGACAAGGTAAGTGCTATTTCATAATATACTATAAAACCCGTTTAAAAGGATACCGTCTTTAGCGAACTCCCTGGTTTAACGAGCAAAATAGGAACTTTTGTTTGGTGTAATGTTAATTCGAAGCTAATATGATCGTTTCTAACGAATAAAAAGATCTGGAAATCCCCGGATTCAAGGAGGGAGAAAAAAGCAGAGACGATAATTTCTACGAAGCAAAGTAACAAAATTTTATAAAATTTAATGTTTAGCGATGCAAAGAAAACCCGCTGTGCTGGAATGGAAGAATAGAAATTGTAGAATTGAGGGCGAAAGTGTTACATCGCGGGAGAAGTTAGAATGCTAGTGGAAGAATGTTGATAGAAAAGCAATGGGTTGTAGTACATCAAAAGCAGAAAAACTGATTTGCGCAAGACACTCTTTTATGCCTCCCACCCATCTCATTTTTTTTAAAAGGTACGCCTTCGGAGTATATTTTTAAAAATGTTTTCACATGACGTCTGATTCAGGATTCGCTGCTATTATATGTTCGTGCGAGTGCTTATTTTAATTTTAATTTTTTATTATTGGAATTAAATAATTAAGTCTTTCTCAAGTCCAATTATTATGGATCTATACACATTGCGGCAATTAACTAAAGAGACTGAAGTTTTTAAAATAAAGTTTTCCACTTTATTTTCAAAGCAGGAAAAACAACGTAAATATATTTTATCCAAAGTACATCCCTCCTGCTTTAATACCAGAAATAGTACGATGAGCCAACGAAAGGAAGGACTTACAAAGGTATGGAGTGAAGAGCTGATTTTGCAGTTCTTTTTATATCTTCAGTTTCTTGAACATTTTTTTTCCCTTTAAAGGCAGCTTTAATTTAGGGAGCAGAAAGGAGCCACACGGTGACAAATCTGGAGAATAAGGGGACGGTTGAGTGCACACATTTGTTTGCGTGCCAGAAATTGCTGTACAATGACTGATCTGTGTACAGATGCGCTATCGTGAAGAAGGAACCATTGCTCGTTTTTATACTCGAGCCTAACAGAAACAATCCTCTTTCACAATCGTTCCAAAATGGATGTTTAAGCATTGCCAGTGACAGTTGTACCTTCAGGAATTAATTCGTGATGCAGAATTACCTTGCTGTCGTAAAAGCACACAGGCATTGTCTTAATTTTGGACTTCTGTAACTTGATCTTCTTTCCTTTGGGTGACTGTGGCGACTTCCACTCAGCACTCTGATTTTTCATTCAGGATGATGATGAAAACATCATCTCTCGTCACCTACCACAGTGCCTTGAAAAAATGTTTTCATTGTTTCTGCAGTCTCCAGGATGTCTTTTGCCTACTCGTCTAACGAATCATGCGGAATAAAACGGGCACCCTCCAACCTGTAAATCTTGTACTGAAATTTAACGAATCGTTTCCTTATTAACACCGAGCTCACATCCCAGCATTCTCAAGGTCACACAACGATCACTTTTTATCCTTTCACGAACTTTCTGAATGAGTTCAGACGTGCACACTGAAATCGGGCGTCGGGGGCTTTCGTCATTTTCCAAATCTTCCCGTTCAACCTTAAAAGGTGCATACCATCGGAATATTTGTGCACGAGATGGGCAGCTAGCTACAAAACATCGCGAAAACAAAATTACGATTACGAAAAAAGATCTTCGCTCCGTCCGACTTCCTTTTTCGGAAATTTTACCTCTGTTTTCAAGCTGGTTTTCAAGCTGAAATACCATCAGTTATCAAACAAAATTATGTTTCAGAAATAACACTGACCACAGGGAATATCGCGAGAAAAAAAATTACGACTACAGATTAAATCTGCAGTTCGTCTCACTTCCGTTTTCAGAGTTTAAAAAAAAGAAATTTCGTCCCCAGCCGGAAAACGCCCCCCCCCCCCCCCGCAAGAAAAAATATCTTCAGTTTTGCGTCGTTCTCCAGAAAGACGCAAATGGTGACAACAAAGTCAAGAGTTCATGGAATCCGTGGAAAAAACTCTTGCTTAAAGTTTACAAGGAAATTTTTGCTTTATCGAACTACCGTTATCGGAAATTGGTGTATACACTTTCAATGTGAAATAGGAACATTTATGCAATAAATTTATATTTAAGAACAATAATGGACAAAAGATACTTCTCGAGAAAAAGAAATTACGATTACGGGAAAAATGTTCACTCCGTTTAACTTTCGCTTTCGGAAGTTGTGAAAAACGGAGTACCTTTCCCCAGACCGAAAACCAGGCCCTCCGCCTTCCCCACTAATTCTCCGAAAATAAAACAATATCTTCAGTTGTTTTTTGTCCTCGATCTCAAGTACAACCGAAATGTAGCGAAAAAACGGGATTTCCGCGAATCCGAAGAACAATCTCATGCCTGAAATGTAACAGTCCGCATTATTAATAATGAACTGCTCATGCGGTTACGCATGGAGGCCGATCCACGGGTCCATAAACTGATTTATGTTCCCGACATGAACATTGTATTTGTTTGCACTTTTCGGATTTCTGAACGGTCCGTTTCTAAAGCACGTATTTTTACAAAGGTTACATTTAAACGCGCGAATTTTCCGAGCACTGAAAAAACGAACCCAAGATTTTATATTTACATATATTTTTTCTTAAAAATTTGGCATGGCGGGAGACTCCGTGTAACAATTTTATTTCGGACGGAGCTTAAATTTTTCGGCAGGAATCCCGTATCCCGCCGTGAACTTTAACCCCTGAACTGATTAATGTAACATGTTGTTCCTCGAACCACTCCTTGATGATTATCGCAGTGCGGCATGGCGCATTATTCCGTTGGTAATGACCACCAGCAGAGAACACAGTTGTCATGAATGAGTGAACTTTGTCAGCAACGATGTTCAGATAGTCAAGAATTGTCCTGTTGAGATAATGCTGCCTAAAGTTTCTCAAGAAAACATTGCTCACAGCATAACATCGCCTCCGCCGACCTGTTTCCGCCCAACAGTGCATCCAGGTGCCATATCCTCCGTTGGTAATCGGCGTATCCGAGCTCGGCCATCTACGTGATGCACCAGGAATCTTGATTTGTCAGACCTGACCACTTTCTTGCAATCATTCACGGTCTCATTTCGATGATCTTGGGCCCATTTTATGCGTTGTTGGAGATGACGTGCAGTGAGCATGGGGACCCGGCTGGGTCTTCGGCTACGCAGGCGCATGCGCAAAAGACTGCGATTGAACTGCGTGCTGTGACATATCGTCCTGGTCACCACTGTTGTAGCTGCGGGTGATTTGTCGCACTGTTGCCCTTCGGTCACTGAGAACAATGCGCGACATCCTCCGCTCCAGTCTGGCATCAATGAGCTGAAGACGACACACGGCTGGACCGCGGTTCATCGTTCGTCCATCTGTGCACCACTTTTGAAACATACTCACTACAGCGGCACGTGAAGAACCCCACAAGCCACGCCGTTTTCCAGATCGCAGTCCCGAGGCATCGTGCCATCACAATTTGTCCTTTATCAAACTCCGATAAATTGGCACCTTTTTCCATTCTGACTCCGAACACCCAACTAACCGAAAGCCGGTCCCCGAATTGTATATTTACTGCTCTGTGAACTTCACCTGCGCCACCGTTCGGTCTCCAGGCTCGCTCGTTTCTCTAGACTGGGGTGATCATAATGGAATCCCATCGGTGTATACGATGGTACGAGTATGTTTAATTTTACTAACATTGTACAGGTTTGGAATTGTCTTAACAGGAAGTGTGCCTCGTTAAGCATATGTCATGGTTCTGAAAACTTGAGTTATTGTTTAACAATAGTCCCGAATAAAGCTGAGATTCATCTGTCGAGCTGTAAGGGTCGTTCCTTTTTATATCTTGAATCCTGTGACTGTTAGATCATATTGAGGTGCTAGTTTTAAGCTAATTCTAGTGACTAGCATTTTAACTCCAAGTGGCAAAATATTTAATTAAAACTTGACACATTGTAAGAAAGACTTAATTCCTGATATTAATACAGCGAAATATAGGGGTAACAAACCTGCAATCCGATGATGTCTTATATAGTGAGAAAATACAACTACGGTAGTGGCCAAAATTGTGGAAACCTTTTGGAAAAAGTGTACTTTGAGGTTTGATGGTTCATAACACCACTTTTGTCTTAGTAATACCATATATCAATGGAAAGATAATTTCATCAAGAATGTAAAGCAACAAAGTTTGCTCAATTACCTGTATTCTATGAAAAGTTATAGCCAAATAACCAGAAAAAGGAAGCACAAGTTGCTTAGGTTGATGTGAAGTAGCTTTCTTTCATTTGAATGTAGCCAGTGAGCATCAGTGTTTAGAGAGCCAATCAGGTGTCATCTTGTTTTGGCAATGAGCCAATCAGGTCACAGTAGGATTCACCTGTTGATGTCATGTATTGAAGCTGAGAGGACATTTGTCAGTGTGTTATGTGATTGCTATCAAGTTGGGTTTTTTTTTTTTTTTTTTGTGATCTTTCATTTAGTGAGCTTGTAAAACGAAATAAAATTAACGAAATGGCGCAAAGAGTTAACTGGTCACCCAGAAAGCGATGTAAAATAGTACTATTAAGTGAACAAGGCTTCAGTTATGAAGAAATTAGAAGAAAAAGTGGTGGAAACTTAACCAAAGGTGGTATTTCTAAATTTTTGGAGAGGAACAAGGAGACTCAGTCACTACAAAACCAGACTGGTAAAGGCAGGAAAAGGTGCACAACAGCAAGTGATGATTGAAGAAGTAGACTGTGCCTTGGTGACAGAAGAAAATCATTTGGATGTATACAAGATGAAATGGCGCAATACAATGTGAAGTTGAGTGCAAGGACTGTTCTGTGCTGACTGCACGAATTTGGTCTAAAAGCTGGAATTCCACGAAAAAAGCCATTTTTATCTCTCAGACAAAGGTTGAAAAGATTAAACTAGGCTAAAACCCATGTTAACTGGACAGCGGAACAATGGGACAGTGTTATTTAGAGTGATGAGACCAAAATATCCCTGTTTGGTAGTGATGGCATAAAATAGGTAAGGAGAAGAATTGGAGAAGATTTGTATCCTGATTGCATTACATGTACCGTGAAACACCCAGTTAGTGTTATGATCTGGGGTTGTATGACATCAAAAGGTGTGGGCAGAATTTGCGTGATTAATGGGAATATAGATGGCCAAAAATACATTAATGAAACACTTGAGCCCAAAGTGAAGCCTTCCTTTCCGCACGTGATATTTTACAAGATAATGAAGCATTTATATTTCAACAGAATTCAGCTCCATGTCATGTTGCTGCTGTGTGCAAAAAGTGGTTTCAAGAAAATCATATTCCACTGCTGGAATGCTTAACCCCATCGAAAATCTATGGAGCCGACTAAAGAAACTTGTTAGTCAGAAGCAACCCAGCACTGAAACTCAATTAATAGAAACAATAATTCAATCTTCGTTTCACATTATAACAGCTGCAGAACTAAAAAACTTGGTTCACTCAATGGGAAGGCGTTATAAGGCCGTAATTAACGCTAAAGGTTACCCACCTAAGTATTAACTGACATGGTGAGAATTTTTGTATATCTCATTTTTTCTATGTGTTACACTTTTTTTTATAACTACTGTTCTAATACAAAATCCTTCATAAAAGTTATTGCATTACATTCCTAATGAAATTATCTTTCCATTGATATATACATTTATGGTATTACTCTAAAAAAAGTGGTGTTATGAGCCATCAAACCTCAAAAATACACTATTTCCAAAAGGTTTCCACAATTTTGGCCACTACTCTATATGAAACCCGAGGGCTGTGGGTCTGTAGGACACTGCTCTACTAAGCAGGTGCTTGCGTCAGTCCTCTTTCACTCAGAAATCTGTTCTGTAGAATGTGGATATCTGTCAGTCTCATAAAAAAGAGCTTCATATACCGTTTGAAATAACGAAATCGTTAACCTCATGCATTTATAGGAAGATAACAGAGTTAAAATGGAAGGTGCTTTACCTTAAAGTTCATTCTAAGATAATTCTGAGAAAAAAATGTCAGCTATTTAAGAGCACAGATTCAAATTGGAACTTTGATAGAAAACTAAGAAACTGTTAATATAAAGCACTCAAAAAAAAAAAGAGAGAGAACAAGGTTTTGAGAGAACAAATCTAGGATTAAGTAAGCTTCATTCTGTTTTCGAAGCGCCATGAATATTTATTTCCTAAATTCTTTCTGTGTTGCCAAAAATGAATGAAAGCCTCTTTTGTAGTACATAATAATTGTCATAGATGAAAGTCAGTTTATCGTTTTTGGTATGGGGCAACAACATTTTTAGAAATAGCGTTGTAAATATTAATTTATTTCCCCTATGGGAATTCAGTAAACTTAAAAAATGGAAGAGTATCCCGTTTAAAAACCATAAAATGACACACCAAGTGAACCTCTTGAAAAGTCCTATCTTCCAGATGGCACCGAATTACCCACCTCTACTCACATGAGTGATGTATAAGTCCCATAAGACTTAGTGTTATATTTAATATTTAATAGGTTACGGCGCTGCAAACAATAGATAGGATTCCACCACATGGAAAGTTAGTATTGTTTCTCCTTGTGTTTGTTCGTGGGAAATGTCTAAATAAGTTTAAAATGTTTACTCAGATTAGACCCATTTAATGTGCATTTATACCGTACGTAATATGTTCTCATGTCTTTCCAAACACTTGTTTGTTTCTGTTGTAAATTGTGATGCTTGCCTCAAGAATGTCTTCTCTGTGAAGGTGACACCATTCTTCTCTGAGTAAGGCGGCTGTTAATGTGGTCTCAGTATAGTTGCTGATCCTATATTATCAACGCTCCCAACACAAATGCTGACAATGATTTTCTTGTGATCATTTGGGATTTATTGATGGTAGGTAATTAGGGTCATGTGAACAGGACGCCATGCTTTGTAAATGGTTGTTACCATGCACAGTATATGGCGTTATGCAGAGAGTATTGTAACATTTATTTTCGGTTGGTTCCCACAGTAGAAAACCAATTAAAATGTTCTTCTGACCAATTACGAAGCAGTTTTGGATGTGAAAAATATTGACGTCAAACTGACTTTATGGATTTTAGCAAAAATGTTGCTGTGGATCTTCACTATACTGTGCGATCCTATGCTATTATGTAATTTTTAATTATATTTCCTAATAGCACCGTAGTTCAGTTCTGTTACTTTTCTGTACCAGAAAGCGGTGAACACAGTACATTGAAAAAACTCAACGAAAGTACTCATGTAGTTTTAAACCATGTTAATAGATTTTAACTTGTGTGTGTGTTTTTAGTTATTAAAGTTTGCATAGAACTGGAACCATTCGGCAAGTTTGTACATCGTGCGTTAACAGCAAGTTTCTTACCCTGAGTAGTCAACATATTCTAATTTGAACAGTGTTGCTGTTACATTAAATAGCAATCTGTGATATTAGTAGGACCGAACCAGTGGTACCCACACAGATTAAATGATTGCTTACATATTTCAGGTTCCTATGTTTAACAACGCATTAGGTTCTGAGTACAAGTATCTATAGAATGCTTAAGTGTTTCAGATCAAAATTTAAAATGAGTATACGTGCTGTCCGTTAAGATGAAACTAAACTTGAAAAACGACATCAATTATAGCCACTTAAAAAATGAAATTATTTTTGTACCGATTTATTTGCTAGCTCTGCTCCAGGAAAATTCTTTATCATAAATGCACGTAATACGAAATGGAAGAGGTCCCTTCAGATCCCCTCTCTAAGAGTCCCAAAAAACCTAAGTCATCCAGTGATTAGAGAGGAAATAACGTCATTTCGAGCATGTTACGAATCCTAAGTTCCTCAATGCAGATGCACTTTTTTTATGACTCTTCATATCAAAAACATATTTTCTCTTTAAGTCCCAAAAAGGAACGAATTAGAACTTTGGTTGCACGTACAGACACCAACAAAATCTGTACCGTATCTTAAATGATGTCATTAATTTGATTCTTCGAAATGAAGAATCTAAACTTACATTGCAAATATGAGGCTGTTTGTAAAATGGAGTTGATGTAATTACTATTACCGGTCTTTCGGTTCACGTAGACATCTTTTTCTTCATGTTCAAGATACTTTTGTTTCTGTTGACATGACATAAAATCGCAATTTATTGCGTAAGTAAAGAGCTCTTTCAAAGTACATTCTACGTATATATTGTCATAAGCAAAGAGAACTTCCAAAGTATGTTCTACGATTGAACATCAAAGAAATTTCTAAATTTCTACGTGCATGTTGTGTGAAGGAAAAATCTCTTCAAGAAAGGATCTTCTCTTTAAATTGTCTCCTGAAAACTGTGTCAAATTATTAACCAAAAACTCAAATCAAGGAGTTTGTCAAATTCTTAAACATGTTTAAGAGCTCTGATCTTAGACCTTATCAAATTGTTAAGAATGTTTAAAAGCTCTAATCGAAAAGTTTCTCTAACTGTTGTCCATTTTGAAATGTCTTAATAGCAGATCTCTAGCGAAGTTTTGTATGTGCATAAATTTCCTTAAGCTAAGAGCTTTACCTCAGAAAATTCTATGTATTAATTGTCTTAAGAAAAGTTTATGCGCAAGCATTTCCTTGTATAAAATTATTTAAACAAAAAAAGCTGCAAAATTATTTTCCATGGCTAAAACTAAATGGACGATGTCATCGCTCTTTCCACGTTATTTTTTTAAACAACGCATAGCGACTGAAAAATTGTAAATACAATTTTTCAGTCGCTATGCGTTGTTTAAAAATAACGTGGAAAGAGCGATGACATCGTCCATTTACATTATCTCCACGTATTTGATATATATTAACCATGGCTAAAACTGTTTCGATAAGAGAACTCTATCAAAATACTCTCTGCGTTTAATTTTGCTTCCACAAAGATTTAAAAAAGAATTTCTCTTTAAGGTTTGTAAATTAAAGTTGCCGTGAATTTCTTATGTACGTTTACCTTGTTAAAGAGCTCCACAATTTTTCTTTAATTTAAATGAACGAAGCGTTGTGCCAGAGCATTTTTGTGTATCGCATGCGTTAACAAACTGTATATTGTTTTTCGTGGCAAGAGCTTTTGTAAAAAAGAATCCTATCAAAATGTTCTCTACCTTGAATATATCTTGAGTAACGAGCTCTTCAAAAGTAGTTAAAAATTTTCTCAAAAATTTGTTAGTTATTTCAAATCGTTAACAACATGTGAATGGTTTTAATGAAATAATTTTATCAAACATTTTTTAACATTATCTTAGTCTAACAGCTATACTAATTTCTGTTGATAAATTGCCTTGAGTAAAGCTCTCTGCATAAGGATTTTGTGTCTGCAACATTTCATAACCAAAGGGCACAGCAAATTTATTTTTCATGATTAAATTGTCTTCAGTACAGAACTCCATTAAATTACTTTCTTCATTTGAATTGTCTTCAACAAAGAACGCATCAAAGTTATTTTCTATCTAAACAGCTTTTAAGTGGAGAGCTAATTATCCAAATTGTTATACTTGTTTAAATTGCCTAAATAAAAGAGCTGTGCCGAAATATTTTATATGAATCAATCGTATGTACAAAAACTCCACGAAGCGAAATCCTGCGTTAGTACTTCTTCGCGTATACTAGTTGTTTTAATCAAAGAGATCTACATAATTGTTTTGTATCATTTGGCTTATGTTCAAAATTATATTTCTATCATGTATTAAGCATAGAATTCTATCAAATTATTTTCTGCATTTGTTCTTCCAAAAGAGTTCTGTTAAAGTATTTGTGGTATAAATTGCATAAACCAATGCTGTTAGAAACGTTTAACCATGTTTTAATTGAAAAACAAATCTATCACGAATTGTTATCCACGTGGAAAATTGTATTAACCAAAAGTATCTAACAAAGCATGAATTGACTCTCAGCTTAAGTAGTATTATGCATGTAAAAAGTGTTTTTAAGTTAACAGCTCTAACAATATAATTTCTAGGTGAAAATGCAAAGCGCTCTGCCTAAGCACCTTTTACGTACGAATAATTTTCAATTTTCAACAAAGAGTTCCTCAAAATCATTTTCCATGATAAAAATTCCTACATTTTCTTTTTAAACTAGCCTAACGAAACAGGTATTCCAAATTGGTAACTATGTTTAAATTTCTTTACTAAAATATCATTATGAAAGCATGCATATATGTAAATAATTCTAATCTACCAGCTCTACATAATTTCCATGTGTGAACTGTTCTAAAGAAAGTCTGCTTAAATATTTTTTGTGATAATGTTTTTTAACCAATGAGTGGCAGAATTGTTTTCCATAATAAAAAAAAATTCAACTAACAATTATATTAAATTGTTTCTACCTTTAAATTGTCTTAGCAAGGAGCCCTTTTTTTAAATCGTCAGAATCAAAGAACTATTCCACTTTGTTAAACATGTTTAATTTGTCTTGCACCGCTATTCCAAATTTTTATGCATGAGTACATATTCTAAAAGTAAGAGCCCTACCAATGAAATTCCAATGTATATATAAATAAATTTAAGCAAAGAGCTCTGCATAAGAACCATTTGTGTATTAATTGTCTACAACGAAATTTTCCTCTTTAGTAACAGTGCTAATTTTCTTTTCATATTGTCTTCATCAAATATCTATTCCACATTGTTAATCATGCTTAAAATACCCTACAGCGCTGTTGAAAATAGTGTATCCATGTGTAAACTGTCTCAATACAATGCACAGGAGGTCTGCCAATGTAATTCGTATCAATAAGCAACTTTAAGTGAAGCTTTTAATTTAAGAGCTTCACAAAAGCATGATCTTTGTATAAATTATCTTAGGAAAGCGCTCTGCGTAAGTTATTTTTGTGTATAAGTTTTCTTAACCAAACATCTCGGCAAAATTATTTTCAATGATAAAGAGCCATAAACAACGATTCTATCAAAACGTTTTATACGCGTAAAGTGCCTTTAGAAAAGAGCTTTTGAAAATATTTTTTATATTGTCCTCATCAAAGAACTATTCCAAATTGTTAACCATATTTAAATTACCGTAAAGAGTTATTCTAAATTGTCTTCATATCTACATTCTATTAAACTGTAAGATCTCTATCAATCTAATCTCTGTGGATAACCAACTCTTAGCAAAGCGCTGTCCCTAAGAATATTTTAGCAATGAATTTTCTTCAAAAATAGATTTGAAAAATTATTTTCCATGATAAATGTTTTTATCTTCTTTTTCAAATTGTGTTAATCAAAAAAAGATTTCAAATCGTTAACAATGTTTAAATTTCATTAAGGAGCTATCATAAATTGTTGTTCCTGCGTAAATTGTCTTTAACAAACAGCTCTTAAAAATGTTATTTGTATAACTGAATTGTCAGAGCTCTATTGAAGTTATTTATGTTCATAGCATGTGATAAACACAGTGCTCTGCCGAAGTATGTTCTGTATACACATTTTCTTAACCAAACAAGCTTTTCAAATATCAAAAGAGCCTTAAACAAAAGTATTATATCAAAATGAGTTTTACATTTTAATTGTCTTTTGTAGAATATACGTTAACGTATTTTCTTTATTTTCTTTTTTGGAAAGAGCTATTCTAAATTGTTAACCATGTTTAAATTGCCATAAAGAGATACCTCAAATTGTTACCAGAGTTTAAATTACCATAAATAATTTAAAATTATTTGTTTAAATTACCATAAAATATTTAAAATTATATGTTTAAGTTGCCTTAAAGACATGTTCAAATTGGTTTTCATGTGGAAATGTTTTAATGAAGCAGCTCTATTAAAATTATGCAGCAATATTAATTATATTATAACACTTAATGCAAATGATCTTAATCTCAGTATTTCACAAGTAATAATTACCTGTAGCAATTTTGATAACAAAGCGAACGCTCTAAGTAATTTGTGTATTTAAATTTTCTTCAGCAAAAAGATACACAATTATTTTTAATGATAAAAGAGCTTTCAACAAGAAAAAAATATCTAATGTTTCCTTTAAAACTGTCTTTTGAAAGAGCCCTTCACAATTTTCCTGCAAAATGTTATATTTAAAGAGCTACTAGGAATCGTTTATCTTGAGTTAATTGCCTTAAACAGGCGTTACACATTGTTATCCATGTGCAAGTTGTCTAAATTTATGAGCTTTACGAATGTAGTGAAGAGCTTAACGCAATAGCTTCACAAAAAGCTGTATAAGTTGTGTTCAGCAAATCGCTCTGCCTATGTAAGTTCTTTCCGTGTATAAATTTCCTTTAAGAAAGAGTTCTACAAATTATGTTAAATGAAAAGTCAACACAGAATTTTCACAATGTGATTTCTACCTTTAAGTTGTCTGTAGCAAAAATCTCTTCAATTTCTTTTAAAATATCTTATCAAAGACCTATTCAAAATTGTTAATCCTAGTAAAATTCCCTGAAACGCTATTCTAAATTATTATTCATGTGTAAATCGTGTTCTTCCAAGAGCACTACCAATGTAATTTCTATGTGAAATGAACTTTTAAGCAAAGCATTCTGCCTGAGAACATTTTGTGTATGAAATATTTTCAACGAAGTACTCTGGAAAACCATTTTTCACGACGAATTTGTATCTTTCTAAGTTGTCTTTATCAGAGTGCTATTCCAAATTTTCGGCAGTCAAAAAATTGCCTCAAAGAGCTGTTCTGCACTGTTTCTGATGTGTAAACTGTCATAATGGAATAGCGTCTTCAAAATATGTGTAAATATATATTATCTTAATCTAAGAACTTTACAAAAGCAATTTCCATATATAAATTCTGAAGGAAAGCGCTCTGATAAGTATTTACCCTGTACAGATTTATTTCAATCAAATTTGTGAAAAATTTTCCGCGATACAAGTTCTTAAGACACGCAAAGTATTATATTATTTTTTCCCCTTTACTTTGTCTTTCTCAAAGCGCTCTTTATTTTTTTTTTTAAATTATCTTAAGCAAAAAGCTATTTCAAATAGTTATCTAAGTTAAAATCGCCTGCAAAGGATTTTACAAGTTGTTGTCCTTTAAACTGTGTTAAACTAAGATCTTTACCAATGTAATATCTGTATATAAAACATGATAAAGAAAAGCGGGCAGGTATTTCCTGTGTACCAATTTGCTTAAAAAAAAGATCTGCAAAATTATTTTCGTAGATAAAAGGATCATTGAAAATAATTTTAATAATCAATCAAAATTATTTATACGTTTAAATTGTCTTTCGAAAAGAGCTCCTAAATTTTCAAAAATGATCGTAAACAGCTCTTAACTTTTTTTAAATATCTGAACAAAGGGGTATCCGAAATTTTCAACCATGTTTAAATTAAAATTACCATAAGAATCTATTCAAAATTTTTAATAATGTCTAAATTGCTTTAAGATCTATTCAAAATTGTTTGCCATCTGTACAGTAATTTGTTTTAATAAAGTAGCTGTATGAAAATTCAATGTGTACATTTAAGTTTGTTGATATGAAAGCTTCAGAAAAGAAAGTTCTATGCATACATTTTGATAACCGTAGTGCTTTGTCACACATTTTGTATGTAAAAGTCTCTGCGAAATAATTTGTAAATGATTAAAAAGCCTTAAAAATTCTGTCAAAATGTTTTTTATGTTATAATTGCTCTTCGCAATTTTTCAAAAATTCAATTTTTTTCAAAGAGCTTACACATTTCACATCATTATCCGTATGTAAATTGCCTTAGTCTGAGAGACCATATAACTAAGTGTAGTATAAGAGCTCGACAAAATTAATTAGTCTACAAAAATTCTACTAAGCAAAGCACTATGTCTAAGTTCTTTTTTTGTGAATACATTTTTTTACTCAAAGAGCTCTATAGATTATTTTTTTAATACTAATTGAGCCTCAAATAAAATTTTTACCAAAGTACTCTTTATGGTTAATACTGTCTCATTCACAGCGCTCTCCAATGTTATTTAATTGTCTTATCAACGAGCTATTCAAAATTGCTGACTATAATTAAACTTTCCATAAGACGCTATTCTAAATTGCTGTTTATACTGTCTCCGGGATGTAAGACAGTCAGGTGATGCGTAAACATCACAGCCTCTCCTTGACAAATGTCAACCCCGCCTTCTCGTGGGGCATCCTGTTCCCAATAAAGGGGCTCTGACGACCGCCAATAGCGCTATAACTATACCATCGGGATCAGAGGAAATGCTATCCCACACTCACCAACCCGCTTGGCCAGCGTGGTGAGATATGGCCAAACACCTCCAAAATGACTCTACAACTTAAATCTTGGCCTTCAGTCTCCGGCAGCTGGAATATACCTGGCCAAGGCAGCGGCCAGTGCAACATGAAGGCAGAGGGTGCTAAAAATACCCGGAGGACCGGACTAGGCTGCCATCTGATGCTGACCTTGGCTACGTACAATGGACGCTCCCCATCTTCTGATTCAAGGCTTCTTGAATTGGAACAGGAACTACAAAGAATCAAGTGGGACATCGTCGGGCTAAGTGAGGTAAGGAGAAAAGGAGAAGATCTCATCGAACTGAAAAGTGGACATCTCTTCTACTATCGTGGGACAGATACTGGCAGAACTAGTGGTGTTAGATTTATAATAAACAAGAAACTGAAGGATAAAGTTGTAGAAGTAAAAGTTCCTTTGACAGAGCTGCACGACTCGTTATCCAACTCTCGAGAAGATGCCAGGCTCAGATTATTCAAGCTTATGCATCCACCACAAGTCATCCTAAAGAAGAAATTGAAGAATTTCATCTAAATAATAAAGGTAAGCAACACTTGAAGATAATTATGGGAGATTTCAATGAAAAAATAGGGCAACGGCAACAGAATGAAACTTCAGTAGGTAAATTCGGTCACGGCAACAGAAACCAGCGTGGGAATACTCTCGTTGAGTTTGCAGAGGCAGAAGGGTTTTTCATCTTGAACTCCTTCTTCAAGAAAAAGCCACACAGGAAATGGACATGGAGACATCCAATTGGGACGACAAGTGAAATTGATTTTACTATGTGTAACAAAAAATTCGTCATCCAAGACTGCAGTGTGCTGAACAAGTTCAACACAGGTAGTGACCATAGATTGGTGAGATGTAAGATGCACCTCAACACTAAACTCGAACGTGGCAGGCTCATAAGACAAACAAAATGTATTGACATAACCATCCTTAAAAAACACCATAATACCTTCAAGTTGGAACTTAAGAACAGATTCTCTGCTTTACAAGGCCTAACATCGGAAGAAGTGGATATTTCTGAAGTTAACAGAAAAGTAACCGAATCTCTTATGGAAACAGCAACAAAATTAGCTGGGTCTAAGAACAAGTTGCATGTGAACAAATTATTAGGAAAAACCAAAATGTTGATGCAAACAAGAAGAGAGATGAGGACAACTAAAAAAGATGTGACTTCCAAAGTGGAATATATAGAGCTATGCAAAACAGTAAGAAAAAGTATCACTGAAGACGTAAGGAAATTCAACTGTGAGCTAGTGAGGAAAGCAATTGAAAGCAACCAAAGCCTAAAGATAGCAAACGGACATCTCAGTAAGGGAAGAAAACAGATTATGGCACTGAGAAAAGAAGATGGTTCTGTAACAAAAAATAGAGGCGAAATTTTGACAAGAGTGAAAGATTTCTACTCCAAATTATATGAAAGGGATGATACATGTACTCCAGACATCATGAAAGGTACCAGTACCAGAGTTCTTCCAGTCCTCCCAGCAGAAGTTGCACATGCAATCAAGAACATGAAGCGGGGGAAAGCTCCAGGAGAAGATGGAATTACTGTAGACATCATAAAAGAAGCAAGTGGAGAAATCGAAACAGTACTCGCCAAAATTTTCACTCGATGCCTTAATGAAGGGAAGATTCCTGAGGATTGGAACAACGCTACAATGATCCTGCTACATGAAAAAGGTGACATTGAGTATCTCAGGAGCTACAGACCTATCAGCCTCCTCTCAGTGGTTTATAAAATCTTCACTAAAGTTCTTTCACACCGCTTGAAGGTAACACTGGATATGGCCCAACCGAGAGAACAAGCTGGATTCAGGTGTGGCTACAGCACAATAGATCATATCCACGTACTGAGAGAACTAATTGAAAGAGCGAGGGAATATGAACTTCCATTGTGCACGGCTTTTATCGATTATGAAAAAGCCTTTGATTCGGTGAAACCATCAGCAGTTACAATGGCTCTGAAATCCTGCGGTATTGAAGATGCATACATTAATATTATTAATAACATCTATGAAAATGCAAGTGCAAGGATTCGGCTGTTTGAAAATACAACATGCATAAAAATTGGAAAGGGAGTGAGACAAGGTGACACCATATCTCCGAAGCTCTTTAATGCCACATTGGAAAATGTCTTTCAATCACTGAACTGGGAAAACAAAGGGATAAAAATTAATGGAGATTATCTAACCTACCTTCGTTTTGCTGATGAAGCAGTCATTTTTGCAACTACCCCACTAGAGCTGCAGAGTATGATCCAGGAACTTGCTGACAAGAGTAAAGAAGTGGGATTAAAAATGAACTTTCAGAAGGGAAAAGTGATGTTCAATGCTATTACAGGAAATGAAGATTTATCTATTGATGGAGAAAAACTGGAGATAACAGACACGTGCGTTTATCTTGGACAGCAGATATCAAGTGAGGGTCACATTGATGAAGAAATAAATCGGCGTACAAAACTTGCATGGAGGGCTTTTGGAAGAAATGGCATAATTTTCAAGAGCAATATGCCATTATGTCTTAAAAGAAAAGTGTTTGATCAATGCATCCTTCCAGTGCTTACGTAGGGTGCAGAGACGTGGACCTCAACTAAAAGAGACATATAAAGGTTGCAGACAACTCAAAGCAGCATGGAGAGGTGCATGCTTGGTATTACCAGGAGAGATAAGAAGAGGAACTCGTGGATCCGAAAAATGACGAGAGTGGAAGACATCATGATGAGATTTAAATCCCTGAAATGGCAATGGGCTGGTCTGCCAGAAGGACAGACCAGCCCATTGCCAGAAGGACAGACCATCGATGGACAGCCGAAATTTTAGATTGGATTCCAAGTGACCGGAAAAGACCCAGAAGAAGACCACATGGGAGATAGGTGGATGAAATTCGAAAATATGCGGGAGTGACATGGAGGAGACTGGCACAAGACAGACCGTTGTGAAGGAAACTTGGGGAGACCTTCGTCCAGCAGTGGATTGATAATGGTTGACAATGATGATGATGATGATGATACTGTCTCCATCAAAACGCTCTCTAATGTTTATTTATTTAATTATCTTATCAAGGAGCTATTCAAAATTGTTGACTTTGTTAAAATTTCCTTAAGACACTGTTCTGAACTGTTATGCACTTGTGAACTGTGCTAAACTTAGAGGTCTACCAAAGCAATTTCTATGTATAAATAACTTTAAGCAAAGCGCTCTGCCTAAGAATTTTCCTTGTATCAAATATCTTTTTTTTTTTTTTTTTTTTTGCTTATAGGTTTAACGACCACCGTGAGCAACTCAATGGGCTATAAGCAGTCGCCCGTCCCTAATTTAGGGTCACTGGTTCCAGGGAAGGGAGAGAGCCAGTGCCGTAAGACAAACACAACATCCATGCCTGACCGGGATTCGAACCCGGACCCCTTACGGACGAATGATCAGAGGCCAACGCCTTAGACCACTACGCCACCGGGGCGGCATCAAATATCTTCAACCAAGAGCTATCAAAAATGATTGTTCATGAAAAAAAGTGTCCTTTTCTTTTTAAACTGTCTTCGTGAAACAGGTATTTCTAATTGATAACATGTTTAAATTGCATTAAGACGTACTACGAATTGCCCTCGTTACCCATGTATAAGTTGTCTAAGTCTCTAAGAATTCTACCAATATGACTTCACCATATGAATCGTGATAAGAAAAGCGCCTCGTATAAGCATATTCTGTGTATAAATCTTAAAATAAAAAGCTCTATAAACTTATTGTCAACGTTAAAAAAGCTTTAAACCAAGAAGTCTAGCAAAAGTATTTCTAAATTTAAATTGTCTTTTTTAGGAAAGAGCTCTTAATGTTTTAAGAAAATCACATGAAAAAAATTAGAAATAATAACTTTTTTAACCACTTTTACATTGCAATGAAAAACTATTGCAAATTTTTGGTAATATTTAAATTGTCATAAGAAGGTATTCCAAATTGTTTCCCATGTATAAGATATTTTAGTGAATTATCTTTTTTAAAATACTACGGGTAAATGCAAAATTTCTTAATCTCAGAGGTTCACAAAACAAGCCATTTCTCTGTCTAAATTTTGACAACACCCGTCTAAGTATTTTGTGAGTTTAAATTTTTTAACCAAAAGGTTCTGCAAAATTAATTTTGATGATAAAAGAGCCTCAAAGAAAAGATTTCGGCCAAAATATTTATCACGTTTAAATTGTATTTTAGCAAAGCCCTCTTAATTTTTTAAAGTCTTATTATTCAAAGCGCTTTTCCAAATTGTTAGTGTTTAAATTGCCTTAACGTAAGGTTCCAAAATGTTACTCAAGTGTAAATTGTCTTAATCGAGGAGCTCTACCTTTGTAAGTTCTATGTATGAACAACTTTAAGCGAATCGCTTAATCAAAAAGAGCTCCGCAAACGCTGTTCCTATGTGGAAATTATTGTAAGCACAGTGCTGTGTCTGTGTTATTTCTGTGTATAAATTTTCTTACATAAAAAGCTCCGTAAAATTATTTTCTGTGACCAAAGTTCCTTCAATGAAGAATTCTACTAACTTTTTTCGGCGTTTAAATTGTCTCTAACAAAGAGCTCTTTAACTTTAAAAATTTTTCCTAAGCAAATAGCTATTTGAAATTGTTATCTATAATAAAGTTGTCTAAAAGTGCTATTTGAAATTGTTATCCATAAAAAAGTTGCCTTAAAAAGATTTTCCAAATTGTTATTGACTCATAAACTGTGTATTAATCTAAGCGCTGTACCAAAGCAACTTCTATGCATGAATTCTGATAGTAAAAAAGTCATTTTCTTTAAAAGTATTTCCTGTGTATAAATTTTATACACATGAATACGTGATAAGAAAAGCGCTCCAAGTATTTCCTTCGCAAGAATTTTCTTAGCCAAAAAAGATCTGCAGCATTATTTTCAATAATAAAAAAGCCTTTAAGCAAGGAATTCTGTAAAAATCATATCTACGTTTAAAATACCTTCAGAAAAGAGCTCTTAATTTTTCAAAAATCACCTTAGACTAAGAGTTCCTAATTTTTTTAAAAAAATTCTAAAGCAAGGAGTTCTTAATTTTCCAAAAAATATCTTAATCACATTTTTTACTTAATCACATTTTTTACCACGTTTAAAATGCCCTGAAGAAGCTAGCCTAAAATTTTAATTATGTCTAAATTGCTTTAAAGCAATTCCAAAATTTTTGCCATGAGAAAGTTTTAATGAAGTAGATCTATTAAAATAATATGTGCAAATATACAAATTCTCTTGAACTCAGAGCTTTAGAAATGAGGTATTTGTGTATAAAATTTAATAAGCAAAGCGCTCTACCTAATTATTTTTCATGTAAAAGGTTCTGGGAAATTATTCTCTGTGATATTAAAGAGCCTTTAAAAAAGGTTTCTGTCAAAATGTTTTGTACTTCTTAATTTCCTTTAGCAAAGACTTGTTGACAATAATTCAAAAATGTCTGATCAAAAAGTTATTCCGCATTGTTATCCGTATGTAAATTATTTCACTCTCAAAGATCATTGTAATTTCCTTGTGGAAATAAATTTAATTGGAGCGCTTTATCTAAGAGTTAAACAAAAGCAATTTTGTCTGTAAAAATTGTTCTGTGCAAAGCGCTGTCTGTGGGTGGCTAATTTCCGTTTGTGTGTGTAGTTTCTTGAACAAAGAGCTCTAATCTTATTTTCAATGATAATTGAGACACCAACACAAATTTTATCGAAAGGAGTTTATATGTTTATATTTTCTCCATTATAAAGCTGTCTAATTTTTTTAAGTTTCTTCTAAGGGAGTTTTCAAAATTTTTAGCCATTTTAAACTTTCCGTAGAACCTTATTCCAAATTGTTATCCATGTGTAAATTGCATTATTCTATGTTAATGTAATTTACACATGAAGTTAACTTTAAGCATAGTATTCTAAGGATACACTGTGTGTAAAATATCTTAAACAAAGGGCTCAGTAAAATTATTTTTCTTAATAAGTCTTTCTTTTTAAATTGTCTTCATCATAAAGCTATTCCAAATTTAAATAATGTTTCAGTTGCCTTAAAGAGCTATTCCAAATTTTTATTCATATGTAAGCTGTTATAATAAAGAATAGCTCTTTTACAAAATGCGTAAATATATATTTTCTTAATCCAACAGCTTCACAAAAGCAACTTCTCTGTACAAATTGTGTTTAAGGAAAGCTCTCTGCTGCAGTACTTTGTGTATACAGATTTACTTAACCAAAGAGCTCTGAAAAATATTTTTCCATGATGAAATGTCCTTTAATAGAGATTTCTACGAACATTTTACTTATGTATAAATTGCCTCTTGCAAAATTTACCTCTTTACTTTATCAAACATTAATCTCAAACAAAGAGTTATTCAAAATTGATAATTCATGATAAAATTACCTTAAGGAGGTATTCCAATATTTTCCATGTGTAAATTTTCTTAATTTAGATAATTCTCATCTTTAAGCATAGTATTCTAAGTGACTTTTCCTTAAGACCTTCGCTGTGTGAAATATCTTCGACAAAAGCTCTAGAAAATTATTTTCCATGACAAAAGTGTTTTCTTTTTAATTTTTCTTCATCAAAGTACTATTCCAAATTGTTACCCAAGTGTATGTTAAGTCCCACAGAAATCTACCAGTATGATTTCTACGTATGAATCGTGATAAGAAAAGCGCTCTGTCTGAAGTATTTTCCGTGTATAATTTTTTTAGCCAATAAATTTGTGCAAAATTGTTTTCAATTATGAAAGAGCCTTAAACAAGGAATTCTATCAAAATGGTTTCTACGTTTTAATCGTTTTTTAACAAAGAGTTTTTAATTTTTTTTTAAATTACTTTAGCAGTGAACTATTCTAAATACTTAACCGTGTTTAAATTGCCGAAAAATATTTTTTTTTCAAATTTTTTCCAGTGTCTAAATTGCCTTACAAAGCTGTTCAAAATTTTTAATTTCTAAATTGCCTTAAGGAGTAATTCCGAATTGATATCTATGCGTAAGATTTTTTTAACAAAGTAGCTCTGTTAAATTACTATGTGCAAACGTAAAGAGTTTCGTAAAAGCAATTTCTCTATAAATTTTGATTATTAAAAACGTGCTCTGTCAAAATATTTTGTTTAAAGTTCTTTACCAAAAACCTAGGGCAAATTATTTTCAACAGTAAAGAACCTCAAAAAAAAAATCTCTGTTAAAATGTTTTCTACGTTTAAATTGTTTTAGCAAATAACTTTTTCTTTTTCCAGTACATTTTATTCAGAGCGCTTTTCCAATTCGTTACGATGTTTACATTGCCTTAAAGGGCTGTTCCACATTGAAACGAAAGCCCAAATTACCTTAGTTGAAGAGCTCTACCATTGTAAGTTCTATGTATGGACAAACCATAACCGAAACGTTTAATCTAAGAGCACCACAAATGTTATTTCTATGTGTAAATTACCATACGCAAAGTGCTCTACTTAAAAGTTATTCCTGTAAATGAATTTTCTCAATCGAAGGGTTCTACCATTGTAAATTTTATGTATGAACAAGTGTTGGCAAAACACTTGATGTAAGAGCACCACAAATGTTATTTCTATGTGTAAATTACCATACGCAAAGTGCTTTACTTATAAGTTATTTCTGTAAATGAATTTTCTTAATCCAATTGCTCTATCATTGCAAGTTCCATGTATGAACAAGTATAAGCAAAACAGAGCTCGAGAAAGCTATTTCTATGTGTAAATTACAGTACGCTAAGTGCTCTGTTTTATGAGTTCTTTCTGTGAATGATTTTTCTTAATCGAAGGGCTCTGCCATTGTAAGTTCTATGTATGAACAAGTATCAGCAAAACGCTTAATCTAAGAGCTCCAAAAAACTCTTTCTATGTGTAAATTACCGTAGCCAAAGTGCTCTGTTTTATGAGTTCTTTCTGTGAATGATTTTTCTTAATCGAAGGGCTCTGCCATTGTAAGTTCTATGTATGAACAAGTATCAGCAAAACGCTTAATCTAAGAGCTCCAAAAAACTCTTTCTATGTGTAAATTACCGTAGCCAAAGTGCTCTGCCTAAGTGTTTTTGTGCGTATGAAGTTTCTTTATCATAGCAGCACTGCAAAATTATTTTCTTTGATAAAAGTTCCTTCAACAAAAAATTTAGTAAAAATGTCTTTTACATTTAAATTGTCTCCAGCACAGAACTCTTCAATTTTTATTAAGTGATCTTAATCAAAGACGTATTTTCAAATTGTTAATCCATACAAAAATTGTCTTTAAGAGCTATTCCAAATTGTTTTCTATGCTAAAGTTGTCTTAAAGAGCTATTCCAAATTGTTATCCATGCTTAAAATGTGTTAATCTAAATTAAAAGCTGTACTAATATAACTACTATGTGTAAAAAAACTGAGGCAAAGTGGTCTCTGCAGTACATCCTCTTGCATATTAATTATTCTGATCTCTGAAAAATTATTGTCCATGATACAAGTATCTATTTTTGTTTTATAAACATGTATTTATATCTTTTATTTATAATACCTTTTTCAAAGTGGTATTGAAAATGGGTAACCATGTTCAGATTGCCATAAAGAGCTTTTTCAAATTGTCACCTATGTGTACATTGTCTTGAACAAATAACTCTGTTAAGATATTATGTAATAACTAAATTGCTTTTATCCAATGGGCTCTGCAAAAGTAATAACTGTGAATGAATTATCTTTTAAACAAAGAGCCTTGCCCAAAACATTCTGTGTATAATTTCTCTTAAAAATAAAGCTCTGCAAAATTATTTTACATGATAGAAGTGCCTCAAACATTAAATTCAATCAAAATGATTTCTGTTTAAATTGCCTTATGTCTTAAATTGTCTTAAAATATAATATTTTCTAATTATCTTACACTAAGAGCTATTCCAAATTGTTAGTCATGTTTTAAGTTTCCACAAAGAGCTATTCTAAATTGTTAATCATGCCTAATTTTTCTCCATGAGCTATTCCAAATTGTTAACCATGTTTTAAGTTGCCACAAAGAGCTATTATAAAATGTTAATCATGCCTAATTTTCCTCAATGAGGTTTTTCAAATTGTTAACCATGTTTTAAGTTGCCACAAAGAGCTATTCTAAATTGTTAATCATGCCTAAGTTTTCTCCATGAGCTATTCCAAATTGTTAACCATGTTTTAAGTTGCCACAAAGAGCTATTCTAAATTGTTAATCATGCCTAATTTTCCTCAATGAGCTTTTTCAAATTGTTAACCATGTTTTAAGTTGCCACAAAGAGCTATTCCAAATTGTTAATCATATCTAAATTTCCTCAATGAGCTATTCCAAATTGTCTCTCCAATGCAAGTGTTTTTAATAAAGTAGCTCAGTTAAAATATTGCATGTTAATGAGAAGTTTCTTAATCTCAGAACTTTACAAAAACAATTTCTTTCTTAACAGAAGAACTCTGCGAAATTATTTTCAACAATAAATAACAGAGCTAGCTTTCACCAAAACAATTCTTTTAAAATACTTTTTACTTTTAAGTTTTGATTTTAGCAAAGAACTTTTCAAAATGTTTCCAAAAGTATCTTGGCGCCCTGTCTAATACCATTTCGTGTATGAAATATCTTCATCAAAGAGCTCTGCAAAATGTTGTTTTTCAAGAAAAGTGGTTTTTTTCTTTTGAAATTTTCTTCAGAGAGCTATCTCAAATTGTTGACCATGTTTAAATTGCTTAAAGAGATATCCATATTTCTATTCAAATATAAGTTTTATTAGTTGAAATAGTTCCATTAAAATATTTTTTCAGATGTAAGGGCTCAATATGTGAACTGTGAAATCTGAGCTCTACTGAAGTAATTTCTAAATGTGAATTGTCTTAAACAAGGCCCATGCATGTACAGAATTTAAAACTAACAGTTTTACTGAACTATATTTTCTGTGCAAAAGTAATTTTGAGCATTGCACTTGCCCAAGGAACGTTTATATGAATTGTTTTGGAGAACTCTGCAAAATTATTCTCCATGATATAAAGTATCTTCAGTAAAGATTTCTGTTATTTTGTTCTGATTTCAAATTCTCAAAGATCTGTTCAGTATAATTTTTTTTAAATTGCACTTATTCAAAAGCTATCCCACATTGTTGTTGGTTTTAAAAACATCTTTAAGTGCTCTATTAAAGTGACTTTTGCAAACATTTCCTGAAGTAAAGAGCTTTAAAAAAAGTACTTACTTTGCCTATATTGTCTTGAGCGAAGCGCTCTTTCAAAGTATTTTGCCATTGCTTTGACACCATTCTTTCACAGTATTTTCTGTTCATATGATTTTAAGGAAGGGAATACTTCCAAAGTATTTTCGATGTATAAGTCGTTTAAAGCAAAGATTTGTGTCACAGTATTTTGTATGTTTAAATTGAATCGAGAAAATGATCATATTTTTCTTTTTATGTATTTTTGGTGTTAGTGCATTGTGAAGCTATGAACGAAAATAGTTACATTGTTCAACAAAATATTGAAATGTAAACCCTCTGTATGGGTGAATGTACATTTTGTAACTCCATTGCAAATAACCTCATACAAATTACTTAACCCTGTGAGTATGTTCAGAAATGTAATCCCAAAATTTCGAAACATCCCGCACCATGATAAAGTTTCAATACGTATCTGAAATTTTAAACGAATATATAATTTCGTATTACGATGTGAAGGGACAGCGTTTATCATGAAAATAGAATTTAGGGGTTTCAAATTTTCTTTTTAAAAATGGTACTTTTCTCTTTGGTTATTTAGATTTCCTTTCCGATTGCCAGAAAAAAAAACATCGTTTTGGTTTGGTAATTTTGTTTATTATAAAAAATTATTGTTTTCTCACTTCAGTTAATACTGTACAAATTCTGTTTGCTTCTGAAATATAAATTTATTTGAGTTTCATTAAAAAAACGAAAAAGCACAACAAAAAAATAGGAAACTATATGTATACATGCAAACCTCTTATTCCGTAGTGAGAATTACCTGAGGGTCTCCTTCGATTATTTAAGAAGAAATAGGGGGATGATCTGGAATTGTTACAGCCTGAGGACACAATGCGTGGATAGAAGGTGTTGTATCATTGACCAATTAAGTGCAGTCTAGGATGGTTAGTCACATAGAATAAGGCAAACAAATCATTGTATTGACTGACTTTTTCGCTTGCAGAGTGAAGCTATCCTTTAGTCTCATAGTACTCGAAGAAGAGTACCAGCAGAGGGAAAAGGGAGTTGCAGTTTTGCAGGAGGAAAATGCTTTATTCACTTTAAATGACACGCATTTTGGATCTCAATTGATTTCCCAAAAATCAGTAGTGGAATATGTGCTTCAATGTACGGGAAATCCTAATATATAATTTGCTTAGAGCCCTCCTCCTCCTCCGTGCCACTTTTTAAGTCGTCATCGCAACAACCGAGAAACAAATGTTTGTGACGTCACGCTTAGCTTTTCGTCTGGGTGACGTCATCACCTACACGCGCACAGTCCACGCGTATATCACTTTGTTCTGTTTCCATAGCAACAGAGTACACACACAGCTGCTGGTCTGACGTCATCTAATTCAAATCATTCTCACATGAAGTCAGAGATGTGTTACGTCACACGGTCAACTCATTAGAGATACGAAAACTTTACAACAGGAATTTTGATTCACTACCTGAATCGGTGTTTAGCCATCTGTATATGGCAACGTCAAGATAAAAATAGTTAACGGAAAAGAACAGGGGAAATTGATACAGGGTTCACAGCCAGTGTATACGAAAAATGTTGTATACAGGGAAGTGTTGACGAAATAGGGACTAAAGGTTTTACAAAAAACATAACAAACAGACAGGCCGTCGTATCAAATTCTATAACCGACTGCTCGGGAAATTTTCAAAAACCTATGAGCCAACGTCGTCATTATTGACGTGGAACTCAAAAACTCATTAATTTTAACTCAAAAACTTCTGTATCATAAATTTTATTTTTCCCCGTCATTATTCACGGGCTTTTATCTAGTTAAGAATAAAAAAAATAAAAAATACGAGCACTTAAATGATCAAAGCTCAAGGTCATTTTTGTTCGGGGTTTGGAAAGACATGCAGAATGGCCTTTTACGAATTCATGGGCGAAGCTTAGTAAGTCTTTTTGTTAGAAGCGTGCACTTTCATCAGTTATTTTATATTTAATGCGCGTTAAATTATTTTATTATATGTGAATTTAGACAGACGTGATAGTTGTCTTAAGATATTTTATTTCCTTCCCCACCCTTGTTTAATTTTGTTCGCTTTTTCTTATTTTTTGATGATTGCGTTTCGTTTCAAAGAACAGTCAGTATTTTAAAACTAATGCATTTTTAATATATTTTTCACTGTATCTGTAGGAAATTAAGTGGTATTGTACTTGTGATAATATATTGCGATTTCAAGCAGTGGTTCGCAGTTTCGTCGTGATGACACTTTTACATTTCGGTTTTCTGAAGTTCTTTCAAGAACAGTGGTACCGTGGCATAGTTACAGTTCAGAGCGAAAATTAGTTTCCAAGAGAAGCAAATACACGCTCCCGTTATAATTGTATGTGTGAATATTAAATGTATTTAAATATAATATAAGCAACAGATGATATAGATAATATCTGATAGTAGAGATAGGCAAAGATGACCATAAGTGTTGTTGCCATGAGGCAAAAATGATAAGCAGTGTTCCGTCACAACAAGCCTGAAATGGTCATTATATACCTACAGAAAAGGCTTCACTAGTTTTATAGCGCACGCAAGGAATAAATATAAATCCGAGCAAAACTTGCCGTACCCCGAGTCATGAGACGAGTTTATATTTTAATTTGTTTTAATTTCTTTCAAAGCACATTGAGATACTTATTTTTGCAGTGCATTATGCCGACAGTTTATTGGTTTTGGTCGATTTAGAATCGAATTGCAGAAAAATTAAATCACAATTTGAGATCAATCATCACAGAGCGACCTTCAAAATACCCTGCACTTATTTAAACAGAAATCATCCATTTTTCTTCCCAAGAGTCCGCCTGCCCTAAAGCCTGTTTTCCTAGAGTTGCATTCAAAGATGAGAGTCATGTAAAGACTTGATACTTTGATACTCCAAGCTGCACATTTGTGACAGACAGACAGAAGAATCAATAATTTATTCGGTGAGCAGCAGATTTCTAAGTGAGAGAGAAAAGATGTAAAGTTCTTACATGGCGTCATAGTAAAGCAGAGAGTGAGAGAGAGATTTAAATTTTCATGTAACAGAATTCTTTCAGTTTCGATTAACTGACAGATCATCTAATTGCCAGTCGCAACATTTCGCTGTATTGTTAAGTAAAATGAATTGTGGGTTTTCGCCGTAACGGCAACATTCAGATTGCAGAAATTTGTTAAAAAGTAAAAAAAAAAAAAAATCAAGTTTTTTTTATATGTGGGAATTGTAAAACTTTATCATCTGGTCAAGAGACTCGTTTCTTATGTAAAATGTATCCTGTATGCAACTGTGCCCAAATTTTATAAAATTATTGAAATCCGTTGTTTAAAACAATAGAGTGTATTGAAACACGTTGTGATTTAAAAGTGATCAGCTGGTTTCAAGATGGCTTTGTTTCTTGCAGTTCCACATGTAAAACACATCAGCGCATGTATCGAGATGCGCAATAAAGAGCCAAAACATTACGACACCGAGTCGTTATTCAAATGGAAGCAAGTGCAAGTAAATAACGGTGTGCGTGAAGGTTTTGAAATGGCATAAATAACTGTTAATAGAAAGCTCTGTTAATCAGTGTTATGTGTGTTCTTCAGATGGAAAAGGCAGCGGTATTAAGCGAGTTTGACAAAACTCGCTTAAGACCGACTGGGTTATAACAGAGCATATCCGAGATGGCAACGCCTGTGTTGAGACCTGTGGTTCGTCCCTTCAAAAAGTGGTCCAAGGAGAAGGGGGGATGAACCACAGGTAAGATGTTGACAGACCACGGGTCATCGATGCTAAGGGTGAGCGAAGGCTATGCCGTATGGTATGAGCCAACAGAATAGATAGTTGCGCAGCTGGACGGTGATTTAAATAGTGGTGACGGGAGTAATGTGTCACAACACACAGAAAATCGAACCTTGCTGAAAGTACGGATGTGTAGCCGTAGGCCTCTCCGAGAGCCCATGCTTTCACCACCGAAAGCAAGCATCAAAAATGGACCTCGAATGATTGGAAGAGCATTTGGTTCCATGAATCTCGCTTCTTGTTGCACTACGTGGAGAGTGACGTATGTGTGCGTATTTTACCTGGGGAAGTATTGGAACCAAGATGAACAGTGGGACGAAAAGAATCCTATGGAGAAAGTGTAATGCTGTGGGCAATGCTCTGCTGTGTCCATTTCGTTTATGCACAGGAAACTATGAACTCTGCCACCTACCTAAACATCATTGCAGACCAGGTATATCCTTTCATGGCAAAGGTATTTCCATCTAGAATTGCCTTCCTTCAGTAGAATAATGCGTCACCCCACACCTACCCGGATTGTTCAAAAATGGTTCGCGGAGCATGAGAAAGACTTCCAGGTGTATTGCCTTGGTCTCCAAATTCTTCAACGAGAAAAATGTTGTTTGTGGTGGAACAGCAAATCCAATCGTCGGTGGCTCAATCAAGTGACTTACAAGTATTAAAAGATCTGCTAGTAAGGTTTTAGTACCAGAAGACACCTTTAGAAATGTAGCATCCATGCTTCTCCGGAATCAGAGCTGTTCTAGCGGCACAACATCATAATATGCATGTGTTCATAGTATTTTGTTTCTTTGGTGTAGTTTATATCTGTCAGGAGAGAGGCGAATTTCCCAAATTAAACTTTTCTGCAATCCCCTTATTAAGTAGCCATTACCTAATTTGACAATAGAAGGATTACATCTTTAAGGCACCTAAAGTAATGAAAGGGGAGGTATCTGTTGAATGCAGAACCAAGAACCTGAAACTTATGTATCAAACCACTCTGATATCGTTGATTGCCAAGTAATTTTCGTTTCTCATTATTTATGTTTTTCGTTTGTTTGGGGGCTTAACGAAAACTATTAGCAACTGCAAGGGCTGTAAACCGTCGCCAGTCTAATTTGGAGCTGCTGGTAACAGGGAAGGGAGAGAGCCAGAGATGTAAGACAAACATATCAACAGTGTTATTCGGGACTAAGTTCCGGGCTCACTTAGACGCATGGTCAGAATAGTGCTCAGATCACCGCGCCATAATTTAAGGTCACTCGTTCCAAGAAAGGGATAGAGCCAGCGCCGTAAGACAAACACAACATCCATGCCTCACCGGGATTCGAACCCGGACCCCTTTCGGACGAATGATCAGAGGCCATCGCTTAGACCACTGCGCCACCGGGGCGGCCAGAAGAGTACTCCTTGAGCTATGTTTGGATGGCTACGCTCGTTAGGGGAGGCGCATTGTCCTTATGAAAGAGGCCATCGGTCGCAAGATGCGCGAAGGCCATGAACGCGTGTAAGTGATGAGCTAGCACTTGCTGGTAGCGCGGAGTGGTTAAGGACAAATGTTCCCTCCAAGTACGCGGTCGCGCAGCGGCTTTACTTTCTCCGCGCAGCTGAAATATCTTTCGCGCAGTAAGCATTTTAGATTAAAATTCCCAAATCCCTAATTAATTTTCATAAATGGAAAATGATTTACCTGGAAAAATACTAATAAAGAAATAAAATTCGGGTTCTCCAAAGTCAAAACAACACTTTTCTTAAATGCCGTTCGCCTGCCTTCTTCTAAGTTCGTCTCATTGTCCTCTTCATTCTCAAATGCTTCTTACATAGTAGCCTCCTGCAAGCACGTAGTGAATGCGAAAATGCGGATTAGTGATTTTCCCACACCGAGAAACAGGCAGATATTCAGTCTTTTCTCAAAACAACAGCTTTTTCCAGGGACTGATAGGTGTCAGTGTCCGGGTCACGCAGTTTTCCGAGGAGCATGTGATTCTACCCACTGTGATTGTGGGTGGCCTTTGTTTCTACCTATTGACATGATGTCAGTGTCAGGGACCAGCATTTGATTCCACAGGGACTGATATGATTCAGTGTCCGGGACTAGAAAATTTTCGAGTAGCATGTGATTCTACCCAGTGGGATTGTGGGTGGCCTTTGTTTCTATCCAGTGACATGATGTCAGTGTCAGGGACCAGCATTTGATTCCACATGGACCGATATGTGTCAGTGTCCGGGACTCGCAGTTTTCCGAGTGGCATGTGATTCTACCCACTGGGATTGTGGGTGGCCTTTGTTTCTACCCAGTGAGATAATGTCAGTGTCAGGGACCAGCATTTGATTCCACAGGGACTGATATGTGTCAGTGTCCGGGACTAGCAGTTTTCCGAGTAGCATGTGATTCTACCCAGTGGTATTGTGGGTGGCCTTTGTTTCTACCCAGTGACATGATGTCAGTGTCAGGGACCAGCATTAGATTCCATAGGGACTGATATGTGTCAGTGTCCGGGACTAGCAAATTTCCGAGTAGCATGTGACTCTACCCAGGGGCATTGTGGGTGGCCTTTGTTTTTACCCAGTGACATGATGTCAGTGTCAGGGACCAGCATTTGATTCCACAGGGACTGATATGTGTCACTGTCCAGGACTCGCAGTTTTGCGAGTAGCATGTGATTCTTCCCACTGGAATTGTAGGTGGCTTTTGTTTCTATCCAGTGACATGATGTCAGAGTCAGGGACCAGCATTTGATTCCACAGGGACTGATACGTGTCAGTGTCCGGGACTCGCAGTTTTCCGAGTAGCATGTGATTCTTCCCACTGGGATTGTGGGTGGCCTTTGTTTCAACTAGTGACATGATGTCAGTGTCAGGGACCAGCATTTGATTCCACAGGGACTGATATGTGTCAGTGTCCGGGACTCGCAGTTTTCCGAGTAGCATGTGATTCTTCCCCCTGGGATTGTGGGTGGCCTTTGTTTCTACCCAGTGACATGATGTCAGTGTCAGAGACCAGCATTAGATTCCACAGGGACTGATATGTGTCAGCGTCCGAGACTTGCAGTTTTCCGAGTAGCATGTGATTCTTCCAACTGGGATTGTGGGTGGTCTTTGTTTCTACCCAGTGACATGATGTCAGTGTCAGGGACCAGAATTTGATTCCACAGGGACTGATATGTGTCAGTGTCCGGGACTCGCAGTTTTCCGAGTAGCATGTGATTCTTCCCACTGGGATTGTGGGTGGCCTTTGTTTCTACCCAGTGACATGATGTCAGTGTCAGGGACCAGCATTAGATTCCACAGGGACTGATATGTGTCAGTGTCCGGGACTCGCAGTTTTCCGAGTAGCATGTGATTCGTCCCACTGTGATTGTGGGTAACCTTTGTTTCTACCCAGTGACATGATGTCACTGTCAGAAGGATTAGTCTTTTCTTGTTATTACGCTTTCCAACCGTAGGTTGAGGAAGCGCATATGCTCCAGCTTTGTCCGTCCGCCCGTCCGTCCGCACGATAACTGGCGTAAAAATATGTCGATTTCGATGAAATTTTAGTACGTGGTAGGGGATCACCCGGTGACGAACCCTATTGAAAATCGGACAAATGGGGTCAAAGGTCACAACGTAGGAGCGGGATCATTCCATTACCCTTATGCGTCATAACTTGCGTAAATATGCTTCGATTTCAATGAAAATTTACTATGTGGTAGGAGACCGCCTGGGGACGAAACCTATTCAAAATAGGTGAAGGGGGGTCAAAGGTCAGGACATAAGATCGGGATGCATTCCATTGCCCTTATGCGTCATAACGTGTGTAAAAATGGTTCGATTTCGATGAAATTTCAGTATGTAGTAGGGGACCACTGGGGACGAACCCTATTGAAAATGGACGAAATGTGGTCAAAGGTCAGGACATAGGATTGCGATCTATTCCATTGTCCTTACCCCATATTATTAAGGTGGACGTGAAGTAATTTTGCTTCCTATACTTACAATGGAAAAACTTTTGTACACATTTCCTTCACAATTAACGTGTTCCCAAGGATGAGAATTTGAACATCGATTAAAATGACTTCATATTATAACTTGGGAAACTTAATATTTTCTAAAACATAATCATAATTATATTAAAAATCAATAACTTTTCCTTTAGTGGTGTTGAAACCAGAGAAAAGATGGCGCGACCTGTACTTTGATAACGTCAGTGGACAAAAAATGTTGGATTGCATAATTACGGTTATGGTTTAGAAAATATTAAGTATTCCAAATTATAAAATGAAGCTATTTTAATCGATGATCTAATTTTCATCCTTGTGAACGCATTAATTGTCCAGAAAAAAGATGGCGCGACCTGTATTTTCATGACGTCAGTAGACAAACAAATGTTGAATTGCATAATTATGGTTATGTTTTAGAAAATATTAAGTATTGCATGTTATAAAATGAAGATACTTTAATCGGTGTTCAAATTTTCATCCTTGGGAACGCATTTAATTGTGAAGAAAATGTGTACAAATTTTTTTCTATTGGAAGTATAGGAAGCAAAGTTACTTGACGTCCACCTTAAGGTAGCAATTCTTGTATGTATGTATGTACATTTTATTTTGAAAACGGCTCTAAGAATTTTGATGAAAGTCGTTAACCTACCGTTTTCTGGTACTAGTAATCGATTTAGCTTGATCTCGACTTTAGAAGAATTCGTTTAGTGGGTTTAATAACCACCCCGAATTATTACGTTTTTAGTGATGGCGTTGTTCCATTAATGTTACCAATGCTTAGAAATCTTATGACGTCACAACTTGCGCTTGAGAATGTTGTCGCGCGGTCATGCCATCTATCTCATTACGTCACGCGTTGTTTGTGGATCCTATTAAAGATTTATGACGTCACACCTTGCTAGCAGATGGTCGCGATTCCCATCTGCCTCATTACGTCACGCGTTGTGTGCGTATGTCCGTCAGCACGATAACTCGCGTAACAACCGTTGGATTTCGATGAAATTTTAGTATCTGCTAGGGGATCACCTGGGAAGGAACCCTATTTAAAGTGAACGAAATGGGGTCAAAGGTCAGTTCATAGGAGAGGGATCCATTCCACTGCAGTTATGCGCCATAACTAACGTAAAAAAGGTTCGATTTCGATGAAATTTTAGTATGTGGTAGGGGACCACGAGGGGACGAACCATATTGAAAATGGGTGAAGTGGGGTCAAAGGTCACGCCATAAGAGCGGGATCCATTTCATTGTCTTTATGCGTCATAACATGCGTAAATATGGTTCGATTTCGATGAAATTTTAATATGAGGTAGGGGACCACACGGGGACGAACCCTATTGAAAATTGGTAAATTGGGGTCAAAGGTCAGGCAGGGCATAAGAGCGGGATTTATTCCATTGCCCTTATGCGTCATAACTTGCGTAAAAATGGTTCGATTTCGATGAAATTTTGGTATGTGGTAAGGAACTACCTGGGAACGAAACCTATTGAAAATGGGTGGAATGGGGTCAAAGGTCAGGACATAAAAGCGGGATCCATTTCATTGCCTTTATGCGTCATAACATGCGTACATATGGTTCGTCTTCGATGCAAGTTTAGTTGTGATATGGAACCACTGGGCACGAACCCTATTGAAAATGTGCGAATGGGGTCAAAGGTCAGGCAGGGCATAAATGCGGTATTTATTCCATTGCACTTATGCGTCATAACTTGCGTAAATATGGTTCGATTTCGATGAAATTTTAGTATGTGGTAGGGAACCAATTGGGCACGAACGCTATTGAAAATGGGCGAAATGGGGTCAAAGGTCAGGCAGGTCATAAGAGTGGGATTTGTCCCATTGCCCTTATGCGTCATAACTTGCGTAAAAGTGGTTCGATTTTGATGAAATTTTAGTATGTGGTAGGGAGCCACTGGGGACGAACCCTATTGAAAATGGGCGAAATGGGGTCAAAGGTCAGGACACTGGAGTGTGACCCATTCCATGCCCTTGTGCATCATAACTTACCAAAAAATGTTTCGATTGCGACAAAACGTTATCATGTTGTTCCGGAAGTACAGTGAACCGGTTCTGTTGAATATCAACGAAATGGGGTCAAAGGTCATTGCACAAAAGCAAGATTTATTCCACAGCCATTTTTCTCATATTTGCGTAAAACTGCTTCTATTGCGACAAAACTTAATTATGTTATTCTTGAGGTGTACTGAACCGGTTCTGTTGAATATCATCAAAATGGGGTCAAAGGTCAGGTCACAGGAGCGAGATTTATTCCACAGCCATTATCCTCATAACTTGAGTAATAGTTTCTGGTATGTTGGAAAGCGTATCATCATAATCAATGCATTGCATGATTTTACTAACTTGTCTTCTTAAGCCGTGGGTCATTGAGCAGAGAATAAAGGACTAGAAAGGGGCGGTTTTCACCTGTGCAATGGTAGGATCAGTGCATGATCTGTACTTAGTACTGAGATAAGAAGGGAGAGGAAATATTTTTTGCCGAAGCTTTCGTATAACTTGACCGTTATGTGAACATTTCTGAACAGAGTGCAGTTCAGGTACATCGGTCGGTTAAGGGATTGAAACCGGAACAAAAATGAAAAGTGGTGAACATTCAACTGCAAAGAAATTTTGCTCTTGTGAAAAGTGTATATTCCCGTATTATAAATTATATACCCCACCATTTCATCATTTCCGAGTCCCACCGCTCCCCCACAGACAGCCAATCGTCTCTCTTAACCTCCGTTCCTTCGTTGTTACCTCTCTAAGTCCTAATGGTCGTTAAAACCGAAAGCAAAACAAAGTGGGAAAACGACGTAGCAATTTCGGCGTTCAAGCGAGAGAACCCCACTTATTCAAAGGGAATGAAAATCACACGAAGCTTACTTTAGTCAGTTAGTACATTGTGATATTTCCTCGAGTGTTAAAGACTGCTTAGAACATCCTTGGGATACTACATGTGAAATGATTCAGCAAGAATTTGAATAGTTCATTTCAACTACGTGGCAAAATGTCATCAAGTTTTGGAAGTGTCGTTCCTGTCGGTGATTCTTAGCTAATCTCTGCAGTGTGTCCCAAAGGTCCTTCATGAGGATTAACATCCATGGAGGATAAAGTTACAATACCACGATGCAAGCTCGATAAGTTCGGGCATTATCATGCACAAAAAGGAAAGAAACTACGGCCGATCACACCATGGAAAAGTGTCACATAACTCTTGGTGATATCGTCTGTGTTATGCTAGAATTCATATGCCCTTGACAAACATACAAAACTGTGCGGCTATTGAAACTAACGAAGACGCCACCGCGGTACGAGTTCACTGGTGGTCACAAATCCTGACTGTCATATGTTCTAAAAAGAAAGTCCTGACTGTCATGTGTTCTGAAAGTTCGGCATGAAGGTAAGGCCAAGACTCTTCGAACTATTATAGGACGTTTTGGCACCCTTCGGAGAAACCTAAGTGTTGCTGCACTTCTTTTCAGGCTTGCTGAAGACAT
This sequence comes from Macrothele yani, assembly GCA_039090855.1. NCBI lineage: Eukaryota > Metazoa > Arthropoda > Arachnida > Araneae > Macrothelidae > Macrothele > Macrothele yani. Next base: position 42,191,379 of record CM077031.1, read on the forward strand.
TGATATCAGACCTCCATAATGCAATCGATTACAGACTGTGAAATAACTTATTAAGACTAATAACTTATTAAGACTTATTAAGATACCTGTAGATACCTAAGATGTGGCAACTAGACTCCGTGGAGTTTTTGTAATCTTTTATTGCGATACACAGATATGCAGGGCAGTAGTTGACCACAGACGACCACTTTTCTGTCATTCTGTGACATCGCTTTGCTGCCAACAATGCGCATGGAGTCGACTTGAAGTACATGAAACTGTTGCAGCATTTTTCTGTCTGGTCTGTGTCTGTCTGATCCTAGACTGCAGCATTTAAATTATTCTTTTGCGTTCTCCGATTGTCCGATGCTTCTTCTGCACAGTGTTTACAGACGCTTATCGTAAAGGCACTGCATCCAAATCCAGTGATCGCAGGTACCTATTTATTGCGCATGCGCATATCGACAGCAATGCCGAGCCTGAAGTGTTCGAAGTGCTGATGCCGTTGCATTTTGTATTTTCCCACCAGTCAATGTGGCCTGATAATATTTGCATGAACACCTTTTCCCTTGGGGAGGCGGTTAACGAGCACCTTCAGCAAGTCTAAGGGGTACAAGGAGTTATCCCTCCCTATTTTAGGGCATTTGTTCCAAGGAAGAGATAAAACCAGTGCCGTTAGGCCAAACACACATCCACCACTCGAACCCACGCCTATTCGGAAATACAAGCAGAAGCCAAGACTTATACCCCTGTCCATGTTGGGAGGCTTATAAACACCTGCCGATGATTCTTATTCGTAATTTCATCTAAACTTTGTTTTTTTTGAGTAGTTTATTTTAACATTAATAAAATTATGTCAAGTACTGTTACTAAATTCTTAAGTATAGTATCACACGAGTTGATAGAATACGGTCTGTTCAAAAATTCAACATTATGAGTAGCGGTTATTTTTATAATTCCTAGATATTTCCTCACTGTAACTGTTTTATACCAATCAGTTTAACGCATCGGTAACAATGCATAAATGAAAAACAGTGAAAGGAACCTCGATTCCACGATTTGAACTTTTATATGTAACTCTACGTTAGTCCAGAAATCTTACTGTAGTTCTTTTCGCTTTTTCAGTTTGGTTATACCTAATTCATTTATACGCTTTTCGCGATTATACGGTTTTTTTAATTCTTTCTTTGAATTTCAGATTGTAAAAAATACATGGTTTTTAATTCTTTCGTACGTAACACACGGGTATTATCACAACTTTCAGAGAATCGAGACAACGATGTTTTACAGCCATGAAATAGATGTTGAAACTAAAAATTTAATAAATAAACTTCACAGTTCTCCTTTTATTTATTTATCTATTTTTTTTTACTTTTTTTTTTTTTCGGAATTAAGAAATTTGAAATGAGGAAAGATCAATAAAATTTTTTATTGGGCACTAATTTTAAGTCAACTCTTGAAAAAACTACTGTGAAAAAAAACAATGATTTTAAGTAAAGAATATTTAATAATATGAGTATTTAATATAAAGCAAAATCGTATTTAGGTTTAGTCCCTTGTATTTCAAAGATAAAGTTTCATGTTTTGAAAACATGAAATGGTATAGAATGTCTTAACCTAGTTTTTATCATGAAATTAGAAAAAAAAAACAACAACAAAAACCTCAAAAAAACAGGCCAGAACGAAGTATGTATGTAAGTTCGGTAATAAAAATTTCGCACTATTTCCCCCACCCCTTTTTTCTCTTTCTCTCTCTCATTTTGGAAGTAATGACAATTTTGCAATGGTATTTACATTGAAATGTCTTTTATATGTTTTTAACGCCAACCTCTAGAAGAATGCATAACCAAGGTTTAACAGTAATTTCATTGTCCTGTTGGAAACAGGAGAGGCGACTTTAAAGCACACGTTACATTTGTGGGAAAACATTGATGTGAGTTTTAGCAAAAAATGAGTTATTAAGTTGACTTTTCTTTTTATGCATCCTTCATAGGATTGTGATAATTGGGGTGCCATATCTGTTATTTGTTCTTTCTTTAGAGATGAGTTAGACTGCGTCAAACATATTACCATACTTAGGAAACCTGGTCATTGTCCCCATTGGGGCAGTGAGTGGTCTAAGCTCGAGCTTCTGAGTCCGAGATGGGTCCTGGTTGAAATCCCAGTGAGGCATGGATGCTATGTTTGTCTTGCGGCACTAGCTCTATCATTCTATGGAACCAGTGGCGATAAATTAGGAAGGAATGAAACCTTGTAGCCCATTAAGTCTCTCACGGGGGTCGTTAAACCCCCAAATAAAAAATATACGAGACACAGTCAGATATGTTTACGGAAAACAGACAGCCTTTCTTTTTGACCAGTAGATAGTGTCAAAACAACAACAACGTAAATTCCTGATTTTCTTAAAGGTTTGCAAACTTTGTTTAATCGCATATTTTGAAAAGGATGAAAACTCACACTGACACTTACTCTGAATAGCCAAAATATGATCAACAAGTCTTAATGCAAATCAAAGTAACAACTGGTACACCGTGGCAGTTGTGAAGGTATCAAACGATATAAATAACACCTGTTACTCAGCTCTGCTGACCCGCTGGCGAGTGCTCTAAGCAATGGCTACTGATCATCCGAGATGGGTGCGGGTTCGAATCCCGGTGAGGCATGGATGTTGTGTTCATCTTACGGTACTGGTTCCCTTCCTTTCCTAGAACCAGTGCCCCTAAATAAGGGACGGGCGGCTGCTTATAGCCCATTGAGTTGCTCACGGTGGTCGTTAAACTCTGAATCGAAAAAAAAAACCGAAACCCCCAATCAAAAGAAAAACAAACATAGTGAGCTCTGTTAATCAGTATTATATTGTTCTACAGATGCGAAAGGCAGCCGACTTAAGCGAGCTTCATAAAGGCCAAAGTGTAATGGCCAGACAACTAGGTCAGTACATTTCCTCGCTTCCGTGTCACTTTCCTATCAGGCAGTGTAGCCTAAATCTCCTAGCTTCCTATTTCTAAGGGTTGTTTAAGACCTGGGGTCAGACACTCCCTTCCTAAATTCCTCACATATAAACTTATCCGATCTGAGACGGTAGAGCTTGAGGTGGGATCACAGTCAGCCTTCAAAAAGTGGTCTGAAAAGGTAATAAACCACAAACTGCAGACAAGCTGTGGGCCGACCATAGCTAATCGATAGTAGAGGTCAGCGAAGGTTATCCCGAATGGTACAAGCCAACAGAAGGGATAATGTGTCAGAACATACAGTACATCAACCCTACTGAGAATAGGGCTGAGGTAGCCGCAGGCCTCTCCAAGTACCTATGTTAACCTCGGTTCCCTGTCGAAAGCGCCTACAATGGGCTCGCGAGCATCAAAACTGGGACCTGAATAATTGGAAAGTCGTCAGGTCAGATGAATCACGTTTCCTGTTGCACCATGTAGACGACCGGGTGCGTGTGCGTCGTTTACCTGGGGAAGTGTTGGCAACATGGGACGGAAACAAGCAGGTGGAGGAACTGTAATGCTTTTGGCAATGTTCTGCTGGGAAACCTTGGATGCAGTTATTCGTGTGCGGGAAATTACAATATGACGTCTACCACTTACCTAATCATCATTGTAGACCAGGTACATCATTTCATGGCTACGGTATTCACCCTTTATAGTAGTACCTTCTTTCAGAAGGATAATGCGCCAGGCCATACTGCCCAGTTTGTTCCAGAACAGTTCGTGGAACATGAGAAAGATTTCAAGCTATCGCCCTGGCATCGAAATCCCCCAGACATCAATACAGTCGGGTATCTGTGGTGGTTTGTGTTGCAACAGGAAATCCGATCTGCAGCGACTCAGCCACGTAAGTAACGTACAGAGTTTAAGGATCTACCGGTATTGTATTGGCACCAGATACCACAACACAACTTTCGAAATCTTGTAGCGTCTGTGGTTCGCCAGGTAAGAACTGTTTTGTTGGCATGTGGAGCACCAACATGATATCAGACAAGTAGTCATAATACTCAGTGTACATAGTGTCTCTTGCATTACCCGAAGTATCGTTACCTTATGAATTTATTTTTTGAGTGGAGGTGTGCCCTCTGTGAGCAACTCAACGGGCTATAAGCAGTTATCCCTGCCTAATTTGCGGCTTAAGGTCCCGGAGAGGGGGAGAGAGCCAGTGCCGTAAGTCCAACACAACATCCATGCCTTATAGGATTCGAACCCTGACCCGTCTCAGATTGATGGCCATGAGCCAGTGTCAGATCACTCGGCCGTGGAATTTAGAATGAAAGCAACTTAACTGAGCTTCAATATGGCGTCTAATTTCGAAGTGCGCTACAAACAAAAGTGTATATACAATAAAGAAAGTGAACTCTGTAATTGATTGTTTCAAATAACTCAGAGACCTTTCCTCCAAATGTAAAGTGGTTTCTTCACATTTACGACATAAAGAAGCGGACATGTTGTACATATTACTGCAGTTCATACTGTCGAACTTTAACACTACAAATTCTTAAAAGATCCACTATGTGCAATAAAAAAATCGATGCTTAATGGAAGTTTAAAAATTTCTTTTACACCCTTAAACTCAGCCCTGTGTTAAGGTACTTGCCAGCATTACCAAAGTAGATAAACAACAAGCCCACACTCAAGAACTCGTATCTTTGGCATCTCTGGTGGCTTAGGCTGCTTACTTTAGTAGCTGTCCCGAATGGACTGAAACCTTCATTTTTAGCGCGTGACATGCAAAAAAAAAAAAAAAAAAAAAAAAAAAAACCATATATATACACTGACGGAAAAAAAAATCCCAACACCAAGAAGGGGTTGTGTTAGATAAACGACAGTTGGTTAGATAAACGACAGTTGGTATGCGCTCGGCGCATACGTGTGGCGCTAGTAGCGCCCCTCGGAACATGCAAAGCAGGTTTGCTATAAATACGCGCTGTAACGTTCGTGAGCGTTAGTTATCGTTGAGATTCGACGTAGTGTGTTGATGTTAGTCAAGAATGCCTTTAAGAAGACGAAGAAGCCATTATCAACAGCTCACGGAGTTTGTACGAGGTCGTGTAATAGGGCTACGAGAAGGTGGATTTTCTTTCCGCAATATTGCAGAACGACTTGGCAGGAATGTAGCCACTGTGCATGATTGTTGGCAGCTGTGGTCAAGGGAAGGTACTGCCTCAAGAAGCCCGGGTTCCGGCCGGCTACGTGGCACTACTGAGAGGCGAGACCGCCGTGTATGGCGTATGGCCGTGGCGCATCGTACTGCGTCTGCGGCAGCAATTCGAACTGCAGTTGCCACCACAGTGACACAACGAACTGTTACAAATCGGTTACTTGAAGAACAGACGCCCTGTAGCGTGCATTCCACTTACTCCAAACCACTGCCGTTTGCGACGTCAGTGATGTCAAGCTAGAGCTCATTGGAGGACGGAGTGGAGATTTGTTGTGTTTTCTGATGAAAGCCGGTTCTGCCTGGGTGCCAGTGATGGCCGTGTGTTGGTTAGAAGGAGTTTGGACTGAACAAAACTTTCTTTGCATCTATGATAGCTCAGACCTGCCCACTATACAAAACTATGTCACTGCAGCTTCATCATGGTGGTGGTAGATTCCTGGACACGATCAGCTTGATTTCGGCAGTTCCAAGACACAATATACCAAACTCATGGAGACGGCTGGTAACCCCCACAGCCATCGAGAATGAAACTTAGATATAACTTTGACTTGTACAACACTATTTACAATAAAAACGCAAAGCAAAGAATTATTTCTATGGTTTTCTTGGACAACATCGAGGGTTGCATTTTGGCAACTGAAACGCTGGCACACGATAAAACACAGGCAAAATATTCTCAGCAATAATTCGACAGCATTTGTTCAGGCTGAAGGGTGCGCGATTCCAATGCCGTCTGGGAACGACAAAGAAGTTCACTGGCGGCGACAATTCAGACTTTTGCATGCCTGTCCAAGTGACATTTGAATGCCTACATTCTCGATTGCAAAAGGAATTTATCGAGGTGTCTAGATTCGTATAGGTGTGCATTTGGGAAAACCTAGAAAGTGCGAACGAAGTGAAATGTGTTGAGGTAAGGGATTCTTGGGTCTCCCTTTCTGACGAGTGAACTTTCAAATAGCGGATTTTAGGTGAACTGCCAAAATATCTCGATGCTAGACTGTCAATCATGTTTTCACGCTTGATCTTATTTTGCTCTTACTTTTACGTCTCCACTTGTCTAAAAAACCGAAAGATGCCCTTCCATATATTTCGATGTATGAAACCTCTATCGTGAGCATAAATATCGGTGAAATCTGGAAAGTTGTCTCTAGTGGATACCTTATGTTTCTAGACATGGGCACTAGGAACAGTTTCCGGTCTTGACTTGAATCCTTCATCCCTCAGAACTAATATAAGCCACATGACTTTGAATCTGATAGACAGTGTTAAAAGGATTATATCAGGTTAGGCCGCTGGTAATCTGACGACGATTCTTTTTAAACTACGAATTTTCTCCATGAGTGATATCCCCGGTGTGAGAGTATGAATCTCGGATAATTCAAAAATGATTCTCTGCCCAAACACAAGGGAAAAAATGACAGCTAATTCGGAAATCCACATTTGTATGGCGGACGCCATTAACACAAAAAAAAAAAAACACACATTTGAGAAAATATACAATATCCTCATTACTAAGGGAAAAAGTCAAATATATTCTGATCTAATGAATCCAAACAGACAGATTTGCTGCTTTTAATGTACTTTGTACTTTACCTTAAAGTACACTGGGATACAAATCTTTTCTTACTTTCTGTTACATGAGTCATTTCAACTGACTTTAAGTGTCTTATCAACACTGATTTCAAATCTGAATTCGGTGTTCCTCTACATGCTCTAGTTTTCATGTAATTTGAAACTTGTAATTTTCCAAAGAAAAGAACACCCATTCCTATTTACACTGTCGATGCTTAAATCTACCTTAACCTGAGACTAATTAAATTAGGCTGATTCTTGAACACCAATATTCTTTTTTTTTTATTGTTAATTTTGGATTCTAGAGATTTATCTGATTTACACAAAAATAACAACCGTATTTCTTTGTTTTAGATCTGATCATAACTTTCTCAAGTAGACATAAATGTGTAAATAATTCTGATGCATTCTGTTATGTATGCGACTGCTACACACTTCTTCGTCAAAGGCGCAATATAACTTAGTTTGTGAGGCGTGCCTATACACCCTATTTGGAAGTTCCCCTTGGCGACCAAGACAAGAAATGGGCTCCTTATATTTTGTGTCATAATTGTAAGTAAATGCTTCGTGACTGGAGAACAGGAAGACGTAAGCGTCTGCCTTTTGGAGTATTCTCACAGGATTCGACCTACTCCACACTATGAGGAATTCCCGGTTCCAGGTTTTAATGGTTTTGCCTCTTCTAGAGATAAAAGCAATGAGCATGATCAAAATGAACACGAAATTAGTGATAACGAGCTTTAAGAAGTGTTTTCAGAATGCGAATACTCTGATACCAAATAGTCATCAGCCCCTCAGCAGTTTAGCCAACCGTAACTGAATGACTTGTGCGTGATTTAGGGCTCTCCAAAAATGCAACTGAGGTATTAGCCCCCAGGCTGCAATAAAATAACCTACTTGACCGCTCTTCAAAGTTTCTTTTTTCCGAAAGCGGAACCAGATCTTTGTGGATTTCTTTCCAGAAGAAAAACTGTTTGTTTACAGCCACGACATCCCAGGGCTTTTCAGAAAATTAGGTGTTACCATGTATATTACAACAGAATGGCGATTCTTTCTGTCCATCTCAAAGCGCAGCCTCAAGTGTGTTCTCTTGCACCATGGAATATTTATGGAGCGGTTCAAGTTGGTCACTTGGTGCATTTGCGAGAACACAATAACAAAGAAAAGGTCATTGACTTACTCAAACGTCACGACCACAACTGGATCATGGCTCGGGCCAGCCGAGCTCGAGAAGTACACTGTACCCAGGAGGAGTGGCCCATATGTGAAACCCTAGAAGCAGGTATACCAAGCATTGTGAATAACCCAACCGTCAGCAGAGAGAAGATTACTTTTCCCCAACTCCATATCAAGCTCGGCTTCATGAAACAGTTCGTGAAGGCATTAAGTACAGATGGTGAATCTCTTCAACGTATAGTTTCTGATTTTCCTGCTTTGCCTTTTGAGAAGACTAAAGCAGGTGTGTTCGATTGACATTAATTTCGTGCTCTTGTACGTGATGAGGAATTTTCCAGGAAGATGAATATGTCCCAGTATTTCCTCAGCAATGGCTGTCTTTCGTTGAAGTTATACAAAACTTTCTTGGTAATAAAAACGCAGATAATTATGTGGTTCTCGTTAGTAGAATGCTGTTGCCTTTGCGCGATCTCGTGTGCAACGTGAGTGTCAAGCTCCATGTCCAGAATAGTCACTTTGATCAATTCCCCTAGAACCTTGGGGCTCTTAGTTATGAACCGGAAGAGCGTTTCTACCAATACCTCATGTGCATGGAACAGCGCTGTCAATGGCGATGGGACAAAAGTTTGATATCAGACTACTGCTGTAGCATCAAACGAGATCGCCCTGAGAATGTCCACAAACGCCGCAGCACAGCTACAAGCGCAGATGTTTTCCTGAATAGGACATATTTGAACTTTGCATCCCATCCTTATTGGTTGTTCTGTATCACCTATCATCTTAATGTCGAAATATATGTTAGATCAAAGTAAAAAGCGTTAGCGCATACTCATATTCGACTTTATTAGATAAATGTTTCAGATTTGACAAGTGCCGACGCATCTTTTACTCCACACAAGTGATGTTTTTGCCTTTTTTCAAACCTCAATGCATATTGTGATGCACCTACACGTTTTTGTGAACACATTAAGAATGTCTTTGCCAAGACGGCTTTTTAAGCCTAATTTTAAGAATGCGTGAATATAAACTCCTCAGATAGCCCATGTATCATGAGAGAGACGTTAATTTCGCGAAAGATGAAAATGTTGAATTGCGAATAATCTAGAGCTTACACGGAAAAACTAACTTCATATTTGAATTCAGCACACTCACATTAGGTAAGAACAAGTGCTGGTATCAATGCAACAAAACAAAAACGTTTCCCTCCAGTGTTTTAAATTAGAAAGCATCACATTCAGATATTATATTTTAATTCAAAGATCAAACAGTAGAAGCTTTTCCTACATTGTTTCAACTATGTGCTTTGTTCCAACAATGATATGCGCAAATAATTTTCATATCAGTAGCGCAACGAGGAAAATCGCGACAATACATAAAAAACAGAGTTGCAGATGTATTGTCAAAAAACTATAAAAGCAGTGAAGAAATAAATTCTGTTTTTTTTCCAGATCCATGAATACCTCTGAGCTGCGTGCCTATTGGCGTTTAGAGTGCATAAAGTATTATTTTTTTTTGTTCTTCGGTTAATCGAAAGCCCAAAATAGTTTCTTTCTTTAAATCTTTACATGGGCGTCAAATATTATTTACCAAAGCAAATTCTTTTTTTAGAAAATGTGTCACACAGGTAAAGTGATAATTATTTTTTCTGGGATGGGTAAGTGGCCATAGGACAGTGGTCAAAATAAAACGAAATAACGTAAAAGATAGGTACAAATACTTTTTATAATGAAAGGAATGTGAGGGAATGAAAAACGGAACCTTCAAATTGTCTATTAAAGTTTTTTTTGTGTAAAAGGTTCATGATTAACGAGAAGTGATATGTCCTCCCAAGGCGTGCAAATTATATCATATCGCGCTTTGTGAAACCAAAATTTCCCCGTACGATTTAATTTTTATCCTTGCAGTGAAGAACTGTGAATCCCTTCAGATTTTTCTACAAGTGCTCGCACATATACTACTGTTAATCTCTGTATTGTGTGGGTTGCGATCTTTCTTGACCAGGTGTCTTTTACCCTTCTTCTGCTCCATGATTACGAGTCTTTTTAATCCATCTTCTGCTCAGTGATCATACGAGTCTGCAAAGCTTCTTGCGCTCAATCGGGACCAAGAAGATCGCCTTTGTTGTTAAAGAAAGCGAGCAAGGTGATACGAAATTTTGTGGCATTTGTTTCTCTTAACGGCTCGATTTCTTCTGCTTTTAATTATTCGAAAGGGTAAGCAAGGGAATCACCGACTTGCTCACTTTCTGCCACAGCATCACTTGAGAAAAATCCGCATTCCTTCAAGATGTTGGTGAAAATCTCCATTTGCAAAAATCGTGGTCCTCTGGGATAAAACTGGTAAATTTAAACGGACTACCCATGTTAAAAGAAATTAGTTAAACAAAATATTTTGATTAACAGAATCAGCCGAATGTACAGAACAACTATACTTAACCTCCAGTTTCAGAGACAGATCGACAAAAAAAAAAAAAAAAAAAAAGGATATTAAGCTTACAATGTCTTCTACGTTTTGCCAATTACAAAAGGATATTTTATGTTTGGAGTTGTAGAAAGATTTTACATGTTTTACCATTTTCGGGCGCGACACGATACGACACAACCGGGGTACTGAATAACTTGAAAGTATGGTTAAAGAAATATATGTCTGTGGTCCACAGGTGAATTTTATGAACATGGTCCCTGGCATTGGGCGTAATTCGTCGTTGTAAACCACAAGTTAGAAGATGAAGGAATACCTTAGAACCAAAAATAATAAAAATTCAAAATAGAAAAGATAGAATGTGGGTCCCTGGCGTAGTGGTAATAGTTCGCAAACCCGGTATTTCGTCCACTCTTGTAGATCTCAGATGTATGTGGCAATCGTCAAAGGGTTCTTCTGCCTTGCATTGTCTCGTTGACTGTTGTGGTGTGGAGTGGTAAGACTAGATGAAATGTGAATACTTTCCAGGTAAAATAAATCAAATAATTGAGCAAAATTTCGGAAGAAAAGAAAAGCTTAATATCCTTTCAGGAGGAGAGGCCGAAAATATCTAAAGAGAAGACTACGTAGGGCAGCCTTATACGGTTGGGCCTCGGCTGTAATATAAACAGTTTCCTGCTGATGACCCAAAGTAGTCTCCTCAGAGCATGGCAAAAAAAGAAAAGAAACAAACACGGTTTTCAATTTAAATGCGTTAAGTAAAGAATCCAGTGGTAACCGTGAAACAGCAAATATTATCTTACACCATAGCACTTGAGACGTGTAACGAACTGAGAGTAAAATACTAGGGTTTAGCGTCCGCGGATCCTGTGGTGTGTGTTGAAAAAAGAGTGGCTACAGATCGAGCAACATATTTCCACCAGAAATTTCAATGAAGGTGTAGTACTTACGGGACATTGTATTCAAAAATGTACTAGCAAGACTTGCAGAACGAGACAGTGGACTAAATCAGAAAATTTTAAGGATTTTTTTTTCAGGTCTCTAATCAGCTGGTCTTTTCGATGAGGAAAGTTAATTCGCTGTATTTCATGTGACGTCTGAATCTAACATCAATAACTCTCTTAAGAGGACTAGCACTTCAACACGAAGCATTTTACTGTTTACACAAGCATGAGGAGAAAAGTGACGCAGACAATTTTTCCTTTATTAAAGGAAATGTCAGTGCAACTGAAAGGCAGGTAGAAACTATCCGCTTCGATTTCATAAGCACGTCTCAATATACATGTTTCTTGAATACCAAAGTTTTCTGAATGGTGGCTAAGGCAACGTGCCCTATGACCGAACGAAGTCGTTCAAAATTCCATGCGGTTCTTAACAAACGGAGAATTGTCAAATCGTATCTCATTTACTAATTAGGACGGATCATGTTTGCTCTTGGAATAAGACAAGGTTTCCACGAGGCAGGCGTGTACATTGGGCACTGTTACACGAATGTTATTTTGTAAGAGTTTCAATACTCCTGGTAAACGGTGTTCAAAATTCTTCTGATGACGCATGAAACATATCACAAGAATTCAAACGTTTCCGTTTATATCGTTTACTCCTGGGTTTCTGAACACGGGTTGCGATGTGTTCTCGAAATGTTAGCAAGGAAAATTGCATTACACGTGAAAACAAGCAAACATATACACCATTTATCTTCCTCTTTACTTTGAGAGAAGTCAGTAGAGAGATTTACACTTAAAAAACGGAATCTGTGATATGATAAATGATTCCTGTTGAAGATTATTTTGATCTGTAAATTAAAGTATCCCCTCATTGTCGTTAGAAGAGATACATAAAAGAAAACCTGTTTTGTCGAGCTATAGAAATTTACGTACTTCAAGCAGGTGTTTCCAGGACCTTCTGCCTTTTGACTTCCTGTTGTTCCAAGACTTTTCAAATAGTAGAAAGAACATTCTATAGCTCGAATTTGGAGTGAATACCTCGAGTTTGTTGTCGGAAGAGACGCAGACTGGAATGTTGTTCTTTCCTGCGCGATTGTTTGTAACGTTTATTTCAAATTTCAGGATAAAATGCCCATGGTTCTTTATTTGATTCATGTGTTTCGGAAAACTAAGGAAAGGAAAAGCGACTGCGTCAGAGGTTATGACGTTAGCTCTCCTACTTAAGCCCATTGTCTCAAATTTCACTTTGATAGTCGCTTCATCCAATGAAGGTATACATATCGATTATCTCATCTTTAACTTCTCCTCGACCTGGTAATTATTTCTGCGCAGTACGTTAATATCCTTGAATACATTGTACGCACGAAAGTACATATTCTGCAAAAACTGAGAGTGAAAATCCACACACATCCGAAAACGTACACTCGTTGACATTTGCTAAGTGACAATGTCATTTTGGAACGAAACATCAATGTAGCACACTGTAAATATGTAGAAAAACCAATAGATGGCGTTACGTATTGTGATTAACTAACCTCAGACGGAAAGGGACTGGCCCGCTGGATACTTAAAAAGACTCTCCAGATCAGACCATTCGTAAAAGACGTGATGACGGCTTCTTATTCTTGCAACGAAATTCTGTTGGTGACTAATTGATTTGGTGTCATTTGGTACTAATATTCCAATTGTTGTCATTCAAATACTTAGGACCGTGGAATGGTCGCTGAACGGCTCGAGGAGAGACAAAGAGTGACAGCACTTGCTCGAGATATGGCTTAGCGAAGAGCGTCAAACCGGATTTGATAAAAAACTGTTGAAACCAGAGAAACTGTAGCACTGATGCGTGATGGATGCCGTTGTGGTGCAACGAGAGTAAAGAAACGATCAATATGTGACCCTCATGGCCCAACGAAATAGGAGTACTACACCAGCACAGCTCGCTGCACACTTTCGTGCTGCAACTGAAACCCTGGTATCGAGTGAGCGATAAGCAGGCGATTAAATATGACCGGTTGTATGCCCAAAAGCCTGTGAAATGTTTCAGGTTACCGTCCCAGCATCGTAGTTCCCGGTTAAGGTAGTGGACAATAGGAGGTTTTCCACAGTGATGTTCTCAAATGAGAGTCATTTCAGTTTATCGAGTGACTCAAGACATTAGCTGTTGTGGAGAGAGCATGGGACACGATTTCAATTTCATAACATCCGTGAACAGCTCAGTTATGGTGGCCCGGGAGTCCTAGTGTGGGGTGGCATTAGGATGAGGGATGAACGTCGCTACATGTTCTCAACGGAGGGACTGTCACAAGAGAAGGATATTGCAGAGACGTCCCTTAAGGTTATGTTCGCTTGTTCCGTGGCGCAGTGGGTCCTAGCTTCATCTTCATGGATGATAACGACACACCTCACGAAGCTACCCTGGTAACTAGGTAAACTACTGGAAAGCAAGAATATTTACATAATGGCCTGGCCTGCTTACCCGCCCGACCTAAACCCGATGGAGCACGCATGGGAAACTGTTTGAAGTCAACGCCATTTTCTCTCCTGGAGACGGGAAGGTCTCCAGGAGCTGAAGATGGCATTGAAAGAGGATTGGGACAAAATCCCAAAATACCTTTTAAATACTCTCATTGCACATATCTTGCATTTGTTACATTTGTGTTCATTTAATTGTCTGTTCTTCAGCGTGAGTAATAAATTCATTTCCTCTGTATTGTTTCCATTTTGACTTTTACAATAACAGTTCCACCCATTTGTTGTTTTACTCTAAAATGCAGTTGTTCCTTAGCAAATGTCAACCAGTGTAGTTTAACAGCAATTAAACCCTTGTGAAATCAAGGAAACGCTGCAAATGTTTGACTACGTGCTTTGAAAGCATTCCTGAAAATTAGGCACGTGGAATTCTTTCACTAAAATTCGGAAGAAGTACATTGATGACACTGGCGGTGAGGAATACATCCTTCGTGCCATAGAATTTTCTTAAACGAGATATGTATTACCCGCAGTTGTAATAAATTAGGAGATAGAAACCACGTACTCGAATAAACACTATACTGCCTAGATACAAGCAATTAAATGGCATGCTGGTTTTTATTGTTTTTGACTTTTTGAGGAATTGCACTGAAGATCATTCATTGGAACATGTGATCTACAAGGGTGTAAAGAAATATTCCTTTGATAACTACTGAAACACACACACACACACATCTTTACACCCGCACATAGGTACACATAGAGCGAGAGAAATTCCTTCAAGGAAAAAGGCGGCCCTGTATATCCAAATCTCCAAACAGGACACCCGTAAATATGACGAAAGAGTCATCATCTTCATATCCGTGGATTAAACAAAGTGAAACAGGCAACCAGAACGAAAAGTTAGGAAAGCTGTAAAGCATGGAACTCTGTGCATGAAGTGTGAAATATAAAAATAAATTGCTTAGAAAAACGCTCTTAAGCTAATATGCTCTTAAACGAAAATATTGTTACCGGCCCCAGTGCGAATAAGAATCACACTTATGAAATGTAAATTGCACCACAACTCAGGCGGTTGGCAATCGGATAACAATACCCACAGCACCGACTCGTACTCTGGACCCGCAGGTACCTAAAGTTAATCAAAGCCAAGTGTAAACCACGGCGAATTCAAAGCGCTTTATACATCAATAATAATGTAGTAATTTGCTTTATAACATTGAGTTCATACACAGAAAGATATATCTGCTCTTTCAAACTTTAGGCGGTGGCCGTCAGGCGCTCTCCTTATGAGGCGGTCAACAACTAAAAACAGAGCACAGTACTACGCGTAATGAAGCTTGTCTGAACTGTATATACGTTTATAATGAGAAGCACGAAGTACACTCATAAGGCACTTTCCCGTCTACGGGAACCTTTTTGCGGTTCTTTGGACTCCAACCTGTGACGGCCAAGTGATGGCCAGCGGGACGAAAATTGACCAAAAAGGTCTTCCCTCGATAATTCTCTCTCGAAGACGCGGAAGCTAATCTACAGCTGCAGAAGAGAAGTACATTCATTACCGGAGATACAGAAGTGCAGTACTTTCCCTCTCAAAAATACTGATGGGAAGTACGTCGCAAGACGTTGGGATAAGCTTTCATTGATGTTCCGGTTACACAAGATTTAAAGAATGCTGGCATTTGATCACCTATGTGAAATGGTTTCACTGGAATGAAATGATATTGCTGATCCCATCATAGCTGGGAGTTTCCGATTCGTAAGGCAATCCGATCGCTGGCCAACTTTTCATTCATTGCTTAGATATAGGCTGGTTCTCCATAGCTGCAATTCGTCAGCTGCTTGAGATTTCCTCTTCTTAGCAGCGGGCAGAGATTTCCTTAGCGGTAGTTCGTTGCACGGCTTATCTTCCCCGGATATACCCGAAGATTGTTGAACAACTTCCTCCGTTTGAAGGAGACTTATGAGTCGCGCAATGAGTGATCTATCCGTTTGAGAGACGCATATTTATTTCGAAATCCTTTAAGCAAATTCCAGAATTGCTTTTCTGGCGAGGTTTGGTAATCTGATAAAGGACTGCATTGAGTTCCGGAGAAAACCTTTTAAAATTTCACAGGGGAAACTTCACAGCCTATGTGCTCTTTGTCTCGGCACCCACCCACATTAAATGGCAATTCAGCAGAATCTCTCCAGACGTGTTCGCAAAAATTAAAATCGCATTCACTGGGTTTTACATCTAAGTCTTTATAATTCCTTACTAATTGGAAACGACTAAAGTTATAATTCATACCATTGAAACTTAAGAGTTTTGAATAAAATAAGTAATTGACTGATTGTAACGCACTTCTAGGATTGAAGCTATACGTCGTTCCTTATTGGCAATTATTGGCACTTCCTGACTTGATACTCTCGTTCCTTATTGGCACTTCTTGACTTGATACTCTCGAGATTTCAACAGTTCACTGATGTAATTACACTCATGTTATTAAATCGACACTTCACTGATGTAATTAAGGATCTTGCTTTCTAGGGTCGTGTGAAAAGGATGCTATAATTAGGAAGCACCTACTTTTAGAACGCCGTTTATAAAAAATTATATTCCTTATGTTATCAGTTTTTCCCTACTATGATACGTCTGTCTGTGGATATTATATCTCTTCAACTACTTGTTTTATTTGAAAAACAGTATTTTGCACTGGGAAACTTGAAAGCTGACAAAGATGAAACTTGCTTCCTAATTTTTGTACGATGCATAACTTCGCCACCACAGGGAAAAAACGCAGATGCTATTGACTTTATAATACATTTTATTCTGTACAAGTGCGTTTGAACATCTTTTTGAAAATATTCTTTCTTACTTTTTCAAAATAATATTTGAAAATGTTCTTTCTTCCATTAAATTAGAATTGCCCCGATATGTCTGCTTCTAAAAGTCTGATTTAAAGAATTACTTCTTCATCGTATAGATCTTCCCTCTTGAAATGTTCTAAATATAATTTGAAATTTTTTCAAAGTATGATTTGGCCACTGTGGAGTGAAAGTGTGTACTTCTGTTTCTGATACATTTGTAGAAATATCCGCGTCTCCAGAAGCTCTATTTAGAAAGATGTTATACCAATAATATATTTCGCACGAAAACTGTAGAATTACTATATACACATGCTGCCGAAACGTACGAATAATTCAAACTGTGCCTCCAACTGCAAATTAAAATAAATTTATTTACAATTAAAAACACTATTTAAAATAAAAAGGCCAGTACTTTCAGGCTTCTTATGTCCCCATCATCAGGCCTATGTGCCACGAATCATGAGGAGCTATCCCATATATATACATCACAAGAAAACCCCCGTCACACGTCCGTTTTGCATTCCTGTGTTGCCAACATTAAAAGACAAACTATAATGTTTAAAAATAATTACACAAGTCAAAGTTATTTCTAAGTTTCATTCTAGATGGCTGTGAGGGTTACTAGCCGTCTCCTTGGGTTTGTTATATGCACTGGCGGAAAAAAAATCCCAACACCAAGAAGGGGTTGTGTTAGATAAACGACAGTTGGTAGGCGGTGAGAGTACATCTGTAAGATGACGTCTATGCAAATTTCGCTCTCGGCGCATACGTGTGGCACTAGTAGCGCCCCTCGGAACATGCAAAGCAGGTTTGCTGTAAATACGCGCTGTAAGGTTCGTGAGCGTTAGTTATCGTTGAGATTCGACGTAGTGTGTTGATGTTAGTCAAGAATGCCTTTAAGAAGACGAAGAAGCCTTTATCAACAGCTCACGGAGTTTGAACGTGGTCGTGTAATAGGGCTACGAGAAAGTGGATTTTCTTTCAACAATATTGCAGAACGACTTGGCAGGAATGTAGCCACTGTGCATGATTGTTGGCAGCGGTGTTCAAGGGAAGGTACTGCCTCAAGAAGCCCGGGTTCTGGCCGGCCACGTGGCATTTCTGAGAGGGAAGACCGCCGTGTACGGCGTATTGCCGTGGCGCATCGTACTGCGTCTGCGGCAGCAATTCGAGCTGCAGTTGCCACCACAGTGACACAACGAACTTTTACAAATCGGTTACTTGAAGGACAGCTCCGAGCCAGACGCCCTGTAGCGTGCATTCCACTTACTTCCAAACTACTGCCGTTTGCGACGTCAGTGGTGTCAAGCTAGAGCTCATTGGAGGACGGAGTGGATATCTGTTGTGGTTTCTGATGAAAGCCGGTTCTGCCTGGGTGTCAGTGATGGCCGTGTGTTGGTTAGAAGGAGGCCAGGTCAGCGCCTGCAACCAACCTGTCTGCGGCCGAGACACACTGGACCTACACCTGGAGTTATGGTCTGGGGAGCAATTTCCTATGAGAGCAGGAGCACTCTCGTGGTTATCCCGCGAACCCTTATGACACAGTTGTACGTCGGTCTGGTTATTCAAACTGTTGTGCTGCAATTCAAGAACAGCATTCCAGGGGGTGTTTTCCAACAGGATAACGCTCGCCCGCATACCGCTGTAGTAACCCAACATGCTCTACAGAGTGTCGACAGGTTGCCGTGGCCTGCTAGATCACCAGAACTTTCACCAATCGAGCACGTATGAGACATCATTGGACGACAACTCCAGCGTCACTACCAACCAGCGTTTAAGTGTCTCTGTATTGACCGACCAAGTGCAACAGGCATGGAACTCCATCCCACAAACTGACATCCAGCACCTGTACGACACAATGCATGAACGTTTGCGTGCTTGCATTCAGCATTCTGGCGGTTACACCGGTTATTAATGTACCAGCATTTCACATTTAAAATGGCTCTTCTCGCGCTTACATTAAGCCGTGATCTTGAAACCTTAATCGATTAAATATGTTACCTATACAAATGTATTGCCGCCATTTCATTCCTATACAACTATTTTGCTGGTGGTATTGGGATTTTTGTTCCGTCAGTGTAGGTAGGCAAGTCAAAATTACAGCACTTGTTACCATATGAAATTATATGTAAACTTTCGGACACAAATATTGTACTTTTTGTTACATTTGAGCTGAGAATTTTAGCATTATTCCAGTCGGGGGAGTACTCTCCTTGCCCAACAGCAGAAGTAAGTGCTGTGTTTTATAGTCCCTGTTCGTAAAGCATATTTATGTTCAATCACTCTCTTATCCAAAGTCCGAAGTGTAGAACCTATATACTATGTAACGTCGGTATTGTGGTATTCATGAATAAGTGGAAAACTTTAGACACCATGTCTACAAAATTCTGAAACGTTATCACGATCGTTCCGAATTAGTGAAAAGATATTTCTAGTGCATATACCGAATCTCAAACCTTATTTTCGGCATGCCTTTTTGAGGATAGAAATAATTGGGGGGAAATATTCCACCTTACCAACATAACCAAAGTTCCCGACCTCCGTAGAAGATGTCATGAATCTCAAATTTGTGAAGTTTCTCAACCACTTACAGAAACCCCGATCTGCAAATCCAAACGACCGAGCTATAGCCTTATTAGTAGAAAGTTCCTTATTTCTCGCTCTACAAGTAGAAGAATGAGTGAAAGCTCGTCTTATCATGAAAGGAAGAACTGAGACCTTTTGTTGATTAGGGAGAAAAGAATCAAAAGGGATAATACGTGGTGTAAACGTAGGTTTTCTATAGACTGAATATTTGACTTGATGTGACGAAGAGTCCCTTGGCAACATAAAATCCAAAAAAGGTAATTTTCCGTCTTGTTCCAATTCTCTAATAAATTTAATAGTGGGAAATTGTGAAGAGAGGTGTTCCGTAATTTCATCCAGGAGAGTAATAGAATGGGGCCAAAAATCCAACATATCGTCCACATATCTAACAATGAGAGCAGGATGAAATGGGAAATTCAATAACGCTTGGTCTTCCAGAGACTGAAGTAAGATCTCTGCTAAGACGGGGGACAATGATGACCCCATAGGTGCACCTTCTCGTTTTTGAAAAAATTTCCCGTCGAATTTGAAATACGACCTCCTGGCTACCAATTAAAGAGCGGAGAGGATAGCATCTGCTTCAGGTGGAGGAATGGATGAATCAGCCCGTAATTCTTCAGCAATAATGAATGTACTTGGGTAAGTGGATCACTAGGAAACAAGAGACAACGTCTAATTCAGTTTGCCATGGTTGCATTAGACGTTGTCTCTTTGTTTCCTAGTGATCCACTTACCCAAGTACATTCCATTATTGCTGACAAATTACGGGCTGATTCATCCATTCCTCCACTTGAAGCAGAGGCTGTTCTCTCCGCTCTTAAATTGGTAGCCAGGAGGTCATATTTCAAATTCGAAGGGAATTTTTTCAACAACGAGAAGGTGCACCTATGGGGTCACCATTGTCCCCGATTTTAGCAGAGATCTTACTTCAGTCTCTGGAGGACCAAGCGTTATTGAATTTCCCATTTTATCCTGCTCTCATTGTTAGATATGTGGACGATGTGTTGGTTTTTGGCCCCATTCTATTACTCTCCGGGATGCATTTTCGGAACAGCTCTCTTCACAATTTCCCACTATTAAATGTACTAGAGAATTATAACAAGTCGGAAAATTACCTTTTTTGGAATATATGTTTTCAAGGGACTCTTCGTCACATCAAATCAAATATTCAGCCTATAGAAAACCTACGTTTACACCACGTATTATCCTTTTTGATTCTTCACACCCTGATGAACAAAAGGTCTCAGCCCTTCGTTTCATGATAAGACGAGCTTTCATTCATTCTTCTACTTGTACAGCCAGAAATAAGAAACTTTCTACTATTAAGGCTATATAGCTCGGTAGTTTGGATTTGCAGATCGGGTTTTCTGTAAGTGGTTGAGAAACTTCACAAATTTGAGATTCACGACATTGTCTACGGAGGTCGGGACCCTTAGGTATGTTGGTAAGATGGAATATTCCCCCCCCCCCAATTATTTCTATCCTCAAAAGGCGTGCCAAAAATATGGTTTGAGAATCAGTATATGCAATAGAAAGATCTTTTCACTAATTCGGAACGATCGTGATAATGTTTCAGATTTTTGTAGACATGGTGTCTATAGTATTCCACTTATTAATGAGTACCCCAATACCGACGTTACATACAATATAGGTTCTACACTTCGGAATTTGGATAAGAGAGTGAGTGAACATAAATATACTTTACGAACAGGGACTATAAACACAGCACTTACTACTGCTGTTGGGCAAAGAGGATTTTCCAAACTAGAATAATGCTAAAATTCTCAGCTCAAATGCAACAAAAAGTACAATATTTGTGTCCGAAAGTTTACATATAATTTCATGTGGTAACAAGTGTTGTAATTTTGACTTGCCTACCCATATACCAAACCCATGGAGACGGCTGGTAACCTTCACAGACATCGAGAATGAAACTTAGATATAACTTTGACTTGTATAATTATTTTTAAACATTATAGTTTGTGTCTTTTAAAGTTGGCAACACAGGAATGTAAAACGGACGTGTGACGGGGGCTTTCTTGTGATGTAGATATATGGGATAGCTCCTCATGATTCGTGGCACATAGGCCTGATGATTGGGACATGAGATCCCTTAAAAATATTTGCCTTTTTATTGTAAATAGTGTTTTTAGTCGTAATTAAATGTATTTTAATTTGCAGTTGGAGGCGCAGTTTGAATTAATCAAAGAGCGTTTCGGCAGCATGTGTATATAGTAATTCTATAGAAACATGTTCCTGGGTCAGATACCATTCACCACGGCAAGATTTATGAGAGTATGTTGTGCTAAAAACATTTCACAATTTTCCCGCCATGGTGCGTAAATATATAGCATCCTTGTGCCGATATCTCTGCTCGATTTTAAATATACTTTCGATAAGGAATGTCAATTCGCACTTAGAAAAGACCGTAACCAACACTACCAAAAATTGTGAATATCAGTAGTCTGTTAGAAGAGACTATTACCAAGAATATCGGGTTTCCACTGCCACAGGAGATAACTCATCACAATATATGACCATGAGTGGCGGCGGAGTGGCGCTTCATTAACTAACAGTGTTCGAGCGCATTCCATTTTTGCTCCACTTAGGATTGCTGTGGTCATCCAATCGAAGTCAGCTGCTGAATTCTTCACTAAATCTGGTTAGTCGCCTGTCGGAGATCAAATATCATGCTATTCTTGAACACCTTTCCAGGAGAGATTTGCAGGAGATCTAATCTAGTGTGGTTATTGGAATACATCGGAAAGGAAGACAAAAGTAGTAGCCTACTCTCTGCAGTTCCCTTAGCAATGGTTCGTGATTTTGTGGGAGACTGCTATGAGGCAGCTGTATCTCGTATGGCGTAGAAGAGAGCTGCCGAACAGTCTATTTGATCCTGCCGCTTTCCAAAAAAACCCTCCCGTTTGGACTGAAGAAAACCTTCTTTGCATCTATAATAGCTCAGACCTTCCCACTACACAAAATTGTATCCCTGCAGCTTCGTCATGGTGGTGGTAGATTCCTGGACACGAACAGCGTGATTTCCGCAGCTCCAAGACGCGACCCTCTCAAAGCTGCTTCTATGGTTTTCTTGGACAACATCGAGGGATGCATTTTGGGGAACTGAAACGCACGCACACGATAAAACACAGGCAAAATATTTTCAGCAATCATTCGACAGCATTTGTCCAGGCGGAAGGGTGCGCGATTCCTATGCCGTCTGGGAACGACCAAGAAGTTCACTGACGGTGACAATTCAGTCCTTTGCATGCCTGTCCAAGTGAAATTTAAATGCCTACATTCCCGATTGCAAAAGGAATTTATCGAGGTTTCTAGATTCGTATAGGTGTGCATTTGGGAAAACATAGAAAGTGCGAACGAAGCGAAATGTGTTGAGGTAAGGGATTCTTGGGTCTCCCTTTCTGACGAGTGAAATTTGAAATAGCGGATTTTAGGTGAACTGCCAAAATATCTCGATGCTAGACTGTCAGTGATGTTTTCACGCTTGATCTTATTTCGCTCTTACTTTTACGTCTTCATGTGTCTAAAAAACCGAAAGATGCCATTCCATATATTTCGATGTATGAAACCTCTAT
This sequence comes from Macrothele yani, assembly GCA_039090855.1. Classification (NCBI taxonomy): domain Eukaryota; kingdom Metazoa; phylum Arthropoda; class Arachnida; order Araneae; family Macrothelidae; genus Macrothele; species Macrothele yani. Next base: position 42,214,132 of record CM077031.1, read on the forward strand.
CGTGAGCATAAATATCGGTGAAATCTGGAAAGTTGTCTTTAGTGGATACCTTATGTTTCTAGACATGAGCACTAGGAACAGTTTCCGGTCTTGACTTGAATCCTTCATCCCTCAGAACTAATATAAGCCACATGACTTTGAATCTGATAGACAGTGTTAAAAGGATTATATCAGGTTAGGCCGCTGGTAATCTGAAGACGATTCTTTTTAAACTACGAATTTTCTCCATGTGTGATATCCCGTTGTGAGAGTATGAATCCCGGATGACTCAAAAATGATTCTCTGCCCAAACACAAATAAAAAAAGACAGCTAATTCGGAAATCCACATTTGTATGGTGGACGCCATTAACAAAAACAAAACACATTTGAGAAAATATACAATATCGTCATTACTAAGGGAAAAAGCCAAATGTATTCTGATCTAATGAAGCATGGGAGAAGCAGTGTTTATTAAAAAGCATTTGCTGTTTTTAATGTACTTTGTACTTCACCTTAAAGTACACTGGGGAAAAAAATGTTTCTTACTTTCTGTTACATGAGTCTTTTCAACTGATTTTAAGTATCTTATAAACACTGATTTCAAATCTGAATTCGGTTTTCCTCTACATGCTCTAGTTTTCATGTAATTTGAAACTTGTAATTTTCCAAAGAAAAGAACACCCATTCCTATTTACACTGTCGATGCTTAAATCTACCTTAACCTGAGACTAATTAAATTAGGCTGATTCTTGAACACCAATATTCTTTTTTTTTATTGTTAATTTTGGAATCTAGAGATTTATCTGATTTACACAAAAATAACAACCGTATTTCTTTGTTTTAGATCTGATCATAACTTTCTCAAGTAGACATAAATGTGTAAATAATTCTGATGCATTCTGTTATGTATGCGACTGCTACACACTTCTTCGTCAAATGCGCAATATGACTTAGTTTGTGAGGCGAGCTTACACACCCTATTTGGAAGTTCCCCTTGGCGACCAAGACAAGAAATGTGCTCCTTATATTGTGTGTCATAACTGTGAGTAAATTCTTCGTGACTGGAGAACAGGAAGACGTGAGCGTCTGCCTTTTGGAATTCCCATTGCTAGGAGAGAAGATATGGACCAAATAACTGACTGCTATGTTTGCCACGTGAACAAGAAGGGTGTCGGCAAGGAATCATTTATCATATCACGGAATCTGTTTTAAAGTGTAAATCTCTCTACTGACTTCTTTCGAAGTAAAGAGGAAGATAAATGGTGTATATGTTTGCTTGTTTTCACGTGTAATGCAATTTCCCTTGCTAACATTTCGAGACTGCATCGCAACCCGTGTTAAGGAACCCTGGAGTAAAGGATATGAACGGAAACGTTTGAATTCTTGTGATATGTGTAATGCGTCATCAGAAAAATTTTAAATACCATTTACACTTACAAAATAACATTCGTGTAACAGTGCCCTATGTACACGCCTGCCTCGTGGAAACCTTGTCTTATTCCAAGAGCAAACATAATCCGTCCTAATTAGTAAGTGAGATTTGATTTGACAATTCTCCGTTTGTAAAGAACCGCATGGAATTTTAATCGACTTCGCTCGATCATAGGACACGTTGCCTTTGCTCCCATTGAGAAAAACATTGACACGTGCTTATAAATTGAGGCGGATAGTTTCTATCTGCCATTCAGTTGCACTGACATTTCCTTTAATAAAGGGAAAAATATCTGCGTCACTTTTCTCCTCATGCTTGTGTAAACAGTAAAACGCTTTGTGTTCAAGTGCAAGTCCTCTTAAGAGAGTTATTGATGTTAGATTCAGACGTCACATGAAATGCAGCGAATTAACTTTCCTCATCGAAAAGACCAGCTGATTAGAGACCAAAAAAAAAATCCTTTAAATTTTCTAATTTTGTCCACTGTCTCGTTCTGCAAGTCTTGCTTGTACATTTTTGAATACAATGTCCCGTAAGTACTACACTTTCATTGAAATTTCTGGTGGAAATATGTTGCTCGATCTGTAGCCACTCTTTTTTCAACACACACCGCAGGATCCGCGGACGCTAAACCCTAGTATTTTACTCTCAGTTCGTTACACGTCTCAAGTGCTATGGTGTAAGATAATATTTGCTGTTTCACGGTTACCACTGGATTCTTTACTTAACGCATTTAAATTGAAAACCGTGTTTGTTTCTTTTCTTTTTTTGCCATGCTCTGAGGAGACTACTTTGGGTCATCAGCAGGAAACTGTTTATATTACAGCCGAGGCCCAACCGTATAAGGCTGCCCTACGTAGTCTTCTCTTTAGATATTTTCGGCCTCTCCTCCTGAAAGGATATTAAGCTTTTCTTTTCTTCCGAAATTTTGCTCAATTATTTGATTTATTTTACCTGGAAAGTATTCACATTTCATCTAGTCTTACCACTCCACACCACAACAGTCAACGAGACAATGCAAGGCAGAAGAACCCTTTGACGATTGCCACATACATCTGAGATCTACAAGAGTGGACGAAATACCGGGTTTGCGAACTATTACCACTACGCCAGGGACCCACATTCTATCTTTTCTATTTTGAATTTTTATTATTTTTGGTTCTAAGGTATTCCTTCATCTTCTAACTTGTGGTTTACAACGACGAATTACGCCCAATGCCAGGGACCATGTTCATAAAATTCACCTGTGGACCACAGACATATATTTCTTTAACCATACTTTCCAGTTATTCAGTACCCCGGTTGTGTCGTATCGTGTCGTGCCCGAAAATGGTAAAACATGTAAAATGTTTCTACAACTCCAAAAATAAAATATCCTTTTGTAATTGGCAAAACGTAGAAGACATTGTAAGCTTAATATCCTTTTTTTTTTTTTTTTGTCAATCTGTCTCTGAAACTGGAGATTAAGTATAGTTGTTCTGTACATTCGGCTAATTCTGTTAATCAAAATATTTTGTTTAACTAATTTATTTTAACATGGGTAGTCCGTTTAAAATTACCAGTTTTATCCCAGAGGACCACGATTTTTGCAAATGGAGATTTTCACCAACATCTTGAAGGAATGCGGATTTTTCTCAAGTGATGCTGTGTCAGAAAGTGAGCAAGTCGGTGATTCCCTTGCTTACCCTTTCGAATAAGGAAAAGCAGAAGAAATCAAGCCGTTAAGAGAAACAAATGCCACAAAATTCCGTATCACCTTGCTCGCTTTCTTTAACAACAAAGGCGATCTTCTTGGTCCCGATTGAGCGCAAGAAGCTTTGCAGACTCGTATGATCACTGAGCAGAAGATGGATTAAAAAGACTCGTAATCATGGAGCAGAAGAAGGGTAAAAGACACCTGGTCAAGAAAGATCGCAACCCACACAATACAGAGATTAACAGTAGTATATGTGCGAGCACTTGTAGAAAAATCTGAAGGGATTCAGTTCTTCACTGCAAGGATAAAAATTAAATCGTACGGGGAAATTTTGGTTTCACAAAGCGCGATATGATATAATTTGCACGCCTTGGGAGGACATATCCCTTCTCGTTAATCATGAACCTTTTACACAAAAAAACTTTAATAGACAATTTGAAGGTTCCGTTTTTCATTCCCTCACATTCCTTTTATTATAAAAATTATTTGTACCTATCTTTTACGTTATTTCGTTTTATTTTGACCATTGTCCTATGGCCACTTACCCATCCCAGGAAAAATAATTATCACTTTACCTGTGTGACACATTTTCTAAAAAGAGAATTTGCTTTGGTAAATAATATTTGACGCCCATGTAAAGATTTAAAGAAAGAAAATATTTTGGGCTTTCGATTAACCGAAGAACAAAAAAAAAACAATACTTTATACACTCTAAACGCCAATAGGCACGCAGCCCAGAGGTATTCACTGATCTGAAAAAAAAACCGAATCTGTTTCACGACTGCTTTTATAGTTTTTTGACAATACATCTACAACTGTGCTTTTTATGTATTGTTGCGATTTTCCTTGTTGCGCTACTGATATGAAAATTATTTGCGCATCTCATTGTTGGAACAAAGCACATGGTCGAATCAATGTAGGAAAAGCTTCTACTACATAGGAAGTTAATTTTTCGTGCTGAAGGATATTAAGAACACAGTTTGCCGTCTTTACACGATTTTAAAAAATTACGGTTAAAATGATATATACATTAGAACATGAGCACTTTCAAGTCCACTGTTGACCCGTCATCAGATGGTGTGCTTGCATTATGCCCTGGGAGGGTATATATTATGTAGTATGCACACCGACGAAACAGTATGTTTTGGCATGCGCATGCTCACTACACAATCATGTCGTTTCATTAGAGCAGCCGATATTGTCTCTTTCGCTGTAATAGTTACAAAGTAGTTTCCATGGCAACGGTATAATGATAGGGGTATCGTCGTTACAGCATTCTGCCCTATGTTTATGTATCAATAGGCTTTCTAACAGGAGGATAGATGAACAGGTAGTCGGCGTATGTAACATAGTAACATCGTCCCAGATAGGTTGGTGTTGACCCTTCAGGCATAGTCTTGAAAGGGCGGTGGAGGTGGAGCATGTTTTAACATTATATCTATGTTCAGAGACACGTAAATTAATATTGCGACGGGTCGAACCTATGTATATCTGGTCGGTTACATCAGCATTCATAGCTTTTAGTGGGATTGCGTACACACCGAATTTGGAACCATGGGGAATCTGATCCCTGTCATTTTTAATATGGGCGAGAATGTTGCACGTTTTTATGCCAAAAGCAAAATTAAATGGACGACATGCGTTTTTTAGGATATTTGTAATAGCAGGGATGTATGGTAGTTTGCCAACGTATGAAGTGCTTGGTCTCGTTCTTGGTCATGTTGAGTATGATGCATTAAAGACACGGCGCATTATGGAATTAACTGTGGTAGATGGATAAATATATAATGCTGCAATATCCATAATTTTTGCAACTTCTAGGTCTCTTTGATCGGTTGAGGATGAATGTGTAACTGCTCGGTGAAACATAAAGTGAAGGGCTGAGAGTTTTTGCCTGAGTGGGTGGTAGGAGTTATAGGGAATCATAGATTTGTTGCAGTTGGTTTTCTATAAACAGAGTGAGTTACTTCGTTAGTATTAGGGTTTCTTTCCAACAAGATGTACAGATAGGGTAATGCATAATTGGTCTCGAATTCTGTAGAAAATTTTATGGAACTGTATTTTGTAGACAACAAGCTGGTGAACTCGGTAAGGCTTTCTAGGGTGGACTGCCAAAACAAAAGCACATCATCCACGTATCTCAGGTATAAAATAGGTTTCACATGAAAGTTTACGAGGACTTCGTTTTCCAGGTCTTGTAACAACAACTCAGAACTGCTGAGAGGGGTGACCCAATAGGGGCCCCTTCCCGTTGACGGTAAATAGTTTCATTAAATCGAAAAAATGTTCTGTTGTACACTAGTCTGAGGGCATTAACAATGCCTTGAATTTCATTATGGGTATAAGTTCTGTGCGCTGACAACATTTCTTCGATGATACGGTGGACAGCAGGTACAGGTACGTTAGGGTATAGGGAAATGATATCAAGTGAGACCATTATGAACTGCGAGCTAGATGGTGTAACAGAATGTATTTTATTTAATGCCTGAGCGGAACTGGACACCGAGAATATGGATGATAATGTTAAAACATGCTCCACCTCCACCGCCCTTTCAAGACTATGCCTGAAGGGTCAACACCAACCTATCTGGGACGATGTTACTATGTTACATACGCCGACTACCTGTTCATCTATCCCCCTGTTAGAAAGCCTATTGATACATAAACATAGGGCAGAATGCTGTAACGACGATACCCTTATCATTATACCGTTGCCATGGAAACTACTTTGTAACTATTACAGCGAAAGAGACAATACCGGCTGCTCTAATGAAACGACATGATTGTGTAGTGAGTATGCGCATGCCAAAACATACTGTTTCGTCGGTGTGCATACTACATAATATATACCCTCCCAGTTCATAATGCAAGCACACCATCTGATGACGGGTCCACAGTGGACTTGAAAGTGCTCATGTTCTAATGTATCATTTTATCATATATATTATTTTAACCGTAATTTTTTAAAATCGTGTAAAGACGGCAAACTGTGTTCTTAATAAGCTTCTACTCTTTGATCTTTGAATTAAAATATAATATCTGAATGTGATGCTTTCTAATTTGAAACACTGGGCGGAAACGTTTTTGTTGCATTGATACCAGCACTTGTTCTTACCTAATTTGAGTGTGCTGAATTCAAATCTGAAGTTAGTTTTTCTCTGTAAGCTCTAGATTATTCGCAATTCAACATTTTCATCTTTCGCGAAATTAACGTCTCTCTCATGATACATGGGCTATCTGAGGAGTTTATATTCACGCATTCTTAAATTTAGGCTTAAAAGCCTTCTTAGCAAAGACATTCTTTATGCATTCAGAAAAACGTGTACGTGCATCACAATATGCATTGAGGTTTGAAAAAAGGCAAAAACATCACTTGTAAACGATGCGTTGGCACTTGTCAAATCTGAAACACTTATCTATTAAAGTCGAATATGAGTATGCGCTAACGCTTTTTACTTTGATGTAACATAATATTTCGACATAAAGATGATAGGTGATACAGAACAACGGATAAGGATGGGATGCAAAGTTCAAGTATGTCCTATTCAGGAAAACATCTGCGCTTGTAGCTGTGCTGCGGCGTTTGTGGACATTCTCAGGGCGATCTCGTTTGATGCTACAGCAGTAGTCTGATATCAAACTTTTGTCCCATCGCCATTGACAGCGCTGTTCCATGCACATGAGGTATTGGTAGAAACGCTCTTCCGGTTCATAACTAAGAGCCCCAAGGTTCTAGGGGAATTGATCAAAGTGACTATTCTGGACATGGAGCTTGACACTCACGTTGCACACGAGATCGCGCAAAGGCAACAGCATTCTAGTAACGAGAACCACATGATTATCTGCGTTTTTATTACCAAGAAAGTTTTGTATAACTTCAACGAAAGACAGCCATTGCTGAGGAAATACTGGGATATATTCATCTTCCTTGAAAATTCCTCATCACGTACAAGTGCACGAAATTAAGGTCAATCGAACACACCTGCTTTGATCTTCTCGAAAGACAAAGCAGGAAAATCAGAAACTATACGTTGAAGAGATTCACCATCAGTACTTAATGCCTTCACGAACTGTTTCATGAAGCCGAGCTTGATATGGAGTTGGGGAAAAGTAATCTTCTCTCTGCTGACGGTTGGGTTATTCACAATGCTTGGTACACCTGCTTCTAGGGTCTCACAGATGGGTCACTCCTCCTGGGTACAGTGTACCTCTCGAGCTCATCTGGCCCACATGGAGAGACAGCATGGAAACTTCGTGAAGCCTATCTGTTGACCAAGGAGGACGTTTACCATTTTCAGGTCCACACAAATGATGCAGTTGTGCTCGTGATGTTTGAGTAAGTCAATGACCTTTTCTTTGTAATTGTGTTCTCGCAAATGCACCAAGTGACCAACTTGAACCGCCCCATAAACATTCCCATGGTGCAAGAGAAAACACTTAAGGCTGCGCTTTGAGATGTACAGAAAGAATCGCCATTCTGTTGTAATATACAAGGTAACACCTCGATTTCTGAAAAGCCCTAGGAATAGGTGTTCTTTTCTTTGAATAATTACAAGTGGCTGTAAACAAACAGTTTTTCTTCTGGAAAGAAATCCACAAAGATCTGGTTCCGCTTTCGGAAAAAAGAAACTTTGCAGAGCGGTCAAGTAGGTTATTTTCTTGAAGCCTGGGGGCTAATACCTCAGTTGCATTTTTGGAGAGCCCCAAATCACGCACTAAGTCATTCAGTTACGGTTGGCTAAACTGCTGAGGGGCTGATGACTATTTGGTATCAGAGTATTCGCATTCTGAACACACTTCTTAAAGCTCGTTATCACTACTTTCGTGTTCATTTTGATCATGTTCACTGCCTTTATCTGTAAAAGAGGCAAAACCATTAAAACCTGGAACCGGGAATTCCTCATAGTGCGGAGTAGGTCGAATTCCTGAGGGACCCTTGTGAAATCAAGGAAACGCTGCAAATGTTTGACTACGTGCTTAGCATTCCTGAAAATTAGGCACGTGGAATTCTTTCACTAAAATTCGGAAGAAGTAGATTGATGACACTGGCGGTGAGAAATACATCCTTCGTGCCATAGAATTTTCTTTAACGAGATATGTATTACACGCAGTTGTAATAAATCATTAGATAGAAACTACGTATTCGAATAAACACTTTACTGCCAATGTCATTGTCAACCATTATCAATCCACTGCTGGACGAAAGTCTCCCCAAATTTCCTCCACAACGGTCTGTCTTGTGACAGTCTCCTCCATGTCACTCCCGCATACTTTCGAATTTCATCCACTCATCTCCCATGTGGTTTTCTTCTGGGTCTTTTCCTGTCCCTTGGAATCCAATCTAAAATTTTGGCTGTCCATCGATGGTCTGTCCTTCTGGCAGTATATCCAGCCCATTGCCATTTCAGGGATTTAACTCTGATCATGATGTCTTCCACTCTTGTCATGCACCTCTCCCTGCTTCTTTGAGTTGCCTGCAGCCTTTGTATGTCTCGTTTAGTTAAGGTTCACGTCTCTGCACCATATGTAAGCACTGGTAGAATGCATTGATCAAACACTTTTCTTTTAAGACATAATGACATATTGCTCTTGAAAATTATGCTGTTTCTTCCAAACGCTCTCCAGGCAAGTTTTGTACGCCGATTAATTTCTTCATCAATGTGACCCTCACTTCATATCTGCTGTCCAAAATAAACGTACGTGTCTGTTATCTCCAGCTTTTCTCCATCAATCGATAAATCTTCATTTCTTGATAAAGCATTGAACATCACTTTTGTCTTCTGAAAGTTCATTTTTAATCCCACTTCTTTACTCTTGTTAGCAAGTTCCTGGATCATACACTGCAGCTCTGATGGGGTCGTTGCAAAAACGACTACGTCATCAGCAAAACGAAGGTGAGTTAGATAATCTCCATTATGCTTTATCCCCATGTTTTCCCAGCTGAGCGACTGAAAGACACCCTCCAATGTAGCATTAAAAAGCTTCGGAGATATGGTGTCACCTTGTCTCACTCCCATTCCAACTTTTATGTGTGCTGTATTCTCGAACAGCCGAATCTTTGCACTTGCATTTTCATAGATATTATTAATAATATTAATGAATGCATCTTCAATGCCGCAGGATTTCAGAGCAATTGTAACTGCTGATGGTTTCACCTAATCAAAGGCTTTTTCATAATCGATAAAAGCCGTGCACAATGGAAGTTCATATTCCCTCGCTCTTTCAATTAGTTCTCTCAGTACGTGGATATGATCTATTGTGCTGTAGCCACTCCTGAATCCAGCTTGTTCTCTCGGTCGAACCATGTCCAGTGTTACCTTCAAGCGGTGTGAAAGAACTTTAGTGAAGATTTTATAAGCCACTGATAGGAGGCTGATAGGTCTGTAGTTCTTGAGATCCTCAATGTCACCTTTTTTATGTAGCAAGATTATTTTAGCATTGTTCCAATCCTCAGGATTCTTCCCTTCATTAAGGCATCGAGTGAAAATTTTTGTGAGTACTGTTTCGATTTCTCCACTTGCTTCTTGTATGATGTCTACAATAATTCCATCTTCTCTTGGAGCTTTTCCCCGCTTCATGTTCTTGATTGCATGTGCAACGTCTGCTGAGAGGACTGGAAGAACTCTGGTACTGGTACATTTTATGATGTCTGGAGTACATGTACCATCCCTTTCATATAATTTGGAGTAGAAATCTTTCACTCTTTATGACAGATTACTGCCTATATACAAGCTATTAAATGGCATGCTGGTTTTTATTGTTTTTGACCTTCTGAGGAATAGCAGTGAAGATCATTCATTGGAACATGTGATCTACAAGGATGTAAAGAAATATTCCTAAGATAACTACTGAAACAAACAAACAAACAAACAAACACAAAACACACACACACACACACACACACACACACACACACACACACACACACACACACACACACACACACATATCTTTACACCCGCACAATGGCACACATAGAGCGAGAGAAATTCCTTCAAGAAAAAATTCGGCCCTGTATATCCAAATCTAAAAACATGACACCCGTAAATGTGACGAAACAGGCATCATCTTCATATCCGTGGATTAAACAAAGTGAAACAGGCCACCAGAACGAAGCCACCCCGGTGGCGCAGTGGTCTAAGGCGTTGGCCTCTGATCATTCGTCCGTAAGGGGTCTGGGTTCGAATCCCGTTCAGGCATGGATGTTGGGTTTGTCTTACTACACTGGCTCTCTCCCTTCCCTGGAACCAGTGACCCTAAGTTAGGGACGGGCGACTGCTTATAGCCCATTGAGTTGCTCACGGCGGTCGTTAAACCTCCAATCAAAAAACAAAAAAATCAACCAGAACGAAAAGTTAGGAAACTTGTAAACCATGGAACTCTGTGCCTGAAGTCTGAAAAATAAAAACAAATTGCTTAAAAAACGCTCTTAAACTAATATGTTCTTAACGGAAAATATTGTTACCGGCCCCAGTGCGAATAAGAATCACACTTATGAAATGTAAATTGCACCACAACTCAGGCGGTTGGCAATCGGATAACAATACCCACAGCACCGACTGGTACTCTGGACCCGCAGTTACCTAAAGTTAATCAAAGCACAGTGTAAACCACGGCAAATTCAAAGCGCTTTGTACATCAATAATAATGCAGTCATTTGCTTTATAACATTGAGTTCATGCACAGAAAGATATCTCTGCTCTTTCAAACTTTAGGCTGTGGCCGCCAGGCGCTCTCCTTATGAGGCGGTCAACAAATAAAAACAGAGCACAGTACTACGCGTAATGAAGCTCGTCTGAACTGTATATACGTTTATAATGAGAAGCACGAAGTACACATATAAGGCACTTTCCCGTCTACGGAAACCTTTTTGCGGTTCTTCGGACTCCAACCTGTGACGGCCAAGTGATGGCCAGCTGGACGAAAATTGACCAAAAAAAGGTCTTCCCTCAATAATTCTCTCTTGAAGACGCGGAAGCTAATCTGGAGCTGCAGAAGAGAAGTACATTCATTACCGGAGATACAGAAGTGCAGTACTTTCGCTCTCAAAAATACTGATGGGAAGTACGTCGCAACACGTTGGGATAAGCTTTCATTGATGTTCCGGTTACACAAGATTTAAAGAATGCTGGCATTTTATCACCTTTGTGAAATGGTTTCACTGGAATGAAATGATATTGCTGATTCTTTTCATAACTAGTAGTTATCGATTCGTAAGGCAACCCGATCGCTGGCCATCTTTTCATTCATTGCTCAGAGTTAAGCTGGATCTCCTTAGCTGCAATTCGTCAGCTGCTTGAGATTTCCTGTTCTTAGCAGCTGGCAGAGATTTCCTTAGCGGTAGTTCGTTGCACTGCTTATCTTCCTCGGATATACCCGAATATTGTTGAACAAATTCCTCCGTTTGAAGGAGACTTATGAGTCACGCAATGAGTGATCTATTTGTTTGAGAGACGCATATTTATTTCGAAATACTTTAAGCAAAACCCAGAATTGCTTTTCTGGTGAGGTTTGGTATTCTGATAAAGGACTGCATTGAGTTCCGGAGAAAACCTTTTAATCTTTGACAAGGGAAACGTCACAGCCTATGTGCTCTTTGTCTCGGCACCCACCCACATTAAATAGCAATTCAGCAGAATCTCTCCAGACGTGTTCACAAAACTTAAAATCGTATTCACTGGATTTACATCTAAGTTTTATAATTCCTTACTAATTGGAAACGACTAAAATTATAATTCATACCATTCAAATTTAACAGTTGTGAATCAAATAAGTCATTGACTGATTATAACGCACTTCTAGGCTTGAAGCTATACGTCGTTCCTTATTGGGAATTATAGTGCACTTCCTGACTTGATGCTTGCGACATTTCGACAGTTCACTGATGTAATTACACTCATGTTATTAAATCGAAACTTCACTGATGAAATTAAGGATCTTGCTTTCTAGAGTCGTGTCAAAAGGATGTCATAAATAGGACGCACCTACTGTCTTACTTTTAGAATGCCGTTTATAAAAAATTATATTCCTTATGTTATCAGTTTTTCCCTACTATGATACGTCTGTCTGTGGATACTATATCTCTTCAACTACTTGTTTGATTTGAAAAACACTTTTTTGCATTGGGAAACTTGAATACTGACAAAGATGAAACTTGCTTCCAATTTTTGTACGATGCATAACTTCGCCACCAGAGGGCATAAACGCAGATGCTATTGACTTTATAATACATTTTATTCTGTACAATTACGTTTGAACATCTTTTGGAAAATATTTTTTCTTACTTTTTCAAAAGAATATTTGAAAATATTCTTTCTTCCATTAAACTAGAATTTCCTAGATATGTCTGCTTCTAAAACTCATATTTAAAGATCATCGTATAGATCTTCCCACTTGAAATGTTCTAAATATAAATTTGAAATTTTAGCAAAGTATGATTTGGCCACTGTGGAGTGAAAGTTTGTACTTTTGTTTTTGATACATTCGCAGAAATATCCGCGTCTCCAGAAGCTCTATTTAGAAACATGTTATACCAATAATATATTTCGCACGAAAACTATAGAATTACTATATACACATGCTGCCGAAACGTACGATTAATTCAAACTGTGCCTCCAACTGCAATTTAAAATTCATTAAGTTACAATTAAAAACACTATTTACAATAAAAATGCAAGGACTTTAAGGTATCTCATATCCCCATCATCAGGCCTATGTGCCACGAATCATGAGGAGCTATCTTATATACACTGCCGGACAATTGCTAAGGACGGATGACAATAGCAACGATAGCAACCATAAAATGGAAGGCAGGAAAATGTGGAAATTAGCATAAGTGCGGGATACAGTAAGACGTGTTGTGCGTATGCAAATTTTGGATTGCCGAACTTGTTCGTGACGTCATAGCGCTGATAAGAGATATAAAGGAGTTGACGCGTATTGAACGTTGTTGTTCAAACGCAAAGTTGAAAGGGAAAGAATCAATTGACGAACTTGCAATTTTCAGTATGTCTTCCCGACATCACCTAGATGATTTTACGCGTGGCCGTATTATTGGCAAGATTGAAGAAGGGCGAAAAATAACAGATGTTGCCAGGGAGTTCGACGTCAGCCACAGTGTTGTTTCAAGGCTTTGGAAATCATTTCAAACAAATGGAGAGTGTAGCAAACGTCACGGGGGAGGTCGTGTTAGCAGTACGACACCTGCAGAAGATCGGTACATAGTGCTATCAACAAAAAGACACCGGCGCAGCACAGCTAGTGAGGTAGCAAATCAGTTTATGGCTGCTACTGGCAAACGGATCTCCCGAAAAACTGTCGCCAGACGTTTGCATGAAGGAGGACTATACGCCCGCCGTCCTGTTGTGTGCATCCCATTGTCCAGACGTCACCGTACCGCCCGTTTGCAATGGTGCCATCAACATCGCAATTGGACTGATAACGACTGGTCTGCTGTCCTCTTCTCAGATGACAGTAGATACAGTCTATCGTCTGATTGTCGACGACAACTGATCTGGCGTGATAGTGGTACTGCATATTGTTCAGCAAACATACAGGAAAAGAACCGATATCCGACATGTAGTGTCATGGTATGGGCTGGCATCATGATCAATAGCCGTACGTCCCTCTATGTGCTTCCAACTGGGACTATGACTGGCCAACGATACATTAATGATGTTCTGCTACTTCATGTTCGCATGTTCCGTGGTGCGCTGTCGGTGATAGATTCATTTTCATGGACGACAACGCAACATGTCATCAAACAGTCGCTGTCCAGGAGTGTCTTGAGAGCGAGGATATTCAGCGCCTCGTATGGACAGCACGTTCTCCAGATCTGAATCCCATTGAAAATGTGTGGGATGCTTTGGGGAGGAGTCTTGCTGGTCGCCAATGCCTTCCAATAAACAAGGACACCCTCATCCGTGCACTGACAGAGGAATGGGATAAATTACCCCAACAGCTGCTTGTTAATGTTGTGCAAAGCATGACACGACGTGTGGAATCTTGCATCGCCTTCCATGGTGGCCATATCCCGTATTGACATCTCACGCCGGAACGCCTGCGGACGGTAATTGCATTTTTTTCACGTTTACGTATTCTGCACAAAATGGCCTGTTTGTCCCTTGAACACGTTCCAAAGCCTTCTGGATTTCAGAGCACAATAAATTGTCTTTCTTGTAATGTCCTGGCATTCTGACTTTATTTTATTTCACTTGGCATCCAACCACACTTACTTTTTTTGCGCTATATAGCCGTTTATGATCCGTCCTTAGCAATTGTCCAGCAGTGTATATACATCACAAGAAAGCATCCCGTCACACGTCCGTTTTACATTCCTGTGTTGCCAACATTAAAAGACACAAACTATAATGTTTAAAAATAATTATACAAGCCAAAAATATATCTAAGTTTCATTCTCGATGGCTGTGAGGGTTACCAGCCGTCTCCATGGGTTTGGTATATACACTGACAGAAAAAAATCCCAACACCACAAAAAAATAGTTGTAGAGGAATGAAATGGCGGCAATACATTTATATAGGTAACATATTTAATCGATTAAAGTTTCAAGATCACAGCTCAATGTAAGCGCGAGAAGAGCCATTTTAAATGTGAAATGCTGGTACATTAATAACCGGTGTAACCGCCAGAATGTTGAATGCAAGCATGCAAACGTTCATGCATTGTGTTGTATAAGTGCTGGATGTCAGTTTGTGGGATGGAGTTCCATGCCTGTTGCACTTGGTCGGTCAATTCAGGGACGGTTAATGCTAGTTGGGGGTGACGCTGGAGTTGTCGTCCAATGATGTCCCATACGTGCTTGATTAGTGACAGATCTGGTGATCTAGCAGGCCACGGCAACATGTCGACACTCTGTAGAGCATGTTGGGTTAAAACAACGGTATGCGGGCGAGCGTTATCCTGTTGAAAAATATGAATGGCAGCACAACAGGTTGAATCACCAGACCGACGTACAACTGTGCCGTCAGGGTGCGTGGGATAACTACGAGAGTGCTCCTGCTGTCATAGGAAATTGCTTCCCAGACCATAACTCCAGGTGTAGGTCCAGTGTGTCTCGGCCGCAGACAGGTTGGTTGCAGGCGCTCACCTGGCCTCCTTCTAACCAACACACGGCCATCACTGGCATCCAGGCAGAACCGGCTTTCATCAGTAAACACAACAGATCTCCACTCCGTCCTCCAATGAGCTCTAGCTTGACACCACTGACGTTGCAAACGGCAGTGGTTCGGAGTAAGTGGAATGCACGCTACAGGGCGTCTGGCTCGGAGCTGTCCTTTAAGTAACCGATTTGCAACAGCTTGTTGTGTCACTCTGGTGGCAACTGCAGCTGGAATTGCTGCCGCAGACGCAGTACGATGCGAGACAACGTCTAATAAAGTTATCACAAACTGAATTAGATGTTGTCTCTTGTTTCCTAGTGATCCACTTACCCAAGTACATTCATTATTGCTGAAGAAGTTCGGGCTGATTCATCCATTCCTCCACCTGAAGCAGATGCTATCCTCTCCGCTCTTTAATTGGTAGCCAGGAGGTCGTATTTCAAATTCGACGGGAAACTTTTCAACAACGAGAAGGTGCACCTATGGGGTCATCATTGTCCCCCGTCTTAGCAGAGATCTTACTTCAGTCTCTGGAAGACCAAGCGTTATTGAATTTCCCATTTCATCCTGCTCTCATTGTTAGATATGTGGACGATATGTTGGATTTTTTGGCCCCATTCTATTACTCTCCTGGATGAAATTACGGAACACCTCTCTTCACAATTTCCCACTATTAAATTTATTAGAGAATTGGAACAAGACGGAAAATTACCTTTTTTCGATTTTATGTTGTCAAGTGATCCTTCGTCACATCAAGTCAAATATTCAGTGTATAGAAAACCTACGTTTACACCACTTATTATCCCTTTTGATTCATCACACCCTAATGAACAAAAGGTCTCAGCCCTTCCTTTCATGATAAGACGAGCTTTCACTCCTTCTTCTACTTGTAGAGTGAGAAATAAGGAACTTTCTACTAATAAGGCTATAGCTCGGTCGTTTGGATTTGCAGATCGTGTTTTCTGTATTTGGTTGAGAAACTTCACAAATTTGAGATTCACGACATTGTCCACGGAGGTCGGGACCCTTGGGTATGTTGGTAAGTTGGAATATTTCCCCCCAATTATTTCTATCCTCAAAAAGGCATGCCGAAAATATGGTTTCAGATTCGGTATATGCACAAGAAATATCTTTTCACTAATTCGGAACGATCGTGCTAATGTTTCAGATTTTTGTAGATATGGTGTCTATAGTATTCCACTTATTAATGAGTACCCCAATACCGACGTTACATAGTATATAGGTTCTACACTTCGGACTTTGGATAAGAGAGTGAGTGAACATAAATATGCTCTACGAACAGGGACTATAAACACAGCACTTACTACTGCTGTTGGGCAAGGAGGATACTCCCCCGACTGGAATAATGCTAAAACTCTCAGCTCAAATGTAACAAAAAATACAATATTTGTGTCCGAAAGTTTACATATAATTTCATATGGTAACAAGTGTTGTAATTTTGACTTGCCTACCTATATACCAAACCCATGGAGACGGCTGGTAACCCTCACAGCCATCGAGAATGAAACTTAGATATAACCTTGACTTGTATAATTATTTTTAAACATTATAGTTTGTGTCTTTTAAAGTTGGCAACGCAGGAATGTAAAACGGACGTGTGACGGGGGATTTCTTGTTATGTATATATATGGGATAGCTCCTGATGATTCGTGGCACATAGGCCTGATTATGGGGACCTGAGGTCCCTCAAAGTACTTGGCTTTTTATTATAAATAGTGTTTTTAATCGTAAATAAATAAATGTATTTTAATTTGCAGTTGGAGGCACAGTTTGAATTAATCGTACGTTTCGGCAGCATGTGTATATCGTAATTCTATAGAAACATGTTCCTGGGTCAGATACCATGCACTACGGCAAGGTTTATGAGAATATGTTGTGCTAAAAACATTTCACAATTTTCCCGCCATGGTGCCTAAATATATAGCATCCTTGTGCCGATATCTCAGCTTGATTTTAAATATACTTTCGATAAGGAATATCAATTGGCACTTAGAAGAGACCTTAACCAACACTACCAACAGTTGTGAATATCAATGGTCTGTTAGAAAAGACTGTTACCAAGACTATCGGGTTTCCACTGCCACAGGAGATAACTCATCACAATATATGACCACGAGTGGCGGCGGAGTGCCGCTTCATTAACTAACAGTGTTCGAGCGCATTTAATTTTTGCTTCACTTAGGATTGCAGTGGTCAATTAATCGAAATCAGGTGCTGAATTCTTCCCTAAATCTGGTTAGTCGCCTGTCGGAGATCAAATATCATATTTTTCTTGAGCACCTCACCAGAAAAGATTTGCAGGCGATCTAGTGTGGTTATTGGAATACATCGGAAAGGAAGACAAAAGTAGTAGCCTACTCTCTGCAGTTCCCTTAGCAATGGTTCGTGATTTTGTGGGAGACTGCTATGAGGCAGCTGTATCTCGTATGGCGTAGAAGAGAGCTGCCGAACAGTCTATTTGATCCTGCCGCTTTCCAAAAACCCCTCCCGTTTGGACTGAACAAAACTTTCTTTGCATCTATGATTGCTCAGACCTTCCCACTATACAAAACTGTGTCACTGCAGCTTCATCATGGTGGTGGTAGATTCCTGGACACGAACAGTGTGATTTCCGCAGTTCCAAGACGCGACCCCTCTCAAAGCAAAGAACTGTTTCTATGGTTTTCTTGGACAACATCGAGGAATGCATTTTGGCAACTGAAACGCGCGCACACGATAAAACACAGGCAAAATATTTTTAGCAATCATTCGACAGCATTTGTTCAGGCTGAAGGGTGCGCGATTCCAATGCCGTCTGGGAACGACCAAGAAGTTCACTGGCGGCGACAATTCAGTCCTTTGCATGCCTGTCCAAGTGACATTTGAATGCCTACATTCCCGATTACAAAAGGAATTTATCGAGGTTTCTAGATTCGTATAGGTGTGCATTTGGGAAAACATAGAAAGTGCGAACGAATTGAAATGTGTTGAGGTAAGGGATTCTTGGGTCTCCCTTTCTGACGAGTGAACTTTCAAATAGTCGATTTTTGGTGAACTGCCAAAATATCTCGATGCTAGACTGTCAGTGATGTTTTCACGCTTGATCTTATTTCGCTCTTACTTTTACGTCTTCATGTGTCTAAAAAACCGAAAGATGCCATTCCATATATTTCGATGTATGAAACCTCTATCGTGAGCATAAATATCGGTGAAATCTGGAAAGTTGTCTCTAGTGGATACCTTATGTTTCTAGACATGAGCACTAGGAACAGTTTCCGGTCTTGACTTGAATCCTTCATCCCTCAGAACTAATATAAGCCACATGACTTTGAATCTGATAGACAGTGTTAAAAGGATTATATCATGTTGGGCCGCTGGTAATCTGAAGACGATTCTTTTTAAACTACGAATTTTCTCCATGTGTGATATCCCGTTGTGAGAGTATGAATCCCGGATGATTCAAAAATGATTCTCTGCCCAAACACAAATAAAAAAAGACAGCTAATTCGGAAATCCACATTTGTATGGTGGACGCCATTAACAAAAACAAAACACATTTGAGAAAATATACAATATCGTCATTACTAAGGGAAAAAGCCAAATATTTTCTGATCTAATGAAGCATGGGAGAAGAAGTATTTATTAAAAGCATTTGCTGCTTTTAATGTACTTTGTACTTCACCTTAAAGTACACTGGGGAAAAAATGTTTCTTACTTTCTGTTACATGAGTCTTTTCAACTGATTTTAAGTATCTTATAAACACTGATTTCAAATCTGAATTCGGTGTTCCTCTACATGCTCTAGTTTTCATGTCATTTGAAACTTGTAATTTTCCAAAGAAAAGAACACCCATTCCTATTTACACTGTCGATGCTTAAATCTACTTTAACCTGAGACTAATTAAATTAGGCTGATTCTTGAACACCAATATTCTTTTTTTATTGTTAATTTTGGATTCTAGAGATTTATCTGATTTACACAAAAATAACAACCGTATTTCTTTGTTTTAGATCTGATCATGGTTTCCTCAAGTAGACATAAATGTGTAAATAATTCTGATGCATTCTGTTATGTATGCGACTGCTACACACTTCTTCGTCAAAGGCCCAATATAACTTCGTTTGTGAGGCTTGCCTATACACCCTATTTGGAAGTTCCCCTTGGCGACCAAAACAAGAAATGGGCCCCTTATACTGTGTATCAAAATTGTAAGTAAATGCTTCGTGACTAGTGAACAGGAAGACGTAAGCGTCTGCCTTTTGGAATTCTAATTGTTTGGAGAGAAGATATGGACCAAATAACTGACTGCTATGTTTGCCACGTGAACAAGAAGGGTGTCGGCAAGAAAAACCAGCATAAGATCTCCTATTCCAGTATTCCCACAAGAATTCGACCAACTCCTCACTATGAGGAATTCCCGGTTCCAGGTTTTAATGGTTTTGCCTCTTTTACAGATAAAGGCAGTGAACATGATCAAAATGAACACGAAAGTAGTGATAACGAGCTTTAAGAAGTGTTTTCAGAATGCGAATACTCTGATACCAAATAGTCATCAGCCCCTCAGCAGTTTAGCCAACCGTAACTGAATGACTTAGTGCGTGATTTGGGGTTCTCCAAAAATGCAACTGAGGTATTAGCCCCCAGGCTGCAAGGAAATAACTTACTTGACCGCTCTTCAAAGTTTCTTTTTTCCGAAAGCAGAACCAGATCTTTGTGGATTTCTTTCCAGAAGACAAACTATTTGTTTACAGCCACGACATTCCAGGGCTTTTCAGAAAAGTAGGTGTTGCCTTGTATATTACAACAGAATGGCGATTCTTTCTGGCCATCTCAAAGCGCAGCCTCAAGTGTGTTCTCTTGCACCATGGAATAATTATGGAGCGGTTCAAGTTAGTCACTTGGTGCATTTGCGAGAACACAATAACAAAGAAAAGGTCATTGACTTACTCAAACATCACGACCACAACTGGATCATGGCTCGGGCCAGCCGAGCTCGAGAGGTACACTGTACCCAGGAGGAGTGACCCATCTGTGAGACCCTAGAAGCAGGTGTACCAAGCATTGTGAATAACCCAACCGTCAGCAGAGAGAAAATTACTTTTCCCCAACTCCATATCAAGCTCGGCTTCATGAAACAGTTCGTGAAGGCATTAAGTACTGATGGTGAATCTCTTCAACGTATAGTTTCTGATTTTCCTGCTTTGTCTTTCGAGAAGATCAAAGCAGGTGTGTTCGATTGACATTAATTTCGTGCTCTTGTACGTGATGAGGAATTTTCCAGGAAGATGAATATGTCCCAGTATTTCCTCAGCAATGGCTGTCTTTCGTTGAAGTTATACAAAACTTTCTTGGTAATAAAAACGCAGATAATTATGTGGTTCTCGTTAGTAGAATGCTGTTGCCTTTGCGCGATCTCGTGTGCAACGTGAGTGTCAAGCTCCATGTCCAGAATAGTCACTTTGATCAATTCCCCTAGAACCTTGGGGCTCTTAGTTATGAACCGGAAGAGCGTTTCTACCAATACCTCATGTGCATGGAACAGCGCTGTCAATGGCGATGGGACAAAAGTTTGATATCAGACTACTGCTGTAGCATCAAACGAGATCGCCCTGAGAATGTCCACAAACGCCGCAGCACAGCTACAAGCGCAGATGTTTGCCTGAATAGGACATATTTGAACTTTGCATCCCATCCTTATTGGTTGTTCTGTATCACCTATCATCCTTATGTCGAAATATATGTTAGATGAAAGTAAAAAGCGTTAGCGCATACTCATATTCGACTTTAATAGATAAATGTTTCAGATTTGACAAGTGCCGACGCATCTTTTACTCCACACAAGTGATGTTTTTGCCTTTTTTCAAACCTCAATGCATATTGTGATGCACCTACACGTTTTTGTGAACACATTAAGAATGTCTTTGCCAAGACGGCTTTTTAAGCCTAATTTTAAGAATGCGTGAATATAAACTCCTCAGATAGCCCATGTATCATGAGAGAGACGTTAATTTCGCGAAAGATGAAAATGTTGAATTGCGAATAATCTAGAGCTTACACGGAAAAACTAACTTCATATTTGAATTCAGCACACTCACATTAGGTAAGAACAAGTGCTGGTATCAATGCAATAAAAACGTTTCCGCCCAGTGTTTCAAATTAGAAAGCATCACATTCAGATATTATATTTTAATTCAAAGACCAAAAAGTAGAAGCTTTTCCTACATTGTTTCGACCATGTGCTTTGTTCCAACAATCAGATGCGCAAATAATTTTCATATCAGTAGCGCAACAAGGAAAATCGCGACAATACATAAAAAACAGAGTTGCAGATGTATTGTCAAAAAACTATAAAAGCAGTGAAGAAATAAATTCTGTTTTTTTTTTTTCCAGATCCATGAATACCTCTGAGCTGCGTGCCTATTGGCGTTTAGAGTGTATAAAGTATTGTTTTTTTGTTCTTCGGTTAATCGAAAGCCCAAAATAGTTTCTTTCTTTAAATCTTTACATGGGCGTCAAATATTATTTACCAAAGCAAATTCTTTTTTTAGAAAATATGTCACACAGGTAAAGTGATAATTATTTTTCCTGGGATGGGTAAGTGGCCATAGGACAGTGGTCAAAATAAAACGAAATAACGTAAAAGATAGGTACAAATAATTTTTATAATAAAAGGAATGTGAGGGAATGAAAAACGGAACCTTCAAATTGTCTATTAAAGTTTTTTTTGTGTAAAAGGTTCATGATTAACGAGAAGTGATATGTCCTCCCAAGGCGTGCAAATTATATCATATCGCGCTTTGTGAAACCAAAATTTCCCCGTACGATTTAATTTTTATCCTTGCAGTGAAGAACTGTGAATCCCTTCAGATTTTTCTACAAGTGCTCGCACATATACTACTGTTAATCTCTGTATTGTGTGGGTTGCGATCTTTCTTGACCAGGTGTCTTTTACCCTTCTTCTGCTCCATGATTACGAGTCTTTTTAATCCATCTTCTGCTCAGTGATCATACGAGTCTGCAAAGCTTCTTGCGCTCAATCGGGACCAAGAAGATCGCCTTTGTTGTTAAAGAAAGCGAGCAAGGTGATACGGAATTTTGTGGCATTTGTTTCTCTTAACGGCTTGATTTCTTCTGCTTTTCCTTATTCGAAAGGGTAAGCAAGGGAATCACCGACTTGCTCACTTTCTGCCACAGCATCACTTGAGAAAAATCCGCATTCCTTCAAGATGTTGGTGAAAATCTCCATTTGCGAAAATCGTGGTCCTCTGGGATAAAACTGGTAATTTTAAACGGACTACCCATGTTAAAAGAAATTAGTTAAACAAAATATTTTGGTTAACAGAATCAGCCGAATGTACAGAACAACTTTACTTAACCTCCAGTTTCAGAGACAGATCGACAAAAAAGAAAAAAAGGATATTAAGCTTACAATGTCTTCTACGTTTTGCCAATTACAAAAGGATATTTTATTTTTGGAGTTGTACAAATATTTTACATGTTTTACCATTTTCGGGCGCGACACGATACGACACAACCGGGGTACTGAATAACTTGAAAGTATGGTTAAAGAAATATATGTCTGTGGTCCACAGGTGAATTTTATGAACATGGTCCCTGGCATTGGGCGTAATTCGTCGTTGTAAACCACAAGTTAGAAGATGAAGGAATACCTTAGAACCAAAAATAATAAAAATTCAAAATAGAAAAGATAGAATGTGGGTCCCTGGCGTAGTGGTAATAGTTCGCAAACCCGGTATTTCGTCCACTCTTGTAGATCTCAGATGTATGTGGCAATCGTCAAAGGGTTCTTCTGCCTTGCATTGTCTCGTTGACTGTTGTGGTGTGGAGTGGTAAGACTAGATGAAATGTGAATACTTTCCAGGTAAAATAAATCAAATAATTGAGCAAAATTTCGGAAGAAAAGAAAAGCTTAATATCCTTTCAGGAGGAGAGGCCGAAAATATCTAAAGAGAAGACTACGTAGGGCAGCCTTATACGGTTGGGCCTCGGCTGTAATATAAACAGTTTCCTGCTGATGACCCAAAGTAGTCTCCTCAGAGCATGGCAAAAAAAGAAAAGAAACAAACACGGTTTTCAATTTAAATGCGTTAAGTAAAGAATCCATTGGTAACAGTGAAACAGCAAATATTGTCTTACACCATAGCACTTGAGAAGTACTACGAACTGAGAGTAAAATACAAGGGTTTAATGTCCGCGGATCCTGTGGTGTTGAAAAAGAGTGGCTACAGATCGAGCAACATATTTCCACCAGAAATTTCAATGAAAGTGTAGTACTTAAGGGACATTGTATTCAAAAATGTACTAGCAAGACTTGCAGAACGAGACAGTGGACTAAATCAGAAAATTTTAAGGATTTTTTTTTAGGTCTCTAATCAGCTGGTCTTTTCGATGAGGAAAGTTAATTCGCTGTATTTCATGTGACGTCTGAATCTAACATCAATAACTCTCTTAAGAGGACTTGCACTTGAACACAAAGCGTTTTACCGTTTACACAAGCATGAGGAGAAAAGTGACGCAGACATTTTTTTTTATCCCTTTATTAAAGGAAATGTCAGTGCAACTGAAAGGCAGGTAGAAACTATCCGCTTCGATTTCATAAGCACGTCTCAATATACATATTTTTTGAATACCAAAGTTTTCTCAATGGTGGCTAAGGCAACGTGCCCTATGACCGAACGAAGCCAATCAAAATTCCATGCGGTTCTTTACAAACGCAGAATTGTCAAATCATATCTCACTTACTAATTAGGACGGATCATGTTTGCTCTTGGAATAAGACAAGGTTTCCACGAGGCAGGCGTGTACATTGCGCACTGTTACACGAATGTTATTTTGTAAGTGTTTTAATACTCCTGGTAAACGGTGTTCAAAATTCTTCTGATGACGCATGAAACATATCACAAGAATTGAAACGTTTCCGTCCATATCGTTTAATCCTGGGTTTCTTAACACGGGTTTCGATGCGTTCTCTAAATGTTAGCAAGGAAAATTGCATAATACGTGAAAACAAGCAAACATATACACCATTTATCTTCCTCTTTACTTCGAGAGAAGTCAGTAGAGAGATTTACACTTTAACGGAATCCGTGATATGATAAATGATTCCTGTTGAAGATTACTTTGATCTGTAAATTAAAGTATCCCCTCATTGTCGTTAGAAGAGATACATAAAAGAAAACCTGTTTTGTCGATATATAGACATTTACTTTATTCAAACAGGTTTTGCCAGGACCTCCTGCCTTTTGACCTCCTGTTGTTCCAAGACTTTTCAAATAGTAGAAAGAACATTCTATAGCTCGAATATGGAGTGAATACCTCGAGTTTGTTGTCGGAAGAGACGCAGATTTGAATGTTGGCAGTCTGCTGTGTTCTTTCCTGCGCGATTGTTTGTAACGTACATTTCAAATTTCAGGATAAAATGCCCATGATTCTTTATTTGATTCATGTGTTTGGGAAAACTAAGGAAAAGTAAAACGACTGCGTCAGAGGTTATGACGTTAGCTCTCCTACTTAAGCCCATTGTCTCAAATTTCACCTTGATAGTCGTTTCATCCAATGAAGGTATACATATCGATCTTCTCATCTTGAACTTCTCCTCGACCTGGTAGTTATTTCTGCGCAGTACGTTAATATAATTGAATACATTGTACGCACAAAAGTACATATTCTGCAAAAACTGAGAGTGAAAATCCACACACATCCGAAAACGTACACTCGTTGACAATTGCTAAGCGAAAATGTCCTTTTGGAACGAAACATCAATGTAGCACACTGTAAATATGAGAAAAAACTAATAGATGGCGTAACGTATTGCGATTAACTAACCTCAGACGGAAAGGGACTGGCCCGCTGGATAC
The DNA here is from genome assembly GCA_039090855.1 of Macrothele yani. NCBI lineage: Eukaryota > Metazoa > Arthropoda > Arachnida > Araneae > Macrothelidae > Macrothele > Macrothele yani. The sequence goes on from CM077031.1 coordinate 42,239,239, forward strand.
TTAAAAAGACCCTCCAAATCAGACCATTCGTAAAAGACGTGATGACGGCTTCTTATTCTTGCAACGAAATTTTGTTGGTGACTGATTGATTGGGTGTCATTTGGTACGAACATTCTCATCGTTGTCATTTAACTCCTTATGACCGTGGAATGGTCGTTGAACGGCTCGAGGAGAGACAAAGAGTGACAGCAGTTGCTCGAGATATGGCTTAACGAAGAGCGTCAAACCGGATTTAAAAAAAACAATGTAGAAACCGGAGAAACAGTAGCACTGATGCGTGATGGATGCCGTTGTGGTGCAACGAGAGTAAAGAAACGATCAATATGTGTCCCTCATGGCCCAATGAAATAGGAGTACTACACCAGCACAGCTCGCTGCACACTTTCCTGCTGCAACTGAAACCCTGGTATCGAGTGAGCGATAAGCAGGCGATTAAATATGACCGGTTATATGCCCAAAAGCCTGTGAAATGTTTCAGGTCACCGTCCCAGCATCGTAGTGCCCGGTTAATGTAGTGGACAATCGGAGGTGGTCCACAGTGATGTTCTCAAATGAGAGTCATTTCAGTTTATCGAGTGACCCAAGACATTAGTTGTTGTGGAGAGAGCATGGGACACGATTTCAATTTCATAACATCCGTGAACAGCTCAGTTATGGTGGCCCGGGAGTCCTAGTGTGGGGTGGCATTAGGATGAGGGATGAACGTCGCTACATGTTCTCAACGGAGGGACTGTCACAAAAGAAGGATATTGCAGAGACGTCCCTTAAGGTTATGCTCGCTTGTTCCGTGGCGCAGTGGTTCCTAGCTTCATCTTCATGGATGATAACGCCACACCTCACGAAGCGACCCTGGTAACCAGGAAAACTACTGGATAGCAAGAATATTTAACGAATGGACTGGCCTGCTTACTCGCCCGACCTAAATCCGATGGAGCACGCATTGGAAACTGTTTGAAGTCAATGCCATCTTCTCTCCTGGAGACGGGAAGGTCTCCAGGAGCTGAAGATGGCATTGAAAGAGGATTGGGACAAAATCCCATCATAACTTTTAAATACTCTCATTCTAAGCATACACAATAAGTGTAATATGTGTATTGTGGAACGTGGAGGTCGTATCCGTTACTGAGAATGCATTGTGGATGGTCAATATTGTTTAAAGCTTTTGTTTTGACATCGAATGAAACCATTGGAAGCTCACATTGCATATGTCTTGCATTTGTTACATTTGTGTTCATTTAATTGTCTGTTCTTCAGCGTGAGTAATAAATTCATTTTCTCTGTATTACACTGCCGGACAATTGCTAAGGACGGATGACAATAGCAACGATAGCAACCATAAAATGGAAGGCAGGAAAATGTGGAAATTAGTATAAGTGCGGGATAAAGTAAGACGTGTTGTGCGTATGCAAATTTTGGATTGCCGAACTTGTTCGTGACGTCATAGTGCTGATAAGAGATATAAAGGATTTGACGCGTATTGACCGTTGTTGTTCAAACGCAAAGTTGAAAGGGAAACAATCAATTGACGAACTTGCAATTTGCAGTATGTCTTTCCGACATCACTTAGATGATTTTACGCGTGGCCGTATTATTGGCAAGATTGAAGAAGGGCGAAAAATAACAGATGTTGCCAGGGAGTTCGACGTCAGCCACAGTGTTGTTTCAAGGCTTTGGAAATCATTTCAAACAAATGGAGAGTGCAGCAAACGTCACGGGGGAGGTCGTGGTCGCAGTACGACACCTGCAGAAGATCGGTAGATAGTGCTATCAACAAAAAGACACCGGCGCAGCACAGCTAGTGAGGCAGCAAATCAGTTTATGGCTGCTACTGGCAAGCGGATCTCCTGAAAAACTGTCGCCAGACGTTTGCATGAAGGAGGACAATTACGCCCGCAGTCCTGTTGTGTGCATCCCATTGTCCATAAGTCACCGTACCGCCCGTTTGCAATGGTGCCATCAACATCGCAATTGGACTGATAACGACTGGTCTGCTGTCCTCTTCTCAGATGAGAGTAGATACAGTCTATCATCTGATTGTCGACGACAACTGATCTGGCGTGATAGTGGTACTGCATATTGTCCAGCAAACATACAGGAAAGGGACCGATATCCGACATGTAGTGTCATGGTATAGGCTGGCATCATGATCAATGGCCGTACGTCCCTCTATGTGCTTCCAACTGGCACTATGACTGGCCAACGATACATTAATGTTGTTCTGCTACCTCATGTTCGCATGTTCCGTGGTGCTGTCGTTGATATATTAATTTTCATGGACGACAACGCAACATGTCATCGAACAGTCGCTGTCCAGGAGTGTCTTGAGAGCAAGGATATTCAACGCCTCGTATGGCCAGCACGTTCTACAGATCTGAATCCCATTGAAAATCTGTGGGATGCTTTGGGGAGGAGTCTTGCTGGTCGCCAATGCCCTCCAATAAACAAGGACACCCTCATCCTTGCACTGACAGAGGAATGGGATAAATTACCCCAACAGCTGCTTGATAATGTTGTGCAAAGCATGACACGACGTGTGGAATCTTGCATCGCTCTCCATGGTGGCCATATCCCGTATTGACATCTTACGCCGGAACGCGAGCGGACGGTAATTGCATTTTTTTTCACGTTTACGTATTCTGCACAAAATGGCCTGTTTGTCCCTTGAACACGTTCCAAAGCCTTCTGGATTTCAGAGCACAGTAAATTGTCTTTCTTGTAATGTCCTGGCATTCTGACATTATTTTATTTCACTTGGCATCCAACCACACTTACTTTTTTATGCGCTATATAGCCGTTTATTATCCGTCCTTAGCAATTGTCCAGTAGTGTATTTCCATTTTGACTTTTACAACAACAGTTCCACCCATTTGCTGTTTTACTCTAAAATGCAGTTGTTCCTTAGCAAATGTCAACCAGTGTAGTTTAACAGCAATCAAACCCTTGTGAAATCAAGGAAACGCTGCAAATGTTTGACTACGTGCTTCAAAAGCATTCCTGAAAATTAGGCACGTGGAATTCTTTCACTAAAATTTGATAGAAGTAGATTGATGACACTGGCGGTGAGGAATACATCCTTCGTGCCATATAATTTTCTTTAACTAGATATGTATTACACGCAGTTGTAATAAATCAGGAGATAGAAACCACGTATTCAAATAAACACTTTACTGCCTAGATACAATCAATTAAATGGCATGCTGGTTTTTATTGTTTTTGTCTTTTTGAGGAATTGCACTGAAGATCATTCATTGGAACATGTGATCTACAAGGATATAAAGAAATATTCCTTTGATAACTACTGAAACAAACAAACAAACACACACACACACACACACACACACACACACACATCTTTACACCCGCACATAGGTACACATAGAGCGAGAGAAATTCCTTCAAGAAAAAAGGCGGCTCTGTATATCCAAAACCACAAACATGACATCCGTAAATATGAAGAAAAAGGCATCGTTTTCATCTCCGTGGGTTAAACAAAGAGAAACAGGCAACCAGAACGAAAAGTTAGGATAGCTGCAAAGCATGGAATTCTGTGCCTAAAGAGCCAAAAATATAAACAACTTGCTTAAAAAAACGCCCTTACACTAATATGCTCTTAACCGAAAATATTGTTACCGGCCCCAGTGGGAATAACAATCACACTTATGAAATGTAAATTGCACCACAACTCAGGCCGTTTACAATCGGATAACAATACCTACAACACCGACTCGTACTCTGGACCCGCAGATACCTAAAGCTAATCAACGCATAGCGTAAACCATCGAGGCGCTTTATACATGAATAATAACGCAGTCATTTGCTGTATAACATTGAGTTCATAAGCAGAAAGATCTCTCTACTAGTTAAACTTTAAGCGGTGGCCGTCCGGCACTCTTCTTATGAGGAGGGCAACAACTAAAAACAGAGCAGAGTACTACGCGTAATGAAACTTGTCTGAACGGTATATACGTTTATAATGAAAAGCACGAAGTGCACTCATAAGAAAGTTTCCCGTCAACGAGAAACTTTTTGCGGTTCTTCGGACACCACCCTGTGACGGCCAAGCGATAGCCAGCAGGACGAAAACAGACCAAAAAGGGGTCTTTCCTCGATAATTCTCTCTCGAAGACACGGAAGCTAATCTGGAGATGAAGAAGAGAAATAAGTTCATTCTTGGAGATACATAAGTGCAGTACTTTCCCTCATAAAGGTACTGAAGAGAAGTACTTCGCAAGACGTTGGGATAAGCTTTCATTGAAGTTCCGATTTCACAAGATTTAAGACTTCATTCCAGTGAAACCTATGTGAAATGGTTTCACTGGAATGAAATGATATTGTTGATCCCTTCATAACTAGAAGTTTCCGATTCGTAAGGCAACCCGATCGCTGGTCATCTTTTCATCCATTGCTCAGAGTTAAGCTGGTTCTCCATAGCTGCAATTCGTCAGCTGCTTGAGATTTCCTCTTCTAAGCAGCAGGCAGAGATTTCCTTAGCGGTAGTTTGTTGCACGGCTTATCATCCCCGGATATACCCGAAGATAAGATTTGTCAACAATTTCGTCTGTTTGAAGGAGAATGTGAGCCGCGCAACCAGTGATCTATCCGTTTCAGATAGGTATATTTATTTCTATATCCTTTCTGCAAAACCCAGAATTGCCTTTCTGGCGAGGTTTGGCATTCTGATAAAGGACTGCATTGAGTTACGGATAAAACCTTTTAGTCTTTGACAGGGAAAATTTCGCAGCTTACGTGCTCTTTTTCTCGGCACCCACCCACATTAAATGACAACTCAGCAGAATCTTGCCAGACGAATTCGCAAAACTTAAAATCGTATTCACTGGCTTTACATCTAAGTCTTTATAATTCCTTACTAATTGGAAACGAACAAAATAAGAATTCATATCATTCAAATTTAACAGTTTTGAATCAAATAAGGAATTGGCTGATAAACGCGCTTCCAGGCTTGGAGCTATATTGTTGTTACTTATTGGGAGTTATAGTGCACTTCCTGACTTGATACTTGCGTCATTTCTCACCTGAAGTTGTATCAAATCAACAGTTCACTGATGTAATTACACTAATGTTATTAAATCGACACTTCACTGATGTAATTAAGGATCTTGCTTTCTAGGGTCGTGTCAAAAGGATGCCATAATTAGGACGCACCTACTGTCTTACTTTTACAATGGCGTTTATGAAAAATTATATTCCTTATGTTATCAGTTTTTCCCTACTATGATACGTCTGTCTGTGGATACTATATCTCTTGAACTACTTGTTTGATTTGAAAATACACTTTTTTGCATTGGGAAACTTGAAAGCGGACAAAGATGAAACTTGCTTCCCAATTTCCGTAGGATGCATAACTTCGCCTCCAGATGGTGTAAACGCAGATGCTATCGACTTTATAACCCATTTTATTCAGTACGATTACGATTGAACATCAGTTTGAAAATATTCTTTCTTGCATTCGGTACCATTTACAACGAAGGCTGTTTTGGGTACATTTTCTCTCTTAAGTACTGCATAGTTTTCAGCTAGAGCCGTAAATTGGGATTTTCCCGATATGTCTGCTTCTAAAAGTCCGATTTAAAGAATTCTTTCTTCATAGTATAGATCTTCCCGTTTGAAATGTTCTAAATATAATTTGAAATTTTTTCAAAGAATGATTTCGCCACTGCAGAGTGAAAGTTTGTACTTTTTTTTCTGATACATTCGCAGAGATATCCGGGTCTTCTAAAGCTCTGTTTAGAAATATGTTTCTGGGTAAGATACCAATCCTCACGACACGGTTTATGAGAATAGGTTGTGCTAAAAACATTCCATAATTTTCCCACCATGGTGCGTAAATATATAGCTTCCTTGTGCCGATATCTCTGCTCGATTTGAAAAATACTTTCGATAATGAATATCAATTGGCTCTTAGAAGAGACCGTTACCAACACTACCAACAATTGTGAATATCAATGGTCTGTTAGAAAAGACTGTTACCAAGACTACCGGGTTTCCACTGCCACAGGAGATAACTCATCGCAATATATGACCACGAGTGGCGGCGGAGTGCCGCTTCATTACCCAACAGTGTTCGAGCATATTCCATTTTTGCTCCACGTAGTATTGCTGTGGTCATCCAATCGAAATCAGGTGCAGAATTCTTCACTAAATCTGGTTAGTCGCCTGTCGGAGATCAAATATCATATTTTTCTTGAGCACCTCACCAGAAAAGATTTGCAGGCGATCTAGTGTGGTTATTGGAATACATCGGAAACGAAGACAAAAGTAGTAGCCTACTCTCTGCAGTTTCCTTAGGAATGGTTCGTAATTTCGCGGGACATTGCTACTAGGCAGCTGTATCTCGTATGACGTAGAAGAGAGCTGCCGAACAGCCTATTTGATCCTGTAGCGTTCCAAAAAACCTATAACGAAGTGAATTTCTCCGTCATTTTTATCCGCGCCGGGGTTCGAACCCGGGTCCACTCATTCCGGAATAAGTTGCTCTACCAATTAAGCTACGCGGACATTTGTTCTGATTCCTATCTGCCTTTATGTCGTGTACGTCCTTCTGGCAGGTACGTCACATCTCCTGGTACGTTACATCATCTCCCCCTTATTTTTCTTTCTTTCGAAGTGCTGCTTATATTTTTCCTATCTCGCGGTGTGGAAATAACATCACACCAATGCGAGATTTTGAACGGTCGGGTCATCCGGGTAGTTCGGGCGCCATTATAACGAAGTGAATTTCTCCGTCATTTTTATCCGCGCCGGGGTTCGAACCCGGGTCCACTCATTCCGGAATAAGTTGCTCTACCAATTAAGCTACGCGGACATTTGTTCTGATTCCTATCTGCCTTTATGTCGTGTACGTCCTTCTGGCAGGTACGTCACATCTCCTGGTACGTTACAAACCCTAACGTTTGGACTGAACAAAACTTTCTTTGCATCTATGATAGCTCAGACATTCCCACTATATAAAGCAGTGTCACTGCAGCTTTATCATGGTGGTGGTAGATTCCTGGACACGATCAGCGTGATTTCCGCAGTTCCAAGACGCGACCCATCTCAAAGCAAAGAACTGTTTCTGTGGTTTTCTAGGACAACATGGAGGCATGCATTTTGGCAACTGAAACGCGCGGACACGATAAAACACAGGCAAAATTCTCAGTAATCATCGATTAAGAAGTTCACTGGCGGCGACAATTCAGTCCTTTGCATGCCTGTCCAAGGGACATTTGAATGCCTACATTCCCGATTACAAAAGGAATTTATCGAGGTGTCTAGATTCGTATAAGTGTGCATTTGGGAAAAAATAGAAAGTGCGAACGAATTGAAATGTGTTGAGGTAAGGGATTCTTGGGTCTCTCTTTCTGACGAGTGAACTTTTAAATAGTTGATTTTAGGTGAACTGCCAAAATATCTCGATGCTAGACTGTCAATCATGTTTTCACACTTGGTCTTATTTCGCTCTTACTTTTAAGTCTCCACTTGTCTAAAAAACCGAAAGATGCCATTCCATATATTTCGATGTATGAAACCTCTATCGTGAGCATAAATATCGGTCAAATTTGGAAAGTTGTCTCTAGTGGATACCTTATGTTTCTAGACATGTGCACTAGGAACAGTTTCCGGTCTTGACTTGAATCCTTCATCCCTCAGAACTAATATAAGCCACATGACTTTGAATCTGATAGACAGTGTTAAAAGGATTATATCAGGTTAGGCCGCTGGTAATCTGACGACGATTCTTTTTAAACTACGAATTTTCTCCATGAGTGATATCCCCGGTGTGAGAGTATGAATCTCGGATGATTCAAAAATGATTCTCTGCCCAAACACAAGGAAAAAAATGACAGCTAATTCGGAAATCCACATTTGTATGGCGGACGCCATTAACAAAAAAAAAAAAAACACATTTGAGCAAATATACAATATCCTTATTACTAAGGGAAAAAGCCAAATATACTCCGATCTAATGAATCCAGACAGACAGATTTCCTGCTTTTAATGTACTTTGTACTTTACCTCAAAGTACACTGGGAAACAAATCCTTTCTTACTTTCTGTTACATGAGACTTTTCAACTATTTTAAGTATCTTTTCAATACTGATTTCAAATCTGAATTCGGTTTTTCTCTACATGCTCTAGTTTTCATGTAACTTGAAACTTGTAATTTTCCTAAGAAAAGAACACCCATTGCTATTTACACTGTCGATGAATAAATCTACCTTAACATGAGACTAGTTAGGCTGATTCTTCAACACCAAAATTCTTTTTTTTTATTTTTAATTTTGGATTCCAGAGATTTATCTGATTTACACAAAATAAACAACTGTATTTGTTTGTTTTAGATCTGATCATGGTTTCCTCAAGTAGACATAAATGTGTAAATAATCCTGATGCATTCTCTTATGTATGCGACTGCTACATACCTCTTCTTCAAAGGCGCAATATAACTTCCTTTTTGAGGCGTGCCTATACACCCTATTTGGAAGTTCCCCTTGGCGACCAAGACAAGAAATGGACTCGTTATATTGTGTGTCATAATTGTAAGTAAATGCTTCGTGACTGGAGAACAGGAAGACGTAAGCGTCTGCCTTTTGGAATTCCCATTGTTTGGAGAGAAGATATGGACCAAATAACTGACTGCTATGTTTGCCACGTGAACAAGAAGGGTGTCGGAAAGAAAAACCAGCATAAGATCTCCTATTCCAGTATTACCTCAGGAATTCGACCTACTCCGCACTATGAGGAATTCCCGGTTCTAGGTTTTAATGGTTTTGCCTCTTCTAGAGATAAAGGCAGTGAACATGATAAAAAAGAACACGAAAGTAGTGATAACGAGCTTTAAGAAGTGTTTTCAGAATGCGGATACTCTGATACCAAATAGTCATCAGCCCCTCAGCAGTTTAGCCAACCGTAACTGAATGACTTAGTGCGTGACTTGGGGCTCTCCAAAAATGCAACTGAGGTATTAGCTCCCAGGCTGCAAGAAAATAACCTACTTGACCGCTCTGCAAAGTTTCTTATTTCCGAAAGCGGAACCAGATCTTTGTGGATTTCTTTCCAGAAGACAAACTGTTTGTTTACAGCCTCGACATCCCAGGGCTTTTCAGAAAATTAGGTGTTACCATGTATATTACAACAGAATGGCGATTCTTTCTAGACATCTCAAAGCGCAGCCTCAAGTGTGTTCTCTTGCACCATGGGAATGTTTATGGGGCGGTTCAAGTTGGTCACTTGGTGCATTTGCGAGAACACAATAACAAAGAAAAGGTCATTGACTTACTCAAACAACACGAGCACAACTGGATCATTTGTGTGGACCTGAAAATGTTAAACGTTCTCCTTGGTCAACAGATAGGCTTCACGAAGTTTCCATGCTGTCTCTCCATGTAGGCCAGATGTGCTCGAGAGTTGCACTGCACCCAGGAGGAGTGGCCCATCTGTAAGACGCTAGAAGCAGGTGTACCAAGCATTATGAATAACTCAACCGTCAGCCGAGAGAAGATTACTTTTCCCAAACTCCATATCAAACTCGGCTTGATGAAACAGTTCGTGAAGGCATTAAGTACTGATGGTGAATCTCTTCAACGTATAGTTTCTGATTTTCCTGCTTTGTCTTTCGAGAAGATCAAAGCAGGTGTGTTCGATTGACATTAATTTCGTGCCCTTGTACGTGATGAGGAATTTTCCAGGAAGATGAATATGTCCCAGTATTTCCTCAGCAATGGCTGTCTTTCGTTGAAGTTATACAAAACTTTCTTGGTAATAAAAACGCAGATAATTATGTGGTTCTCGTTACTAGAATGCTGTTGCCTTTGCGCGATCTCGTGTGCAACGTGAGTGTCAAGCTCCATGTCCAGAATAGTCACTTTGATCAATTCCCCTAGAACCTTGGGGCTCTTAGTTATGAACCGGAAGAGCGTTTCTACCAATACCTCATGTGCATGGAACAGCGCTGTCAATGGCGATGGGACAAAAGTTTGATATCAGACTACTGCTGTAGCATCAAACGAGATCGCCCTGAGAATGTCCACAAACGCCGCAGCACAGCTACAAGCGCAGATGTTTTCCTGAATAGGACATATTTGAACTTTGCATCCCATCCTTATTGGTTGTTCTGTATCACCTATCATCCTTATGTCGAAATATATGTTAGATGAAAGTAAAAAGCGTTAGCGCATACTCATATTCGACTTTATTAGATAAATGTTTCAGATTTGACAAGTGCCGACGCATCTTTTACTCCACACAAGTGATGTTTTTGCCTTTTTTCAAACCTCAATGCATATTGTGATGCACCTACACGTTTTTGTGAACACATTAAGAATGTCTTTGCCAAGACGGCTTTTTAAGCCTAATTTTAAGAATGCGTGAATATAAATTCCTCAGATAGACCATGTTATCATGAGAGAGACGTTAATTTCGCGAAAGATGAAAATGTTGAATTGCGAATAATCTAGAGCTTACAGGGAAAAACTAACTTCATATTTGAATTCAGCACACTCACATTAGGTAAGAACAAGTGCTGGTATCAATGCAATAAAAACGTTTCCGCCCAGTGTTTCAAATTAGAAAGCATCACATTCAGATATTATATTTTAATTCAAAGACCAAAAAGTAGAAGCTTTTCCTACATTGTTTCGACCATGTGCTTTGTTCCAACAATGAGATGCGCAAATAATTTTCATATCAGTAGCGCAACAAGGAAAATCGCGACAATACATAAAAAACAGAGTTGCAGATGTATTGTCAAAAAACTATAAAAGCAGTGAAGAAATAAATTCTGTTTTTTTTTCCAGATCCATGAATACCTCTGAGCTGCGTGCCTATTGGCGTTTAGAGTGTATAAAGTATTGTTTTTTTTGTTCTTCGGTTAATCGAAAGCCCAAAATAGTTTCTTTCTTTAAATCTTTACATGGGCGTCAAATATTATTTACCAAAGCAAATTCTTTTTTTAGAAAATATGTCACACAGGTAAAGTGATAATTATTTTTCCTGGGATGGGTAAGTGGCCATAGGACAGTGGTCAAAATAAAACGAAATAACGTAAAAGATAGGTACAAATAATTTTTATAATAAAAGGAATGTGAGGGAATGAAAAACGGAACCTTCAAATTGTCTATTAAAGTTTTTTTTGTGTAAAAGGTTCATGATTAACGAGAAGTGATATGTCCTCCCAAGGCGTGCAAATTAATCATATCGCGCTTTGTGAAACCAAAATTTCCCCGTACGATTTAATTTTTATCCTTGCAGTGAAGAACTGTGAATCCCTTCAGATTTTTCTACAAGTGCTCGCACATATACTACTGTTAATCTCTGTATTGTGTGGGTTGCGATCTTTCTTGACCAGGTGTCTTTTACCCTTCTTCTGCTCCATGATTACGAGTCTTTTTAATCCATCTTCTGCTCAGTGATCATACGAGTCTGCAAAGCTTCTTGCGCTCAATCGGGACCAAGAAGATCGCCTTTGTTGTTAAAGAAAGCGAGCAAGGTGATACGGAATTTTGTGGCATTTGTTTCTCTTAACGGCTTGATTTCTTCTGCTTTTCCTTATTCGAAAGGGTAAGCAAGGGAATCACCGACTTGCTCACTTTCTGCCACAGCATCACTTGAGAAAAATCCGCATTCCTTCAAGATGTTGGTGAAAATCTCCATTTGCAAAAATCGTGGTCCTCTGGGATAAAACTGGTAATTTTAAACGGACTACCCATGTTAAAAGAAATTAGTTAAACAAAATATTTTGGTTAACAGAATCAGCCGAATGTACAGAACAACTTTACTTAACCTCCAGTTTCAGAGACAGATCGACAAAAAAGAAAAAAAAAAGGATATTAAGCTTACAATGTCTTCTACGTTTTGCCAATTACAAAAGGATATTTTATTTTTGGAGTTGTACAAATATTTTACATGTTTTACCATTTTCGGGCGCGACACGATACGACACAACCGGGGTACTGAATAACTTGAAAGTATGGTTAAAGAAATATATGTCTGTGGTCCACAGGTGAATTTTATGAACATGGTCCCTGGCATTGGGCGTAATTCGTCGTTGTAAACCACAAGTTAGAAGATGAAGGAATACCTTAGAACCAAAAATAATAAAAATTCAAAATAGAAAAGATAGAATGTGGGTCCCTGGCGTAGTGGTAATAGTTCGCAAACCCGGTATTTCGTCCACTCTTGTAGATCTCAGATGTATGTGGCAATCGTCAAAGGGTTCTTCTGCCTTGCATTGTCTCGTTGACTGTTGTGGTGTGGAGTGGTAAGACTAGATGAAATGTGAATAATTTCCAGGTAAAATAAATCAAATAATTGAGCAAAATTTCGGAAGAAAAGAAAAGCTTAATATCCTTTCAGGAGGAGAGGCCGAAAATATCTAAAGAGAAGACTACGTAGGGCAGCCTTATACGGTTGGGCCTCGGCTGTAATATAAACAGTTTCCTGCTGATGACCCAAAGTAGTCTCCTCAGAGCATGGCAAAAAAAGAAAAGAAACAAACACGGTTTTCAATTTAAATGCGTTAAGTAAAGAATCCATTGGTAACAGTGAAACAGCAAATATTGTCTTACACCATAGCACTTGAGAAGTACTACGAACTGAGAGTAAAATACAAGGGTTTAATGTCCGCGGATCCTGTGGTGTTGAAAAAAGAGTGGCTACAGATCGAGCAACATATTTCCACCAGAAATTTCAATGAAAGTGTAGTACTTAAGGGACATTGTATTCAAAAATGTACTAGCAAGACTTGCAGAACGAGACAGTGGACTAAATCAGAAAATTTTAAGGATTTTTTTTTAGGTCTCTAATCAGCTGGTCTTTTCGATGAGGAAAGTTAATTCGCTGTATTTCATGTGACGTCTGAATCTAACATCAATAACTCTCTTAAGAGGACTTGCACTTGAACACAAAGCGTTTTACCGTTTACACAAGCATGAGGAGAAAAGTGACGCAGACATTTATCCCTTCATTAAAGGAAATGTCAGTGCAACTGAAAGGCAGGTAGAAACTATCCGCTTCGATTTCATAAGCACGTCTCAATATACATATTTTTTGAATACCAAAGTTTTCTCAATGGTGGCTAAGGCAACGTGCCCTATGACCGAACGAAGCCAATCAAAATTCCATGCGGTTCTTTACAAACGCAGAATTGTCAAATCATATCTCACTTACTAATTAGGACGGATCATGTTTGCTCTTGGAATAAGACAAGGTTTCCACGAGGCAGGCGTGTACATTGGGCACTGTTACACGAATGTTATTTTGTAAGTGTTTTAATACTCCTGGTAAACGGTGTTCAAAATTCTTCTGATGACGCATGAAACATATCACAAGAATTGAAACGTTTCCGTCCATATCGTTTACTCCTGGGTTTCTTAACACGGGTTTCGATGCGTTCTCTAAATGTTAGCAAGGAAAATTGCATAATACGTGAAAACAAGCAAACATATACACCATTTATCTTCCTCTTTACTTCGAGAGAAGTCAGTAGAGAGATTTACACTTTAAAACGGAATCCGTGATATGATAAATGATTCCTGTTGAAGATTACTTTGATCTGTAAATTAAAGTATCCCCTCATTGTCGTTAGAAGAGATACATAAAAGAAAACCTATTTTGTCGATATATAGACATTTACTTTATTCAAACAGGTTTTGCCAGGACCTCCTGCCTTTTGACCTCCTGTTGTTCCAAGACTTTTCAAATAGTAGAAAGAACATTCTATAGCTCGAATATGGAGTGAATACCTCGAGTTTGTTGTCGGAAGAGACGCAGATTTGAATGTTGGCAGTCTGCTGTGTTCTTTCCTGCGCGATTGTTTGTAACGTACATTTCAAATTTCAGGATAAAATGCCCATGATTCTTTATTTGATTCATGTGTTTGGGAAAACTAAGGAAAAGTAAAACGACTGCGTCAGAGTTTATGACGTTAGCTCTCCTACTTAAGCCCATTGTCTCAAATTTCACCTTGATAGTCGTTTCATCCAATGAAGGTATACATATCGATCTTCTCATCTTGAACTTCTCCTCGACCTGGTAGTTATTTCTGCGCAGTACGTTAATATAATTGAATACATTGTACGCACAAAAGTACATATTCTGCAAAAACTGAGAGTGAAAATCCACACACATCCGAAAACGTACACTCGTTGACAATTGCTAAGCGAAAATGTCCTTTTGGAACGAAACATCAATGTAGCACACTGTAAATATGAGAAAAAACTAATAGATGGCGTAACGTATTGCGATTAACTAACCTCAGACGGAAAGGGACTGGCCCGCTGGATACTTAAAAAGACCCTCCAAATCAGACCATTCGTAAAAGACGTGATGACGGCTTCTTATTCTTGCAACGAAATTTTGTTGGTGACTGATTGATTGGGTGTCATTTGGTACGAACATTCTCATCGTTGTCATTTAACTCCTTATGACCGTGGAATGGTCGTTGAACGGCTCGAGGAGAGACAAAGAGTGACAGCAGTTGCTCGAGATATTGCTTAACGAAGAGCGTCAAACCGGATTAAAAAAAACAATGTAGAAACCGGAGAAACAGTAGCACTGATGCGTGATGGATGCCGTTGTGGTGCAACGAGAGTAAAGAAACGATCAATATGTGACCCTCATGGCCCAATGAAATAGGAGTACTACACCAGCACAGCTCGCTGCACACTTTCCTGCTGCAACTGAAACCCTGGTATCGAGTGAGCGATAAGCAGGCGATTAAATATGACCGGTTGTATGCCCAGAAGCCTGTGAAATGTTTCAGGTCACCGTCCCAGCATCGTAGTGCCCGGTTAATGTAGTGGACAATCGGAGGTGGTCCACAGTGATGTTCTCAAATGAGAGTCATTTCAGTTTATCGAGTGACCCAAGACATTAGCTGTTGTGGAGAGAGCATGGGACACGATTTCAATTTCATAACATCCGTGAACAGCTCAGTTATGGTGGCTCGGGAGTCCTAGTGTGGGGTGGCATTAGGATGAGGGATGAACGTCGCTACATGTTCTCAACGGAGGGACTGTCACAAAAGAAGGATATTGCAGAGACGTCCCTTAAGGTTATGCTCGCTTGTTCCGTGGCGCAGTGGGTCCTAGCTTCATCTTCATGGATGATAACGCCACACCTCACGAAGCGACCCAGGTAACCAGGTAAACTACTGGAAAGCAAGAATATTTAACGAATGGACTGGCCTGCTTACTCGCCCGACCTAAATCCGATGGAGCACGCATTGGAAACTCTTTAAAGTCAATGCCATCTTCAGCTCCTGGAGACGGGAAGGTCTCCAAGAGCTGAAGATGGCATTGAAAGAGGATTGGGACAAAATCCCAACATAACTTTTAAATACTCTCATTCTAAGCATACACAATAAGTGTAATATGTGTATTGTGGAACGTGGAGGTCGTATCCGTTACTGAGAATGCATTGTGGATGGTCAATATTGTTTAAAGCTTTTGTTTTGACATCGAATGAAACCATTGGAAGCTTACATTGCATATATCTTGCATTTGTTACATTTGTGTTCATTTAATTGTCTGTTCTTCAGCGTGAGTAATAAATTCATTTTCTCTGTATTACACTGCCGGACAATTGCTAAGGACGGATGACAATAGCAACGATAGCAACCATAAAATGGAAGGCAGGAAAATGTGGAAATTAGTATAAGTGCGGGATAAAGTAAGACGTGTTGTGCGTATGCAAATTTTGGATTGCCGAACTTGTTCGTGACGTCATAGTGCTGATAAGAGATATAAAGGATTTGACGCTTATTGACCGTTGTTGTTCAAACGCAAAGTTGAAAGGGAAACAATCAATTGACGAACTTGCAATTTGCAGCATGTCTTTCCGACATCACTTAGATGATTTTACGCGTGGCCGTATTATTGGCAAGATTGAAGAAGGGCGAAAAATAACAGATGTTGCCAGGGAGTTCGACGTCAGCCACAGTGTTGTTTCAAGGCTTTGGAAATCATTTCAAACAAATGGAGAGTGCAGCAAACGTCACGGGGGAGGTCGTGGTCGCAGTACGACACCTGCAGAAGATCGGTAGATAGTGCTATCAACAAAAAGACACCGGCGCAGCACAGCTAGTGAGGCAGCAAATCAGTTTATGCCTGCTACTGGCAAGCGGATCTCCTGAAAAACTGTCGCCAGACGTTTGCATGAAGGAGGACAATTACGCCCGCCGTCCTGTTGTGTGCATCCCATAGTCCATAAGTCACCGTACCGCCCGTTTGCAATGGTGCCATCAACATCGCAATTGGACTGATAACGACTGGTCTGCTGTCCTCTTCTCAGATGAGAGTAGATACAGTCTATCATCTGATTGTCGACGACAACTGATCTGGCGTGATAGTGGTACTGCATATTGTCCAGCAAACATACAGGAAAGGGACCGATATCCGACATGTAGTGTCATGGTATAGGCTGGCATCATGATCAATGGCCGTACGTCCCTCTATGTGCTTCCAACTGGCACTATGACTGGCCAACGATACATTAATGTTGTTCTGCTACCTCATGTTCGCATGTTCCGTGGTGCTGTCGTTGATAGATTAATTTTCATGGACGACAACGCAACATGTCATCGAACAGTCGCTGTCCAGGAGTGTCTTGAGAGCAAGGATATTCAACGCCTCGTATGGCCAGCACGTTCTACAGATCTGAATCCCATTGAAAATCTGTGGGATGCTTTGGGGAGGAGTCTTGCTGGTCGCCAATGCCCTCCAATAAACAAGGACACCCTCATCCTTGCACTGACAGAGGAATGGGATAAATTACCCCAACAGCTGCTTGATAATGTTGTGCAAAGCATGACACGACGTGTGGAATCTTGCATCGCCCTCCATGGTGGCCATATCCCGTATTGACATCTTACGCCGGAACGCGAGCGGACGGTAATTGCATTTTTTTTGACGTTTACGTATTCTGCACAAAATGGCCTGTTTGTCCCTTGAACACGTTCCAAAGCCTTCTGGATTTCAGAGCACAGTAAATTGTCTTTCTTGTAATGTCCTGGCATTCTGACATTATTTTATTTCACTTGGCATCCAACCACACTTACTTTTTTATGCGCTATATAGCCGTTTATTATCCGTCCTTAGCAATTGTCCAGAAGTGTATTTCCATTTTGACTTTTACAACAACAGTTCCACCCATTTGCTGTTTTACTCTAAAATGCAGTTGTTCCTTAGCAAATGTCAACCAGTGTAGTTTAACAGCAATCAAACCCTTGTGAAATCAAGGAAACGCTGCAAATGTTTGACTACGTGCTTCGAAAGCATTCCTGAAAATTAGGCACGTGGAATTCTTTTCACTAAAATTTGATAGAAGTAGATTGATGACACTGGCGGTGAGGAATACATCCTTCGTGCCATATAATTTTCTTTAACTAGATATGTATTACACGCAGTTGTAATAAATCAGGAGATAGAAACCACGTATTCAAATAAACACTTTACTGCCTAGATACAATCAATTAAATGGCATGCTGGTTTTTATTGTTTTTGTCTTTTTGAGGAATTGCACTGAAGATCATTCATTGGAACATGTGATCTACAAGGATATAAAGAAATATTCCTTTGATAACTACTGAAACAAACAAACAAACAAACACACACACACACACACACACACACACACACACACATCTTTACACCCGCACATAGGTACACATAGAGCGAGAGAAATTCCTTCAAGAAAAAAGGCGGCTCTGTATATCCAAAACCACAAACATGACATCCGTAAATATGAAGAAAAAGGCATCGTTTTCATCTCCGTGGATTAAACAAAGAGAAACAGGCAACCAGAACGAAAAGTTAGGATAGCTGCAAAGCATGGAATTCTGTGCCTAAAGAGCCAAAAATATAAACAACTTGCTTAAAAAAACGCCCTTACACTAATATGCTCTTAACCGAAAATATTGTTACCGGCCCCAGTGGGAATAACAATCACACTTATGAAATGTAAATTGCACCACAACTCAGGCCGTTTACAATCGGATAACAATACCTACAACACCGACTCGTACTCTGGACCCGCAGATACCTAAAGCTAATCAACGCATAGCGTAAACCATCGAGGCGCTTTATACATGAATAATAACGCAGTCATTTGCTGTATAACATTGAGTTCATAAGCAGAAAGATCTCTCTACTAGTTAAACTTTAAGCGGTGGCCGTCCGGCACTCTTCTTATGAGGAGGGCAACAACTAAAAACAGAGCAGAGTACTACGCGTAATGAAACTTGTCTGAACGGTATATACGTTTATAATGAAAAGCACGAAGTGCACTCATAAGAAAGTTTCCCGTCAACGAGAAACTTTTTGCGGTTCTTCGGACACCACCCTGTGACGGCCAAGCGATAGCCAGCAGGACGAAAACAGACCAAAAAGGGGTCTTTCCTCGATAATTCTCTCTCGAAGACACGGAAGCTAATCTGGAGATGAAGAAGAGAAATAAGTTCATTCTTGGAGATACATAAGTGCAGTACTTTCCCTCATAAAGGTACTGAAGAGAAGTACTTCGCAAGACGTTGGGATAAGCTTTCATTGAAGTTCCGATTTCACAAGATTTAAGACTTCATTCCAGTGAAACCTATGTGAAATGGTTTCACTGGAATGAAATGATATTGTTGATCCCTTCATAACTAGAAGTTTCCGATTCGTAAGGCAACCCGATCGCTGGTCATCTTTTCATCCATTGCTCAGAGTTAAGCTGGTTCTCCATAGCTGCAATTTGTCAGCTGCTTGAGATTTCCTCTTCTAAGCAGCAGGCAGAGATTTCCTTAGCGGTAGTTTGTTGCACGGCTTATCATCCCCGGATATACCCGAAGATAAGATTTGTCAACAATTTCGTCTGTTTGAAGGAGAATGTGAGCCGCGCAACCAGTGATCTATCCGTTTCAGATAGGTATATTTATTTCTATATCCTTTCTGCAAAACCCAGAATTGCCTTTCTGGCGAGGTTTGGCATTCTGATAAAGGACTGCATTGAGTTACGGATAAAACCTTTTAGTCTTTGACAGGGAAAATTTCGCAGCTTACGTGCTCTTTTTCTCGGCACCCACCCACATTAAATGACAACTCAGCAGAATCTTGCCAGACGAATTCGCAAAACTTAAAATCGTATTCACTGGCTTTACATCTAAGTCTTTATAATTCCTTACTAATTGGAAACGAACAAAATAAGAATTCATATCATTCAAATTTAACAGTTTTGAATCAAATAAGGAATTGGCTGATAAACGCGCTTCCAGGCTTGGAGCTATATTGTTGTTACTTATTGGGAGTTATAGTGCACTTCCTGACTTGATACTTGCGTCATTTCTCACCTGAAGTTGTATCAAATCAACAGTTCACTGATGTAATTACACTAATGTTATTAAATCGACACTTCACTGATGTAATTAAGGATCTTGCTTTCTAGGGTCGTGTCAAAAGGATGCCATAATTAGGACGCACCTACTGTCTTACTTTTACAATGGCGTTTATGAAAAAATTATATTCCTTATGTTATCAGTTTTTCCCTACTATGATACGTCTGTCTGTGGATACTATATCTCTTGAACTACTTGTTTGATTTGAAAATACACTTTTTTGCATTGGGAAACTTGAAAGCGGACAAAGATGAAACTTGCTTCCCAATTTCCGTAGGATGCATAACTTCGCCTCCAGATGGTGTAAACGCAGATGCTATCGACTTTATAACCCATTTTATTCAGTACGATTACGATTGAACATCAGTTTGAAAATATTCTTTCTTGCATTCGGTACCATTTACAACGAAGGCTGTTTTGGGTACATTTTCTCTCTTAAGTACTGCATAGTTTTCAGCTAGAGCCGTAAATTGGGATTTTCCCGATATGTCTGCTTCTAAAAGTCCGATTTAAAGAATTCTTTCTTCATAGTATAGATCTTCCCGTTTGAAATGTTCTAAATATAATTTGAAATTTTTTCAAAGAATGATTTCGCCACTGCAGAGTGAAAGTTTGTACTTTTTTCTGATACATTCGCAGAGATATCCGGGTCTTCTAAAGCTCTGTTTAGAAATATGTTTCTGGGTAAGATACCAATCCTCACGACACGGTTTATGAGAATAGGTTGTGCTAAAAACATTCCATAATTTTCCCACCATGGTGCGTAAATATATAGCTTCCTTGTGCCGATATCTCTGCTCGATTTGAAAAATACTTTCGATAATGAATATCAATTGGCTCTTAGAAGAGACCGTTACCAACACTACCAACAATTGTGAATATCAATGGTCTGTTAGAAAAGACTGTTACCAAGACTACCGGGTTTCCACTGCCACAGGAGATAACTCATCGCAATATATGACCACGAGTGGCGGCGGAGTGCCGCTTCATTACCCAACAGTGTTCGAGCATATTCCATTTTTGCTCCACGTAGTATTGCTGTGGTCATCCAATCGAAATCAGGTGCAGAATTCTTCACTAAATCTGGTTAGTCGCCTGTCGGAGATCAAATATCATATTTTTCTTGAGCACCTCACCAGAAAAGATTTGCAGGCGATCTAGTGTGGTTATTGGAATACATCGGAAACGAAGACAAAAGTAGTAGCCTACTCTCTGCAGTTTCCTTAGGAATGGTTCGTAATTTCGCGGGACATTGCTACTAGGCAGCTGTATCTCGTATGACGTAGAAGAGAGCTGCCGAACAGTCTATTTGATCCTGTAGCGTTCCAAAAAACCTATAACGAAGTGAATTTCTCCGTCATTTTTATCCGCGCCGGGGTTCGAACCCGGGTCCACTCATTCCGGAATAAGTTGCTCTACCAATTAAGCTACGCGGACATTTGTTCTGATTCCTATCTGCCTTTATGTCGTGTACGTCCTTCTGGCAGGTACGTCACATCTCCTGGTACGTTACATCATCTCCCCCTTATTTTTCTTTCTTTCGAAGTGCTGCTTATATTTTTCCTATCTCGCGGTGTGGAAATAACATCACACCAATGCGAGATTTTGAACGGTCGGGTCATCCGGGTAGTTCGGGCGCCATTATAACAAAGTGAATTTCTCCGTCATTTTTATCCGCGCCGGGGTTCGAACCCGGGTCCACTCATTCCGGAATAAGTTGCTCTACCAATTAAGCTACGCGGACATTTGTTCTGATTCCTATCTGCCTTTATGTCGTGTACGTCCTTCTGGCAGGTACGTCACATCTCCTGGTACGTTACAAACCCTCCCGTTTGGACTGAACAAAACTTTCTTTGCATCTATGATAGCTCAGACATTCCCACTATATAAAGCAGTGTCACTGCAGCTTTATCATGGTGGTGGTAGATTCCTGGACACGATCAGCGTGATTTCCGCAGTTCCAAGACGCGACCCATCTCAAAGCAAAGAACTGTTTCTGTGGTTTTCTAGGACAACATGGAGGCATGCATTTTGGCAACTGAAACGCGCGGACACGATAAAACACAGGCAAAATATTCTCAGTAATCATCGATTAAGAAGTTCACTGGCGGCGACAATTCAGTCCTTTGCATGCCTGTCCAAGGGACATTTGAATGCCTACATTCCCGATTACAAAAGGAATTTATCGAGGTGTCTAGATTCGTATAAGTGTGCATTTGGGAAAAAATAGAAAGTGCGAACGAATTGAAATGTGTTGAGGTAAGGGATTCTTGGGTTTCTCTTTCTGACGAGTGAACTTTTAAATAGTTGATTTTAGGTGAACTGCCAAAATATCTCGATGCTAGACTGTCAATCATGTTTTCACACTTGGTCTTATTTCGCTCTTACTTTTAAGTCTCCACTTGTCTAAAAAACCGAAAGATGCCATTCCATATATTTCGATGTATGAAACCTCTATCGTGAGCATAAATATCGGTCAAATTTGGAAAGGTGTCTCTAGTGGATACCTTATGTTTCTAGACATGTGCACTAGGAACAGTTTCCGGTCTTGACTTGAATCCTTCATCCCTCAGAACTAATATAAGCCACATGACTTTGAATCTGATAGACAGTGTTAAAAGGATTATATCAGGTTAGGCCGCTGGTAATCTGACGACGATTCTTTTTAAACTACGAATTTTCTCCATGAGTGATATCCCCGGTGTGAGAGTATGAATCTCGGATGATTCAAAAAATGATTCTCTGCCCAAACACAAGCAAAAAATGACAGCTAATTCGGAAATCCACATTTGTATGGCGGACGCCATTAACAAAAAAAAAAAACACATTTGAGCAAATATACAATATCCTTATTACTAAGGGAAAAAGCCAAATATACTCCGATCTAATGAATCCAGACAGACAGATTTCCTGCTTTTAATGTACTTTGTACTTTACCTCAAAGTACACTGGGGAACAAATCCTTTCTTACTTTCTGTTACATGAGACTTTTCAACTATTTTAAGTATCTTTTCAATACTGATTTCAAATCTGAATTCGGTTTTCCTCTACATGCTCTAGTTTTCATGTAACTTGAAACTTGTAATTTTCCTAAGAAAAGAACACCCATTGCTATTTACACTGTCGATGAATAAATCTACCTTAACATGAGACTAGTTAGGCTGATTCTTCAACACCAAAATTCTTTTTTTTTATTTTTAATTTTGGATTCCAGAGATTTATCTGATTTACACAAAATAAACAACTGTATTTGTTTGTTTTAGATCTGATCATGGTTTCCTCAAGTAGACATAAATGTGTAAATAATCCTGATGCATTCTCTTATGTATGCGACTGCTACATACCTCTTCTTCAAAGGCGCAATATAACTTCCTTTTTGAGGCGTGCCTATACACCCTATTTGGAAGTTCCCCTTGGCGACCAAGACAAGAAATGGACTCGTTATATTGTGTGTCATAATTGTAAGTAAATGCTTCGTGACTGGAGAACAGGAAGACGTAAGCGTCTGCCTTTTGGAATTCCCATTGTTTGGAGAGAAGATATGGACCAAATAACTGACTGCTATGTTTGCCACGTGAACAAGAAGGGTGTCGGAAAGAAAAACCAGCATAAGATCTCCTATTCCAGTATTACCTCAGGAATTCGACCTACTCCGCACTATGAGGAATTCCCGGTTCTAGGTTTTAATGGTTTTGCCTCTTCTAGAGATAAAGGCAGTGAACATGATAAAAAAGAACACGAAAGTAGTGATAACGAGCTTTAAGAAGTGTTTTCAGAATGCGGATACTCTGATACCAAATAGTCATCAGCCCCTCAGCAGTTTAGCCAACCGTAACTGAATGACTTAGTGCGTGACTTGGGGCTCTCCAAAAATGCAACTGAGGTATTAGCTCCCAGGCTGCAAGAAAATAACCTACTTGACCGCTCTGCAAAGTTTCTTATTTCCGAAAGCGGAACCAGATCTTTGTGGATTTCTTTCCAGAAGACAAACTGTTTGTTTACAGCCTCGACATCCCAGGGCTTTTCAGAAAATTAGGTGTTACCATGTATATTACAACAGAATGGCGATTCTTTCTAGACATCTCAAAGCGCAGCCTCAAGTGTGTTCTCTTGCACCATGGGAATGTTTATGGGGCGGTTCAAGTTGGTCACTTGGTGCATTTGCGAGAACACAATAACAAAGAAAAGGTCATTGACTTACTCAAACAACACGAGCACAACTGGATCATTTGTGTGGACCTGAAAATGTTAAACGTTCTCCTTGGTCA
The DNA here is from genome assembly GCA_039090855.1 of Macrothele yani. Lineage (NCBI taxonomy): Eukaryota > Metazoa > Arthropoda > Arachnida > Araneae > Macrothelidae > Macrothele > Macrothele yani. The sequence goes on from CM077031.1 coordinate 42,262,876, forward strand.
ACAGATAGGCTTCACGAAGTTTCCATGCTGTCTCTCCATGTAGGCCAGATGTGCTCGAGAGTTGCACTGCACCCAGGAGGAGTGGCCCATCTGTAAGACGCTAGAAGCAGGTGTACCAAGCATTATGAATAACTCAACCGTCAGCCGAGAGAAGATTACTTTTCCCAAACTCCATATCAAACTCGGCTTGATGAAACAGTTCGTGAAGGCATTAAGTACTGATGGTGAATCTCTTCAACGTATAGTTTCTGATTTTCCTGCTTTGTCTTTCGAGAAGATCAAAGCAGGTGTGTTCGATTGACATTAATTTCGTGCCCTTTGTACGTGATGAGGAATTTTCCAGGAAGATGAATATGTCCCAGTATTTCCTCAGCAATGGCTGTCTTTCGTTGAAGTTATACAAAACTTTCTTGGTAATAAAAACGCAGATAATTATGTGGTTCTCGTTACTAGAATGCTGTTGCCTTTGCGCGATCTCGTGTGCAACGTGAGTGTCAAGCTCCATGTCCAGAATAGTCACTTTGATCAATTCCCCTAGAACCTTGGGGCTCTTAGTTATGAACCGGAAGAGCGTTTCTACCAATACCTCATGTGCATGGAACAGCGCTGTCAATGGCGATGGGACAAAAGTTTGATGGCAGACTACTGCTGTAGCATCAAACGAGATCGCCCTGAGAATGTCCACAAACGCCGCAGCACAGCTACAAGCGCAGATGTTTTCCTGAATAGGACATATTTGAACTTTGCATCCCATCCTTATTGGTTGTTCTGTATCACCTATCATCCTTATGTCGAAATATATGTTAGATGAAAGTAAAAAGCGTTAGCGCATACTCATATTCGACTTTATTAGATAAATGTTTCAGATTTGACAAGTGCCGACGCATCTTTTACTCCACACAAGTGATGTTTTTGCCTTTTTTCAAACCTCAATGCATATTGTGATGCACCTACACGTTTTTGTGAACACATTAAGAATGTCTTTGCCAAGACGGCTTTTTAAGCCTAATTTTAAGAATGCGTGAATATAAACTCCTCAGATAGCCCATGTTATCATGAGAGAGACGTGTTAATTTCGCGAAAGATGAAAATGTTGAATTGCGAATAATCTAGAGCTTACAGGGAAAAACTAACTTCATATTTGAATTCAGCACACTCACATTAGGTAAGAACAAGTGCTGGTATCAATGCAATAAAAACGTTTCCGCCCAGTGTTTCAAATTAGAAAGCATCACATTCAGATATTATATTTTAATTCAAAGACCAAACAGTAGAAGCTTTTCCTACATTGTTTCGACCATGTGCTTTGTTCCAACAATGAGATGCGCAAATAATTTTCATATCAGTAGCGCAACAAGGAAAATCGCGACAATACATAAAAAACAGAGTTGCAGATGTATTGTCAAAAAACTATAAAAGCAGTGAAGAAATAAATTCTGTTTTTTTTTCCAGATCCATGAATACCTCTGAGCTGCGTGCCTATTGGCGTTTAGAGTGTATAAAGTATTGTTTTTTTTTGTTCTTCGGTTAATCGAAAGCCCAAAATAGTTTCTTTCTTTAAATCTTTACATGGGCGTCAAATATTATTTACCAAAGCAAATTCTCTTTTTTAGAAAATATGTCACACAGGTAAAGTGATAATTATTTTTCCTGGGATGGGTAAGTGGCCATAGGACAGTGGTCAAAATAAAACGAAATAACGTAAAAGATAGGTACAAATAATTTTTATAATAAAAGGAATGTGAGGGAATGAAAAACGGAACCTTCAAATTGTCTATTAAAGTTTTTTTTGTGTAAAAGGTTCATGATTAACGAGAAGTGATATGTCCTCCCAAGGCGTGCAAATTATATCATATCGCGCTTTGTGAAACCAAAATTTCCCCGTACGATTTAATTTTTATCCTTGCAGTGAAGAACTGTGAATCCCCTTCAGATTTTTCTACAAGTGCTCGCACATATACTACTGTTAAATTCTCTGTATTGTGTGGGTTGCGATCTTTCTTGACCAGGTGTCTTTTACCCTTCTTCTGCTCCATGATTACGAGTCTTTTTAATCCATCTTCTGCTCAGTGATCATACGAGTCTGCAAAGCTTCTTGCGCTCAATCGGGACCAAGAAGATCGCCTTTGTTGTTAAAGAAAGCGAGCAAGGTGATACGGAATTTTGTGGCATTTGTTTCTCTTAACGGCTTGATTTCTTCTGCTTTTCCTTATTCGAAAGGGTAAGCAAGGGAATCACCGACTTGCTCACTTTCTGCCACAGCATCACTTGAGAAAAATCCGCATTCCTTCAAGATGTTGGTGAAAATCTCCATTTGCAAAAATCGTGGTCCTCTGGGATAAAACTGGTAATTTTAAACGGACTACCCATGTTAAAAGAAATTAGTTAAACAAAATATTTTGGTTAACAGAATCAGCCGAATGTACAGAACAACTTTACTTAACCTCCAGTTTCAGAGACAGATCGACAAAAAAGAAAAAAAAGGATATTAAGCTTACAATGTCTTCTACGTTTTGCCAATTACAAAAGGATATTTTATTTTTGGAGTTGTACAAATATTTTACATGTTTTACCATTTTCGGGCGCGACACGATACGACACAACCGGGGTACTGAATAACTTGAAAGTATGGTTAAAGAAATATATGTCTGTGGTCCACAGGTGAATTTTATGAACATGGTCCCTGGCATTGGGCGTAATTCGTCGTTGTAAACCACAAGTTAGAAGATGAAGGAATACCTTAGAACCAAAAATAATAAAAATTCAAAATAGAAAAGATAGAATGTGGGTCCCTGGCGTAGTGGTAATAGTTCGCAAACCCGGTATTTCGTCCACTCTTGTAGATCTCAGATGTATGTGGCAATCGTCAAAGGGTTCTTCTGCCTTGCATTGTCTCGTTGACTGTTGTGGTGTGGAGTGGTAAGACTAGATGAAATGTGAATAATTTCCAGGTAAAATAAATCAAATAATTGAGCAAAATTTCGGAAGAAAAGAAAAGCTTAATATCCTTTCAGGAGGAGAGGCCGAAAATATCTAAAGAGAAGACTACGTAGGGCAGCCTTATACGGTTGGGCCTCGGCTGTAATATAAACAGTTTCCTGCTGATGACCCAAAGTAGTCTCCTCAGAGCATGGCAAAAAAAGAAAAGAAACAAACACGGTTTTCAATTTAAATGCGTTAAGTAAAGAATCCATTGGTAACAGTGAAACAGCAAATATTGTCTTACACCATAGCACTTGAGAAGTACTACGAACTGAGAGTAAAATACAAGGGTTTAATGTCCGCGGATCCTGTGGTGTTGAAAAAAGAGTGGCTACAGATCGAGCAACATATTTCCACCAGAAATTTCAATGAAAGTGTAGTACTTAAGGGACATTGTATTCAAAAATGTACTAGCAAGACTTGCAGAACGAGACAGTGGACTAAATCAGAAAATTTTAAGGATTTTTTTTTAGGTCTCTAATCAGCTGGTCTTTTCGATGAGGAAAGTTAATTCGCTGTATTTCATGTGACGTCTGAATCTAACATCAATAACTCTCTTAAGAGGACTTGCACTTGAACACAAAGCGTTTTACCGTTTACACAAGCATGAGGAGAAAAGTGACGCAGACATTTATCCCTTCATTAAAGGAAATGTCAGTGCAACTGAAAGGCAGGTAGAAACTATCCGCTTCGATTTCATAAGCACGTCTCAATATACATATTTTTTGAATACCAAAGTTTTCTCAATGGTGGCTAAGGCAACGTGCCCTATGACCGAACGAAGCCAATCAAAATTCCATGCGGTTCTTTACAAACGCAGAATTGTCAAATCATATCTCACTTACTAATTAGGACGGATCATGTTTGCTCTTGGAATAAGACAAGGTTTCCACGAGGCAGGCGTGTACATTGGGCACTGTTACACGAATGTTATTTTGTAAGTGTTTTAATACTCCTGGTAAACGGTGTTCAAAATTCTTCTGATGACGCATGAAACATATCACAAGAATTGAAACGTTTCCGTCCATATCGTTTACTCCTGGGTTTCTTAACACGGGTTTCGATGCGTTCTCTAAATGTTAGCAAGGAAAATTGCATAATACGTGAAAACAAGCAAACATATACACCATTTATCTTCCTCTTTACTTCGAGAGAAGTCAGTAGAGAGATTTACACTTTAAAACGGAATCCGTGATATGATAAATGATTCCTGTTGAAGATTACTTTGATCTGTAAATTAAAGTATCCCCTCATTGTCGTTAGAAGAGATACATAAAAGAAAACCTATTTTGTCGATATATAGACATTTACTTTATTCAAACAGGTTTTGCCAGGACCTCCTGCCTTTTGACCTCCTGTTGTTCCAAGACTTTTCAAATAGTAGAAAGAACATTCTATAGCTCGAATATGGAGTGAATACCTCGAGTTTGTTGTCGGAAGAGACGCAGATTTGAATGTTGGCAGTCTGCTGTGTTCTTTCCTGCGCGATTGTTTGTAACGTACATTTCAAATTTCAGGATAAAATGCCCATGATTCTTTATTTGATTCATGTGTTTGGGAAAACTAAGGAAAAGTAAAACGACTGCGTCAGAGTTTATGACGTTAGCTCTCCTACTTAAGCCCATTGTCTCAAATTTCACCTTGATAGTCGTTTCATCCAATGAAGGTATACATATCGATCTTCTCATCTTGAACTTCTCCTCGACCTGGTGGTTATTTCTGCGCAGTACGTTAATATAATTGAATACATTGTACGCACAAAAGTACATATTCTGCAAAAACTGAGAGTGAAAATCCACACACATCCGAAAACGTACACTCGTTGACAATTGCTAAGCGAAAATGTCCTTTTGGAACGAAACATCAATGTAGCACACTGTAAATATGAGAAAAAACTAATAGATGGCGTAACGTATTGCGATTAACTAACCTCAGACGGAAAGGGACTGGCCCGCTGGATACTTACAAAGACCCTCCAAATCAGACCATTCGTAAAAGACGTGATGACGGCTTCTTATTCTTGCAACGAAATTTTGTTGGTGACTGATTGATTGGGTGTCATTTGGTACGAACATTCTCATCGTTGTCATTTAACTCCTTATGACCGTGGAATGGTCGTTGAACGGCTCGAGGAGAGACAAAGAGTGACAGCAGTTGCTCGAGATATTGCTTAACGAAGAGCGTCAAACCGGATTAAAAAAACAATGTAGAAACCGGAGAAACAGTAGCACTGATGCGTGATGGATGCCGTTGTGGTGCAACGAGAGTAAAGAAACGATCAATATGTGTCCCTCATGGCCCAATGAAATAGGAGTACTACACCAGCACAGCTCGCTGCACACTTTCCTGCTGCAACTGAAACCCTGGTATCGAGTGAGCGATAAGCAGGCGATTAAATATGACCGGTTGTATGCCCAGAAGCCTGTGAAATGTTTCAGGTCACCGTCCCAGCATCGTAGTGCCCGGTTAATGTAGTGGACAATCGGAGGTGTCCACAGTGATGTTCTCAAATGAGAGTCATTTCAGTTTATCGAGTGACCCAAGACATTAGCTGTTGTGGAGAGAGCATGGGACACGATTTCAATTTCATAACATCCGTGAACAGCTCAGTTATGGTGGCCCGGGAGTCCTAGTGTGGGGTGGCATTAGGATGAGGGATGAACGTCGCTACATGTTCTCAACGGAGGGACTGTCACAAGAGAAGGATATTGCAGAGACGTCCCTTAAGGTTATGTTCGCTTGTTCCGTGGCGCAGTGGGTCCTAGCTTCATCTTCATGGATGATAACGCCACACCTCACGAAGCGACCCAGGTAACCAGGTAAACTACTGGATAGCAAGAATATTTAACGAACGGACTGGCCTGCTTACTCGCCCGACCTAAATCCGACGAAGCACGCATTGGAGACTCTTTAAAGTCAATGCCATCTTCAGCTCCTGGAGACGGGAAGGTCTCCAAGAGCTGAAGATGGCATTGAAAGAGGATTGGGACAAAATCCCAACATAACTTTTAAATACTCTCATTCTAAGCATACACAATAAGTGTAATATGTGTATTGTAGAACGTGGAGGTCGTATCCGTTACTGAGAATGCATTGTACCAGATGGTCAATATTGTTTAAAGCTTTTGTTTTGACATCGAATGGAAACCATTGGAAGCTTACATTGCATATATCTTGCATTTGTTACATTTGTGTTCATTTAATTGTCTGTTCTTCAGTACGTGAGTAATAAATTCATTTTCTCCGTATTACACTGCCGGACAATTGCTAAGGACGGGATGACAATAGCAACGATAGCAACCATAAAATGGAAGGCAGGAAAATGTGGAAATTAGTATAAGTGCGGGATAAAAGTAAGACGTGTTGTGCTATTATGCAAATTTTGGATTGCCGAACTTGTTCGTGACGTCATAAGTGCTGATAAGAGATATAAAGGATTTGACGCTTATTGACCGTTGTTGTTCAAACGCAAAGTTGAAAGGGAAACAATCAATTGACGAACTTGCAATTTGCAGTATGTCTTTCCGACATCACTTAGATGATTTTACGCGTGGCCGTATTATTGGCAAGATTGAAGAAGGGCGAAAAATAACAGATGTTGCCAGGAGTTCGACGTCAGCCACAGTGTTGTTTCAAGGCTTTGGAAATCATTTCAAACAAATGGAGAGTATGCAGCAAACGTCACGGGGGAGGTCGTGGTCGCAGTACGACACCTGCAGAAGATCGGTAGATAGTGCTATCAACAAAAAGACACCGGCGCAGCACAGCTAGTGAGGGCAGCAAATCAGTTTATGGCTGCTACTGGCAAGCGGATCTCCTGAAAAACTGTCGCCAGACGTTTGCATGAAGAGAGGACAAATTACGCCCGCCGTCCTGTTGTGTGCATCCCATTGTCCATAGAGTCACCGTACCGCTCCGTTTGCAATGGTGCCATCAACATCGCAATTGGACTGATAACGACTGGTCTGCTGTCCTCTTCTCCAGATGAGAGTAGATACAGTCTATCATCTGATTGTCGACGACAACTGGATCTGGCGTGATAGTGGTACTGCATATTGTCCAGCAAACATACAGGAAAGGGACCGATATCCGACATGTAGTGTCATGGTATAGGCTGGCATCATGATCAATGGCCCGTACGTCCCTCTATGTGCTTCCAACTGGCACTATGACTGGCCAACGATACATTAATGCTGTTCTGCTACCTCATGTTCGCATGTTCCGTGGTGCTGTCGTTGATAGATTAATTTTCATGGACGACAACGCAACATGTCATCGAACAGTCGCTGTCCAGGAGTGTCTTGAGAGCAAGGATATTCAACGCCTCGTATGGCCAGCACGTTCTACAGATCTGAATCCCATTGAAAATCTGTGGGATGCTTTGGGGAGGAGTCTTGCTGGTCGCCAATGCCCTCCAATAAACAAGGACACCCTCATCCTTGCACTGACAGAGGAATAGGATAAATTACCCCAACAGCTGCTTGATAATGTTGTGCAAAGCATGACACGACGTGTGGAATCTTGCATCGCCCTCCATGGTGGCCATATCCCGTATTGACATCTTACGCCGGAACGCGAGCGGACGGTAATTGCATTTTTTTTCACGTTTACGTATTCTGCACAAAATGGCCTGTTTGTCCCTTGAACACGTTCCAAAGCCTTCTGGATTTCAGAGCACAGTAAATTGTCTTTCTTGTAATGTCCTGGCATTCTGACATTATTTTATTTCACTTACTGGCATCCAACCACACTTACTTTTATGCGCTATATAGCCGTTTATTATCCGTCCTTAGCAATTGTCCAGAAGTATATTTCCATTTTGACTTTTACAACAACAGTTCCACCCATTTGCTGTTTTACTCTAAAATGCAGTTGTTCCATAGCAATTGTCAACCAGTGTAGTTTAACAGCAATCAAACCCTTGTGAAATCAAGGAAACGCTGCAAATGTTTGACTACGTGCTTCGAAAGCATTCCTGAAATTAAGCACGTGGAATTCTTTCACTAAAATTCGATAGAAGTAGATTGATGACACAAGCGGTGAGGAATACATCCTTCGTGCCATAGAATTTTCTTAAACGAGATATGTATTACACGCAGTTGTAATAAATCAGGAGATAGAAACCATGTACTCGAATAAACATAATACTGCCTATATACAAGCAATTAAATGGTATGCTGGTTTTTATTGTTTTTGACTTTTTGAGGAATTGCACTGAAGATCATTCATTGGAACATGTGATCTACAAGGGTGTAAAGAAATATTCCTTTGATAACTACTGAAACAAACACACACACACACACACACACACACATCTTTACACCCGCACATAGGTACACATAGAGCGAGAGAAATTCCTTCAAGAAAAAAGGTGGCCCTGTATATCCAAATCTCCAAACATGACACCCGTAAATATGACGAAATAGGCATCATCTTCATATCCGTGGATTAAACAAAGTGAAACAGGCAACCAGAACGAAAAGTTAGGAAAACTGTAAAGCATGGAACTCTGTGCCTGAAGTGTGAAAAATAAAAACAAATTGCTTAAAAAAACGCTCTTAAACTAATATGCTCTTAACCGAAAATATTGTTACCGGCCCCAGTGCGAATAAGAATCACACTTATGAAATATAAATTGCACCACAACTCAGGCGGTTGGCAATCGGATAACAATACCCACAGCACCGACTCGTACTCTGGACCCGCAGGTACCTAAAGTTAATCAAAACCAAGTGTAAACCACGGCAAATTCAAAGCGCTTTATACATCAATAATAATGCAGTCATTTGCTTTATAACATTGAGTTCATGCACAGAAAGATATCTCTGCTCTTTCAAACTTTAGGCGGTGGCCGTCAGGCGCTCTCCTTATGAGGCGGTCAACAACTAAAAACAGAGCACAGTACTACGCGTAATGAAGCTTGTCTGAACGGTATATACGTTTATAATGAGAAGCACGAAGTACACTCATAAGGCACTTTCCCGTCTACGGGAAACTTTTTGCGGTTCTTCGGACTCCAACCTGTGACGGCCAAGTGATGGCCAGCGGGACGAAAATTGACCAAAAAGGTCTTCCCTCGATAATTCTCTCTCGAAGACGCGGAAGCTAATCTGGAGCTGCAGAAGAGAAGTAAGTTCCTTATTATCGGAGATACAGAATCAAAAATACTGATGGGAAGTACGTCGCAAGACGTTGGGATAAGC